>OV702286.1:146395351-147631978 GCA_916181665.1 Avena sativa
TTGGTGAAATAAACATCATCTACATCATTCCCAAACTTTTCCCAAAGAAGAACAACTCAAAATGAATAATCAAAGTGAATGGTCATTTTGGCCAAATTAAGTATCATGCATACTTTGGCTATTCCTAGTACTCAAAACTTAATTGAAACATGTGTGGATCTTTACACCCCTTGATAGTACACATAATGAGGTACCAAGGCCCACTTTGTGATCTGCAAAAATCTTTCAAATGCTAATGTTAAATGACAATTCAAAATTGAATCTATTTCATATGGGAAGATCCCACTATTTCAAAAACCACTCAAACAACCTCAATTTTCAAAACCCAAGCACCCACAGAGTCTCAAGCTTATTCCTAGCAAACCCACCAAAAATCTTTTCAAAATTCAAAAGTTTATTTCATGCGGCCATTTCATCAAACACTTAGCAGGCATAATTTACACCCTAATCCTAGCTCACTGTTTTGAACAGGGTTTTGCCCCCAAATGATCTTCATTTAATCCCTTTGTCCCCTAGGGTCTAACCATGCCATTAGCTCCCATCCTCTACGCCCTACTGGCAAAGCCATGGCATGCCGAACCACCGCTCGCCCGCCGACCATGCACTCGCCCCAGCAGACCACTTCCCTCTCTCTCGCCATGTCTAGAAGGTAGCCAGGACCTCATCGCCATCCTCTGTCCCCTGCCCGAGCCAAGCCCCGCCGTGGACCACCGAGGAGAGCCCGTGCCCATTGCCACCGAGCCATGCCAAGCACGCCAGAGCGCCGCACCCGGCACGCGTGCACAAGCCGCATCTCGACCATAGCCCGTGCCTACCGCTCCGCCACGACCCAGGGAACACGACGGACACGCCCGTTCACCGCCCAACGTACCACAGCCACCACTCGTCGTGGACACCGCCGCCTCTACCGCTCAGAGCTCGCGCCGACCGCATACCACCGCCCCTATGCCCGCATTGAGTTCCTAGAGCACCGCCAGGAGACCGCCCGTCGATCGCCACCCTCAACCATGCCTCTAGCTAGCCGTAGCCATGTCGCCACCGTCGCTTGCCCATCCTGCTCGGTCTCACCGTCGGGCCTATAAAAGGAGGGCACCCCCAGCCTTTTGAAGCACACCACTCCACTCCCCGCACTTCACTGCCCATTCCCTACGTCTAGCCGAAGCAGCGAGAGCACTTGCTCGTCGGAATTTGCCAGAGTAGCCCGCAGCAGAGGAGGAAGGGGCGCTGTTGATTGCGACCACCCCCGGAGCTGCCTCGACCGTCCCTGATCTCGCCGTCGACCACCGATCCGTTTGCCTACCTCGCCGACCTTGCTGGAGCCCTGGTACGCCCCCTATGCACCCCCACCGAGCCGTTAGGGTTCGAGCTCGCCGGTGACAGGTCTGTCGTTGATGACAAGCCACAGTCGTTGACCCTCAGTCTAATCTAACGGCCCACATCGCCCCGTACCGCTTCGCGAGTTATGAGCCGTTGACCTGTGGACCCCTCCTGTCAGTTGAGCCCCGCGCCGCGGAGTGACACTGGGCCGGCCCGTTAGAGTTTCCCACGCGACCCAGTTAGTTTGAATTAGATTTTTCCTATTTAGTTTAAACTTAGTTCTGGCTCTGAGTTTGAAAATCAATTCAGAGAGTTTGACAAATCCAAATTGCATGAAACCAATTTTTCCTGAAAGGTATTGAAATGATCTATCCAAGCCCGTTGGATTTAATTCAATTAGAGTTATAGATCTCTCCTAGTAAAAATAATAAACAGAAGCATTTGCATCTTGCAACATTTTTATAAAATCAACCAAGATAGGTTTTGAGTTGATTCCAACTCTCAAAAATCACATTTCATCATATCTATCTAAATATGTAATAATATTAAGGTTTACATGCAGTGACTTTGGACTAGTACCAAAATAATGCTATATAGGCATTTCTAGTTACTTTAAATCATTAAATAATGAACTTAAACCAAAGTAATTATGACCCAACCTTTAAATCTCATTCCCACATGTTAGAATATGTGGTGATGACATGTGTCAACATGATCCCATATTTTAAGTGGTGAATATTAAATCTTAGTTATTTTTTTAATGAGTAGAAATTACTTTTCTAGTTTAAAAAGAATGAAACTAGTGAATTAAACTTGTGATGCTTGTGATGATAATAGATCATCAAATGTGTGTCTTAGAATGCTAATTTGATTAGTTAAGTATTGTTTGGTGATTGTTTACTCCGTATGTATTTATAGAAGATAGTACCGACCAAGCTTGCGAGGAGGAGTAGTGCTACCAAGAAGAAGAAAACTTCAACCATTGCACCAACCAAGGCAAGCTAGCACTATCCAAGTTAACCCTTGCAAGTGGTACTTGCAAGCCACCATTAAAAGTGAAAGCTATTGTTAGCAAGCTAGAATGAAGAGAGATGAATGACCAAAGATGCTTTAGGCATGCTTTGGTCACCCCACCTTGACTATTACTACCCCAAGTATTACCTTACCAGCTTTAATTCCTTTAGTTTACACAAAGTCCCTTACTTGTTTTGAAGGTAGCATAAAAAGTATAAAACTTGACCTATTTAGCTAAGCTTGATATGTCATTCTATGGCATGAGATTGAACCCATCATCATTCCACCTTAGTGAACACCCTTAACTTAGTAGTTTAGAGTAGATAAAACTTGAGTCACTTTAGATGGGAACAATTGGTGAAAATGAATTGTGAAAACCTTGGAATGATGACTCATTCTATTGAGATGTTTTGACATGTGTTGAGAAACACAAATGGTTTATGATGATGAAAATGTTGAGGCACGAGCCTTAGCCCTTTTATAAAACTAATGGTTGGATTCAGATGCGATACCATTCCAAATTTACCGTACAACCACACTACCTGAATTGGGTAAGGCTTAGTTGGAAATTTATGTGCATTAGTATTAGTTCCCTCGCGGGAGAGGTTTGAGCTGAGGCTACCTCTCAATGTTGACCACCTATGCAGTGCCCAAGATGACTGATGGTCATGGATGGGAGGCCATGCTCATAGGAGAGGTGCTTATACTAGGGTGTGTAAAGGAAACATTACGTTTGATTATCTGCATACTAAATATGATGATTCAGGGTTATCCCTGACAGATGTTTCGAATCTTGTGGTGAAAGTGTACCACCTCTGCAGAGTGTCAAACTATTCGAATAGTCGCGTCCACGGTTATGGACAGTTGTAATGCCTATACTGTTTTGTTGTCAGATGTTTTCCAAATAATTTGAAGTGAATGATGAATCTTGACTTGACCACAACAGGGTTGTGTTTATCATACTAGCTTCCCAACTTAAGTGATTCTAGAACTTTATTTTATCTTTCTTTGCTTCACAACTCAGCTTAGGTTTCAAACTTAACCTTATAGTTAAACATAGAGTTTAGCACTTGACTTAGAACTATATTACTTGTTAGTTGTAGTTTGCGAGTACTTAAAGAGTACTCATGGCTTTTTTCCCTGGCTATTCTCGTGGCCAGACTATGAAGGAGACTATCAATATGATGGCTAACAGGACGGCTATCATAACTAGGACTATCTGCCTTCGTCAGCATTGCCTGTGCCCCTGAAGATGGACCCCACCGCTACGCTTATCTTTTATTTCCGCTGCTTGTTGTATTCAGACTGGATCATGAGATCCTTATTTGTGTAAGACCTTATGTATGGTTTGTAATGGATGATGTACTATGATGCCCAATCCGTTATGTCTCGCAAAAATGGTAATCCTAGGATTGCGAGGTATGGCAAAACGGGCATCTGGGATTAAAAATTCGGGTGTTGACAGTGGTAAAGGACCAAAGTACATAATCACTGACCAGTGCAGAGCAAGAGAGCAATTGATGAACTGGATATACTGCTTGACACAATCCACAGGTTCTGCCTGTGGCACATCATCAAAAAGATGCTAGAAAAGCTTGCTAGCATTTTAGCAAGAAATGAAGGTCTGTCAGAAGAACTAAGACATGTAATAAAGAACTCATTGACTATAGAAGAGGTTGAAAAATGCTGGAGGCAAGTATTGGAAAAATACGGAATTGCAAACAACAAGCATCAGCTAGATTTATGGGATATCAGAGATCAATGGGTGCCAGCCTACTTCATGGACTGCTTCTATCCTTTTTCCTCGTCAACGACAAGAAGCGAGAGCACCAACTCCATGTGGAAAGACTATGTCGACCACACAGACACAATACTAAAATTCCTAGATTCATATGAGGCAATTTAGGAGAAAAGCTTGAGTGCGCTCGACAGGAAAAGAAAGAGGACTTCAGAGAAGACAACACCAACTTGGAGTAGATATGGACTTGAGACAGATGCAATAAACATTTACACTACAAACATATATCTCAAGTTTCAGAAGCAACTAGCAGATAATACAGCTTTCAACGTCCAGATTTCAACATAGATGTTTTTATAGTTGAAGTGGATAATGAGAATAAGATTTTCTCATGCAACTGCAAAAAATGTCAAGGGATGGAATCCAGTGCTATCACGTCCTCAGGGTCGTGGTACATCTTGGTTTAGTACATAAGATGCTCGACAGTTTTGTGAACCCTAGATGGAAAAGATGCAACCCACATCAGCCATCCAACTATGTTTTTCGTCTTCCTGACAGTAACAAGAGCAACGCATCAGGTCCAATACGTTATGTGATTGAGTTGACTCATTTTGCTAAGATCTGCTCAAAAGCATGCAGTACAGACAAATCATACCAAGTTCTGGTAGAGTGCATCGATGAAATTGAGAAGAAAGTGAATGCTTCAGTAGACCAGGATGAGCAAAGCAACAAAGAGGGCATCACAGATGGCATCAATAACTTACATGAAACAATTCGTACTACGTTGAGAGATCCCCCGATCATAAAAACAAAGGGTAGGAAAAAAGGACAGAGACTAAAACCAGGGTCAGAGAAGATGAAAAGAAAATGCGGTACCTGCGGAAAGAGAGGGCACACAAAACGTAAATGTGAATTCTGGCTTAAGGAGAGAGTGGTATATATATATACACATGAATATTTTTTCTCATATTTTACAAAGTATCGTACCTAGCGACAAAGTATATCTATGTAGTTTTTACTATTGCAGATTGAGGTTATTGAACTATATATAAATTTCGTTTGCAGACCAGAATGATCCAGAAGAAGCGCAAGATAAGATCAAAAACTACAACAGAGAAAAGTCCAACTTCAAGCAGTGATTACGAGACGACTGATGCTACTGGTGTAAGTTTTCTTGCAAAAACATAATAATATTCGATACATTAAGTCGAACTAATATCTAACCAATAATCTTCAGGACGACTTCACCCAAGCCAGAAAAGTAAAGCAAAACGTGGACGCAGTTATGTTGACAACACTAGTACAGGTGAAGTAAGCTAATTTTACACAATGATACCTATTACAGCATATCTTGAACCTGATTGTAACCACGCAAGACTAACATTTTGTCTGCTTTTTCTAAAGAAAAATTTGACACCATAGAAAAGAAGAAGAGTATGGAAAGAGAAGGATCAACAAAGTCCATCAGCAACATCAAGTGATAGCAACTCAACTAATTCAGATAGAGTAAGTATTATATGAAATTTATAGCTGGTGACTTTGAAAATAGGAAAATTATTGGACATGATATTTGTTAAGTCGTGAAAATAAAATGCTTGATACATGTGATGCAGATGATATCAAAACCACAGAAGCAGAGGAGAAGTTCAGTAGGAACAACACAAAAATCAAGAGAAGAAAGAAGTTGTACACAAGGGATTGATGGACAAAAGTCTGACATCAGAAAAGAAAGATCTCATCCATATCCCACATGGAATGTTGTGAATATGTCTGAAATTCCTGAGACATATACTAACCTCAGTGGAAATGATGGAAATGTTTCTCCAAGTTATGGTCATACAGAACAAAGCTGCAGAACGACAGAAGCAATGAACAATCCAAAGAGGAAGTGCAGTACAAAAATACAAATAAAAAGAACAGTGATTACAAGGAGCAGTCCAGTGCAGATATCCTTGTCAAGCCACGAAAGACCTCAACCATCAGTTGAGAGGAATGTACAAACGAGAAGCAGTCCTGTGAATTCAGTACAGTTCAATGTACATAAAAGGAACAATATGAAATGTCCGGTGATAAGAACCGTTATAACAAGACAAATCACCATTCAAGATGAAGATCTCGATAATGATCGGTCCAGAAGCAATAATAAAAAGTAAGGCACAAGCAATTTAAAAATACACAGAAAAGGACATGGTTCTCTATAATGGTATTTGACTGGACAAGTTCAAGAGCCAAGGCAAGTTTTAAATTTCATAATATTTAAAACATTACAATTAGGATTTCCCAAATAGTTTGCTCTACATACATGTTATGAAAAATGATTGCTAACAATGTTTCTTTATTTTATGCAGGAGAAGCAGCAGGATCAGGTCATGATACAAATATTGTTTTGTAGTAGATAGACTCAGAATTACAAATTCACTCATAATAAATGTAAGAAATTATAGAGCAGATTGTTTATTCTTATCAAGTTATCATAAAGTTATAGAGGAAAGTTTTTTGTATTATGGCATTACTTGTTATTTACTGGTATAAAAAGGATACATTGACTACAACCATACATAGCATTACACCGATTTTGCAAATAAGATAAAAACATTAGACACAATAGCCATGGCACACCTAGAACAATCTACTGTAGTTTGAAAGAATAGTTTTGTACCGGATATTAAATGGAACAATACTTTAAGAAAAAGAATTGCACTATATATATATCATACAAACTTAACAACTAGAAATGTTTTATTTAAAAAAAGGTAGAACATTTACATATTATTCTTTTTTTAAGTAATTTAAATATTATTCTTTTTTTAAGTAATTTACATAGAACACTCGTACATCTATGCAATCACAATCTAACAGTTGAACCAGGGAATTAAAAAATAAACAAGGAACCAGGACAGTACATAACTAACATCACTGACAGTCCATGAACTGCATTAAAATACATCCGGATAAAACAAAATAAAGAAGTGCATAATCCTTTAGAGAAATAGTGCTATGCTTCAAACAACAATGGGCCTATGAATTGTATTAGTGGGCCTTTCTTGTATAGCAGTAGTAGTTTTTTGGTTGCGAACTCTTGAGGTATCGTATGGACAATTTCATAGTGGGCCTTATTTTTTATAACTACTAGCACGATTTGCACGATTGGTTGGTTATAAGGATACGAGGAGTCGTGGAAGAGGAAAAGGGGTAAGTTGAATTATTTATTCCTTTTCTATTCCATCACATACTTGTTCTTAATAGATTCATCATTGTTCCCTACAGCAAGAAATCACAGATTCAAGGCGTGGTACCAGACATCTTTGTCGCAGACATGATGGACGACGGGCTTCAGACCACAAAGACTCATAGCATTCCTGTTCACGGAACGACGGTTCTTACTGTGGAGTACACCAACAAGGAATCAACGGTGGACAGAATCCTCTCCATGTACGAGGCTTGGCTTGAAGAGGTTTGTACTGATCCAACTTACCGTCTGATTTTATTAAAATGATTGTCATATGAATTATGCATGGCTACAACATAAATGAATTCAAGGTTGTTTGATTCGTATAAAATAGTTTACCATATTAATTTGAAGTAGTTTTTCCTAACCAGTCTTTTTCACTAGTTTAGTTATGAATCAAACATCAACCCATACATATTTTATCAGAATCCCTTGATTTTCCAATGGTAGAAACAAATATACTGTATGTCATATGAATCTCTATAGGATTAGAGTGGATATAGGAAATGCATTCCTACATTATCCATACTCCTACGTCTTTCATGTCATAAGAATCAATAATACAAATTATAAACTGTATCCATATCGTTTTCATTTCACCAGACTCTGGTACTAATAATCACATTCCATTTGACACCAGGATAAGAGCAGGTACGTTGGACTAGACATTGAATATACTGCTCAAGGAAGTTAAAAAACCATCGCCGTCGTACAACTCACCGTGAGAGAGCATGTCCTAGTTTATCATTACGCTAGGGCCATGAAAAAATGCCAGGGACTCCGTGATTTTTTCAAGGAAAAACAGATCACCTTCATTAGCATCGACAAGAGGATTGATTCAAATTTGTTGATGAAAGAAAAGTTTTTCATCCCTGAAGAGTACCATGTAGACATACAGGGAATATTCAATACATTCCAAGGTGACAATTACAGGTATCACATGGCTAGTATTGCAGCAGTACTCATTGATTCATCATACAGTGAGATGAAGATAACAACAAGTGACTCAGAAATGCATAACAAATTGGAGTGGAAGCCAATGCCAATGGAGAATTTGCATTACTTAGCAAAAGATGGGTATGTAAAATACGAGTTGTACAAGAGAATAACATTCAGCAGCTATTGCTTCAGTTTAGGAAGACAAATTCTCAATGATACGTTGTGCACCGGGTGTAAAGGAGGTAAAGGATATAAATCGTACAAACGTTTTTTAGAGGCAGGTCCATCAGATGATAACAATAATAAGTGGGACGACGAATACACGATGTGTCTGGCATCAGATATTGGCAGGTGGATGAAGAACGATGAATGGTGGACGAAGAGAGACGACGAGGAAGAAGACTGAATTTAGATAAAGACTGTGATTATGTGAGTACGATCTGCTAGCAGTGTTTTAGTTTAGTTTGTTAATTCAGTTACACAAAAGTGGTTATGATCTAGTATATTATATTTGGAGTACAATGTAATTAATGTGTGTGTGTATAAATTAAACTAGTTTTTATCATTATCCTGTAATGTTTGTAATTACAGCATATGGATGTTTAGTTGTATTTCATATGTACATTCCTAATTTGGTCTCGCAGGCAGGCAAGTTAATTGCAAATAAATAAGCAAAATCGCATTAACAAGTTAAAATTTTCTAAAAAATTACTTGAACTTTCGACAATTGAAACGAATTCTGATGCATCCAGTTGAATATTCACAGCACATCAAACAAAATCAATAGAAATGACGAAATGCATTACCACATAACAAGCAGTTCATAACATACATCAAGCGGTTCATAACAACAAGCGGTTCAACACAACTTACATATGCACTAATAAACAATCAGAAGGAACTACAGTCATCATATAAGATGATGTCAATGACAAATATTATCTCAATGTTTCGGTTTGAAGTGGTCCTACTAGTGAGGAGAATGGCTTGCCCAACTTCAAGACATTTGTGATGACATCCAACAAAGGTCTTCCACTTAGGGGTGCTGAAGATAATTCGACCATCACTTCCTGTCTTGTATGAAATGAAGCTCACGGCACCATTTGCAACAAGTTGTACTCCAGCCACGCCTTCTTCGGCAATTTCAAGAGAAAAAACCATTCTCGAAGGTAGTTTCTAATTAAGTTGTAGAAGTTAGAAATCTAATAACTAACAAGCAATAAAAAAATAAGCAAGTAGAAAAATAATGATAACTAATAACATACCATATCATGACGCCGAACATGCGTCCTGGACAAGCGAGTAACAAGTGCTAGGCCAACATACAATTCTTTTGAAGGAATGATGAGGACAAGATAGCACTTTTCACTCTTGGTAAGCTTGCATCTCTGAGCAACAATTGTATAATCCAATGGTCCTTCTTGCTCCTCATCCTCCCGATCCTCCTCATCAGACTCACCTTCTTCGCCCTCATCCTCGTCATCACACTCATTCTCCTCGGTCTCATCATCCTCGTCCTCATTCCCCGCGTCATTCATATGCATAATAGTGATACTTGGACAAAGAGCTCCCATTGAAAAAACCAGATACACACCAGAGTCGATTTGGTTTTCAGAAATAAACCTTCTCCATGAAGAACCTACAAGACGAGTCATTGCTCGCTCTTTGCGTATGTCCACGACATAAATTTGCCCAAGAGCTTGAAACTCAACGCTTTGTCTTGTTATTCTATTGAATTCTCTCCTTATATTGCATGGGATAGTCTAAATTTAATAAAATAATTAAATAAATGACAATTGTATGGAAAGAATATTCAATAAATGTAAGAGGCAAGAATTATATGCATACCAATGAACGCTCAAATCGACCATGTACAAGACGGACAAGGAATAGTGAGGATGATTTTGTTTCATCACTACAGTCTGTGAAACAAACCTGACACAGTGCCATGTCCTAAAAAAAATGAAAAGCACTCGTTAATTTATGATAAGGCTAGCTAAGATAAAAAAAGGACATCATATTTGGAATGAACATAAAGTAATTTTAGGGACGAAGTAAGTGAGCCAAGTAGGAAGGACAAATAAATATTTTTTTCAAAAATACCAGAAGGCTAAATCACACCACCCCAACCCTTCATTGCATAATCATGTTGTAACTAATCAATAGGAAAATGAAAGTACAAAAGCATAATCAATCTAAAAGTGTATCCTCATTGCATCATCACATTGAATGCTAAATAAAAAACCCATATCTCCATATATATACAAATTGAACAAAAACTTCATATCTAAAACACTGTCGAAATTTTTTTATCTCTAGAATTTATAATATGAATCAACCAAAAATATGAATTCATCTTATCTAGAACTATGGTTCGAAACAAACAAGACTAAAATGTGCAAGATTTATAGTATAAAAACGAGGGAATTGGATGAGCATACCTTGAGAGGGAGATTGGGGAGCTAAAACAATGTATTGCGATATCTAAAACAATGTATTGGTTACAACATGATAGAGTATATGTCCTCATATTTGATGAGAATTTGTGAAGGTTGGAGACGCTGGTCGTCCTAATCCTCCAAAAGGTTTTGGAAAAGAAACATTATACTCGCAATTCACCTTTATAAGCTATAACAGCTTGATCATGAAAGTTGTCATGATAATGATGAATAGAAGATGTAAGTAAAATGTTTACTACACTAAAAGATTACTAAAGAATGGAACTTTGAAAGAATGCCAAACATTTGATGAAGGTGATCCACTTCAAAGTGCAAGTCCAAAGGTATTAGTATTTGACTATACACACTTTGTACTATGTGTCATGTGAATGACACCACTATTGATGTTGATAGATTCTTTTAAAATAAAAGGAATTGTTGAGAGAGAATCTATCAAATATTTGGCAGAAAAGAAAAGATTGGAGATATCCAACTTAGGTATATAGAAGATACATGTTATGGCTGTATTCCTTGGTTGTTAAACAATGTGGTTCTGCGGTATTGGATGCCGAATTGGTTGGTATGAAGTGTCATACAGGACAACACAATTCATGAACTACAATGGCCTAAGTAACTAGCAAGGGAATATGTGATGATGTTCATCGAAAACAAACAAAGGTTGTTGTGTTGCTCGTTAACATCAAAGCCTGCCTTCAAGATTTGTTTCAATAATTGTTATTTTGATCAGGTATTATGACGACAAAAGGTTGTTAAAATAATTAGCGTATTCCATAATAGATGGATGATATACAAGTCTGGTTGGAGAAATAACGACCATAAAACTAATTCTAAAATGTCGCAAGACAAATGATTGAAAGATCACTTGCGATGTGACATCGCCGTTTAAATTATATTGAAAGGGATACATGAAGAAACTCCATGTTGATGGATTTTTGGAGTCTTTGATTTTGATGAAATGACGCTTGTGATACTTTCCTGAGATAATTAAAACTCTGTCCGTAGGCCAAAAGAGGAACGGATGACTAACTGATTGGTATTTGTACATATTGATGTATATAGTCCATTATGTGTAGTCGTGGGCGATGGATTTCAACTTCATATGCTTTCTCCGAAGATTTGAGTGAGTATATGTATATACTTACTCAATAAGGAAGAAGTATGAAACATTTGAAAATGTTCAAAGACTTTCAAGATGAAGTGGAAAATTATTGTAACAAGAAAATAAAAAGTTTATGATGGGATCATAAAGAAAGATGTTTGAGTTACAAGTTTAGCAAAACACCTAAAATTTGAGGAATCGTTCCATGGATTTGCATTTCCAAAAACACCATAGGAGTATGGAGTGTTCAAGATATGTAATGAAACCTTGTTTGACATGGTAAAGATCAAAGGTGTCATTTATAAAACTGCCATTATATTTTAAAGATTAAAGCTTTAGTGACTACCGCTTTTACACTGCAAAGAGCTCCATCGTGATCCGTTGAAATGACACCATATAAGTCATGGTTTGGGATAAAACCCAGATTGTCCTTTCTTAAATTTTGGGTATGCTAGGCATAAGTAAAATGTTTACAACCAAAGTCGGATGAGCATGTCTTTGTAGGTTATTTCGAATAACCATTGGGTATTCCTCCATAACACCGAAGACAAAATTGTTTGTCGCTTAGAGTGTCGAGTTTCTTGAGAAGGATTTTTTGGTAAAAAATCGAGTAGGAGGACAATAGAACTTTGACAAGGTTGTTGAACCTTGGCTAATATGTGCTGAGTTGCGCAGCGTCGGTAAGTGTCCCGGAGGCGGCAACAATGCTCATGGCTCACATGCCTCAAAGGTTGTGGTCACGGAGATCTAAGTTACTATTGAACCAAGTAGGTCGGGTAAGTAATCAAATGCCAAGATTTGAGAGTTAAATCATTGTTGTTTGACAATGATGAACTGACTACATGCAAAGAAGCAATGATGGGCCCTGACTTCGTTAAGTGGCTTGAAGCCATAAAATCCGTGATAATTCCATACACGAGAAATCAAGCTTTGAATTTGAAAGACCCTCTGGAAAGGTGCAAGACCTTACAGTCGTATATGGATCTATAAAGAAATAGACATGGATGTTTCACATCTATGAAATAGTCGACATGTCGAAAAGAGTCTACGACAATGTTCAAGGAATTGACTATGATAAGATTTGATCTTTCATAGTGATATTTAGTCTGGACGGATTAATGTAGCAACCACTACATATATTTTGGTATATGGTAGTTGAAAAAACAAAACAAGTTCTTCTAATAGAATGGTGGACCTAGGATGTGTCCATAACACGATCCAAAGGGTTTTGTTAATTCAAAGGACGCTAAAAGAGTATGCAAAACTTCAATGGTTGAAGTGAGCATCGCGGAGTTGGAATCTTCACCGTGATGAAATCGTTAAAAGGTTTAATTTCATCAGAGACGATGAAGATGCTTGCATTTTTGCAAGAAATTAAGTGGGAGCGCTAAGACATATTTCTAATACATTATGTGAAAGACATATTGTTGATTAGAAATGATGTATCTTTTATTGACACAGGTTAAGAATTTCATTTCGATGAAAGACTTAGGCATAACCCAAGAATTAGGCATCAATGTCTATCTGGATAGATTGAGGCGCTAATATGGTTTTGCCAAATGTACATAGATAAGATGTTGAATGAGTTCAATATGGAAACAACAAGAAAGGTTCTTGACGCACGGAAAGGACTGAATCAAGATTCAAGTGTGTTGACACGAGATTCAAGTGTTTTGACACTTGGTGAAATCACAAGAATATTTTGATCAATCTTTGAGATGTACACATCCAGATATGTCCTATGCTCTAAATGTTATGAGCATATACCAGAATGACTCATAAGATGATCATTGGACAATAGTAGGGATATTCCTATGATCTTTGGAAGAACTAAGAATATATTACTTATACAGTGGTGACAAATAGTTCATTGTAAATTGTTACATTGATACTAGTTTTGTCACAAATTAAGTTTATCTCAATTTAAACTATGGGTGGCATAATGTAATGGAAAGGAAGTTCCATAATGGATTTGGTTGAGTACCAAAGTTAAAACATTGTGACAGATACTACAACAAAAGGCTAAGTATATGACTGCTATTGTAGCAGCAAATGAGGGCATTTGCGTCAACTAGTTTGTTATCAAACTAGGTGTGGTTCATAGCGGGATGATACTATGAAGATACATTGTACGACAATTGTATCAACATGATTTAATCCCAAGGAACTAAAGGTCTCACCAAAGGACCAAATTTATACAATGCCATCTCATTGGAGAATGATTAATGCGTAGAGACGCAAGGACAAGCAAATACACATAGACTTGGAAGTGTCAGATCCGAAGATTATGTTTACCACTAGCAATAGTGTCTATACAACACCAGAAAGACATAGGTGTTGAATGCACAAGTTTTTAACTAGATTATTGACTCTAGTGCAAGTGGGAGACTGTTGGAGATATGCCCAAGAGGCAATAATAAATTGGTTATTATTGTATCTTTATGTTTATGATAAATTTTTTACATCCCATGCTATAATTGTATTAACCGGAAACATTAATACTTGTGTGTTTTGTAAACATAAAAGAGTCCCTAGTAAGCCTCTTGTTAAACTAGCTTGTTGATTAATGGATGATCATGGTTTCCTGATTATGGACATTGGATGTCGTTAATAACAACATCATATCATTAGGAGAATGATGTGATGGACACACACCCATAGTAAGCGTAGCATAAGATCAAGTCATTAAGTTCATATTGCTATAATTTTTCAAATGCATAGTAACCTAATCCTTCGACCATGAGGTTATGTTAATCACCATCACCGGATGGGTACTTTGATGACATCAAACGCCGCTTCGTAACTGGGTGGTTATAAAGGTGACATTGGGTATTCTGAAAGTATCTGTTGAAGCGCATGGACCAAGATTGGGATTTGTCCATCCATATGACGGATAGATATGCTCTGGGCCCTCTCGGGGGAATGTCATCTAGTTAGCTTGCAAGCATGTGACTAGGTCACAAGGGATGACATAACATGGAACGAGTAAAGAGTACTTATCAGTAACAAGGAAGAACTAGGTATGAAGATACCGACGATCAAACCTCGGATAAGTAGAATATTGCGAGACAAAGGGAATTGGTTTCGTATGTTAAATGGTTCAATCGATCATGATATCATCATTGAGTATGTGGGAGCCATTATGGATCTCCAGATCCCGCTGATGGTTATTGATAGGAGAGGTGTCTTCATCATGTCTGCATATTCACGAACCGTAGGGTGACACACTTAAGGTTCGAAGTTGTTTTAAGTAGATATGGAATGTGCGTTGGAGACCGAATGATGATCGGAGTCTCGGAATGGATCCGGGACATCACGAGGAGATCCGGAATGTTCCGGAGAATGAGATTCATATATTGGGGATCATTTTCTAAGTTAGTAAATGTTTCGGAGTGTTTGTATGGAGATTCTAGAAGGTTTCGGAATATTCTGGAAGGATCTAGAAGAGTTCTTGGTGTTTGCTTGAAAACCAAGAAAGGGTCAAAGGAAACCTTGTGGGGCGAGACACGGATTGGTGGGGGAGGAGGACTCCTCCACCCCTTCCCAACCCGCCGGCCATAGGAGGGGAGTCCTACTAGGACTCCCCCTCCCCAGGCGCGGCTCCCTCCTTTAAATAGAAGGGAGGGGGCGCCCCCTCCTACCCCTCTCTCATAACAAGCTCAAGCCGCCGCCTCTCTCCTCTACCTTCGCTCTGCTCCGGCTTAGGCGAAGCCCTGCAGAATTCTCTACTCCACCACCACCACCACACCGTCGTGCTATTGGGATTCCGTGGAGAAGATCTACTACCGCTGCTACTCGCTGGAACGGGGAGAGGAAGGTCTGCTTCGACTCCGCACGTGTGACCGTCTGCAGAAGCGCTGCCGGAACGCGGCGCCGGAAGGATCGTCCACATGATCTTGAAATCGGCAAATGATCGACTACATCATCCACGAGATCTAATCTCGTAACACTTTCGGTTCTATGAGGGTTAGTACCGATCTATCTCGTTGCTCATGTCTAATAGATTAGATCTTGGCTTTTGTCTAGATTAGATCTGGGTTTTGTTCGTTCTTGCGGTAGAATTTTTTTGTTTTCCATGCTACAAACCCATAACTTTGGCAGGGCGCACTACCGGTGCTACTAGCAATGTGGAGACCTGCACAACACAACCACATAACTTTCTCCCCAACTTGCGATGAGGTTGTCAATCTCACTGTGTTTTGCGAAAACAAAGGATTAAACGTATCGAATGGAAAGAAATAAAAGTTTGCAGAAAGTAAACACAAAGCAGAAACATTTTATAGATTGTATGTAAAGAAAAAGGACCGGGATCCATAGTTCACTAGAGGTGGCGCTCCTTAAGATAGATAACATGCTGGGTAAACAAATTACAGCGGGGCAATTGACAAATGCCGAGAAAGCAATACATGCATATACTAATCATCTTGACTCCTTTGATACTTGATTGGGCATTACAACATAATACATAGACCGCCATCCAACTGCATCTATGACTAATAATCCACCTTCAGGTTATCATCCGAACCCCCTCCAGTATTAAGTTGCAAGCAACAAATTATTGCTTTACAAACTGCGTGTAAAGTAAACAATACGATTGTTCTATGAACAAAGGATTGTTGTTTTCTCCCTAGTAGCAACAACACATCTAATACCTTAGAGATTTTTGAAGTTGCTAGCATAAATACTAACTCTTGGAGTTGCTAGCATCTACTTGGCCAAGATAGCTACAAACAACAGAAAGCATGCAAGATCACAAATAACAAAGACATGATAGAATCAATAATCAATCTGAAATAGCATCTCAATATCCATCGGATCCCCGCAAACACATGTATGGATTACAAATAGATGATCTTGATCATGAACGGAGCTCACAAGATCTAAACATGAAAGCACAAAGGAGGAGAAACCAGCCATCTAGCTACTACATGGATCCGTAGTCCAAGGATGAACTACTCACTCATCACACCTGAGGCTTGCATGGTGATGAAGAAGGCCTCCAGGGTGAATTCCCCTCTCTGGCAGGGTGCCGGGAAGAGCTTCAGATCCCTCCCGATCTAGGGATGGTGATGACGGCGGCTACAGAATCTTTCGTGGATTTTTGATCGGGTACTTAGGGTTTTCGTCCCGAGGGCAATATATAGGCGGAAGGAGAGGCCGAGGGGGTGCCGGGAGCGGCCACACCACCCCTGGCACGGGCCAGGCCTAGCCGCACGGCCAGGTGGTGTGGTGGCTCCATGGCCCTTCTCCGTCTCGTATTCTGGCACTTGATCGCTTCCGGAAAAATAGGCACTTTGGCTTTTGTCCCGTCCAATTCCAAGAATATTCATTTTCTGACTTTCCTGGAACGAAAAAACAGCAGAAAACAGGCAGCTGACACTGTGGCTCTTGTTAATAGGTTAGTCCAAGAAATCATATGAAAAGTACTCCAAAGTTGGAACGAAACACAAGAAAGTGGATAAAACCAAGCATGGATCATCAAAAAATATTATTACATTTGCAATGTATAAGTGTTCTGTAATCCCATGTGTCAATAACTTCAACGCGACCACCTTGGGGGTAATTGTTTAGTATGTAAGCAGACACATGATTGTCAAATGACACAGGCACAAATATCTGTGATGGGCAAGGAAAATAGTAACATTGATTATATGTTATAAATGAAAATACGGAATATTTCTGTATGTTATTAATGAGTTATGTATTAAAAAACATACCATCTTAGCTTTGCTCAAATCTACATTTCCAATTAGAAGCTTGAACTGTTCAATCTTGGAGATGGCTTCAAACTGATAAATTTCATCTTGTCCTCCAGCATTTGTGAAATTCTCCTTTTTCCCAATGTCACATAAATGAGCAACCCCTAGTGACAGTACTATCCTTTGATTCCTGAACAGACATTTGTAGTCTGGGATACTACGCCAGCTTGAAATTATGTAGTCCATCATGTCATCATCTAGCTTGCTTTTTCCATTGAAACATGCTGCAAGCCTTGCGGCAGTCCAATATTTTGGTATTTCCAGCCCTTGATCCAGAGTTGACGAATATTTCACCATAACCAGCCTGAGATTTTCCACAGACAAACAAAAAAGGATTAAATATAAAAACTGGGATCCATGCTTGTGTGACAACATACACATATATTTTACTAAAGGAATCCACAAAGCATAGTTTGGTGCTTAGTCTTCATTCTTCTCTAGAAAATCCTTGCTTAGTACCAATCTACGAGCAACTGCGGTATCCCCCTTGTATTTAAACATGGGGGGAACATACACAGGCAACTTAAGTTATAAGATTTTTTGTAGAGGCCTCTTGTAAGATTTGATATTATCTGGGGAATTGTGACCAAGAGCCTTGCTCCTTGTAACAGGTGTTCTTAATCCTTGCTCTGGCAACGAAAATGTTTTAGTTGCATCTTCTCCCTGGTGTTGTGATCCGATACACGAGGTGTCTGCATTGTCAATCTATGTTCTAACATTAGCTGTGTCATGCGGATGTCCTTTCTGAATTGCTTTTTCAACAACAGCGACCTCATGGTTAGAGGAACCTTTTTTGTGAGCAATTTCTGGTAACAACATGGTCACACCTGCAGCAATATTTGTAAAAACTGTGTTATTTCTTCTGTACCTGTTATTAATGTAAAAAACATCGTCTAATGTAACAACCAAGCATCTTGACATAATATGACAGTACCATTGTTGAACTGAGTGGGTAACCTGTCTTCCTCGGCTCCTACTGCGTCTTTGTTCCATCCTTGTGCTTGTTTAGACGAGTTTCCTCCTGTATCATTATTACAAGTAGTTTTCCTGTCAAGCCCACTAGTAATTTTTCCATTAACAGCATATCTACAGAATATAACAATACCATTGCTTAGTTGTTCCATTGATGGCTGTTGTCAGTGTCAAATTGCTTATAATCGTCTACTCCTTCTCCTGTAGTATGTGTCGTAACTGGTGTCGGTGTCGCCATGCACGTAGAACAACTCTAAATAACACATTAAATATATCAATAAAAAATATTAAATAATGGACAAATTGTTACATTACACTTCTATTTCATAGATTCTTATTTGTATGTGCTCATGTGATGGAAGTTGCTAAATACACGTCTAAAATATACGAACCTGTTCATCCAAGGCTCTTGCGGTGACAATGTCGTGCTCCTCTTCTGGTGCTGCTATATTTTTTATTCTGTCCATGTACATGATTCCTCTATTGTCAAAATTCCAGGGTGTGTTATTATCAGCTGAATCCATTTTATCCACTATTATCGCTACTGATTTGCCTGAAGCAGACAATTCGTTTCCAACATTTTTCTCATGAGTTGCTGCCTCGGCTGTATGCTTCGATTGATTGATTCGACTGGTGCCTAAAATGTTTGCAACGTTGGTGAGGTCATTCGCGTATCTGTCAAAACATCTCAGCACTTTAGTTGCACACTGATGGGATGCTCGAAAGCAGTTAGCCATTGCTTCCAGTTTACTTCTTTTCATGTCCCTGTGCTTCCTGGTAATTTCTTCATATATCGTTGCAGCATTTGTATCATCAGTGATGATTTCATCACCTGGTTCTTCCTCTAGCAGTATATCTATATATTGGTCCATGCATTGATCTAGCCTCTGGGACTTTTTTACTGAACCCTGTAATTCTCTGTTCGAAGTTGAGGTTATCTTGTTACAATTAGTTTCTGCCACAGGAGGTTTCAAATAATAGCTCCTTTCGTCACAGCTTTTCCACTACAAACAGTAAACAAATATTATTTTCATGGATCGTGAATAACTGTCAGAAGGGATAATTTTAAAATATTTGATTTGCTACAATAATTCTTTAAATGAAGCAAGATGAGGTCAAGTAGAATACTTACATTCAGTCGTCCCCATCTCTCTTTGTCAATGACATCCGCTTTCAATACAGCAACCATATCTAATTTGTCCAGGTACTTAACTCTAGGTGTTTCTTTTGTCATAAGTGATTTTCTGCACTTGACTGAATCCAGGTATATTATTAGAGGAGGGACTGAGCAACCTTCGGCAACACTTTGATTCATATAATCAACATGAAACTTTAGTGCCGCTCTATTGATCTCGTCAATTACATGCTGGCAAAAGTCCATTTTTCCAGAGGTCTCAATATCAAGGCTTTTCACTAGCCCAACTTCTCGGCTGATGTGGTTGTTTAAACCTGGACATATCAGCTTTGTGCAGATTACAAGTATTATGCATTTCATAGTAAACTTGTCTGTTGCACCCTTTTTGATATGACTGATCAGGTGTTGCACCGTTGCAGTGTCCGTATCTCCCAAACCAAGTTTCTTCTTAAGCCACCGTACAACAAAGGTATCGCTAGCTTCTGAAGGCCGAGGTGCCTTTATACCGCCATTGGGTAGACCAAGGACAGAATGCGCTGCATCAGCTGTCCGGGCTATCGTCCTACCACCGGCAAACTCCATTTTTGGAGTTTCTACATCAATCTTCTTGTATAGCTTAATGATCATGGGCCTACTAATGTTTGAATCCAGCTTGTATTCCAGGATGAAACCCCAGCCAATCTTCACCAGCTCTACTTTTTGAAGATCGTTCAGATCATGTTTAATCAATCTGTTGAGCTCTTTGAGAGAGCACCTGACTGTGTAATTTGATCCAGTCTTACTACGGGGCTTCTTCTTGTCCCTCGTATATTTTTCAATTGCCATCACTTGATTATTAGATATATCCTGGTAGTTTACGGAAAAAAATGTATCAATATTTGTAACTTATTTATAAATTTCTTAGTGCGGACTGTAGTCTCGATTAAGGAATATGACATGCATTAACACTACGTAAGCTTACCATGACACAATTATTCTGGACATTCGGACTGCCATGTTGTTCTCCACCAATCTTTCATTTCTTCGTACCTATACTACCTTTAACGTTTAAATCTATTTTGCGTTTCTTTTTCAGCTCCAGCTTTATTTTGGAATTCTCAATCTTCCTGTTAAGTTCATTTTCTGACACATCAAACTCATCGTCAGTCTGTGCCATACCGTTGGAAGATTCTCCATCGCTAGCACAGCAAGAGCTTATTTTTTCCTTGATGGAAAAACGTACCAATCTTATTACACGTTTTAATTTTTGAACCGAGTACCTGAAGCACTTCAATTCAATATTCTTAATTTAAATTTTAAATTGCAACTACACCTAACTGTACAGTGTAACATCATGTTGCAGAATAGGACACATGCAGGTTCAAGTAGTTATAAAATTGTCAATGCAATAAAAACTGAGAAAAAAATTATACTAACCATAACGTGTCATTCATTGAATATCGGAATTGACTTGAAGTAACAGTAAAGTATAATTTATTGAAGCTGATCCTACTTGTGAACAATATTGTATATGTTGTCCGAGTGCATAGTAAATATATTTTCTATTTACCGGATGATTTATACAACATGATTTCTCATAGAAAAAATATAATGTAGTAATGAAATATTAGATATAGAAAGTTAGGGTTCCGATATTTAAATTTTACTAATCTATTCTCGCCGAACTAAAAAGGATGTCACAAGTTATTTTGAATTTGGATGTATCTACACTACTAAATAGTGTCTATAATTGTATTTCGCTGAAACAAGATTGAAAAACTAATTTAGACTATACTAGTCTTTCCTTTTATCGAGGACTTGATCTAGTATGGACGACGAATCAATGATTCTACAAGTAAATCTTGGCTATCAAGTAAGAGTGGTAAGATCTTCGCAATTGAGTAGTAGCAGGGATGATATGGAATCCTTATCAATGGGGATGTTTTGTTAAGTTGCTATAGAGAATCCTTACCTCGGAAATAGGACGGTGCCGCCTGTTCGTTCTGCTGCAGATTTTCCGCAATCTGGGAAGAGTTGCTTCTATTCTAGGGATGGGATCAAGTAAGAGCGGTAAGTTCTTCGCAATTGAGTAGTAGCAAGGATGATCTCGAATCCTTGTCAACGGGGATGTTTTGTTAAGTTGCTATACAGAATCCTTACCTCAGAAAGATGACGGCACCGCCTGTTCGTTCTGCTGCTGATTTTGTGTAATCTGCGGAAGAGTTGTTTCTCTTCTACGGATGCATAGTAGAGGAAGCAGATGAAGGATAATTAGATACAATAACAAAGATCCGTGTTTCCCGTCGTCCATAATACCTGTTGTAATGCCCGATTTTATTAACGATCCGCAGTGCATACTATGTACATGGGCAGTATACCACGTTGTGCATAGCAGGTGGGTGAATTGCACGGTCATTGAACTGCCATTGAATCTTGTCTTGCACCGTGCGTACAGCACCTTATGAACCATTTAGCAGGCAGTTTATAAGTATTTGAATGGCAGTGCATACCTGTTTTTAACCGCATTATAGTAGTAGTATCCTAAATCACTCCGTAGGCAGTGCATACTTTGTTTACCTACAGTGCATACAACTGTGCGTAGCGTACGGGGTGCATTGTACGGTAAATGCACTGGCATCGCATGTTAACTTGGACCTTTGCGCACAGCAGTTTACAAAGCATTTCTAAGACAGTTCATCTACAGCTTTATGACAGTGCATCTCGTATGCATGGCACTATAATGACAGCATCACGAAGTACTCAACGAGCAGTGCATGATTTGTATTCGAGCAGTGCATCTCAGTGTGCATAGCAACTGGGAATGACATTTCATATTATCTTGAACCGAGAAGTGCACAGTAGGTGAGAAATAAAAAGGTGATCATTAACGAAAAAACATACTAATGCACGCACTGCCTATACTACAAGTATAGCACTGCCATCTATACTGCACAACACTTCTCTCAGACGAATAAGCAACTGGTATTCAGTACAATTCAACAATTATGGACTGCATGATTGTGTATACCATGCAATCCTCTAATATTTGTCGTGCAAAACCTTTGTTGAACTGTTCAAATTCATCGCCAGCGTAAATCATTATGGAAATTCGTTATTTTCAAATAAAATGAATATACAATCACATAGTAAACAAGCAAATTCATTGTCAAAACAAATTTATAAATTTAATGATCCGACAATGGTCTAAAATTTGAAATGTTAATAATCCCTATTACAATTAATTCAGACTATTCTTTGGAGTGCTAATAATTCCATCTATAAATTTCTAGTCATGCCGGAAACACATCTCGGGAATTTTTTTCTGTATGAAGCAACATTATTCATCATATTCATCACTCCTGCGAATAAAACAAAAAACAAATAAAACTTCGCTGAATGGTTACCGACACTGAATAAATAGTTTTTATTTTGGTACAATTATAAAAGTACATACATCTGTATTGATTGACAAGTTCCTTAATCTTTCTTGTGTACTTTTCATTGAACTTTGACATAACCATATCAAACGTCAGCTGTTCCCGCAAGGCTTTAGTATCAGTCTATACAAATAAAAGTTCATATCAAATAAATTATAATTTAATGTCGTTTAATACTAGTGCAAGTACAAAATTAAGTCTGCCTCGATATTATACTTACTGACTGGAACCAATGGTCAACAACACCATCGTAAGATTTGAGCAACCTCAGCAAACCTACTTCGTTGTCTTTCCTGCTCATTTAATAGACATACCTATATTTTAGTTACTTGTTTGATATATGAATTTTAATAGGGCAAGGATCATGCAGTGTTAACGATACTTAACTGGTTTTCATTGTCAGATATCCACTGAACAGGTGTGGTTCTCATATTTTGAAATTCAACCTTGTACAGAAAACTGTATACTTCTTCAAACACAAGCTTGAAGTTGTTTATCATAATGGATGCTTTCTCTTCAATAGTCTCGTTCATGGCGTTCGAACAAACAGTATCATATTTCCGACCTTGAAGGTCAGCAATCACGGCGTACCACACATCATTTGGCCATAGAGGTATGATGATCTAAACAAACAAAGAGCCCAAACAATTGAGTTGCAGATCTAAAAACAATGTCACTAGAAAATAACGTAGACACTAAAATTTAAAAATTACCATTGATACATTCGCCAGGTTCCATCCAATGTGATTCTCTGATAAGTATCGTTTCAACGATCTTGGATTAAATTCTGGTCTTGTGAGCAGAACCTAATAACATAATTTTTTAGAAAAAAACAAACCAGTTAATAGAAATCATAATTTTTGGGTTCATGGATCGATGGATGCATGTTTAGTCGCACGTGAAAACATGTATAGATAGAACGGGTGTTACTAAAAAAACTTTGTACGTTTACTTACCGCATCTTCGTGCATCATGATGTACCTGGTTGGAAACAACTCATGATTGTGTTGATTATTATCTAGGTTGTGTTTCTGTTCTGTCATGACCAGCATTGCCATATAGTTCATTACGTGTGAATTCACACTTCCATAAACCTGCATTGATAAACTAACACTCTCTGGCACGCCCATTTCTTCCTGCACAGAACCACCTTGTCGCTGGTAGAATACAGAAAAATGGAATCAAAATATTCCATTATTACAATGCGATGAAAACAATTAAATATATTGTCATAGTAAAGTATGCGAGACAAAACTTTACCTTCTCGCCTTTTGATTCGGAGTGGTCTCTACAATGTATTCAAATAGAGCTACTTCAACATCTTTTGATCGTTTCACAGCAGGATAAGGAATTCGGCGGCGATTAATGCTTGTTCTTGTTTCAGCATTGTCATCACTGTTTGTTTGCATAGCTGATTCAATGCTTGGTATAGATGCAGATGCAAAAGAGACATGTCTTCTGCAAGCTTCCTGCTCAAATGATGCTCCAACAGTGCGGAATGATACATTATTATGCTGCAGTCTAGGGTCTCGAGAGCTTTCTCGTTTAGGACAGCTTCTTGTGTAGCTGGGTTGTTGGTTTATAGTATTTCTCAAAATTGACCTCGACATACTCGAGGATCTTGTATTGTCGCTGTATATTTGACTGCTAGCAATGTTACACCGAGGACTATAAGCTTGGTGCATTTGTCTGACAGAGTAACTACTTCCTAGTAGTTGGCTCTGAGATACTGCCATCCCAGTATTAGCATGTGTTGCCTCGAACTGTTGTTGCATTTGTATGCGCGAACACGAATTTGAATACTAACTTGATGTATGAAAATCACTGTGATGTGTATTTCCTAGATATTCGGAGTCATGGTGTTGCAATGTTGTTCTTAAGTTTGTTCTGCTTCCTCCGTCCTGGCCTATGAAGCCACATCCATCCATTGATTTGTTCTGTTCCACAATCTTATCCGATCTTGCTGTCTCTGTATACCTTCTGTTGTTCAACATATTAGGACCCTGTGTGGATGTCTGCTGCAGAACGTGCTGCGGTTGGACATATTTTTCTCCTGATCCAGCATTCGAATATAAAGTTGGATGGCAGGTTGCGCTACTATTTGACTTGTTAATTGAATCGAACAAACATTGCACGTGATTAGCATAGATGTTTTCACTGTGAGTGCTGCTGTTGACTCTTGGTATCTGAGTTGCAAAACTAGGAGTTGTCGTACCGTTATACCTTTTCCTATTATCTGTGGTTTCATTTGTAAGTGAATCTCTTATGATGGAATTGATTCCTCCAGATAAATTATCGGTACTTGAACCTATTATGCTGGAATTGGTTTCTCCAGAGATAATTTTCATGGCAGAAGCTCCATTAATTGGTGTATAACTTTTGGCAGATTGCTAAGGCTACACAGAATTGGAGAATGTTCTCGCGTCGCCATTGTCATTGCCTAAGTTTATATTTTTCAGTGTCATAGACATGTCTGCCACTGATGTGCTGCCACTTATTGATATAGAACCATATGAATCATAGTTATCAGAGACTTATCCATCGTGCTGAATACCAGATGAATGCACATTTGCAGATACTAGTCCGTACGTTTCATTTGACAGACAATTAACTTGTGTTGGATTAACTTCTATTTCAGGCCGCACTGTTAAAGTGATAACAGGTTTTTCTTTCGCTCTCTGCGTAAGGTCAGGAAGATCTGGAACTTCTGTCCAAAATTCATCATTTCCATCCCAGAAAGAAAACGAATCATAAATGTTATCTTCTGTCTTCTATTTCTTTGAAATGCGATCATAAAAAACAAGATCAAACTCAAATTACAGTGATCTCGCAACCACCCGTTTTTCACCGAGACAGTGGGAGTTCTGTAAGAGCTGAAATGTATCTGTACCATTTGCAGTAGGCTGCCTCTCTTCTTCTTGATCACTTGCATGATGACTTGGTCCTGCTTCCGCACTTGGAATGCAAAGGCTTGCATTCAAGCGGTTGAAAACATCCGGACCAAGCATAGGAACATGTTGTGGGTTGGAAATTTGTAGCTGTCTTTCGTAATTTTCAATGTCCAGTTTTTGCACAGGAACCATAACTGGATAAGTATTGTCAGACGATGTAGCATGCACCGAACCAACAACTTCTGCACCGACATGTACCTTAAGGTAGTTCAAGCCCATAATTTGAGCATCAAGTAACGTATGTTCAGAACCAGGCAGTCTCTCACCAAAAGTATCTTGTGCGGAATGAGTTGCTGACTGAATTCTTGATCTTTCTTCATTATCAAATGTATTTGACACACCATTGGAGATAGTCTACACAGCAATCTGTGCATTAGTTCTGTTCCATTGAGATGTTGCTTCTGACACATGAACTATATCTGTAGTGTCCATCTTGTTCATTGTATGATCTATACACCTTGTTCCTAACGAAAGCTCTGCCCGGGATTCATTTTCAGTACATGTAATGGAAGTCGCTGCACATACTGTACTAGTGTTGCCCTGAACAATAACTGTATGAACTTGCTGATTTTCAACTGAAGTTTCACTTGTTGCTACACAATTTGTAGCTGTAGCGGGCTTAGCCATCATCGCGTTACCAGAACCTTGACCTGCATATTCTGTGACAGACTGCATGAATTGCGTTGAACTTGGGACAGGAATTATCACTTCATATGACTGCAGGACGTCAGTAGTAGAACTACAATCGGTTGGTTCACAGTTCATCTTTGGTAGTTGTTCAATTCTACACAAATTATCACGTGTCGCTAACATATGTACCAGGGCCTCGCAACAAGATTCCAACTCCTGCATATATTTCATATTTTCAGGGGATCCATAACTTTGGTCTGCAGAAGTTAACTTGACAAGAAACTCACTGTCTTCTGCTAGCCTTCTACATACAGATGTTAGCCTATATGTTGATTTATCCAGCACACTGCCTTTGTCTTCAACATCGCGCTCATTATCTTCTCTTACGTATAGGGACCCTTGAGGTGTAGAGTACATACCCCTGTTCTCATGATTGAGCATAGATATTCTAGAAATCTTTCTAATGTTGCTCTTCATATTGAGATTCATCGCAGACAACATGTCAGCATACATGTCTGTTACTATGTCCTGTATTTCTCTGGTAGCCTAGAAGTTTTGACATTATAAGCATTATCGCTATCGCCTATTTTTAATATCATAAATATAACAGTGCACTGCTGAGATAACTAAATAAGTAATACTTTGATCAAACACCAGTAGTATGGTTACCTAATTAAACCTAGTATAACATGTAGCTGTAGAAAGAATGTTTATCCTGTTAGGAAGTAGCTAAAGCAGGCAGAAAAATCGCACAATGTAACAATGAGAGAATTTAATACTCTACTAGAACATGGTCGAGAAATAAAAAACATGAATGCTTAAGGTCAAGTAGGCAATGTATATGTAGAACACAAACACAAGAAGATTCGTCATGATCACGAATGAAATAATTGTGAAGATTATAAATTTTTTTACCTCCGCATGCATAAGTGGGTCTGTTACAAACTTTTCAATGAAAGTTGTAACATTCTGAACTATCTCTTCGTTCATCTCGGCATTAGAAAACATAGTTTCGTTTATATCCTTCAACTGCATATTCAACATGGACAAAACAGAAAATACGACACAATAATATGAGTAAGAAGCAACAAGACCGTAGTAATAATTGCACATAATATGAATAACTATGGGATTCTTTCCTTGTTAACACCATAAACATTTTGTTGATGAGGCATCTGGTCAAGACTCTCATATAACGCCATATTTTCAATTGTCCAGAAAGATATTCTAGGCAGTGCATGTCCTAGAAGCAGAGCATTTGTGTCCAGTAGTTCAAAGTACATTACCTGCATTGAAAGTGTTACAACCATATTTAACAACAAATCCACAGAAACTACTGTCAAATAATATTATAGAAAATAAGTATCACGGTGGTTAACTAACCGGGATAATTGGAAGGAAACCACCAAGTGGACCTTTGAAACCATTTTTCTGGAAAGTGCCAATATAGCTAATGACCTTGTTGAATGCAGCAAGACACCAGTCATAGGAGTCAATCTCATCAGACACTCCAATTGTAGAGTAGTAGTCCGGGCTGGCTCCATCATATGTGATCGGACAAAGCATAACAGTGTTTGCAACTAGAACAAAACATGTTTTGAATTGAGATCCTACCAGGTTAGGAGTAATCATCTTTTCGAGCTCACTGATAGTTGGTGTTGGCCTGCACAATGAGTTAATTCTCTGACCATATCGCGTATCCATTGCGGACACGCCTTATTTATGGTTCTACCCCCAAAGGGGATGCCATGTATCTTGTTGAAGTGAAAGGGCTTCAGTTCAAAGCCGCATCCGTTGGGAAATTCAAAACTTCTTGTAGTAACGTTAAATTTAGCAACAAGCCACAAAACTAGTGACATTGGCAACTCTTCACAGCACATACCAAGAATACCATCAAATTGTATGCTCCTTAGCAAAACCTTCTGGTCATTAGTTAGCCTTTTCACCAGTTTTATAAACTTTAGAAGAGATAACTGAGTGGTGAAAACATGACCAGCCATTTCTGTATGAGAATTTTTTTTTCTGTCGACAGGGTAAAAAACAAGTTATGAGTTAACAAGCTATGGATTTTTTGTAGTAAGTCATATATGTCAGAATTCAAAGTTATACATTCGATGCAGCACACAGGATAGAACCAGTACAAAAAATAATAATTTGAAATTCAAAACAAAATTCACCTCGCAAACACTATACAATGAGCATAAATGAAATAATAAACAGAAACTAAAGCATGCTTAATCAACACTCGTCCTATATCGTTCTTAATTAGGGATGTGCAAGTAATATATCGCTAGCAACAAACACGTCTGTCGTGAACGCGGAAAGATTTATATGATGTAGCTAAATATATGCATAATACAGAGATATACACATGAGCTAGACGGAAAATCAACCTCCTGGGATACGACAAATCACATAGACATGGCGGGATGCGAGATGAATAGATGAACTTCGCCAGTTGAAGTAGATTTTAAAATGTGGAAGAACAACCCTGAAAGAAGAGCGAGGAGAGAGCAATGTTCGTTGAACGCTATATCTGCCTGCCGCAACCCATGATTCTTGAGAAACAAGAAGGTCCTTATTAATGAACCAAGACCGCATATGTCAGAGCTCTACTTTGTTTACCAGCATTATATTAGTAGTATCCTGAAGCACTCCGTAGGCCATGCAATCTCTGTTTACAAGCAGTACACTGCCATATCATATTATCTTTCACCGAGAAGTGCACAGTAGGTGAAAAACGAAAAGATCCTCATTATTGAAACAAGACCCCACACATCAGAAGTCTACATCGATACAGATAACATTTCCCAGTGCATACTACGTACACAGGCAGTGCACCTCGCTGTGCATAGCAGGTGGGTGCATTGCACGGTCATTGAACTGCCATTGAATCTTGTCATGCACCGTGCGTACATCATCTTATGAACCATTTAGCAGGCAGTTCATACGTATTTGAATGGCACTGCATACCTCATTTTAACCGTATTATTGTAGTAGTATCCTGAAGCGCTCCGTAGATAGTGCATAATTTGTTTACCTGCAGTGCATATAAGTGTGTGTAGCATGCGGGGTGCATTGTACGGTAAGTGCACTGCCATCGCATGCTATCTTGGACCTTTGCGCACATCAGTTTACAAAGCATTTCTAAAGCAGTTCATACAGAGCTTCAGTGCAGTGCATCTCGTGTGCATGGCATTATAATGACAGTATGACGATGCACTCAACAAGAACTACATGATTGATATTCAATCCGTGCATGTCGGTGTGCATAACAGGTGGGATAGCATTGCACGGATAGTGCACTGCCATTTCATATTATCTTTCTCCGAGCAGTGCACAGTAGGTCAGAAACAAAAATGTCCTAGTTATTGAACCAAGAACCAACATGTCAGAACTCTACTTGGGTACGGATAACTCTAGGCATTATAATGACATTATCAAGAAGCACTTAACGAGCAGTGCATCTCAGTGTATATAGCAGGTGGGATTGAATTGCACGGCTATTACACTGCCATCTTAAATTATCTTTCACCAAGCAGTGCACAGTAGGTGAAAACAAAAATGTATTAATTATTGAACCAAGACCCAATATGTCAGAAGTCTACATCGACACAGATAACGTTCAGCAGTGCATACTACGTACGCGGGCAGTGCACCTCGCTTCGCATAGCAGGTGGGGTGTATTGCACGGTCATTGAACTGCCATAGAATCTTGTCTTGCACCATGCGTACAGCAGTTTATGAAGCATTTAGAAGGCAGTTCATATGTACTTCAATGACAGTGCATACCTGTTTTTTAACCGCATTATATTAATAGTATCTTAAAGAGATCCGTAGGCAGTGCATACTTCGTTTACATGCAGTGCATATAAGTGTGCGTAGCATGCGGGGTGCATTGTACGGTAAGTGCACTGCCATCGCATGTTATCTTGGAGCTTTGCGCACAGCAGTTTACAAAGCATTTCGTAGTCAGTTCATCTAGTTCATGGGCACTGCATCTCGTTGTGCATGGCATTATAAAAGCAGTATTAGAAAGCACTCACGGTCAGTGCATCCGTTGTATACGAGTAGTGCATCTAGGTGCACATTGTTGGTTGTATATGAGCAGTGCAAAACGCATAAACAAAGCCACGAAACCCAGTACAAATCTACTGCCTCTCCCTTGGTGAAGAACTGGTACGACAGTAGATCCCGCATATATGTCGCTATGAATATTGAAGTGTTCTTCTTGGGAAAGGGGTAATGCATTTTCGTACTTAATTATGACCCACCTGTCAGACAACTTGTTTTCTAGAGATAAACCTTTCCACCCGTTATTGGTGTTTAAAGAAGGAAGGGAAGGTAGGAAACGTATCTTCTTCAAACTATTATAACCAGCTAATGCTGGAACAACCCATAACTTTCTCAGCTGCCACACTTCAAAACAAGCAGTAAGATATTTCCATCTCAGAAAGGCAAGGCAATGTAGAGAGACGTCGTCATCATTGGCGCCACAAATCAGGTAACCAGATATCTAACCTGATCAAATGATTGGAATTCTAGGGATATAGGTGATGAGGCGATTCAGCTTGTACTTCGTCTCTACATGGTAGACATGGTAGACATGGCCGGTAGCTACATTATAGCGACAACGCAACAATTTTATTAATTTTTTTGTTTGCTAACAACGTAGCTGATTTTTATCTAGAGATTCAACGGAGATATAACTTCCTAGTTTTAAAGCATGGAGCATAGTTTCTACAATCATTGGAACTTTTTAATAATCATCATAGTATATAGTACAATTGATATATCGGAAATAGTTATATGTGAAACTACATGACCATTTGCTACGCATGTAGTTTGAGCAGCAGATAGCGCTATGTGTAATCACAAAAACTTTTTCACAGTGGATCACATCAATTGTATGCTACACAGATTCTTTCATTTTCTATCAAAGTAACGTATTACTTTGTGTACTTAATAGCAAGATATTATACAATACAATGAGAAGTTCAATTGATGTACAATAAAACTATGCTCTAAATATAATTCAGCTATTCCTAACAAATACTATTTATTATTATGTATATAATCAGCAAGGTTGTTGGTGGATGTTGCAAAAAAAGGTAAAAGGAGGAAATAATACCACAGTAAATTTAAAAATATATCGGCATACATATTTCAACTTATTGTTTTTGCATCGAAACGTACTTATATCAGTTATATAGAAGATAAATTATAACTGTTGATGTTACAGATACGCAAGCAGAGTGCTGCTTTTTTCTCTATGTGTTATTTTTTTCACTAAATCTAGAGAATGCGATATATGATGCATTACACCAAATTGGAAAATTCAGCAGGGACCCATATTATCTCATTTGAATGATCGTACATTGGCTGAAATAGAGATGATGAAAGGTGCAAAATTCCAAGCTCCAGGTGTAACAGAACATGTTGCACGTGAATTCAGGATGGTATATACATACTTTTAAGAATAATATCCCATTTTTTTTATTTAAATGCTTTAAATATCAAAAGATTGACCGTGAATAATTATGGTGCTACTATGTTCATTATATCATGGCAGAGACGTCTTAGAGCACTACATGATAAGTGGGATAAAGAGCGTGAGCAGAAACTGAAAGCTTTCGCGGCATCAACAGAAACTGTACGAAGATGTAACGCAGCATGCGCAAACTTGAAGCCAAAGATGGAAAAAATTAACATCACAATGTATTCTTCACAAGTAATTTCCAGAAACCCTAGTGGAGGAACAAAGCTACGATGCCAAGATCAATCAGGTGGATCAGTGAAAGGCAACAGCGCAGTCAAGACTGGTTTTAAATTGAAAGATACAAAGTGTAATGAGAAAAGTTTGGTGAGTTTGCTCTTGCAATTAGTAAAAAAATAAAAAATGCAAATAATTTTGCATGACTATTGCTAACATTCATTTTATTGTATTTTTGTTTTGTCAGGAGCAAGTTGATGTGATGCTGTCAATGCAACAAAACCATGGTACTACTGCAGCATCTTCTGCATAGACAAGGACATCAAAGGACACAGATGCAGTAACCAACATTCAGTTTAGGTACAATGAGAGAAAATCAGATACAATGTAAGTAGCTCCTACAAGCCAGAGAATCCTCGTGAATGCTTCAACACAGAATCGTCTTACACATGCAGACATCGACCTAATAGCTGTCGGAATGCCAGTGAGTGGCACATAAGGAGAAGCTTTAGTAAGCTATGCTGGTAGCTCTGAAGAAGACAAAACAAAAACAATCATCACAACCAACGTACCCAAATCAAGCATGATTGTTCAAAATTGCTATGCTAGGAGAGCGCTGAGCAATGATGAGAAACAAATCGAAAGCAAGACAATATATCCAGGATACGAGAGTAGCATAACAAATTTAGGAGAGAAGATCACACATGAGCAGATTACACATGAGCAGAGTGTTGCAAGTGAACCAGTCAGCAACATTTTTTTCCAGTGCAGCCAGCAACTATCGCTACAAGTACAATAGAGTCACAAGTTGGAAGCATTGATAGAGATAATTGTTCTGATGCAGGCAAGAGAGATTCAACCAGCACGATTTACCCATAGAGAGAAGAGAATACAAGTCATCATAATGTCAATTATTCAGAGGAACCGGCAGAAACTGTATGCACTAACACCAACTCAGAAGCAATGAGCAATGAGTAGACTGTGCCCTAGTGCGATGACACTATTCCTGAAAAATAGATTAATCCAGGAGAACCTACGGAAGAAGAGTTAGATATGTATAGAATGTTTAAGAATGAGTACCCAGCGGTGGATGAAATTGGTGATGCCACGACACCGGAAGAAGGAATGGAATTTCAGTCAAAGATGCTTTCCAGTTCTTTGCATTGTATGCAAGGAAAACCGGTTTCTCTGTAAGAAAGCACATCATCCTTAACTCCAAGAAAACAAGCGAAATGATTAAACAGGCATTTGTTTGCACAAAACAAGGTCAGACTCAAATAAGTCAGAAAGTTGTAAAAGAAAGGAAAACAAGTTCTACTATCAGGTGCTCTTGCCCCGTATCCATTGTGGTAAAGAAAATAGAAAAATGATGGATGTACAAAACAGTAAAACTAGACTACAATCACCCTTTGCACCCAACAGATTAGCTCATCAGGTTTTCAAAATGACACAAGTCAACGACACAGCAAGACAAGGAGTTTATACGTATACTACACCTTGGAAAGATTCCACCGAGGAGAGTGATGCAGATATACAGTGGAATGAAACTTTTAAACAGAGGAGTTGGTTTCGACGGCAAAGACATGTCAAACCTTTAGTATGCTGAAAAGAAAGACAGAAGAAATAAATATATAGAGGAATGCTTGAAGAGGTTTACCGTCTTCAATCAAAGGTTCCTGGATTCTCATATAAATTCGACACTCACCACACAAACGCTATTCGTAGCATCTTCTGGACAGACGCAATGTGCAGGATGAACTACGAACTATATGATGAATACGTGTCATTCGACACAATGTTCCAGACCAACGTATACAACATGCCTTTTGCACCAATCATTGGCGTGAACAACCATGGGAACACAGTTCTATTTGGGATCGGTCTCCTGTAGGACGAGTCAGCTGAAAAGTTCAAGTGGTTGTTCAAAACTTTTGTCTTGGAAATGGGTGGTTGTAACATCCCAAAACTTTAATCCAAGCTTATCAAGATCCAAATCATCAAAATTAGGGTTAACAAAAACTTTCCCAAATTAAAAATGAATGCATTCATGTGTATGAGCATTTAAAATAGGAATTGATTTGAATTGCCATGGTTCTGTGATTCTTTGCTTGTAAAATGTTTCTTAGGTGAAATAAACATCATCTACATCATTCCCAAACTTTTCCCAAAGAAGAACAACTCAAAATGAATAATTAAAGTGAATGGTAATTTTGGCCAAATTAAGTATCATGCATATTTGGCTATTCCTAGTACTCAAAACTTAACAGAAACATGTGTGGATCTTTATACCCCTTGATAGTACACATAATGAGGTACCAAGGCCCACTTTGTGATCTTTAAAAATCTTTCAAATGCTAATTTTAAATGACAGTTTAAAATTGAATCTATTTCATATGGGAAGATCCCACTATTTCAAAAACCACTCAAACAAGCTCAATTTTCAAAACCCAAGAACCCACAGAGTCTCAAGCTTATTCCTAGCAAACCCACCAATTTTTTTTTCAAAATTCAAAAGTTTATTTCATGCGGCCATTTCATCAAACACTTGGCAGCCATAATTTACACCCTAATCCTAGATCACTGTTTTGAACAAGGTTTTGCCCCCAAATGATCTTCATTTAATCCCTTTGTCCCCCTAGGGTCTAACCATGCCATTAGCACCCATCCCCTACCACCCTACTGGCAAAGCCATGCCATGCCGAGCCACCGCTCGCCGGCCGACCATGCACTTGCCCCAGCAGACCACTTCCCTCTCTCTCACCATGTCTAGGAGGTAGCCAGGACCTCACCGCCACCCTCTATCCCCTGCCCGAGCGAAGCCTCGCCGTGGACCACCGAGGAGAGCCTGCGCCCTGTGCCACCGAGCCATGCCAAGCGTGCGCCAGAGCGCCGCACCCGGCACGCGTGCACAAGCCGCCGCTCGACTGCAGCCCACGCCCACCGCTCCGCCACGACCGAGGGAACACGACGGACACGCTCGTTCGCTGCCCAACGCACCACAACCACCGCTCGCCGTGGATACCGCCGCCTCTGCCGCTCAGAACGTCAGCTCGCCCCGACCGCATACCACCGCCCCTATGCCCGCATTGACTTCCTAGAGCACCGCCAGGAGACTGCCTGTCGATCGCCACCCTCAGCCATGCCTCTAGCCGGCCGTAGCCATGTCGCCACCGTCGCCTGCCCATCCCACTCGGTCTCACCGTCGGGCCTACAAAAGGAGGGCACCCCAAGCCTTTCGAAGCACACCACTCCACTCCCCTCACCTCACTAACCGTTCTCCACCTCTAGCCGGAGCAGCGCGAGCACTTTCTCGCCGGAATTTGGCCAGAGTAGCCCGCAACAGAGGAGGAAGGGGCGCTGTTGATTGCGACCACCCCCGGAGCTGCCTCGACCATCCCTGAGCTCGCCGTCGACCACCAGTCCATTTGCCCGCCTCGCCGACCTTGCTGGAGCCCTGGTACGCCAACTATGCACCCCCACCGAGCCGTTAGGGTTCGAGTTCGGCGGCGACAAGTCCGTCGTCGATGACAAGCCACAACCGTTGATCCTCAGTCTAATCTAACGGCCCACATCGCCTTGTACAACTTCGCGCGTTATGAGACGCTAACTGGTGGACCCCTCCTGTCAGTTGAGCCCCGCGCCGAGGAGTGACACTGGGCCGGCCCGTTAGAGTTTCCGGCGCGACCCAGTTAGTTTGAATTAGATTTTTCCTATTTAGTTTAAACTTAGTTCTGGCTCTGAGTTTGAAAATCAATTCAGAGAGTTCGACAAATCCAAATTGCATGAAACCAATTTTGCCTAAAAGGTATTGAAATGTTCTATCCAAGCCCGTTGGATTTAATTCAATTAGAGTTATAGATCTCTCCTAGTAAAAATAATAAAACAGAAGCATTTGCACCTTGTAACATTTTTATAAAATCAACCAAGATAGGTTTTGAGTTGATTCCAAATCTGAAAAATCACATTTCATCATATATATCTAAATATGTAATAATATTAAGGTTTACATGTAGTGACTTTGGACTAGTACCAAAATAGTGCTATATAGGCATTTCTAGTCACTTTAAATCATTAAATAATGAACTTAAACCAAAGTAATTATGATCCAACCTTTAAATATCATTCCCACATGTTAGAATATGTGGTGATGACATGTGTCAACATGATCCCATATTTTAAGTGGTGAATATTAAATCTTAGTTAATTTTTCAATGAGTAGAAATTACTTTTCTAATTTAAAAAGAATGAAACTAGTGAATTAAACTTGTGATGCGTGTGATGATAATAGATCATCAAATGTGTGTCTTAGAATGCTAATTAGATTAGTTAAGTATTGTTTGGTGATTGTGTACTCCGTATGTATTTAAAGAAGATAGTACCGACCAAGCTTACGAGGAGGAGGAGTGCTACCAAGAAGAAGAAGAAGAAAACTTCAACCATTGCACCAACCAAGGAATAGCACTATCCAAGTTAACCCTTGCAAGTGGTACTTGCAAGCCACCATTAAAAGTGCAAGCTATTGTTAGCAAGCTAGAATGAAGAGAGATGAATGGGCAAAGATACTTTAGGCATGCTTTGGTCACCCCACCTTGACTATTACCACCCCAAGTATTACCTTACCAGCTTTAATTCCTTTAGTTTACACAAAGTCCCTTACTTGTTTTGAAGGTAGCATAAAAAGTATAAAACTTGACCTATTTAGCTAAGCTTTACATGTCATTCTATGACATGAGATTGAACCCATCATCCTTTCACCTTAGTGAACACCCTTAACTTAGTAGTTTAGAGTAGATAAAACTTGAGTCACCTTAGATGGGAACAATCAGTGAAAATGAATTGTGAAAACCTTGGAATGATGATTCATTCTATTGAGATGTTTTGGCATGTGTTGAGAAACACAAATGGTTTATGATGATGAAAATGTTGAGGCATGAGCCTTGGCCCTTTTATAAAACTGATGGTTGGATTCAGATGCGATACCATTCCAAATTTACCGTACAACCACACTACCTGAATTGGGTAAGGCTTAGCTGGAAATTTATGTGCATTAGTATTAGTTCCCTCGTGGCAGAGGTTTGAGCTAAGGCTACCTCTCAATGTTGTCCACCTATGCAGTGCCCAAGATGACTGATGGTCATGGTTGGGAGGCCATGCTCATAGGAGAGGTGCTTATACTACGGTGTGTAAAGGAAAGGTTATGTTTGATTATCTCCATACTAAGTATGATGATTCAGGGTTATCCCTGACAGATGTATCGAATCTTGTGGTGAAAGTGTACCACCTCTGCAGACTGTCAAACTATTCGAATAGCCGCGTCCGCGATTATGGACAGTTGTAATGCCTATACTGTTTCATTGCCAGATGTTTTCTAAATAACTTGAAGTGAATGATGAATCTTGACTTGACCATAATACGGTTGTGTTTATGATACTAGCTTCCCAACTTAAGTGATTGTAGAACTTTATTTTATCTTTCTTTGCTTCAGAACTCAACTTAGGTTTCAAACTTAACCTTATAGTTAAACATAGAGTTTAGCACTTGACTTAGAACTATATTACTTGTTAGTGGTAGTTTGCAAGTACTTAAAGAGTAATCATGGCTTTTGTCCCTAGCTATTCTCGTGGCCAGACTATGAAGGAGACTATCAAGATGATGGCCAACAGGACGGCTATGATAACTAGGACTATCTACCTTCGTCAGCATTGCCTGTGCCCCTTAAGATGGACCCCACCGCTACGCTTATCTTTTATTTCCGCTGCTTGTTGTATTCAAACTGGATCATGAGATCCTTATTTGTCTAAGACCTTATGTATGGTTTGTAATGGATGATGTACTGTGATATCCATTCCGTTATGTCTCGCAAAAATGGTAATCCTAGGATTACGAGGTATGGCATAAAGGGCATCTGGGATTAAAAATCTGGGTGTTGACAAGTTGGTATCAGAGCCATCCTGACCATTGGTGAACCTAGTTAGAATGGACGTCCGAACAAAAACTTAGTTTCAAAACCAAAGTGAGTATTTATGAAAAACTATCTCCTCTCTTATCCTTGGGAATTCTTTCTTTCTCAAAAAAATTCATGTTCCTCAAAATTCTTACATTACTACTTAAAAATTTGACACACTTGATCACTTCACTAATTTCCTCATCCTTAATTCTTGTAGATGGAGACTCAGTTTAGCAAGTTTTACCAGTTGGGAAACAGAGGTCAGCTGATCTTCGAGAGGGATCTGGATTCACTGTCAGAGTTCTTGGGACGCCCACATCTGGAGTTTCTTGGAGCTCAACTTCCAGGACCCCCAGGAGGAGACCTACAGTGGCTATTCACCGTGGATCTTAGACGAAGCATTGAAGCGCCAACTTCTGGGAGAATTCAGTTCTCCGTGAGAGAGACAACTGGCTAGATGGATTAGCCAGGGAAATGCATGAAGCTCTCGCACGTCTATGTGCTCTCAGTGTCAACAAGATCCAAGGAACCCGTTTTGCCCACTATGCAAGACGTGACTTCATGGGAATGCCGATGGAGATGCCAAGTCACCCAGAGTTGAGGCATCAAGTGGAGAATCTTGACTTCTTGCTACATGACAGACATCAGGAACTGGACAATGCCCGAGAGTTAGCCAACCAGAACCGTGCCATTGCCGACCAGAAGGCCCAGACTTTCGCACTGCTCGTCCAGGATCGCCAGTCTCTTCCCCGCTAGCGTGCCAAGAAGGATCGCACCATCACCCGTCTTCGCAAGAAGGTGGCCGACCTCGACAAGACCGTCAAGGAGCAGGAAGCTCAGCTTGCCGCCAAGGAAGAAGAAGATGAGGGTGAAGACATCTAGGGAGACGTGGATTCTTACCTCCGCAACAATGATGACTTTCTGGAGGAGGATGCCGTGGACTTCTACACTGACGATGAGGACTCCGACTTCATCAACAATGAGTAGATACACTAGAGCACTATCGTAGCATGAGATATATTGGTCCCACTGTATCGTAGCTTGCAGAATGGTTCTTCAAACCATCTGTTTTCCTTTGTTTGTCATGGTGTGTGTTGTATCGTGTGTTTTTCTGCATGAATGAAACGGAGTTAGTTGAAAAACCTAAGTCTAACTCAAATTTTTAGCTTTGAAAAACAAAAACCATGAAACTTAGAATTTTCCTCTTACCCCTATATATATCTCAATCTTCAGATGACTCGTGGAAACCAAGGAGGGAGCAGCTCATCGCAAGACCCAATGCTGCAGATATTGCAGAATCTCATCGCCGACCATGAAGCAAGCAGGGCAAAACGTCAAGCCAACTTAGCAGCACTACATCAGATAGCCGAGATGGCTCTCAACAACCAAGGGCATGGAAATCAGGATCACCATGCATCTAAACTAAAAAAATTCAGAATACCAATCCCCCAATCTTCAACCAATCTGAAAACCCATTAGATGCTGATGACTGGTTGCAGACGATGGAAAACAACCTAGAAGTTGCAGGAGTTGATGAAAATGAGAAAGTTCTCTTCGCCACCCACTATCTGGCGGGAGATGCAAGAGCTTGGTGGAATAACATCCGCTATATGAACCATGGTAAAGTGATGACATGGGAAGCATTCAAAGTCAAGTTCAGCCGCACCCACGTGCCGCAAGGTCTCGTCAACAGGATGAGAAATGAATTCCGTGAATTGAAGCAAGGAAGAATGACGGTAGTAGAATACCGTGACAGATTCCTGTCACTTGCCAGATATGCACCGGATGAAATCAACACGGAGGCTAAGAAGAAGGAAAGATTCTTGAACGGACTGCATGATGAGATGCAGACTGTCCTCGTCAACATCCATTTTCAGGATCTCAAAGAGCTAGTCGACACTGCCATTCAGATGGAAGGGAAGATTAACCAGGCAAACGACAATCACAAACATCGTATGATGCAGCAATCAGGATCTAGCAGTCACCAGAAGTACCATCCCAACCCCTCACCAGGATATGCACCCAGGAACAACCGCCCCCCATTGTCTCGCCCAAGCTACCCCAACCGTAGCAGAGGCAATGTGAAGTCCAGAGGAAACCATCCTAACTCCGGCAACACCAACACTTTCACCCGTGCCCCTCCCAAGAGCAAAAACAACAACAACACTGCACCCAGAACTGGCAGCAATGCTGTGCCTGTCGCAGCCAAGGACAAGTCCCAGATCACATGTTTTGAGTGTGGAGTGAAGGGTCACTACTCCAATCAGTGTCCCAAGAATACTGTAGCCAATCCCACTGTGAATGCCCCAGCTCAGCAGCATCGTCGTGTTCAACCAGGAAGAAGGTTTGCCCTAGGGAACCCTCACAACCGCAACGGTCGTCTTTTCCACATGAACGCGGAAGAAGACCAGGAAGCGCCAGATGTAGTGCTGGGTATGTTTTGATTCGAGAGCATCGCATTCATTTGTCACCGAAGAATTTGCATGCACTAGTGAGCTTCGCCCAACCAACTTGAAGCATGTCATGATAGTTCAAATCACCGGTTCAACTACAAAAGCTAGAAAAATTTGCAAAGTTGTGCCTATCAGAATACATGAGATAGATTTTTATGCCAACCTAATTGTACTTGGAACCAAAGGATTGGAAGTAGTACTAGGTATGGACTGGATGTCAAGGCATAAAGGACTGATAGGCTGTGCTAAGAAAGCCATCACCATGACCAGTAGTTCGGGAGTAACAGTAGAGCATATCTCTGAAACCTTACCCCGTCAATTTAAGTGCAACAAGGGTCTAGCCCTACCCACCATAGACCAAGTCAGAGTAGTCTGTGAATACCCCAACGTATTCCTAGATGAATTGCCAGGTATGCCCCCGGATAGGGATATTGAGTTCATCATCGAACTAATCCCCGGAACAGGACCCATAGCCCAGAGACCCTATAGCATGAACCCCTCAGAGTTAGTGGAAATGAAGAAGAAGTTAGATGCCAAGTTAGCAACAGGCTTGATTCAACCAAGCGCATCGCCATGGAGATCACTAGTGTTATTCGTCGACAAGAAAGATGGAGGCAATCGTCTGTGTACAGATTACAGAAAGTTGAATGACGTCACCATAAAAAACAAGTACCCTTTGCCAAAGATAGAGGATCTATTTGATCAGTTGACTAGAGCCCAGGTATTCTCAAAGATTGATCTTAGGACTGGTTATCACCAACTTAAGATTCGTGCAACGGATATTCCGAAGACCGCCTTTACTACTCTCTATGGTTTATACGAGTATACGGTTATGTCTTTTGGATTAACCAATGCCCCTGATTATTTCATGAATCTCATGAATAAGATCTTTATGAATTTCCTAGATAAGTTTGTAGTTCTGTTTATCGACGACTTCCTTATCTACTCCAAGTCAGAAGAAGAGCATGAGCAACATCTGAGAATCATCCTAGAAACCCAGAGAGAGCATCAGTTATATGCCAAGTTCAGCAAGTGTGAGTTTTGGCTGAAAGAAGTAGGATTCCTAGGACATATTGTGTCTGCCGGAGGAGTCTCTGTTGATCTCGCCAAGATCAAAGATGTCGAAGAATGGGAAGCCCCAACCACTCAAACCCAAGTCCGTGCATTTCTCGGATTATCGGGATACTACCGCAAGTTCGTAGAAGGATTCTCGAGCATCGCCTGACCCATGACCCAATTATTGAAGAAGGACAAGAAGTTTGAATGGACTGACAAGTGTGAAGCCAGTTTTCAAGAGTTGAAGAAGAGATTGATATCAGCCCCAATTTTGATCATGCCAGACATCAAGAAGCCGATTGATGTATATTGTGATGCATCCAAGATTGGTCTAGGATGTATATTGATGCAATAAGGCAAAGTCATCGCGTATCTGTCACGACAACTGAAGCAGCATGAGCAGAACTATCCGACCCATGATCTTGAGCTAGCAGTTGTGGTTCTAGCATTGAAGACATGGCGTCATTATTTGATGGGAAATCGCTGTGAGATTTACTCAGATCACAAGAGCTTAAAGTATATTTTCACTCAGAAGGAGCTAAATATGAGGCAAAGGAGATGGATAGAGTTAATCAAGGATTATGACCTTGACATTCACTATCACCCCGGCAAAGCCAATGTGGTAGCGGATGCTCTTAGCAGATTGCCGTGTAGGCTAAATACCATGATCAAGGAGAAGCAACCAAGTTTGTATGAGGAGTTGGAGCAGTTCAGGACTGAATTAGTTAGCAAAAGATTCTTAGCTAGCATTGAACTTCAACCCACTTTGATTAGCCAAATCAAGGAAGCCTAGAAAGGGAATGAAAGTATCCACCGAATCAAACATCGTATTGGTACAGGAAAGGTACCTGGATTCACTGAAGACGAAGAAGGAGTATTGTGGTACAAAGGACATTTCTGTGTGCCAGCAGATTCAGAGTTAAAGGAAATTATCATGAAGGAAGATCATGATACTCTTTATTCTATCCACCCCGGAGGAACAAAGATATATCAAGATTTGAAAGAGCAATTTTGGTGGCACAAGATGAAGAGAGAAATCGGAAGCTACTTCGCCAAGTGTGACATCTGTCAAAGAGTCAAAGCAGAGCATCAGAGACCTGCAGGATTGTGGCAACCATTGCAGATTCTGGAATGGAAATTGGATTCCGTAGGAATGGACTTTATCACTGGTTTGCCTACTTCTAGTAGGGGAAATGACTCAATCTAGGTCATAGTTGATAGACTGTCCAAGGTAGCCCACTTCATATCTGTCAAGACAACCTACCAGAGTGCAAAGTTAGCAAAACTGTACATTGCTAGAATTGTTAGTCTGCATGGGACCCCCAAGACCATCGTATCAGATCGAGGAACCCAGTTTACCTCGAGATTTTGGCAGAAAGTTCAGGAAGGATTAGGAACCAAGTTGAACTTCAGTATCGTTATCACCCGCAAACTGATGGACAGACTGACAGAGTCAACCAGATCCTAGAGGATATGCTTAGAGCTTGTGTGTTGGAATACGGATCAAAATGGGAAGACTGCCTGCCTTTCACAGAATTCTCATATAACAACAGTTATCAAGCTACTTTGCAGATGGCACCATTGGAATTCCTATACGGAAGAAAGTGTTGTACCCCTTTGAATTGGTCGCAAATAGGAGAGAGTCAGATCTTTGGACCCGACATTCTCCGAGAAGCCGAAGAGAAGGTTCACCAAGTCCGTGAGCACCTCAAGACCTCTCAATCCAGACAGAAGAGTTATGCTGACAAGAGAAGGAGAGACCTGACTTTCAATGTCAGAGATTTTGTATATCTCAAAGTTTCACCATTGAAGGAACTCAACGCTTTAATCTGAAGGGAAAGTTAGCCCCCAGATATATCGGAACTTTCAAGATTCTAAACTGTCGAGGAGAAGTATCGTATCAGCTGGAAATGTCGGAAGAGATGTCAGCCATCCACAATGTGTTCCATATCTCGTTACTTCGCAAATGCTTGGAAGTGCCCAAGAAGACTGAAGTTTTCAAGAACATCGATCATAGAGCCGTAGAAATCAACAATGACTTGACCTATCGGGAAGTGCCCATCCGTATCTTAGAAGAAGCCTACAGAACCACCAGGACCAGGAGTATCAAATTTCTCAAGATTCAGTGGAGCAACCATACCGAGGAGGAAGCCACTTGGGAGCGCGAAGATTACATGAGGACGGAGTTCCCAGATCTCTTTAGTTCCTAGTTTTCTTCGAAAATCTCGGGACAAGATTTTGTTTAAGGGGGAAGGTTTGTAACATCCGAAAACTTTAATCCAAGCTTATCAAGATCCAAATCATCAAAATTAGGGTTAACAAAAACTTTCCCAAATTAAAAATGAAAGCATTCATGTGTATGAGCATTTAAAATAGGAAATTATTTGAATTGCCATGGTTCTGTGATTCTTTGCTTGTAAAATGTTTCTTTGGTGAAATAAACATCATCTACATCATTCCCAAACTTTTCCCAAAGAAGAACAACTCAAAATGAATAATCAAAGTGAATGGTCATTTTGGCCAAATTAAGTATCATGCATACTTTGGCTATTCCTAGTACTCAAAACTTAATTGAAACATGTGTGGATCTTTACACCCCTTGATAGTACACATAATGAGGTACCAAGGCCCACTTTGTGATCTGCAAAAATCTTTCAAATGCTAATGTTAAATGACAATTCAAAATTGAATCTATTTCATATGGGAAGATCCCACTATTTCAAAAACCACTCAAACAACCTCAATTTTCAAAACCCAAGCACCCACAGAGTCTCAAGCTTATTCCTAGAAAACCCACCAAAAATCTTTTCAAAATTCAAAAGTTTATTTCATGCGGCCATTTCATCAAACACTTAGCAGGCATAATTTACACCCTAATCCTAGCTCACTGTTTTGAACAGGGTTTTGCCCCCAAATGATCTTCATTTAATGCCTTTGTCCCCTAGGGTCTAACCATGCCATTAGCTCCCATCCTCTACGCCCTACTGGCAAAGCCATGGCATGCCGAACCACCGCTCGCCCGCCGACCATGCACTCGCCCCAGCAGACCACTTCCCTCTCTCTCGCCATGTCTAGAAGGTAGCCAGGACCTCATCGCCATCCTCTGTCCCCTGCCTGAGCCAAGCCCCGCCGTGGACCAGCGAGGAGAGCCCGTGCCCATTGCCACCGAGCCATACCAAGCACGCGCCAGAGCGCCGCACCCGGCACGCGTGAACAAGCCGCATCACGACCATAGCCCGTGCCTACCGCTCCGCCACGACCCAGGGAACACGACGGACACGCCCGTTCACCGCCCAACGTACCACAGCCACCACTCGTCGTGGACACCGCCGCCTCTACCGCTCAGAGCTCGCGCCGACCGCATACCACCGCCCCTATGCCCGCATTGAGTTCCTAGAGCACCGCCAGGAGACCGCCCATCGATCGCCACCCTCAACCATGCCTCTAGCTAGCCGTAGCCATGTCGCCACCGTCGCTTGCCCATCCTGCTCGGTCTCACCGTCGGGCCTATAAAAGGAGGGCACCCCCAGCCTTTTGAAGCACACCACTCCACTCCCCGCACTTCACTGACCATTCCCTACCTCTAGCCAAAGCAGCAAGAGCACTTGCTCGTCGGAATTTGCCGGAGTAGCCCGCAACAGAGGAGGAAGGGGCGCTGTTGATTGCGACCACCCCCGGAGCTTCCTCGACCGTCCCTGATCTCGCCGTCGACCACCGATCCGTTTGCCTACCTTGCCGACCTTGCTGGAGCCCTGGTACGCCCCCTATGCACCCCCACCGAGCCGTTAGGGTTCGAGCTCGCCGGCGACAGGTCTGTCGTTGATGACAAGCCACAGTCGTTGACCCTCAGTCTAATCTAACGGCCCACATCGCCCCGTACCGCTTCGCGAGTTATGAGCCGTTGACCGGTGGACCCCTCCTGTCAGTTGAGCCCCGCGCCGCGGAGTGACACTGGGCCGGCCCGTTAGAGTTTCCCACGCGACCCAGTTAGTTTGAATTAGATTTTTCCTATTTAGTTTAAACTTAGTTCTGGCTCTGAGTTTGAAAATCAATTCAGAGAGTTTGACAAATCCAAATTGCATGAAACCAATTTTTCCTGAAAGGTATTGAAATGATCTATCCAAGCCCGTTGGATTTAATTCAATTAGAGTTATAGATCTCTCCTAGTAAAAATGATAAACAGAAGCATTTGCATCTTGCAACATTTTTATAAAATCAACCAAGATAGGTATTGAGTTGATTCCAACTCTCAAAAATCACATTTCATCATATCTATCTAAATATGTAATAATATTAAGGTTTACATGCAGTGACTTTGGACTAGTACCAAAATAATGCTATATAGGCATTTCTAGTTACTTTAAATCATTAAATAATGAACTTAAACCAAAGTAATTATGACCCAACCTTTAAATCTCATTCCCACATGTTAGAATATGTGGTGATGACATGTGTCAACATGATCCCATATTTTAAGTGGTGAATATTAAATCTTAGTTATTTTTTTAATGAGTAGAAATTACTTTTCTAATTTAAAAATAATGAAACTAGTGAATTAAACTTGTGATGCTTGTGATGATAATAGATCATCAAATGTGTGTCTTAGAATGCTAATTTGATTAGTTAAGTATTGTTTGGTGATTGTGTACTCCGTATGTATTTATAGAAGATAGTACCGACCAAGCTTGCGAGGAGGAGTAGTGCTACCAAGAAGAAGAAAACTTCAACCATTGCACCAACCAAGGCAAGCTAGCACTATCCAAGTTAACCCTTGCAAGTGGTACTTGCAAGCCACCATTAAAAGTGCAAGCTATTGTTAGCAAGCTAGAATGAAGAGAGATGAATGACCAAAGATGCTTTAGGCATGCTTTGGTCACCCCACCTTGACTATTACTACCCCAAGTATTACCTTACCAGCTTTAATTCCTTTAGTTTACACAAAGTCCCTTACTTGTTTTGAAGGTAGCATAAAAAGTATAAAACTTGACCTATTTAGCTAAGCTTGATATGTCATTCTATGGCATGAGATTGAACCCATCATCATTCCACCTTAGTGAACACCCTTAACTTAGTAGTTTAGAGTAGATAAAACTTGAGTCACTTTAGATGGGAACAATTGGTGAAAATGAATTGTGAAAACCTTGTAATGATGACTCATTCTATTGAGATGTTTTGACATGTGTTGAGAAACACAAATGGTTTATGATGATGAAAATGTTGAGGCACGAGCCTTAGCCCTTTTATAAAACTGATGGTTGGATTCAGATGCGATACCATTCCAAATTTACCGTACAACCACACTACCTGAATTGGGTAAGGCTTAGTTGGAAATTTATGTGCATTAGTATTAGTTCCCTCGCGGGAGAGGTTTGAGCTGAGGCTACCTCTCAATGTTGACCACCTATGCAGTGCCCAAGATGACTGATGGTCATGGATGGGAGGCCATGCTCATAGGAGAGGTGCTTATACTAGGGTGTGTAAAGGAAACATTATGTTTGATTATCTGCATACTAAATATGATGATTTAGGGTTATCCCTGACAGATGTTTCGAATCTTGTGGTGAAAGTGTACCACCTCTGCAGAGTGTCAAACTATTCGAATAGTCGCGTCCACGGTTATGGACAGTTGTAATGCCTATACTGTTTTGTTGTCAGATGTTTTCCAAATAATTTGAAGTGAATGATGAATCTTGACTTGACCACAACAGGGTTGTGTTTATCATACTAGCTTCCCAACTTAAGTGATTCTAGAACTTTATTTTATATTTCTTTTCTTCACAACTCAGCTTAGGTTTCAAACTTAACCTTATAGTTAAACATAGAGTTTAGCACTTGACTTAGAACTATATTACTTGTTAGTTGTAGTTTGCGAGTACTTAAAGAGTACTCATGGCTTTTGTCCCTGGCTATTCTCGTGGCCAGACTATGAAGGAGACTATCAATATGATGGCTAACAGGACGGCTATCATAACTAGGACTATCTGCCTTCGTCAGCATTGCCTGTGCCCCTGAAGATGGACCCCACCGCTACGCTTATCTTTTATTTCCGCTGCTTGTTGTATTCAGACTGGATCATGAGATCCTTATTTGTGTAAGACCTTATGTATGGTTTGTAATGGATGATGTACTATGATGTCCAATCCGTTATGTCTCGCAAAAATGGTAATCCTAGGATTGCGAGGTATGGCAAAACGGGCATCTGGGATTAAAAATTCGGGTGTTGACAGTGGTAAAGGACCAAAGTACATAATCACTGACCAGTGCAGAGCAATGAAGAGAGCAATTGATGAACTGGATATACTGCTTGACACAATCCACAGGTTCTGCCTGTGGCACATCATCAAAAAGATGCTAGAAAAGCTTGCTAGCATTTTAGCAAGAAATGAAGGCCTGTCAGAAGAACTAAGACATGTAATAAAGAACTCATTGACTATAGAAGAGGTTGAAAAATGCTGGAGGCAAGTATTGGAAAAATACGGAATTGCAAACAACAAGCATCAGCTAGATTTATGGGATATCAGAGATCAATGGGTGCCAGCCTACTTCATGGACTGCTTCTATCCTTTTTCCTCGTCAACGACAAGAAGCGAGAGCACCAACTCCATGTGGAAAGACTATGTCGACCACACAGACACAATACTAAAATTCCTAGATTCATATGAGGCAATTTAGGAGAAAAGCTTGAGTGCGCTCGATAGGAAAAGAAAGAGGACTTCAGAGAAGACAACACCAACTTGGAGTAGATATGGACTTGAGACAGATGCAATAAACATTTACACTACAAACATATATCTCAAGTTTCAGAAGCAACTAGCAGATAATACAGCTTTCAACGTCCAGATTTCAACATAGATGTTTTTATAGTTGAAGTGGATAATGAGAATAAGATTTTCTCATGCAACTGCAAAAAATGTCAAGGGATGGAATCCAGTGCTATCATGTCCTCAGGGTTGTGGTACATCTTGGTTTAGTACATAAGATGCTAGACAGTTTTGTGAACCCTAGATGGAAAAGATGCAACCCACATCAGCCATCCAACTATGTTTTTCGTCTTCCTGACAGTAACAAGAGCAACGCATCAGGTCCAATACGTTATGTGATTGAGTTCACTCATTTTGCTAAGATCTGCTCAAAAGCATGCAGTACAGACAAATCATACCAAGTTCTGGTAGAGTGCATCGATGAAATTGAGAAGAAAGTGAATGCTTCAGTAGACCAGGATGAGCAAAGCAACACAGAGGGCATGGCAGATGGCATCAATAACTTACATGAAACAATTCGTACTACGTTGAGAGATCCCCCGATCATAAAAACAAAGGGTAGGAAAAAAGGACAGAGACTAAAACCAGGGTCAGAGAAGATGAAAAGAAAATGTGGTACCTGCGGAAAGAGAGGGCACACAAAACCTAAATGTGAATTCTGGCTTAAGGAGAGAGTGGTATATATATATATACACATGAATATTTTTTCTCATATTTTACAAAGTATCGTACCTAGCGACAAAGTATATCTATGTAGTTTTTACTATTGCAGATTGAGGTTATTGAACTATATATAAATTTCGTTTGCAGACCAGAATGATCCAGAAGAAGCGCAAGATAAGATCAAAAACTACAACAGAGAAAAGTCCAACTTCAAGCAGTGATTACGAGACGACTGATGCTACTGGTGTAAGTTTTCTTGCAAAAACATAATAATATTCGATACATTAAGTCGAACTAATATCTAACCAATAATCTTCAGGACGACTTCACCCAAGCCAGAAAAGTAAAGCAAAACGTGGACGCAGTTATGTTGACAACACTAGTACAGATGAAGTAAGCTAATTTTACACAATTATACCTATTACAGCATATCTTGAACCTGATTGTAACCACGCAAGACTAACATTTCGTCTGCTTTTTCTAAAGAAAAATTTGACACCATAGAAAAGAAGAAGAGTATGGAAAGAGAAGGATCAAAAGAGTCCATCAGCAACATCAAGTGATAGCAACTCAACTAATTCAGAAAGAGTAAGTATTATATGAAATTTATAGCTGGTGACTTTGAAAATAGGAAAATTATTGGACATGATATTTGTTAAGTCGTGAAAATAAAATGCTTGATACATGTGATGCAGATGATATCAAAACCACAGAAGCAGAGGAGAAGTTCAGTAGGAACAACACGAAAATCAAGAGAAGAAAGAAGTTGTACACAAGGGATTGATGGACAAAAGTCTGACATCAGAAAAGAAAGATCTCAGTGGAATGTTGTGAATATGTCTGAAATTCCTCAGACATATGCTAACCTCAGTGGAAATGATGGAAATGTTTCTCCAAGTTATGGTCATACAGAACAAAGCTGCAGAACGACAGAAGCAATGAACAATCCAAAGAGGAAGTGCAGTACAAAAATACAAATAAAAAGAACAGTGATTACAAGGAGCAGTCCAGTGCAGACATCCTTGTCAAGCCACGAAAGACCTCAAGCATCAGTTGAGAGGAATGTACAAACGAGAAGCAGTCCTGTGAATTCAGTACAGTTCAATGTACATAAAAGGAACAATATGAAAAGTCCGGTGATAAGAACCGTTATAACAAGAAAAATCACCATTCAAGATGAAGATCTCGATAATGATCGGTCCAGAAGCAATAATAAAAAGTAAGGCACAAGCAATTTAAAAATACACAGAAAAGGACATGGTTCTCTATAATGGTATTTGACTGGACAAGTTCAAGAGCCAAGGCAAGTTTTAAATTTCATAATATTTAAAACATTACAATTAGGATTGCCCAAATAGTTTGCTCTACATACATGTTATGAAAAATGATTGCTAACAATGTTTCTTTATTTTATGCAGGAGAAGCAGCAGGATCAGGTCATGATACAAATATTGTTTTGTAGTAGATAGACTCAGAATTACAAATTCACTCATAATAAATGTAAGAAATTATAGAGCAGATTTTTTATTCTTATCAAGTTATCATAAAGTTATAGAGGAAAGTTTTTTGTATTATGGCATTACTTGTTATTTACTGGTATAAAAAGGATACATTGACTACAACCATACATAGCATTACACCGATTTTGCAAATAAGATAAAAACATTAGACACAATAGCCATGGCACACCTAGAACAATCTACTGTAGTTTGAAAGAATAGTTTTGTACCGGATATTAAATGGAACAATACTTTAAGAAAAAGAATTGCACTATATATATATCATACAAACTTAACAACTAGAAATGTTTTATTTAAAAAAAGGTAGAACATTTACATATTATTCTTTTTTTAAGTAATTTAAATATTATTCTTTTTTTAAGTAATTTACATAGAACACTCGTACATCTATGCAATCACAATCTAACAGTTGAACCAGGGAATTAAAAAATAAACAAGGAACCAGGACAGTACATAACTAACATCACTGACAGTCCATGAACTGCATTAAAATACATCCGGATAAAACAAAATAAAGAAGTGCATAATCCTTTAGAGAAATAGTGCTATGCTTCAAACAACAATGGGCCTATGAATTGTATTAGTGGGCCTTTCTTGTATAGCAGTAGTAGTTTTTTGGTTGCGAACTCTTGAGGTATCGTATGGACAATTTCATAGTGGGCCTTATTTTTTATAACTACTAGCACGATTTGCACGATTGGTTGGTTATAAGGATACGAGGAGTCGTGGAAGCGGAAAAGGGGTAAGTTGAATTATTTATTCCTTTTCTATTCCATCACATACTTGTTCTTAATAGATTCATCATTGTTCCCTACAGCAAGAAATCACAGATTCAAGGCGTGGTACCAGACATCTTCGTCGCAGACATGATGGACGACGGGCTTCAGACCACAAAGACTCATAGCATTCCTGTTCACGGAACGACGGTTCTTACTGTGGAGTACACCAACGAGGAATCAACGGTGGACAGAATCCTCTCCATGTACGAGGCTTGGCTTGAAGAGGTTTGTACTGATCTAACTTACCGTCTGATTTTATTAAAATGATTGTCATATGAATTATGCATGGCTACAACATAAATGAATTCAAGGTTGTTTGATTCGTATAAAATAGTTTACCATATTAATTTGAAGTAGTTTTGCCTAACCAGTCTTTTTCACTAGTTTAGTTATGAATCAAACATCAACCCATACATATTTTATCAGAATCCCTTGATTTTCCAATGGTAGAAACAAATATACTGTATGTCATATGAATCTCTATAGGATTAGAGTGGATATAGGAAATGCATTCCTACATTATCCATACTCCTACGTCTTTCATGTCATAAGAATCAATAATACAAATTATAAACTGTATCCATATCGTTTTCATTTCACCAGACTCTGGTACTAATAATCACATTCCATTTGACACCAGGATAAGAGCAGGTACGTTGGACTAGACATTGAATATACTGCTCAAGGAAGTTAAAAAACCATCGCCGTCGTACAACTCACCGTGAGAGAGCATGTCCTAGTTTATCATTACGCTAGGGCCATGAAAAAATGCCAGGGACTCCGTGATTTTTTCAAGGAAAAACAGATCACCTTCATTAGCGTCGACAAGAGGATTGATTCAAATTTGTTGATGAAAGAAAAGTTTTTCATCCCTGAAGAGTACCATGTAGACATACAGGGAATATTCAATACATTCCAAGGTGACAATTACAGGTATCACATGGCTAGTATTGCAACAGTACTCATTGATTCATCATACAGTGAGATGAAGATAACAACAAGTGACTCAGAAATGCATAACAAATTGGAGTGGAAGCCAATGCCAATGGAGAATCTGCATTACTTAGCAAAAGATGGGTATGTAAAATACGAGTTGTACAAGAGAATAACATTCAGCAGCTATTGCTTCAGTTTAGGAAGACAAATTCTCAATGATACGTTGTGCACCGGGTGTAAAGGAGGTAAAGGATATAAATCGTACAAACGTTTTTAGAGGCAGGTCCATCAGATGATAACAATAATAAGTGGGACGACGAATACACGATGTGTCTGGCATCAGATATTGGCAGGTGGATGAAGAACGATGAATGGTGGACGAAGAGAGACGACGAGGAAGAAGACTGAATTTAGCTAAAGCCTGTGATTATGTGAGTACGATCTGCTAGCAGTGTTTTAGTTTAGTTTGTTAATTCAGTTACACAAAAGTGGTTATGATCTAGTATATTATATTTGGAGTACAATGTAATTAATGTGTGTGTGTATAAATTAAACTAGTTTTTATCATTATCCTGTAATGTTTGTAATTACAGCATATGGATGTTTAGTTGTATTTCATATGTACATTCCTAATTTGGTCTCGTAGGCAGGCAAGTTAATTGCAAATAAATAAGCAAAATCGCATTAACAAGTTAAAATTTTCTAAAAAATTACTTGAACTTTCGACAATTGAAACGAATTCTGATGCATCCAGTTGAATATTCACAGCACATCAAACAAAATCAATAGAAATAACGAAATGCATTACCACATAACAAGCAGTTCATAACATACATCAAGCGGTTCATAACAACAAGCGGTTCAACACAACTTACATATGCACTAATAAACAATCAGAAGGAACTACAGTCATCATATAAGATGATGTCAATGACAAATATTATCTCAATGTTTCGGTTTGAAGTGGTCCTACTAGTGAGGAGAATGGCTTGCCCAACTTCAAGACATTTGTGATGACATCCAACAAAGGTCTTCCACTTAGGGGTGCTGAAGATAATTCGACCATCACTTCCTGTCTTGTACGAAATGAAGCTCACGACACCATTTGCAACAAGTTGTACTCCAGCCAAGCCTTCTTCGGCAATTTCAAGAGAAAAAACCATTCTCGAAGGTAGTTTCTAATTAAGTTGTAGAAGTTAGAAATCTAATAACTAACAAGCAATAAAAAAATAAGCAAGTAGAAAAATAATGATAACTAATAACATACCATATCATGACGCCGAACATGCGTCCTGGACAAGCGAGTAACAAGTGCTAGGCCAACATACAATTCTTTTGAAGGAATGATGAGGACAAGATAGCACTTTTCACTCTTGGTAAGCTTGCATCTCTGAGCAACAATTGTATAATCCAATGGTCCTTCTTGCTCCTCATCCTCCCGATCCTCCTCATCAGACTCACCTTCTTCGCCCTCATCCTCGTCATCACACTCATTCTCCTCGGTCTCATCATCCTCGTCCTCATTCCCCGCGTCATTCATATGCATAACAGTGATACTTGGACAAAGAGCTCCCATTGAAAAAACCAGATACACACCAGAGTCGATTTGGTTTTCAGAAATAAACCTTCTCCATGAAGAACCTACAAGACGAGTCATTGCTCGCTCTTTGCGTATGTCCATGACATAAATTTGCCCAAGAGCTTGAAACTCAATGCTTTGTCTTGTTATTCTATTGAATTCTCTCCTTATATTGCATGGGATAGTCTAAATTTAATAAAATAATTAAATAAATGACAATTGTATGGAAAGAATATTCAATAAATGTAAGAGGCAAGAATTATATGCATACCAATGAACGCTCAAATCGACCATGTACAAGACGGACAAGGAATAGTGAGGATGATTTTGTTTCATCACTACAGTCTGTGAAACAAACCTGACACAGTGCCATGTCCTAAAAAAAATGAAAAGCACTCGTTAATTTATGATAAGGCTAGCTAAGATAAAAAAGGACATCATATTTGGAATGAACATAAAGTAATTTTAGGGACGAAGTAAGTGAGCCAAGTAGGAAGGACAAATAAATATTTTTTTCAAAAAGACCAGAAGGCTAAATCACACCACCCCAACCCTTCATTGCATAATCATGTTGTAACTAATCAATAGGAAAATGAATATACAAAAGCATAATCAATCTAAAAGTGTATCCTCATTGCATAATCACATTGAATGCTAAATAAAAAACCCATATCTCCATATATATACAAATTGAACAAAAACTTCATATCTAAAACACTGTCGAAATTTTTTTATCTCTAGAATTTATAATATGAATCGACCAAAAATATGAATTCATCTTATCTAGAACTATGGTTCGAAACAAACAAGACTAAAATGTGCAAGATTTATAGTATAAAAACGAGGGAATCGGATGAGCATACCTTGAGAGGGAGATTGGGGAGCTAAACAACGGTGAAATCCTTTAGATCCGATGGTTTTTAGGGGTGAAATTGAGAGGGAGGGGAGATGGGAATAGGAGGCGAGCTCTCTCTGTTAGTCCTGGCGGTTGAGAACGACTAGGTCGGGATGGGAAGGGCAACCACGCGCCTGATGCTACATTTATAAGTGTATGGCCTTTTATGCTAGGCGATACACTGCCAAACCACGTTGTATTGCACAGCTCCGTCAGCAGTACAATCTAAACTATACGGGCAGTACTATGTATGCAGTGGATACATTTTGCATATGCCCGTTTGCGTCGAAAGTCGATTCCATTACACGGTGAATGCACTGCCGTTGCATGTTATCTTGCATCGTCCACACATCACTATATTAAAGACTTAAAGAGAAGTGCACAAGATTTCCACAGGCAGTGCATACGCGACTACATGGCAGGTTCAGTGCATTCCAGCATAAGGATGCAGTGCATACGTTCTGCATAACCATACGTTCATCGCAGGTGGAGAACATCTTGCATAGACCGCACAACACTATATTGTAGCAGGCAACACAGGCAGTGCATATGACTTGAGCCACCAGTGAATTACGGCCTAGAGATGCAGAGCATCCGTTCTAATTGAATAGTACATGTCCGTGTCCACCGCACGTGCCGAAAGTCTTGCACAGTTGGCACATCACTGTATTGTAGCACACGACATGCAATCCACATAGACAATGCATATACCTGCTCCGGTAAGTTCATTACCGCATAGGGATGCATTAAATGCGTTCTAAATGCACAGTCCGTGTCCGTGTCCAGCACAGGTGGAGAATACATTGCATAGTCTGCACATAACTATATTGTAGCACACGACATGCACTCCGCAGAGGCAGTGCATATGATTAGAAAGGGCAGTTCACTCCTGCCTACGGATGCAGTGCACAAGATTTCCACAGGCAGTGCATATGCGGTTGCATGGCAGGTTCAGTGCATTCCAGCATAAGGATGCAGTGCATACGCTCTGCACAACCATACGTTCATTGCGGGTGGAGAACACATTGCATAGACCGCACAACACTATATTGTAGCACACGACATGCACTCCACAAAGGCAGTGCATATGGTTAGAAAGGGTAGTTCACTCCTGCCTACGGATGCAGTGCACAAGATTTGCACAGGCAGTGCATATGCGGCTGCATGGCAGGTTCAGTGCATTCCAGCATAAGGATGTAGTGCATACGCTTTGCATAACCATACGTTCATCATGGGTGGAGAACATCTTGCACAGACCGCATAGCACTATACTGTAGCACACGACATGCAGTCAACACAGGCAGTGCATATAGATGTCAATAGCAGTGCCTTCCTAGATAGTGAAAAGACGTAGTGTATCTTAGTGTCCATGGTAGGTGTAGTCCATTCCACGATTAGTGCACTGCCTGCGCACGCGTTAAAAACAGTCAGTCAGCCTTTTTAAAGATAGCGCAGAACCCAAGCGGCGAGGCATTATGGATTTGGTGTGAGATGTATAAGCGTGCAATTAATGCTGTAAACCTCTCGCCTCCTCTTCTCGGGCTTATAAATAGTGTCGGCACCTCTTCACACTTCTAAACAGCATTAGTACCAGGGATAACTATTCGATCTCACATACCTACCACCGGCTTCATAATGCCTCTCCGCCTACCCACCTGTTGGGCCAAGTTCCTTCCGGGTGCTCGCATACCACTTCCAACGCCGCCTAGCTCCGACGACGAAGAAGAGAAAGAGGAGGTCTCATCGCAGGAGTCGGTCACAGCTTAAGGTGTGGTAGCCACTGCGGAGAAGGAGCGAAGCTATAAGAACCTACATGAATATGGCTCTTCCTCCGCCGACAGCCACCAATCCTATGACCTGATGCTGCCGCCAACATCAACAAAATTCGACTCGTTCTTTAAGGAGAAGAAGAGGTGGTAGGATGCAAGGAACCACGAGGAACAGACCGCATTTCTCGCTTCTGTGGAGAGCGAGGGTATCTCTGCTCCAGCGGCGCTGGAGAAGGAGAAGGAGGAGGTCGAGAAGGAGAAGGAGGAGGTCGACTCATTCGAAATGGAAAAGAAGAGGCGGGAGGATGTCCCGAATCGCAAGAGGGTCGCTGCCTATACGGCGCATAGGGGCGCTGTTCATGAGGCGAACAGCCTAGCAGTTTTGGAGATGACCAATCAGATTCGACAGGCAGCGGAGGCGAGGAGGAACCAACGCGCGGCATCGGCAGCAGTAGCGCAAGCGGTTGTGGCCCTAGCAGTGGCGGCAAACGACCACGCGGCAGGTCCATCATAAGTCATCCACATATCCAGCGACGAAGACGATTAGGGGATCTAGCTTTATATTAGGTTTTTCTTTATATATCCATAAATGTCATTCAAATCTTGTAAAATAGCTCCTGATTTGGATGGACTATTAATTTATCTGAATTTCGTAAAATGCCATCGATTCCGTGGCAACCAAGGAAGAAATCCGGTGCATAATCATCATACCGGGAAGTGCATGACCTTCACTAATATACATCCGGATCTTACAAACCAAGGCAGTGCATAGCAGGTTTGAAATGTAGTAGTTTGTTACCAAATCTTTATATTTTTTGAACAGGGCAGGGTGCCGAAGGCACACAAATATTTATATCAGCTCAGAGACATTTTACATCGTGAATTACAAAGCCTAGATTACAAACCGAGTCATACAGCAAGTCATTCATGTCTCCAATACAAAGAAAGGGGAGGCTGCTCTTATAATACAGAAAATGTGCAACCTGTTGCCAGATAGAGCTAGTAGTACGGTGGTAGGGATCGCCATATATACAAACAAGGCCAAAATTTTGATTTTTGGCCCGATCCATAACTATAGCTCGAACTAGATTAAGCGACTTGAAGTGCAGCGAAATATCTACATCATCTGTCCACATCATCCATAAGCCCACATCATCCATATTTTTATGTAATATGAGGCAGTGCATAATACTTTAGAGAAGCAGTGCTATGCTCCAACTAACAATGAGCATGTGAACTATATTAGTGGGCCTTTAATGTATATAAGGAACAGTTACATGGTTGCGAAGTTTTGAGGTCTTGTATGGACAATTTCGTAGTGGGCCTTTTTTTTATAACTACTAGCATGATTTACACGATCGGTTGGTTATAAGGATACGAGGAGTCGTGGAAGCGGTAAAGGCGTAAGTTGCAACAACGATGCACCAGTTCATCATTTGCAGCACCGAAACTCAGAAGACCAAGGTGTCTATCTAGCGCATAATTATATATTATTTTGTAGGCCATCACATACTTGTTCTTATTTGATCCATCCTTGTTTACTACTACATAAATAAACAGATTCAAGCTGTGGTACCAGACATCTTCCTCTCATGGATGACGGGCTTCAGACAACGGAGATTCATCACATTCCTGCTCATGGAACGATGGTTCTTACTATGGTGTACACCAACGAGGAATCCACGGTCGAAAAAATACTCGCAATGTACGAAGGTTGGCTTGACGAGGTTAGTACTGATCCAACTTACCGTATCTTTGTTTGAAAAGGTTTGCATAAGAATTATGCAGAAAATTTGCAGTACCTTTTCCTAACCAGTACTTTGAACCAGTTTTCATTCGAATCAAACATTAACCCCATACATCCTTTTTCAGAATCCATTGTTTTTTCCTATGATCAAGCAAACTATTTGTAATACGAATTAATGTAACCCCATACATACTTTTTTCCTATTTGGCACATGCTATTTTTTCTCAGTATTCGGAAGATAATGTAGTATCTAACAATACTGTAGTTTTCAATAGTTTGGGAGTTTAGCCACAGTAAAACACCAAAGTTTCAAAACTGTGGTATTGCAAAAACTGAGGTTTTTTTGCACGTTTCAAGAAAGAGGTCTGGAGCTATTTTTTACAAATACTATGGTTTTGTGCAAACTGTAGTATTGATTGCCCGGTGTTGATATATTATGGTTTTAGAATACTTTGGTTTGACAAAAGCCAAGAAGCCAAATAGAGCCTTAGAGTGGGCATGGAAAATGCGACCCTACATTTTCCCCTACTCCTATTCTTCATGCTGTAAGAATCAAAAATGTTTCACTAGATTCTGCTACTTACTAAGGGATCAAATTTCACTTGACAGGACGACATCAGCAGGTACATAGGACTCGACCTCGAATACACTCCTAGAGGAAAACAACAAACCATCGCCGTAGTACAACTCGCCATGAGGGAGCACGTCCTAGTGTATCATTACGCCAGGAGCACTAAGGAATGCCAGGGGCTACGGGATTTTCTCAAAAAAAGACAGATCACGTTCGTTAGTGTGGACAAGAGGACAGACATAAAGATGATGCAGAAAGAGAAATTTGATATCCCTGACGAGTACCACGTCGACATACAGGATATATTCAAGTCAGTGCCACGAGATAATCACAGGGATGGCATGTCCAATCTTGCAGCAACACTCATTGATAGGTCATACATTCAGATGAAGACACTAGCCCGTAACTCAAACATGCATGACACATGGGAGTGGAAGCCAATACCGCCAGAGAATCTGCATTACTCAGCAATAGATGGATATGTCACATACGAGTTATATAAGAGGATAGCATTCATCAGGAATCTCCTCGGTTCAGATAAACCAATCTTGGATAACAAGCAGTGCATCAGATGACGTGGAGGTTATAAACCGTACAAACGACATAAACAAGCAGGTCCATCAGAGGATACCAAGAAGATATGGCAGAAGGAGAAATATGGCATCAGTCCAGAAGAAGATGTCGGCAGATCGGAGAAGCAAGAAGATGGCTAGAAGGATATGTGAATTTAGTAAAGACTTTCGTAGTGTGGCTACGATATTATATCAATATCGTGATTTTAGTTGATAACCACATATAAATTATGGATTTGATTTAGCGTTTGATATTTTCCGAACAATGTAATTTTAACAAGCTTGAAACCGTGCTTAGTGTGTGTAATACTTTGAACAATGTGTAATTATATATAGTGTGTCCATTCTGAATGTTTTACTCTAGTAAAACAAATTATATATCCATTTTAAATACAATCTTCTAGTTTGTATAGGATTATGATGGTTATTCTCATCAATTAACTGTATAGAATACAAAAATAAATAAAGATGCAAATACAAGTAAAAATTCAGTGCATACACAAACACTCAATGGCAGTGCATATTTACTAGTTAAGGCAGATCAGTCAGTATCACTCCACGCATCAGAACTCGGAAGCCGAAAACATAGTGGACAAAAACAAATAAATATTCAGGGATTTCATAAACCGTATGACCAGCAGTGGAAAACTTCTGCCAAAACACATACGCCAACCTAGAAGCAGTTAACACAAAACTGCGCATACATTAGGCAGTGCACCCTTTAGATTCCACGCAGTGCAAACGGTAGAACTTGTGCAGTACATCAAAACTGGGAACTCGGAAGGCGAAAACATAGTGGAAAAAAATAACTTATCAGGGCAGTACATAAACTGTATGACTGGCAGTGCAAAACTTATCTAAACACACATACTGATCTTACCTGCTATGGCAGTGCTTACGCCAAACTAGAAGCAGTTAACACAAAACTACGCATAAATTAGGCAGTGCATTCCTTAAAACCTAGGCAATGCAAATGGCAGAACTTGTGCAGTACATCAAAAACTAGGAACTCGAAAGCCAAAAACACAATGGAAAAAAATAACTTATCCGCGTAGTACATAAACTTTATGACCGGCAGTGCTTATGCGAAACTAGAAGCAGTTAACATAAAACGCCGACCAAGAGAATACAAAATAAATAAAGATGAAAATACAAGTAAAAATGCAGTGCATACACGAACACTCAATGGAAGTGCATATTTAATAGTTAACGCATATCAGTTAGTATCACTCCACGCATCAGAACTCGGAAGCCGAAAATATAATGGACAAACACAAATAAATATTCAGGCAGCTCATAAACCGTATGATCAGCAGTGCAAAACTGCTCATAAATTAGGCAGTGTACCCTTTAAAACCTAGGCAGTGCAAATTGCAGAACTTGTGCAGGACATCAAAAATTGGGAACTCGAAAGCCGAAATCATAGTGAAAAAAATAACTTATCAGGACAGTCAATAAACTGTATGACCGGTAGTGCAAAACTTATCTAAACACATATTCTGACCTTACCGGCTATGGCAGTGCTTACGCCAACCTAGAAGCAGTTAACACAAAACTGCGCATAAATTAGGAATTGCACTCTTTAAAACGTAGGCAGTGCAAATGGCAGAACTTGTGCAGTACATCAGAAACTGGGAACTCGAAAGCTGAAAACATAGTGAAAAAAAATAACTTATCAGGGCAGTACATAAACTGTATGACCGGCAGTGCAAAACTTATCTAAACACACATTCTGACCTTACCTGCTATGGCAGTGCTTACGCCAACCTAGAAGCGGTTAACACAAAACTGCGCATAAATTACGCAGTGCACCCTTTAAAACCTAGGAAGTACAAATGGCAGAACTTGTACAGTACATTAAAAACTGGGAACTCGAAAGCTGAAAACATAGTGAAAAAAAACTTATCAGGACAGTACATAAACTATATGACCGGCAGTGCAAAACTTATCTAAACATATATTCTGACCTTACCGGTTATGGTAGTGCTTACTCCAACGTAGAAGCAGTTAACACAAAACTGCGCATAAATTAGGCAGTACACCCTTTAAAACCTAGGCAGTGCAAATGGCAGAACTTGTGCAGTACATCAAAAACTGGGAACTCGATAGCCGAAAACATAGTGAAAAAAAACTTATCAGGACAATACATAAACTGTATGACCGGCAGTGCAAAACTTATCTAAACACACATTCTAACCTTACTGGCTATGGCAGTGCTTACGCCAACCTGGAAGCAGTTAACACAAAACTGCGCATAAATTAGGCAGTGCACCAATTAAAACCTAGGCAGTGCAAATGGAAGAAATTGTGCAGTACATCAAAACTGGGAACTCAAAAGCCGAAAACATAGTGGAAAAAAATAACTTATCAGGGCAGTACATAAACTGTATGACCGACAGTGCAAAACTTATTTAAACACACATACTGATCTTAATAGCTATGACAGTGCTTACACCAACCTAGAAGCAGTTAACACAGAACTGCGCATCAATTAGACAGTGCACCAATTAAAACCTAGGCATTGCAAATGACAGAACTTGTGCAGTACATCAAAACTGGGAACTAGATAGCCGAAAACATAGTGGAAAAAATAACTTATCAGGGCAATACATAAACTGTATGACCGGCAGTGCAAAACTTATCTAAACACACATACTAATCTTAATAGATATGACAGTGCTTACACCAACCTAGAAGCAGTTAACACGAAATTGCGCATAAATTAGGCAGTGCACCAATTAAAACCTAGGCATTTCAAATGGCAGAACTTGTGCAGTACATCAAAACTGGGAACTCGAAAGCCGAAAACATAGTGGAAAAAAATAACTTATCAGGGCAGTACATAAGCTGTATGACCGGCAGTGCAAAACTTATCTAAACACACATACTGATATTACCGGCTATGGCAATGCTTACACAAATGTAGAAGAAGTTAACATAAAACGCCGACCAAGAGAATACAATGTCACTCCCCCAACACTAAAGTAAATAGAACTTGCATCAAATACAAACTGTGTGCAAGCAAAGAGAAGTAAACATATATTGGTCAATAAGAAAGCAGTGCACGCATTACAATTTAGGCAGTGCACTCCATATAACTTAGATACAGCTGGTGCAGTGCATCAATGAAATCTAATAAGGCAGTTAGTAAAATAAAATTACGGCGGATCACTCACGATCACCTAAGGCATAAAAATTAAGCAGACGCAAGGTAGTTCATTGCTTCTAAACAAGGCAGAGCAACCAAAACTACCACCCCATACACGATTTCATGTTCCCTCCAGTATCCAACCCACGGCAAGGTAGTCCGAAGAAACAAAACCCGCGGAAAACAGAGTCATTCTGCTAGCGTCGTCGCTGTCGACCAGGAGCAACAACATCTAACAAACCGACCAACACCGACAACCGTGAAAACAACCACCTTCCCACACCCCCAACACCAACAACACACACCACGCTCCGCCAACAGCAACCACCCCAAATCACCCCGCCCCCGCCAACCCAGCCCAACGGAATCTAGTCCAACCCTTTAAATCTAACCCACCACCGCCTGCACCAAACAATCCTCCGACGGTAGCAAGTTCGTCCTCAACAACCTGCACCAATTTGGAACGGAACTCCCTGGCGATCTCGATAGAGAGGATATATTCACAAAAAAGGTAAACGGTGGAAGGCGAGAGAGCGGCGGAAGGCCCCTTCTTCCTCTTATTCCAGAAACAAGTAAGCGTAGGAACCTACAACAAGAGGTACGCCGAATTCATATCAATCAAAATCATATAATTCCTGTTTAACACTAGATTCTTCACAAATCTGTAACAGAAAGTAAAATTTATAGTACATACTATCTAACTCCACTTTTAATTCATTCATTTCAGTTCCTTATCGCCATAAAAAGCATATGTGACTAATAGTTTAGAGATTACATATGTACAGTTGTTTTTCGTAAGTAATTATTGAAAAAAATAGGGAAATAGAATTCGTATATAGAAAGGATAGACTAATATATTAAAACATTGAATCAGTGAAAATAATTACTAAGGATTAGAAGATTGCATAAAGAATTACTAATTTTATGCCACACTTATTAAGAATTGTCTGATGCTAAAAATATTATTTAATTATTAGGTGAAATGGAGGATAACAGAAGTCCTATCCCTGGGAAGGTATAGAGCAATATACAACATACCTTGTAGTCATCATAACATAAATATAGAAATAGCATTTATTTAAGACAACTTCTTTGGAGAGCATACCTGCTAATACGGATGTTGACAAAAAAAGTCATTGCTGACCCAAGGTAATACTGTAAAACAAAGTAAAAGTACATATTATTAGTGTTTCTTCTTCATATAGTAAGGAAAAATATTGGCCCAAAACAGATAACCAGAACAGCAGTCAGGTCCACACCAGCCAGCTATCAATAACACCATCACAAAGTGTGGACTGCACAGAAACACCCACACAGGAATGGCAAGTGGAAGATCAACTAGCAGAAGAGGAACAGAAGAAAAAGGAAAAGAAAGCAGTAAAAAAGAAAATTGAACCTAGATAAAGTTAAGAAGAAACTACCTCTTGCATCAACCTCTGAAGAAAGTGTGGACAATGAAAGAAAGGAACAAAACATACCCCAGGATGACCCAATCCCACTGAATGTTCAGCTTCCAAATAGCAGTACCACAATAGAATTACAGTCCAGTACAAGAAGATTGAAGAGGCGGAAAGCAATAGTTCCAGAAGAGCAAGATAACCCTCAGGAAAAAAGTGGAGAGCATGTAGAATATCAAAGGAAGAAAAAGGGCATCCGAAAGAGCAAGAGAACAACACATATGAGGATGAGAGCAGTGACGACGACGATGAAGACTACAAAATTCTTCCAGAAGGAATACAGTCTGAAACAGAAGATGATGATGATGCTGCAGGTGAAACAGAAGAAAATGGAGGAGAATTGGATAATCAGGTTAGTAAAGATTTACATAAATAAATTAACCATATGACATTCATTTTGGAAAATCCATAGCATGAACTGACAGCATAAAATCTTACATGCAGCAAAGTGGGAGAAAACGCAAACGCAAGAATCAGAGCAAGATTATGATTCAGGAAATCTTGACAATAGGTGACAAAAAGCTACACAAGGACACGGGCACAAACTACACAGTAAGGTGTTCACTCAAAGAGCTCAGCAAATTGCTTAAATAGGTCCTTAATAATGATCAAAGAAACGAGATATCAAATGTTGGGTGGGGATTCCTGTTTAATTACAGAGAAAATAACATCAAACCTGTCACGGCCAATGATCTTGTGGTTATACGAGAAAATTGATAGAGTTACAATGGTAATGGAACTTGGAGCCGGCGTGGACATTGAAATAACACCAGAAGTTATGAAATAAGTGTTCGGCTTCCCTGACGGACCTAAAGTAGCTCCATTACCATCAGTGGATGGTAACACAAAAGCTCTAAAATGGCTAAGGAAAGAACTTGGAATAACAGTGACAAAACAAGTTCAACTTAATGATCTGTATAAGCAAATAAAGAAAGGTGGCACAAGTCCTTTCACAATGCAATGCATATTTCTGGTAATTTTCAAGTGTATTGTCTGCCCCACTCTACACGCAAGGATATGCCGAGTGGCTGGAATGGTACACAATGTAGACTACAAGAAGCTTGATAAAATGGATATCTGCCGCGTAGTAGTGGATGAACTGAAGAGAGGAGTTCAGATTTTTTTCAGAGAAGAAAAACAAAAACAAGAAAAAGGGTAAGGGTCCTGTTAAAAAAACAAATACCAAAGGAGCTGAGGGATGCGCAATTCTGCCTTTAATAGTCTATCTGGACACTAAAAGGTGTGAGAATTCAATCAACACGATTGAAACACCAAGGATGCATGTTCTTGACAATTAATTATTTCCATCCATTCTGAAGAAGGACAGACAGAAACATAACATTGAGGAATTCAGAGCATTGAAATATGTAAGTACACATACTAATAATATATATCTTTGTATTTCCTTCTTGCATATCTGATTTCATTCCGTAACATAAGAAGATTGAGCACAAAAATATCTAAATTGTCCTCTTCACATGAAATAGGTTAAGACTAGTTTCGAGCTGCAGCACTACAACAAAGGTTTTCATACAAATAAAAACAGTTCCTCAAATGTAGTGGTGGATAATGACCAGGAGAATCGGAAGAACAAGTATGTAATAGTTCTTGCCGGAGACAACTCAAACATTCCAACTGAAGAACCTTCTGTCTAGCCAAATCCAATCAGAGGAATCATGACAGATGTTGAGAAGATGCAGCAAGCAATGGATCTCCTGAGGCAGATTGCACACAACCCAGAAAACATATGTCAAAATTTAGAAACTGACAACGAACCAGGCCTCATCAGTAACTACAAACAAGATGTGAACAGAGCAGGACTTGAGATTCTAGACTCAATCGATAATCTTAAGTTATACATGGAGTCGGCGAAAGATATAGCAGTTACATTAACAACAAAAAGAGGATCTGTCAGAATGGAAGATCCTGCATCGTGTTCATTGACGCAGTATGAAACTGAGAAAAACAACTCTGGCAATGTTGATACGTCTAGAAAACAGAAGACACAACGATCAAAGGTAAAAAGGTAATTTATATACCTATTGGAAGTTATTGCACGATATAATAATAATGATTGCTGCTAGTTTAACTGTGTTGTATTATTTTTTTTAAATGCATTGGACAATCAGGCAGATGATAGCAATAATGAAACTCTAGCAAAAGGATAGGAGCACGCAACATCAACAATAACAAAAGACAAATCTCTAAAGGTAGACGCTCATTTAGTAGAAAGGGGACAATCTGCTATAATGTAAAACAAAAGAAAAATCTGATGATGGTTATAACATTCATAACAATTCAACAAAGAACTAATATAAACTTCTGATTGTAGGAGGATGCAGGAGGAGATACAAACAACAAAACTCCGTCTAACGAAGTAGCAGCAGGAGAAACAAGCATACACTCATCTGACACAGCGAACAAGCAAGAACAGGATAAACAAGAGGAACATCAGACAAAAGATAAAGAAAAACAGAAGATTAAAGTTAAAGACAGTGATGTTGGACACAAAGTAGAAGATTTACTGCCAGTCAGTACCAATCTGACAGCAAAAGGTCATATGATGTAGATACAACTTATATTTATGAAATTAATTTGTTGAACAATTTGATTCATTTGTAAACATACCATGTTTCTACTGGTGTCAATAAATTAAAGACACACTTTCAAAATAGACCTTGCTAAACATATAAACAATCTGGCTGTAATGACCATGAAGAGATTTGTATGAACGATTATGTTACAAGTATTATCTAGTCTACCATTTGCACTCGTTAAACACGACAGTTGAACCAGAAAACTGCCTCAACTACTATAACTGAACCATCATCCAACTACCATTCTAATGCACTGCCTAACATTAGTCATTGCACTGATTTTTCTGCACTTCATTTTTTCACACACTAACAATTTTTTCTTTCCACAGATACAGATAGTGGAGACCAAGCAAACAAGGACAGCAGGCAAATACAATCTGAATGGAAAAAATTGTATAACCTGATATGCAAGTTCACTGACAAAAAACTGTCAAAAGAACATACAACTATATTAAAGTGAGATGATTTTCAAAATTATTATTTTGTACTTTGCATTTTTTTTCAGAACCATACTGTGTTATAATAAAAATTACTCCACTCTGCAGATCTCGGTATATCTTGAAGCACGAGAAAACGAATACAAAGGTGCCGCTGTATTACATATCAAGTGCTTTCATAAACAAAGTACTGCTAGGCGATATAGAGGGTGAATTTGTGTTAACCTATCTTGAAGAACAACTTAGGACAACCAAGTCGAAGAAGATAATTATTCGTTATAGAGAAACTGTAAGTACTATAGAAAAAGCAACTGTAAATAATAAACAAAGGTATTTATATATTCAGAGCAAATAAACTAACAGTTGTTTTGCAGCAAAAACTTATTAACATTAGCGCAGTCAAAGACGATAAAAGAAGTATGCGTTGGGTAGAGGACTTGTTTAAACCAGACGCAGCAGACCGTCTAGACAAATACGAACTAGTAAGTAGAACAATAGTGTTCATTATAGTATATTTTTTGAAAACTTGAAGAACACCATACTGCAACAAGCTTGTATATTCATTTTTTAAACAGAAAAAATATGTTAACAAATTTTAAATAATTGCTCATGCAGATAATGTTTCCTTTCCTCGAGCGACCTCCTAAGCGAAGTTCAGGTTCAGTAGCTCACTGGTTCAAATTGGCAGTAGATATTTTGGAGAAGAAGTTCAGAATTTATGATTCATTGAGAGAGCCAGGGGATATTGATCTTGAAAAAGTATGCTCAAAATTGATCAGGAAAATAAATACATTGTGGAGCGAAGGTTTTGGAACAACAGAAACAAAAGTCCAAACGTTGGATGATTTTGGCGTAGTATATGAACACATGCCTCTACAAGATAACGGGTAAATGTTCATACATAACATAAAATTTAGTCTTGCATTGAACTACTTATATTTTCAACTTTTAACCATCTGACAACAACTAAAATGAAAAACGTTATGCAGCTGTGACTGTGGGTTCTTCATGCTCTATATGATCGAGAACTACACCAGAGATCACGTTCTGGAATTCACAAAAAAAATATTCCGGATTACATGGAAATGCTTCTCATGAGGATGCTGACATCGGACATCTTCAGCGTAAACATCGAAACATTAAATGACAGAATATTAGGTAATCCTTTACACAGTTTTTTGACTAGTATTGTTCATACTACAGTATGTTGTTTCATAACATTGTTACTATCAAGTGCAACACAAGTATTTACAAATTTGCAGCATCTATAGGCCATTCCGAATATCAAGAGCTATTCACAAGAAGAGATTTCCAAGACTTGAAGAGAGATATATTGCTAGGAATTCAAGAGAAAGAAAACAAGATGTCAAACAAATCAACGATACAACTGAAAGAAACTAAGGAGAAAGGGATCTTCAGAGAAAGATATAGAAGAAATCCAAAAAGGTGCAAGGTTTCGATGGAAGAACAAAAAAATCGAAATCCAGAAGAATGACTTGTTTTCATTCTAGCTGAATTTAAAGAAACAGAGAATGCAAGGAAAGTACGGCAAAAACTAATCGAATATGCATCAAAACCAGACTATGCAGAGTAAGTGTAAAGCTTAACTTGATACAACTAGATTTCTTTTAATTAGCCTAGATCTTTTTTGTTCTATTAAACTAACACCCCTATAATACTAATCCTGCTTTTTGTAATACAACAGGAGGGTTTTTATCAAGACAACTAGATCCAATGAATCAAGAGATTTTAATCTAACATATACTGCATGTGAACTAGCAGACAATTTCAAAGAAAATGGATGGATAGACATGAATTTTTAGATGCTGTCATCCGCACATGGAGAAGTAATGATGAATTCAAATATCTTTTCCAGGAAGGTAAAAGGGTAATCCTACCCATAGAGCTAACATCAGTATTAGATTTTATGGACAAAAACAAAAAATTCAAACCTGAAGATATTGCTCGCACAATTGATTACCTCATAGGAACAAACGACCTTACAAAAGCAGGCACGGTGAGTTGTTTTAGAAATAAGCATAAATTTCTATATTCAGTATTGAGATACCTCATAAAATAAAGATTACCACATGTTTAAAACTTACTTGAGTATTATATCTACTCCCATACACATATACTACTACCGGTTCATTGCAAGAAACATTTTTCAGTTTATGTCTTAAATGGGTCTGCTCGGAATCCAAAGGTTGAGATCATAGACTCCTTCTCATACAATAACAGTAAAGAGATGCAGGATTACCACAGTAACATAGGACAAACTATGGTAAGACTCTTACCAAAATGTAGACATTACTAGAAAACTTTTACTAGAGTCAGACTGTTATTTCTAAAAAAAACATATCAGAACTTACTACCCTTTTTATCTAACAATGTCACTATAATATTTCAATATACAACTAAGAAGGTTCGAACAAGGGCTAGAGTGCATTTACAAAGATGACACATTGCCAAGATGGAGTGCATCATTCAAAAGTGCACGCTACATGAGAACTAAAAAACAAGATGAAGACGCATGTGGACTGTGGACATTATATTACCTGCAGAGATACAATGGCGAAATTATAGAAAAAGGAAAGACGTCAAGTGTAAGCTATAGTTAGATAGAAATTTTTCAAAAATGTTGATGACATATACTTGAAAACTAACAAGACTTTACAATACTTATCAGGACACAAGCTCCAGTATCAGATATGAACATCTGTACACAATGTTGTTTCACAGATCTAACCAAGCACTGAAGAACCTAAAAGAAGATCTTAGGGAGTTGGGTCCAGACATGGAGATGCCAGAAATTGCAATAACATTAAGTGATTAGGACAAGATTCTGAAACATGTACATTATTCATCAAACCTGATTGCATGCACATATTGCATCTTACTAGCCAAAGGCAAAGGAAATAACAATATCTTTGGGCGTAAGTACATACTTGTTAATATGTAATAGATAACTTGTTTTCTGATTTTAAGTTAGTAATGCAATATCTACTTGCAGTGTATCGGCATCTATGGGCCAGTGCATCTGCATACAATCTTGCATATCTATGTGTAAAAATTATAATTTCACCACAATGAACCAAATAATAATTGGCATCTATGTGAGCAGTGCATATCGCAAACGGATACAGCGATAAAAATAATTGCATAGCTATGTGTAAAAATTATATTTTCATCACACTGAACCAAGTATAAACTAATTCCACATGATGATCATAATCAACCCAGTATAAACTTCCTCTAGATAGTCTTTAAACAAACTGCTTACATAGATATCCTTGCACTACCATGGACAAATTGCATACATAAGTAAAGAAGGCAGTGTAAAAAATCAGCACAAGGCAGAATATACATATGTACGAGGCAGTGCATCTAAATTTACATGGGTAGTGCATGCACCACTAAAAACACTCTTCCATCCCTATGTGTGAAAATTATATTTTCAGCGCACTCAACACAGTATAAACTATTTCTAGATGATCATTTCAAAAATTACCTAAATAGATATCCTTGCACTACCATAGAACCATGCGTACATGAATAAATATGACAGTGCAACCAATCTGGTCAAGACAGAACAAATAAGCTGTATAGCACACACGAAAAGAACACCGCAGTGCACCGTAGCTTGTCAGAGCAGTGGAAATAGAAAAATTCACTGACAGACAGACACTTGCTTCAGTACGTACATACTTACTAAATTACATACAATCTTGCTCCATCATATTCATTAAGTGCTCTTCACAAACACCGTCACAAACACTTACAACATGATAGGACAAATTTAGCTAGCATTTAAAATATGGAAGACGCTTCACAAGTTATTTGGACAGTTTCTTATCAAGCGCCTTGACCTCTTTGTGAATGTCATCCATGCACTCTATACAGTTACGATGAGGCTCAAGAATGTCCTTCAGTGATTGCATTGCATGTAACCTGTCAAGACGTGAATTTTTTGTTGTTTCAATATCTTCAAAACAATTAGCTATCATGTCGGCCAATTGCTCATCAAGATTCTGTCTAAGTCCCAGGCTGCAGCGCCAGCTTTATACTTGTTGAGCTCCACCTTCAACATAGCAGCATCTTGGACAACGTGCTGCATTCCGATGATCTGGTGTCAAAGACGATCACACTCTACAGTAATAGTTATCTTTTCTGCCTCCTTCTCGGAGAGCTTGACACACAATTCTGATACCTTAGCCTTCTCAGCAGCAAGTTCATTACGAAGCCTCTGATATTCTACATCAACATGATCACTGCCATTCGAAACTCCCGTAACTAATGGCACTGAATCCTAATATTTTCATAGAAAACAACAAGAAGATTTAGTGTAAATATAACTGATCGTAGTAAAAAATAGCCAACATGCAAATACACGCACATTGATTAGCCCGCTCGGATGCACCATAGGAACAGACGACGACAGAGTAGATGCCAAATGCGAGCAACCATAAACACCAGAGGAGTAAGACCTATATGTAAGTTCCAAACGTCAATGACACAACAAGAGTTTCAATAACCTAATCCAAAAAATTAGAAATGAATACAATAAAAGATAAAAAAAGCAAAACTAACTCAGACTCGTCGATCTTGCGACGGTTGCATCGAGACGATGACGAACCTTCGGCGAAGGAATCCGCGATGGTGGGCAGCAAGGGAGCACCCTCCGAGACCTGTCTCCTCTGCTCAGCAGCTTCCAAACGTTTCGTAACAGCTGTCTGTTGCTTTCTAGACAAAGGCTTCCTCATTGGATCCATGGCAGAAAGAACTGAAAATAGAACTAGAAGAAGAACCGTTCAGAGGAAAACAAACCGTCTAGTAGAAGAGGAACTGGGACTGGAATGCGAAATGTTAAGCATCGACATCTGAATTTATAATGTACCTACCAACAATAAAACACACCCCACACATCATCCAAGATCAAAGATTGACCAAAGCTATAATACTATGCCTGATATAAACGCAATTAACAATTCAGCGAATCAAACAGCACACGCGGATCAAAAGTTAAGTTCACCGAGGTTGCGAACAACAATGCGCATGGCACTGTAGTAAAAATAAAGAAGTTCAACATAATACAATACTAGGGCACTTCAACAAGCTAATAATATGGCAGTGCACATGGATAAACTATGTAGTACTCAATGTAAAAATTTGATAAAAAGTATACTACGTTGAGTAAAATGAACTATAAAATTTCAATTACCCGTAAATAAGAAAACAAAATATGGACTGAAAAAATAAAGGAAATAGTAATTACCGTAAAAATAAAAAATAAAAACCATACCTCGCAGATACTATGCACTGCCAAAAGTGTCGACTATGCACTGCCTCGATGCACTGTCAGACTTTCAATTTGTTGCATACGGACAGAGGGATTGTCAATCTCAGATGGTAAATGAGAGGATACCTGAGACAGTGGGCGGGGGAACAACACGATGAAGCGTTAGCACATAACCGTTTTAGTTGGTTGATTTATAAATGCAGGGAAACCGAAGGGACCCCGTTCAGTTCTCTCCACCGCTCTCCCACTATGCACGTCCAGAGCACTTCCCTTGAACAGTTCCTCAGAGCAGAGCAGTTTCTCAGAAAAGTTCGTCCCCTCCCGATCGAGTTTTCTCCTCTAATTCCGTATCCCTTTCCTTTTCTTTTTTGGTTTGAGTTCTAATCCATATTTGTTTCTTCATTTCAAGAAGCTTTGTTCTTTTATTTTAATCTCCATTCCATTGTCTTAGTACAAATCGACGGTGAGTTTTGCATCACACTTCCATTTATTTTTTTAGTGTCCCTGTAATCCTTTATGTGTTCTTCCTATAATCTTATCCCCGTAATACTATGGTGTAATTTATGCCTCATAAATGATATGTTTGACACTTTCTAGATTAGGAGTTAATGCATAGTTCACTCCTTAAATGCATTATTAATTTTATCAGGTGTTTCTTGGAATGGACTGTATAGTGTGCGGCCAACCTACCAACAATTGTGGTAGGGTACAGAGGAGAGGAACCAACTTCCATGTTAACATTGTTCAAGGTTTTCCAATCAATGGTGTGGTAAGTTTTTACATATTTAGGAGAAGGTTTTCGAAGGTTTTATTCAAAAAGTTCGAAATTTTCATTTTATGTACTGTTTCTTTTACTGTCTTGTTGTCACATGAACTGAACCGTGTTGTTTACCTTCAGGTAGTGCCATGCTCATTTAGGAAAATACTGAATGATTTCACTCCAAATAATTGGACGGTTGCAAACAGTGAAGCATTAAGGAATTTTGATTTGTTCCGCAAGAAGTATAATGTTAGGACAATAATTTGTGGTCCATACTGGAAGTCCCTGATGAGGGTTTATGATATAGCACTTGGAGATGTAGTGCATTTTGAATATGATGACGACCAACTTGATGATGTTGGTTTGAACTTGACAAACTTATTTGATGTCAATGTTTACTCTAATGGTGAAGAGAAAAAGATTCATGAAGCAACTGGTATTTCCCTTATTTACTGTAAATAATTTTCACATACAATTTTTCCTTTTCCTACTACTAGATTATCATAATAACATTCTTTAATAGTCAACATGTATTTCCACTCATTCATCAGAGGTGGGAGATGTGCCTACATCCATCAGAAGCATTCTGCACAGGACCATCTTCTCAGACATAAATGCACTAACTGAGCAGCAAATGGCTTCAATCCGGTTTGGCATTTATAGAGATCTTCATGTCACAGAACATCAGTTTTTTGAAAGTAAAGATGAAAAGCATCACAAGATGAATATGGATAACCATGACCATAATGCACTGGTTTGTTTCCACATATTTAATCATATTTTATGTTCAGATTAAACATAAAATTTAATGAACTTTTTAATTTAGAATGCTTGTTAAAATACTGACTTTTTTCTTTATTGCAGTTCATGCCAATTGAGGCTATAGATGGTTTCAAGTACCCAACTCAGGGCATAGCACATCTGTACAGGCAGGGACATGATCTTGAAGGAGAATGCCAAACTTCAGGGCATAGCACATCTGTACATGCAGGGACATCTGTACAGGAAGGGACATGCATATACTATACAAAGGGACAATGGACGTGTCAGCTTCACCACAGGATGGCCTAACTTCACATTTGCTGCTGATGTTGGATTGACATCACTACTTCTTATTAAAGTAGAGCATATGCAGGAGCACCTTGGTCTCAACTTTGTTGAGATTGTCATCTAGTGGTTAACTTGGGAAAACACTGTTCAGATAGTCATCTTTTCTTGTTTAATCTAGTGCTAAAGTGTATTGTACTCGTGTTGTTTAGTAAATTGAACATCTTTAATCTATTGTAATGTCAATGAATGTACTCAGTAAGTTGACCACTTTGATCATCTTCTAAATATTGCATATGTGAATCTTGGACCTTGAATACTACGCACTGTCAAGCTACAACCAATGCACTGCCTCCTTATGCTACGAGCAAGCCAATCGATCTCATCCTATAAGCAGTGCAAGGCCCAGCAAAGCGCAGATGATTAGCACTGCACTCTATGCATTGCCCAATCTGCAACCAATGCACTGCCCCCCTATGCTATGAGAACACCACTCGAACTCCTCCTATAAGCACTGTACGGCCATGCACATCGCAGATGCTAAGCAGTACACGCCGTGCACTGCTCAAGCTACAACCAATGCACTGCCTCCCTATGCTACGAGCAAGCCACTCGGATGCCTACTGTAAGCAGTGCATGGCCTCCTGTAAGTAGTGCACGGCCCAGCAAAGTGCAGATGCTGAGCACTGCACACCATGCACTGCTAAGGGTACAAGATATGCATTGTGTCCATGTCCTACGAGCAAGCCACTCAAACTCCTACTATAAGCAGTGCACGGCCCAGCACAGTGCAGATGCTGAGTAGTGCAGCACATACACTGCTCAAGGTAAAATCGGTGCACTACCTCCCTGTGCTACCAGCAAGCCACTCAAACTCCTCCTGTAAGCAGTGCACGGCCTCCTGTAGGCAGTGCACGGCCCAGCACAGCGCAGATGCATAGCACTGCATGCAGCGCACTACTCAATCTACAACTTGTGCACTGCCGCCCTGTGCTACGAGCAAGCCACTCGAACTCCTCCTGTAAGCAGTGCACGGCCCAGCAAAGCGCAGATGCTCAACACTGCACGCCATGCACTGCTCAGGATACAAGCTATGCACTGCCTCCATGTCCTACGAGCAAGCCACTCGAACTCCTACTATAAGCAGTGCACGGCCCAGCACAGCGCAGATGTTGAGCAGTGCAGCACATGCACTGCTCAATCTACAACCAGTGCACTGCCTCCGTGTGCTACGAGCAAGCCAGTCGAACTCCTATTGTAAGCAGTTCACGGCCTCCTATAAGCAGTGCACGGCTCAGCAAAGCGCACATGCTGACCACTGCACGCCATGCACTACTTAGGCTACAACCTGTGCACTGCTCACGATACAACCCATGCACTGCTCACGATACAAGCTATGCACTGCATCGATGTCCTACGAGGAAGCCACTCGAACTCCTACTGTAAGCAGTGCACGGCCCAGCATAGCGCAGATGCTGAGAAGTGCACTCCATGCACTCCGCAATCTACAATAGGTGCACTACCTCCCCGTGCTACGAGCAAGCCACTCGATTTCCTCCTTTAAGCAGTGCACAACCTCCCGTAAGAAGTGTACGGCTCAGCAAAGCACAGATGCTCAGCACTGCACGCCATGGACTGCTCATGATACAAGCAATGCACTGCGTCCATGTCCTACGAGCAAGCCACTCGAACTCCTACTGTGAGCAGTGCACAGCCCAGAAGAGCGCAGGTGCTGAGCAGTGCAGCACATGCACTGCTCAATGTACAACAGGTGCACTGCCTCCGTGTGCTACGAGCAAGCCACTCGAACTCCTATTGTAAGCAGTGCACGGCCTCCTATAAGCAGTGCACGGCTCAGCAAAGCACACATGCTGACCACTTCACGCCATGCACTGCTCAGGCTATAACCTGTGCACTGCTCACGATACAACCCATGCACTGCTCACGATACAAGCTATGCACTGCATCGATGTCCTACGAGCAAGCCACTCAAACTCCTACTGTAAGCAGTGCACGACCCAACACAGCGCAGATGCTTAGCAGTGCACTCCATGCACTCCTCAATCTACAACAGGTGCACTACCTCCCTGTGCTACGAGCAAGCCACTCAATTTCCTCCTTTAAGTAGTGCACGACTCAGCAAAGCGCAGATGCTCAGCACTGCACGCCATGGACTACTCACGATACAAGCAATGCACTGTGTCCATGTCCTACGAGCAAGCCACTCGAACTCCTACTGTAAGCAGTGCACGGCCCAGAAGATTGCAGGTGTTGAGCAGTGCAGCACATGCACTGCTCAATGTACAACAGGTGCACTGCCTCCGTGTGCTACGAGCAAGCCACTCGAACTCCTATTGTAAGCAGTGCACGGCTCAGCAAAGCGCACATGCTGACCATTGTACGCCATGCACTGCTCAGGCTACAACCTGTGCACTGCTCACGATACAACCCATGCACTGCTCATGATACAAGCTATGCACTGCATCGATGTCCTACGAGCAAGCCACTCGAACTCCTACTATAAGTAGTGCATGGCCGAGCACAGCGCAGATGCTGAGCAGTGCACTCCATGCACTGCTCAATCAACAACAGGTGCACTGCCTCCCTGTGCTATGGGCAAGCCACTCGATTTCCTCCTTTAAGCAGTGCACGACTCAGCAAAGCGCGGATGCTCAGCACTGCACGCCATGGACTGCTCACGATACAAGCAATGCACTGCGTCCATGTCCTACAAGCAAGCCACTCGAACTCCTAATGTAAGCAGTGCACGCCTAGCACAGCGCTCCATGCACTGCTCAATCTACAATAGGTGCACTGCCTCCCTGTGCTACCAGCAAGCCACTCGAACTCCTCCTGTAAGCATTGCATGGCCTCCTGTAAGCAGTGCACGACTCAGTACAACGCAGATGCCCAACACTACACGCCATGCACTTCTCAAGATACAAACAATGCATTGCTGCCCTGTGCTACCAGCAAGCCACTCGAAATCCTATTGTAAGCAGTGCATTGCCCAGCACAGCGCATATGCTCTTTATTATAAAAAGATGAACTGCCTCCATTTCTATTAGACACTGTACTGCCTCACATTACTATTAAAAACACAATAGCATTGAAAACAGTACCCTCAAAAAACTTTGTTCAAAGTATAGATAAATAGGAGTTCAAAGTAGGACCCCTCCCATTACATCCCAGAAAATCTCCATTGCCCGTAAATAAAACAAAAAAACAAAATTAAATAAAAGTAAAAAAATAAAAGCACGTACTAACTACCGAAAAAGAGGAAAAAAAGACCGACAAAGAGAAAAACAGTACCGAAAAAGAGTAACCATAGCACTGCGCCACAACCAAGAAAGATTATTGTGCACTGCCTCCTAGTCCTACGAGCAAGCAACTAGAACTCCTCCTGTAAGCATTACACGCAACGCAAACCGCAGTTCATACGAACTGGATAAGAGAAAAACCGGGCAAGGTCCCGCGATGGAAGAAAACCACCAAAATCATGCACGTGCTGCCATGACCAGCGTCGCGGAGCGTACTCCCATGAGGTCACCCTTTTTCTATCGTTTTCGTAGATTCCGGAATGGAAATGGGATTCCGTCAGAATGAACTTTATCACCGGTTGATAGACTGTCCAAGGTAGCTCATTTTATACCTGTCAAGACAAAACCTACCAGAGTTCGAAGCTAGCAGAGTTGTACATTGCTAGAATTGTTAGTTTGCTTGGAACCCCCAAGACCATAGTATCAGATCGAGGAACCCAATTTACCTCGAGATTTTGGCAGAAAGTCCAAGAAGTATTAGGAACCAAGTTGAATTTCAGCACAGCTTATCACCCGCAAACCGATGGACAGACTGAAAGAGTCAACCAAATCCTAGAGGATATGTTGAGAGCTTGTGTGTTAGAGTATGGAGCAAAAAGGGAAGATTGCTTGCCATTCGCAGAATTCTCATCCAATAATAGTTATCAAGCCAGTTTGCAAATGGCACCATTTGAGTTCCTATATGGAAAAAAGTGTCGTACCCCTTTGAATTGGTCGTAAGTAGGAGAGAGTCAGATTTTTGGACCCGACATCCTACGAGAAGCCAAAGAGAAGTTCCACAAAGTCCGTGAGCACCTCAAGACCGCCCAATCCAGACAAAAGAGTTATGCTGACAAGAGAAGGAGAGACCTGACTTTCAATGTCAGAGATTCTGTGTATCTCAAGGTTTCGCCATTGAAGGGAACCCAACGTTTTAGTCTCAAAGGAAAGTTAGCCCCTAGATATATCGGACCCTTCAAGATTCTGAATTGCCGAGGAGAAGTATCATATCAAGTGGAACTGCTAGAAGAGATATCTGCCATCCACAATGTGTTCCATATCTCATTACTTCGCAAATGTCTAGAAGTGCCGAAGAAGACTGAAGTTTTCAAGAACACCGATCACCGAGCTGTCGATATAACAAGGATATGACGTATCGTGAAGTGCCCATCCGTATCTTGGAGGAATCATACAGAACTACCAGGACCCGGAGTATCAAGTTTCTGAAGATTCAATGGAGCAACCATACCGACGAAGAAGCCACTTGGGAGCGAGAAGATTACATTAGAACTGAGTTCCCAGATCTCTTTAGTTCCTAGTTTTCTTTCTTAAATCTCTGGACGCGATTTTGTTTAAGGGGAGAGGTTTGTAACACACCAAATCGTCAATCCAATATATTAAGATCCAAATTACCCAATTTAGGGTTAACAAAAAACCTTTTCCATTTAAAACATTTAAGCATGCATATGAGTATTGCATTTAAATAGGAGTTGTTTGAAATGCCATGATTGTTTGTTCTAATGGTTGTAAAATGATTCTAAGGTGAATCCCACATCATCTAGATCATTCACAAGCCAAAACCAAAGAAAAAGAAATCAAATACAATTAATAAATGAGAATGGTCACTTTTGCCATTTTAATCAACTAGCCCACTTTGGGTATTCCTAGCACTCAAATTCCAACAGAAACAATTGTGGATCCTTGCACCCCTTGCTAGTACAAGTTAAGATGTACCAAGGCCCACTTTGTGACCTCTCAAAAACATTCAAACTCAACTGAATTCCATTTGACAAATCCTAGCAACCACAGATGCTTAAGCATGTGACAAACCACTCCACCAAAATTCATTTCAAAATTCCAAACTTGATTTCTTTCGGCAATTTGGTCGAACACCTGGCAGGCACAGAACCAGCACACTAGTCACTTCACTGTTTCTACACGGAACTGCCACCCATTTGCACCCCATTTAATCCCTCTATCCCTCCTAGATCTAACCAGGCCGAAGCCAGCCCATCCCCTAGTCCCTAGCAGCAGTGGAACGCCGCCCCGAGGACATGATCGCCGGCCAACCTTGCCAATTCCACAGCAGACCGCCAGCCCCTCTCCGCCACTCCAGGAAGCAAGGCGTGACCTCACCGCCGTCCACGGTCCACCCCACGACCACTGACATGCCCTGGACCATCGAGGACAAGCCCCGCACTATCCTCTCTGCGCCGCGCCAGAGCACGCCAGAGCGCCATCACCGCCAGCACGACACACGCCGCGCCTCGATAGTAGAACGCGTGCGCCGCTCCGCCTTGACCATCTCACCCTGCCAGACACGGCTGTACCCCGCCGTGCGACCCACACTCGTCGGGAACCGCGTCGAGCACCACCCCTTTCTCCTAGAGCGCGCGACGCTCCCGACCGTTAGCCACCGCCCCTAGCATCGCCATAAAACCGTAGAGGACCGCCAGGAGGCAAGCCACTGTCCGCCTACGCCGCCCATGCCGATAGCACCCTATATCATCGTCACCGACAAGCTCGCCGTTGCCCCCTCGGTCCCCTCCTCGAGCCTATATAAGGAGGCCTTCCCCAGCCTCAATCGCCACACCATTCAACTCCCCTCTAACCACCAGTCCTTCCCCACCTCTCGTCGAAACAGCTCGAGCAGCCAGCCACTGGAATTTTACCGGAGGCAGCCGCAGCAGAGGAGGAGACGCTGCCGTTGATTTTTTCCACCTCAGCCTCTGCCGCGACTTCGCCTGAGCCCGCCGTCGTCGACTCGTTTGTTTGCCCGCCTCGGCGCACTCGCTGGAGCCCTAGTATGCCCTCAGAGCACCCCCACCGAGCCGCTAGGGTTCAATCTCGCCGGCGACGTGTTCGTCGTTGACGACGACCGTGAGCCGTTGATCTAGTTCTAATCGTGCGGTCAATATCGCCCCATACCGCTTCGCGTGAGATGTACCACTGACATGTGGACCCCTCCTATCAGCCGTCCTCTGCGCCGTGGAGTGAATCTTGGCTGGCGCAATTAGTTTCCCGCGTTGGCCCTGTGTTTCAAATTAGGATTTTTCTTTTTAGACTTAGACTTAGTTCTGTCCATTAGTTTGAAAATCAATTCAGAGAGTTATACAAATCAAAATTGAGTGATTCCAATTTTGTTGGAAAGCTAATGAAAATCTCTATCCAAGCCCATTGGATTTAAATTATTTAGCGTTAGAGATCTCTCATAGCTAAAATAACAAGACAGAAGCTTTTGCACATTCAAACATTTTTATAAAATCAACCATAATAGCTTTTGAGTTGTTTCCAACTCTCAAAAATCACATTTAACCACACCTATCTGAATATGTAATAATATTAAGGTTTGCATGCAGTGACTTTGGAATAGTACCAAAATAATGCTATATAGGCATTTCTAGTCACTTTAAATCATTAAATATTATACTTAAACTTATTAAAATATGATCCAAACTTTAAATCACATTCCCATATGTTAGAATATGTGGTGATGACATGTGTCCACATGATCCCATATTTTAATTGGAGAATATTAAATCTTAGTTATTTTCAATGAGTAGAAATTACTTTTCTCAAATAAAATAAATGAAACTAGTTCATTAAACCTTGTGATGTTTGTGATGATACTAGATCATCAAATGTGTGCCTTAGTGTGCTAAGTATACTAGTTAAGTATTGTTTGGTGATTGTGTATTCCGTATGTATTTATAGACGATAGTACTGATGACCCACAAGTATAGGGGTGTATCGCAGTATTTTCGATAAGTAAGAGTGTCGAACCCAACGAGGAGAAGAAGGTGCTAGCTAGTGGTATGGATCAGGAATTCTCTCCAAATACTTAGGAAACGGATTTTTAGGGGTTTTTGATAAAGCAAGTAAACAAAGTACGAGTAAATAAAAGACAGCAGGAATAAATGCAGCAAGTGGCCCAATCCTTTATGTAGCAAAGGATAAGCCGGTTGTATTACTTAAGATGACCAAACGTTCTCGACCCATATAGGTGAAGTGTCATGTAGTCGACGTTCACATGACACCACTAGAAGAACTACAGCACAACTTAAATATCAAACTATTGAATCTTTCTCAACACAACTCCACTACTAACAACATGACTTCTCCCATGTCCTCAAGAACAAAACGAACTACTCACAAGACATCATATGGATCATGATCAGAGATGGAATAATGATGTATAACAATCTGAACATAAACAATAATTCAATGGTTTACTCAATATCATCAACTACAAAGAGTAATCAACACCGCAAAAGTTTCCCCTATGAACTAATGCAAGATTCAACTCGATTGTTACAGCAATATGGAGATGGTGATGGGGGTGCTGATGGTGATGATGATGGTGGTGGTGATGATGATGATGATCCCGATGAAGTCTAGCTTGATGGTGGTGTTGATGGCGATGATCTCCCCTCCTTAGGAAGGAATTCCCCCGGCAGAAATCTGTCTGACCGAGAGATCTTTCTCTCTCGGTGTTTTCCGCCCCGCAGAGGCGGCGGAATCTTTCTATGGTCGCTCCCCGAGTCTTAGGGTTTCGGGAGGTTGATATACGCCATAGGATTTTCCGTATATTTTCCTAGATTTTCTAATCTTCGCGAATTTTGCCTCCAAGCAGCACCTTTTCCATCAGAATCCTGACTGCAGCGTTCCATGCTCCAAAAGTGATCAACCATGCAAAAACAGATGAAATAACATAAGTATCACCTCTCAATACGAAATATGTCAATGAATAATAGTGAAATAAGACATAGAATAGTGATGCAAAATGGACGTATCAACTCCCCCCAAGCTTAGACTTTGCTTGTCCTCAAGCGAAACTAAGCTCAATAAACATGGCCTCAGGTTTATGGAGTGAAGAGTCGATAAAAGAATACGGACAAGAAGCATCACATCCATCAAGTGCATAGACCATAATAGAAGACAACTCACTATTATATAACTCAACTTGCAATGAGTAAAGGAAACACAATAAAGATACATAAAGTGAATCATAATTGGTAATGGCAACCTTAGCTCTTGGTCGAAGAATAGTTGATAATTTGCTGGAGTTCACAAATAATTGGTTTTCAATGATAGCTTTCAATGTAGTAAACATCAAGATAAGAGCAATGTGCTAAACAAGGAACATAAGAAACATGATTGAATAAATCATCATATGAATGAATGAAACACAACAACTCAAAATACTTGCTGAGATAGAAGGGAGTAGGTTTACTGACTCAACTAAAAAGTAAAAGAAAGGCCCTTCACAAAGGGAAGCAGGGATTGCAAGTCTCATAAAGAGCTCCCAAAAATTATGATACTCACTACCCCTATCATATGCATCTTTAGGTGATTAAGGTTAAAGCGATCAAATATGAGGATATGCATTGACAAGTTGTAAGTTGAGAATCTCATGTCCCTTGAATACGAGGGCCGCTCCTCATGCTACTCAAGTTTAGTCACCAGTAAGTTCTTGTCATCGTAAACATATGTGTATCATTGAGAACCGCCAACAGGGTACCCCTTGCCCGATGATACAGAAGAATCCCCATATCAAAATGACAAGGCAAGCAGACAACAAGTATCTCAGAAATCTTCTTATTTACCATGGGAATATGGTGATTTTTTTTCTATCTTCCCTCTTTTCATAATATCTCTTTTTTTTATTTTCTTTTTCTCAATCTCTATCTCATTTTTTATAAGAAGAATGCTTCATAGATACTCGTTATGGTTACGCTGCAGGTTTCCACCATGTCAGCATGGATTAGACCAGCGGCCCAGGCGTTTCTCTAACACACATGCATAACTCCATGGACTTACAAGCTCCCCTTTCATTTCACACCAACGACATCCATAGACAAAAGAACATGATATCAACTAGGTACAAAGTACCAGTGCAATGTTGAAAGCGTTCCCCATGACAACATGGTTCTGCTAACTGACAACTTACAAAGCGCAAGCATATACGCAACATAGGTGAGCACAATGGATCAAGTTTATTAAGTGCAAGAAAGTAAAGTGTGCCATCAAGTTCGTGAGAGCTTTAATCACTAATTTTCACATAACAAGTTTAATTTGGGAGATAGACAAAACAAGAATTTACTTGGAATAGCAATAATGCTACTAGGTAGGTATGGTGGACACAAATGGCAAAGGTTGTTTAATGGTGTGGATGCACGAGAACAATACCCTCTCAGTACAGGTGTTTGGATAGCAAGGTTGGGTAGCAAGTACAAGAGTTGAAGGAAACAAACAAACATACAAGTGATAAAGAAAAACATGCAATCTTCCTCAAAATCAAAAAAGATCTTAACTAGAGAATACTAAACTTATGAGCAAATCAAGAAAGAAAGATGATGAAATTATTTTTCTTTAAAGGTCCTTTTATCTTTTCTTTCAACTCCAAAACCAACTAAATTAACTCAATGATCCCAAAGTGATACCAATACTAAGAACAAGATCAATCATATAACCACAAATTGAAAACTAATATAAGCTATGCAAAAGAGTAAATGATAGAACTTCTCATTAATATTCCGTAACGGCAACTCACACCAAGGGATACATATCTAACGAGAGAGGGGACACTACCATAATGCAAACCATCCTACATAATAACTCCTCTATTCATGATATGACTCTACTAATAAGGTAAAAAGATAGAAGATAGTGATGTGATACCGCGGCACTCCCCCAAGCTTGGAACAAACCAAGGGGATGCCAAACCTGATGAAGAATTACTCCTTTGGTGGTGGTGGTATCTTCTCATCTTCGTCCGACTTCCAGGGTAAAGGCTTCCCATCAACAAAGGACATCGTGGTTTCCAACATCCTGAAAGTTGCAGCAACACTTATGCGTTTAAATCTAGCCTCATACTCACAGTTTTGATTTTGAACGTCAGAGAACTGTGCTTGCAGTTTGTTGGTTGTTTGGCAGAGTGAGAGGACTTCGTCTTTGAGTTCAGCAGTCTCCTTTTGGTGCTCGGTGATGAGTTCGGAACAAATCTTATGGATGATATCCACTTCGCGCTCCGCCATCTTCTTGTACCTAAAGACTTCTTGCTCCAGTGCTTCCATCCTGTCCTCCAGACTTCCTTCACCTTTAGGTCCTTGAACCTCTTTAATTCGGACCTCCCCACCTTCGAGCAACAACTCCTTGGGATGAAATTTCAATTCTCTCATGAATGGGTTGATGATATCTTCTAAGGAATCTCCCTCGACTGATCCAGTGGAAGACATTGTGGCTACAAATCTGGGATTCTACCTGGCAGAAACAGATCGAAACAAAAACACGACGAAAACATGATATACGAACCTCGGAAGATCTGGGGGGTTATATATTACGAATTTTCATAACAAGAGGAAGGTACTGAGTGAAATCAGGTCGGAGGCAGAGTCCGGGGTGGCCTCACCACCTGGTGGCGCGACCAGTGGTGGGCCCGCGCCACAGGGTGGTGTGGGACACCCTGGCTCCAATTCCGTCCCTTTTTCTCTTTGTAACTTTCCTTGTTGACTGAAAACTACAAAAATATAGTTGGATTGTATTTTCGTGGAACTTTTCTTACCAGAACTGTTACCTATTTGAAAACAGACTCTGCAGGTCTCTGAATTTGGTCCTCGATGAATTTCTCCAGAGTTATAACTTGAAAGTCATCAACATCTTCATTGTAAGAATCTCCAGCAATATAGTGTTTGAGTCGTTGTCCATTCACTACTTCTTTAGTATTATCTTTTGAAGAAGAAATTTTTATTGCTCCTGAACGGTATACTTCTTCTATAGTGAAAGGTCCTTCCCCTTTTGACAGTAGCTTTCCTGCAAAAAATCTGAGACGAGACCTATACAATAGAACTTTCTCACCAACATGAAATTCTCTCTTAAGTATTCGCTTGTCATGCCATATTTTAACTTTTTCCTTAAATATCCTAGCATTTTCATAGGCTTCACTCCTCCATTCATCTAAAGAACTTAAGTCAAGCAATCTTTTCTCACCAGCGAGCTTACAATCTCTATTTAGTTCTTTAACTGCCCAGCAAGCTTTGTGTTCTAATTCTAAGGGTAGGTGACAAGCTTTCCCATAAACCATTTTATAAGGAGACATCCCCATAGGATTTTTCTAAGCAGTTCTATAAGCCCATAAAGCATCATTCAACTTCTTAGCCCAGTTTTTTCTAGACCTATTAATAGTCTTTTGCAAGATGGATTTAATTTCTTTATTTGATAACTCTACTTGCCCGCTAGTTTGGGGGTGATAAGCTGAAGCAATTCTATGATTAACATCATATTTAGCAAGGGTCTTCCTAAAACCACCATGAATGAAATGAGAACCCCCATCAGTCATGAGATACCTAGGCACCCAAACCTTGGAAAGATAACATCCTTAAGCATTTTTAGAGAAGTCTCCTTGTCAGCACTCTTTGTAGGAATGGCTTCTACCCACTTAGTAACATAATCAATGGCAACAAGAATATGAGTGTAACCTTTCGAAGGAGGGAAAGGACCCATAAAGTTGAATCCCCAGAATCAAAAGGTTCAATAACTAGAGAGTAGTTCATAGGCATTTCATTGCGTCTAGAAATATTACCAACACGTTGACATTCATCACAAGATAAAACAAATTTCCTTGCATCTTTAAAAAGGGTAGGCCAGTAGAAACCTGACTGTAGCACCTTTTGTGCAGTTCTATCTCCTGCATGATGTCCTCCATAAGCACTACCATGACATTTACGCAATATCTCATTTTGTTCATATTCTGGAACACGTCTTCGCATAATACCATCCACTCCTTCTTTGTATAAGCGTGGGTCATCCCAAAAATAATGCCTGAAATCATAGAAGAACTTTCTTCTTTGCTGAGCTATAAAAGTTGGAGGCAAATACTTGGAGACAATAAAGTTAGCATAATCAGCGTACCAAGGGCTCCCTCATGAGTTCACCCCTACTGCAGCTAACTATTCATTTGAGAAACTATCATTAACAGGCATAGGGTCAAAAGTGATGTTTTCCAAACGAGATAAATTATCAGCTACAGGGTTTTCAGCATCCTTCCTATCTACTATATGTAGATCAAACTCTTGTAAAAGCAGCACTCATCTAATAAGCCTAGCCTTAGCATCCTTCTTTGTCATAAGATATTTAATAGCAGCATGATCAGTATGAATGGTGACTTTTGAGTCTACAATATAGGGCCTAAACTTATCACACGCAAAAACAATAGCTAGAAATTCCTTTTCAGTAGTAGGATAATTCCTTTGAGCAGCATCTAGAGTCTTACTAGCATAATGGATAACGTTTAACTTTTTATCAATACGTTGCCCAAGGACAGCACCTATAGCAAAATCACTAGCATCACACATTATTTCAAAGGGTAAACTCCAATCAGGTGGTTGAACAATAGGATCTATAGTTAAAGCCTTCTTAAGAGTTTCAAAAGCTTCCTTACAATCATCATCAAAAACGAAGGGTACATCATTTTGAAGAAGATTAGTAAGGGGTTTTGATATCCTAGAAAAGTGTTTAATAAACCTTCTATAGAAACCAGCATGACCAAGGATACTACGAATAGCTTTGATGTCTCTTGGACATGGCATCTTCTCAATTGCCTCAACCTTAGCTCTATCAACTTCTATGCCTCTTTCAGAAACTTTATGCCCAAGGACAATCCCTTCATTAACCATGAAGTGGCCTTTCTCCCAATTAAGAAAAATATTAGTTTCTTCACATCTCTGCAAAACTTTATCAAGGTTGTGCAGATAATTATTAAAAGACGTTCCATAGACAGAAAAGTCATCCATGAACACTTCTACAATTTCCTCACAAAAACCATGAAAGATAGCAGACATGCACCTTTGAAAAGTAGCAGGAGCATTACATAAACCAAAAGGCATACGTCTATAAGCATAAGTTCCATAAGGGCAAGTAAAAGTAGTTTTTTCTTGAACTTGTTGTTTAACAAGAATTTGAGAGAAACCAGAATAACCATCAAGAAAACAAAAATGGGTCATTTTAGACAACCTTTCCAACATTTGATCAATAAAAGGAAGCGGGTAATGATCTTTCTTAGTAACTTTATTGACTTTTCTAAAGTCAATGCACATCCTATAGCCTACTACTATTCTTTGAGGAATAAGCTCATCATTATCATTGGGAACAACGGTAATACCTCCTTTTTAGGAACAGAATGAATAGGACTAACCCATTCACTGTCAGCAATAGGGTAAATAATACCAGCATCAAGGAGTTTCAATACCTCATTCCTTACCACTTCCTTCATCCTGGGGTTTAAACGTCGTTGGTGCTCTACTACTGGCTTTGCATTTGGTTCAGTGTTGATCGAATGCTGACATATAGTAGGTGAAATCCCTTTTAAATCATCCAGAGTATAGCCCATAGCTCCTCGGTGTTTCTTCAAAACCTCCAACAACCATTCTTCTTCCTTTCCTGAAAGTTTAGAGCTAATAATAATAGGATATATCTTTTTATCATCAATATAAGCATATTTAAGATCATCAGTGAGAGGTTTTAGATCGAAAACCGGATCCTTTTTAGGTGGCAACGTGGTACCCAAGTCTTCTATAGGCAAGTCATGCTTTAGCATCTGAGGTTGACGACGGAGGATCTTGTCAATCTCATTCCTTCTTCCACAAAGATCTCACTTTCATGATCTTCCATAAATTGCTGCAAAGCATTGTTAGGAGCAAGAGAGATAGAAGCAAGTTGTTCAACTCTAAAATCCTCATTATGGGTTTCCTCTTCGCAAGGTTCTTTAGCAAATTTCGAAAAATTAAACTCATAAGATTCCCCATCAAACTTAGTAAATATTTTCTCTCTCTTGCAATCAATAATAGCTCCACAAGTACTCAAGAAAGGTCTACCAAAAATGATAGGATGAGTTTTACTAGCAACTGAACCAAGTACTAGAAAATCAGTAGGGTACTTAATCTTACCACAAAGAACTTCCACGTCTCGTACAATACCAATTGGAGAGATGGTATCTCTATTAGCAAGGTGAATAACCACATCAATCTCTTCCAACTCACAATGACTGATTTCATGCATAATTTCTCTGTAAGCTCATAAGGAATAGCACTGGAACTAGCACCAATATCACATAAACCGTAATAGCAATGATCACCAATTATAATAGAAAGCACAGGAACACTAGGTTTTTTAGTTCTATTAGGATGTGAAACAATATTAGAAGCATCCTCACAAAAGACTATGTGTCCGTCTTCTATGTTTTTAGTGACAAGGTCTTTCACAATTGCTACCACAGGTTCAACGTTTATTTGTTCATCAGGTTTTACAGTTCTCTTTTCACTTTTAGTGATTACATTAGTTATCATAGGATGATCCTTCACCTTATCTGGGAAGGGAATCTTCTTGATATAAGGTTCAGGTAAGATATGATCAGTAATGTAACACTCAGTGCTCCCAACAGGAACACAGTCAACAATATCTTTATAAGGTGCATGGTATTTATTGCATCCCCTTTTTGGAATTTCAATATAAGAAGAAAAAGTTCTAAAGCAATTTGTAATAACTTGCAGATCAAGACCATAAGCATTTTTAATATTTTGAAAGTCATCAGTTCCCATAAAAGATTCAATGCATTCATAATCATAATTTATACCTGACTTTCTACCTTTGTCATTCTCCCAAGCTTCAGCATTATCTTGTATACGGTCTAGAAGATCCCATTTAGCTTCTTCTTTGATGCAAGTGAATGATCCAGCACACGAAGCATCCAATAAATCTTTATCATGTAGAGGGAGCCTTGCATAAAAATTATTGATAATAATATTGTTGGGGAGCTCACGAATGGGACATTTGAGCATTAGTAACTTCAATCTCCCCCAAGCTTGAGCTGTACTCTCTCCATCAAGAGTCCAAAAGTTGTATATTTAATTCCGATCTTTATGAATCTCACTAGGAGGATAAAACTTTGAATAAAAGAGAGGCACTATTTCCTCACATTCGAGAGCTTGACCATTCTTTAGTAGCTTATACCATTCTTCAGCTCTTCATTTTAGTGATAATGAGAATAACTTCTTCTTAACTTGATCTTAGTAATACCTGCACACTTGAACAACCCGCATAATTCGTGTATAAAGAGTAAATTATCACCGGGATGCACAGTTCCATCCCCAACATAATAGTTATCCATAACACGATCAATAATTATTGTAGGTATTTTGAAAACATCATTCTCAGTAGGTGGTGGCTTATCTACTACCTTAGAAGTGGTAGTAGCATTACCAAATAAGAAACTCAGCGAATTATCCATAACGAAAATAAAGCAACTAGAAGAAGTAAACAATACTCACAGTAGAAGTTTCCTTTACCAGTTCCACTCTCCAATAGCGCTTCACTCCCCGACAACGGCGCCAGAAAATAGTCTTGATGACCCACAAGTATAGGGGGTGTATCGCAGTATTTTTGATAAGTAAGAGTGTCGAACCCAACGAGGAGCAGAAGGTGATAGCTAGTGGTATGGATCAGGAATTCTCTGCAAATACTTAGCAAACGGATTTTTAGGGGTTTTTGATAAAGCAAGTAAATAAAGTACGAGTAAATAAAAGACAGTAGGAATAAATGCAGCAAGTGGCCCAATCCTTTATGCAGCAAAGGATAAGCCGGTTGTATTATTTAAGATGACCAAACGTTCTTGAGGACACATGGGAAGACTGTCAAGTGCTTTCATTTCATATAGTTTATTAATCTTCTCTAGCTTGCTAAGTGTTGTGTGGGTAAACCTGTGCTAATGTACCATCCCATACAAGACTAATACATACTTGTGATTATACCCCTTGCAAACATCCGTAAGTACAAGAAAGTAATTAAGGTAGAAACCTAACCACAGCTTTAAACTCTAAGACCGTTACGTCCCTTGTGCAATGGTTTCCTAACGGGGGTTCGGGTTTCTGTCACTCCGGCAACCCCTACGATTAGTAGCCAAATACACAATGCATTCCCCTAGGCCCATATAGGTGAAGTTTCATGTAGTCGACATTCACATGACACCACTAGAAGAAGTACACCACAACTTAAATATCAAACTATTGAATCTTTCTCAACACAACTCCACTACTAACAACATGACTTCTCCCATGTCCTCAAGAACAAAATGAACTACTCACGAGACATCATATGGATCATGATCAGAGATGGAATAATGATGTATATCAATCTAAACATAAACAATAATTCAATGGTTCACTCAATAGCATCAACTACAAAGAGTAATCAACATCGGGAAAGTTTCCCCTATGAACTAATGCAAGATTCAACTCGATTGTTACAGCAATATGGAGATGGTGATGGGGGTGCTGATGGTGATGATGATGGTGGTGGTGATGATGATGATCCCGATGAAGTCCATCTTGATGGTGGTGTTGATGGCGACGATCTCCCCTCTCTAGGAAGGAATTCCCCCGGCATAGATCTGTCTGCCGAAGAGATCTTTCTCTCTCGGCGTTTTCCACCCCGCAGAAGCGGCGGAATTTTTCTATGGTCGCTCCCCGAGTCTTAGGGTTTCTTGAGGTTGATATACACCAGAGGGGAGAGGTTGGAGTGGGCCAGGGTGGCCACACCACCTCTAGGCATGGCCTAGGGCTGCCCGTGCCAGGGGGTGGTGTGGCACCCCTGTGGCCCAACTCCACTCCGTCTTCTGGCATCCTTAGTCTTCTGGAAAAATACGATTTTCCGTATATTTTCCCGGATTTTCTGATCTTCGTGAATTCTTCCTCCAAATAACACCTTTTCCATCAGAATCCTGACTGCAGCGGTCCATGCTCCCAAAGTCATCCACCATGCAAAAACAGATGAAATAACATAAGTATCACCTCTCAATACGAAATATATCAATGAATAATAGTGAATTAAGACATAAAATAGTGATGCAAAATGGACGTATCCAGTACCGACCAAGTCTACTGGGAGGAGGAGTTCTACCAAGAGGAGGAGGAAGAGAATTTTAACCACTGCACCAACCAAGGCAAGCTATTATTGGCAAGTTAATACTTGCAAGTCATCATTAAAAATGCAAGCTATCCCTTGCAATCTAGATAACCTAAGCAAATGCATTAGGCATGCTTTGGTTATACCATTTTGACTTATACCTACTCCAAGTTTTACGTACAAAATTTACTTTCTTTACTCTACCAAAGTCCTTTATGTTGTTTATAGATAGTATAAAGAGTATAAAACTTGACCTATCTAGTTAGACTTAGATGTCATTCTATGGCATGAGATTGATATTAGCATTCCACATTAGTGAACACTCTTAACTTAATAGTTTAGAGCTAAACCAAAACTTGATCACTTTAGATGGGAATATTTGGTGAAAATGACTTGTGAAAACCTTGGAATGATGATTCATTCTATTGAGATGTTTTGACATGTGTTGAGAAACACAAATGGTTTATGACATGGGTATACCCTGCAGGTACTCGAGCTTGGTATATACGGCCTAAATATGTAAAGGCCCACGGTGTCGCCAAGGCCCAAATGAAGGATTTGAGTAACCTACGGACTCTCGATTGCCTAAAGAACAAGAAGAAGCTAGAGATAGGAAGTTTGAAGGGGAAAACCCTAACTTGTAACCGACTCGACCTGCTACCCGAGACCTAGCCTATCTATATAAAGGCTAGGAGGGGGCGTCGAGGAGGACACACGCAATCCTAGTTTCAACAACCCTTGCCAGATTGCATCTGCGCACCATTGTAATCCTCGATTCCTTTCATAATTCCACGAGCAGACAAACAGGAATAGGGACCTCTACGAGGCCTGAACCTGGGTAAATCTTCGAGTCCCCTGTGTGCTTGTTTGCTAGCCGATAGATGTCTCCAGCGCTCCCTCCTTCTCCAAAACCCAAGTCCATAACAATGGGCATTGATGAGTTAAACCCTCGTCAATTGGCGCCGTCTGTGGGAATTGGGAGTGCTGATGTTGCGGCTTCTTCGGCCCCATCAACCGCGATCTACAACTCTGCAACACTGGAGATTCGCCAGCTCTTCGGCGCATTCGACTTCACCATCCATACGCCAGCCACTCGCCTGGCTTTCGAGTCCGTGGGCGACATAATCAGCCTGGTAATAGGGAGCTTCCGCTTCCAAGTTGGTCAGATGGGCACGCTTCGCATGCCTGATCAGCCGACGGTGCCGTCGATTGCCCTAGCATCATGGTTCCCTCCATCGATCAGCACCCTCAGTAAGCTCAACGCCCCGACAACAGTCGAAAACACGGTCAGTGACAGCAGTCGCGACTACGATCTGAGCGATCTGGACACTGAAGATAGAACCTACGGTTCCGGATCTAAGAGTTGTGGGAGCAACAGCTTCCCCAATCACTTCATGTGCGCCGTCATCAACGCAGGCGACACCTCCGCCAACCGTGACAACACGGGCAATCGGGGCAATGGAACCGACCCGCCAAACGGCAGCAATGGCGACAACGGTGGCAACGGTGGCAACGGTGGCAATCGCACCCCCATCAACAATGTAGGAGCAGTCGAACCTCCAACCATAATAAAAGAGCAAACCGGCAAACGCGTCATGGTCAGGCTAAACAAGCTTGAGTGGGTTCGCTGCCGCGAGGCCCTGCGGGGCAACCCTTTACCTCCCGGCTCCTCACAAGAACTACTGATGGGCTACCACTAGCTCCTGAAGGAAGAATTCAAGCGTCAAGCGCAAACAATCACACAACTAGAAGCACACAAAAGGGCGGCACATGAGTCAAGTCTTCATCGTGCTGGGCTCTCCTCCCATGGAGGATCCTCCTCAAAAGGCAACGAGTACATCGCCAAAAAGAGGAAATCTCGGATGGCCCATCTCACCGAGCAAGAACGCATAGAAGCTGCAAAAGTCCTCGACTTCAGCTCTATGACAGTCGATACGCGGGACAATGTGGTCCCAAAGACGCCGCAAGCTGTAGTGACAGCGGCCACCATGTACCTCCTCAATAACCAGCCTCCAGCTGGCGATCCCCGGGCCGCCATGCACCGATCTACGATCACATGCTTGGGACTAATCAAGGCCACCCTTGACAAGGCGCCAACGCCGGAGCTAAAGAAAGGCAAAGCGCTACTCCTCACCCTCATCCAGTGATGACAGTCATGACCTCTCTCGACGCTGTCGCTCACGGCGACACGACCACGACTATGACGCGCGTGATGACATCACACACCGCAAGATCGACAAATCAAGGGCGCGACGTGCTCGATCGACTGACTCGGAAGAGGAAGATGTGGAGCTCTGTGGCACCAGATACTTAGCAGATCCATAAGGCAAAAGCGAATGCCCAATGGTTTCAAACTCCCATCGGAGAACCCGAAGTTTGAAGGTCTACAAGACCCGAAGATTTGGCTGGACGATCACATCTCCTCCGTCAGACTCCACGGCGGCAGTCGAAACACAGCCATGCAATGCTTATAGGTATAGCTGCAGGGCGCCGCCCGTGCATGGCTCAACAACCTCCCGCGCAGATCCATTTGTAGTTGGGATGAGCTGGTTTACAGCTTCGTGTGCAACTTCAAAGGCACGTACAAGTGGCCAGCATCAATCGAAGAGCTAAGATGCTGCTAGCAAAGATCGGGCGAATCGCTACGCTCCTACATCTAAAGGTGGCCCATCATCAAGAACTCTACAGAAAACATCTCGGAGGATCGCGCGATTGACGCATTCAACGGCCGCGTCCACCGCATAGAGCTCAGGGAGGAGCTGGGGCGCTCGAAGCCCAAGACCATTGACCACTTGATGGAAATCGTGAATCGGTGGGCCGATGGAGAAGATTTGGTGGAAAATCGCGTTCACTCCGACGAGAAGGCAGAACTCGAGCGCACACGCGACCACCGAGGCAAACGCCGCATGCGCATCTACGATGACCGCGACGACGTCCACATGGTCGCAGCCGGCTACGCCGACAGACGCGACGACACCCACAACAGCAGATACCGCAGCGGTGGGTACCGCAACTCCGGGAAGACCACGCAAGTGTGGCAATGCCACGATCGTGATGAAGCACCCGCAACATCCATTCAAGACAAACTGTCCGGGCCATGTACGATGCACTTCTACATCGACAAGCATGATGGAAAGAAGAAGTCCAGCCACCTCCTCAAGGACTGCCGCGAGTTCCTCAAACTACATGAGGGATTAGCTCGGATGAACCGCAACACAGTCGAAAGACGCTACGGAGCTGCTCCAGGCACCGTGGCACATGGCGCTCCGCCACCGCCACCTGTAATGCCCCCAAACGCAGCTGCACCGGACCAGCACCAGGGAGGCGAACCCTACCCAAGGGCCATGGGTAGCATGATGATCCAAAAAGGACGCCCCTCCAATCAGGTGCAGAAGGCCATCACTCGCCAAGTCAACTTGGCCACACACTCGCCACCATCTACCACTAAGTACCTCAGCGGAAGCGAGTCGTGCATCACATTCGACAAACGCGATCACCCACCTCAAGTACCTCATCCAGGACATTGTCCCCTCGTACTCGAGGCGCAAATCGGAGGCTTCGACATGAGCCGCGTCTTCATTGATGGGGGAAGCGGCATCAACCTTATATTCGCAAGTACCTTGCGAGCAATGAGGATCCCTCTGACCTGCCTAGAGGCCTCGGAAACAACATTCCATGGCATCATCCAAGGAAAAGGTGTATATCCCCTGGGCAAAATCAACCTCGACGTTATCTTTGGCACACCGAAAAACTTTTGGCGCGAGCGCATCGACTTTGAGGTCGTCGACTGGCCCACGCAGTACCACTACATCCTCGGACGTGTCGCGTTCTCTAGGTTCATGGCAGTACCACACTATGCCTACCTCTAGATGAAGATGCCAGGCCCCAATGGCGTCATCACAATCAACGGGAGCTTCGAGAGGTCCGACTGTTGCGACCGAGAATTGAACAAAATTTCCCAGTCCTTCGGCATGCAGGAAGAAGTCGCAAGACTAAAGGAGTCGACAGACAACAGTCTGTCTCCCCTAAGCCGACCAAGCTCGCCTGATCTATCTTTTGACTCATCAGTGCACACAAAGAAAGTGCAGGTCCACCCATCGGATCCCGCCAAAACGGCCCTCATCGCCAACAACTTGAGTCCCGCATAGGAACTCGCGCTCGTCGAATTCCTCCGTGAGCACTGGAAGATTTTCGCCTGGTGTCCTGGGGACATGCCAGGAGTTCCCAGGGAATTCGCCGAGCATGCACTCAACGTCAACCCAGACGCAAGGCCGGTGAAGCAAACAATCTGGCGATTATCTGAGCCACGGGCGAAGGCAGTCGGAATGGAGATCAACAGACTCCTCAACGCCAAATTCATACGCGAGATCAAGGAAAGCACTTGGCTCGCCAACACGGTGCTGGTACCAAAAAAGGACACGGATATCCTGCGGATGTGCGTGGACTTCACCTCTCTGAATAAGCACTACCCAAAGGATCACTTCCCGCTGCCGCGCATCAACCAGATCATCGACTCCACCGCGGGATGCGAGCGCCTCTGCTTCCTCGATGCCTACTCAGGCTATAATCAGATCCGAATGAAGGAGGAATATCAAGAGAAAACAGCGTTTACAACACCCTTCGGTGTTCTGCTACAACACAATGCCCTTCGGGCTAAAAACATGGGAGCCACCTACCAGCGGTGCATGCCGGCTTGCCTCAAGGAACAACTTGGTCGCAACATTGAAGTCTATGTCGACGACATAGTAATCAAGACCAATGAAGAAGCCTCTCTGTGAATGTTCTGCATGTGATATTGAAATATTGAAATATTGAAATTGCAGAAAGTGGTTCTGCATGTGATATTGAAATATTGCAAGGGGCTATCTGTGAATGTTTGTTAATTAAAGTAATTAACAAAATTCTGAATAAATTTAATAAAAGATTTTTATTAAATGAGAGAGCATTAAACTTGGAGAATTTTAATGCATTTAAAATAGGGACTTTAAAGGGGAATGTGAAGAGGCATTTTAATGTGGAGGGGTTACCACCACATGAATGGGGGAGGTGAGGGGTCACCCCCCCCATGCGCCGGCCATGGAGAGAGGGGGTACCACCCTCCTCCTATAAAAGGCCACCCTCTTCCTCCTTCTTCCTCACACCTCCTTGTGAAGGATCTCTCTCCCCCTCTAGAATTATTCCCCATGGTCTCGGATTAGCGAGATACATGTTCCCGGTGGCATTTCATTTGGAAGGAGTTGCTGCTTCCACTGGATCGCTGGAGCGAGGAGGTGGAGGTTGTCCGGTGGCTTGAACATGTATGCGAGTACGGATGCGCTGCTGAGTTGCGGCGCTTGGACTTCCTCACGATCTTGAGATCAGCAAGTGTACGACTACAGCAAGCACGAGTTCCTACTCGTTAACAAAACTTGTTGTCTTCGAGGGTAAGTTCTCGTTGGATGTATGTCCATCTGTTGCTTTGTACCTAGTACATAGATCTTGGCATGTAGTTCTCATCGTAGGAAATTTTTTGTTTTCTATGCTACGGACCCAACAGTGGTATCAGAGCCTGATCTATGCGTAGGTGCTTTGCACGGGTAGTACACATATGTTTATATGTGGGCGATGATGATCATGTTATTGCATCTTCTATGTATTTTGGATATTGGTGGCATAGTGGGATGAAGCGGCCCGAACCAACCTTACATGTCATCGTACATGAGACCGGATCCACGACTGACATGCAACTTGTTTTGCATAAGTGGCTAGGGGGTGTCTGTCTCTCCTACTATAGTCAATATCTGATTTACAATGAGTTGCTAATAACTTGGTTATCCTCATTGTGGTTCATGTTCGTAGGTGAGAACGGTTCTATCTCCGAAAGCCCTAAGCCACGTAAAACTTGCAATTGATAAATTAGAGGCGTCAAGTTTAGATCGTTGCTGGGCTAGTGTATTGATATGGTATGGTTGTAAGTAGATGTATCATAGATACTCTTACAACACATTCAACGTGTAAGTTCCATAGACTTTGGACTTACACACAAAGGAATGATAGAGATCATACCACGATGCAAATGATAGAGATCAAATGCATGGACCATATCATCTCACTTTACACATTAGATGTTAGCATCTAAAACCGTTGAAACAACACCGTATGAATTATGGTTTGGAAACAAACCTAAGCTGTCATTTCTTAAAGTTTGGGGATGCGATGTTTATGTGAAGAAACTTCAGCCGGATAAACTCGAACCCAAAGCGGAAAAATGCGTCTTCATAGGATACCCTAAGGAAACGATTGGGTATACCTTCTATCACAGATCCGAGGGCAAAGTTTTTGTTGCCAACAATGGATCCTTTCTTGAGAAGGATTTTCTCGCGAAAGTTGTGAGTGGTCGGAAGGTAGAACTCGAAGAGGTTATTGAACCTTCTCTTCATGAAATGGCGAGTAGCACAACACCGGAAGTTGTTTCGGAGTTGACTTCACCTAATGAAGAGAGAGCTAATGATATTGATCATGAAACTCCGAAAGAGGACACTACCGAACCTCGCAGGTCAAGCAGGACACGTGCAACTCCTGAACTGTACGACAATCCTATTGTGAATTTCATGGTTGATGAAATGGATGACCCTGTGACGTATGAAGAAGCGATGATGAGCCCGGATTCCAACAAATGGCTAGAAGCCATGAAATCCGAAATGGAATCCATGTACGAGAACCAAGTTTGGACCTTGGTGGACTTACCTCACGATCGAAAGGCCGTTGAGAATAAAAGGATTTTCAAAAGAAAAACTGATGCTGATGGTAATGTGACCATCTATAAGGCTCGACTTGTCGCAAAGGGGTTTCGACAAATTCAAGGAGTTGACTACGATGAGACATTCTCTCCTGTAGCGATGCTTAAGTTAGTTAGGATTATGTTAGCAATTGCTGCATATTTCGATTATGAAATATGGCAGATGGATGTCAAAACTGCGTTCCTCAATTGTAATATTGAAGAAGAGTTGTATATGATACAACCTAATGGTTTTGTCGATCCTAAGGATGCTAATAAGGTATGCAAACTTCAGCAATCCATCTATGGACTGAAGCAAGCATCCCGGAGTTGGAATCTCCGCTTTGATGAGGTGATCAAAGAGTTTGGATTTGTCCAAACTTATGGAGAGGCTTGTATTTACAAGAAAGTGAGTAGGAGCAATGTGGCATTTCTGATATTATATGTGGATGACAGATTATTGATTGGAAATGATATAGATCTTTTAAACTGTGTTAAAAGTTATCTAAACAGCAAATTTTCGATGAAAGTCCTTGGTGAAGCGTCATATATATTAGGCATTAAAATCTATAGAGATAGATCAAGGCGCCTAATTGGGCTATCGCAGAGTACATACCTTGATAAGATATTAAAGAAGTTTAATATGGACGGAAGTAAGAAGGGGTTCTTACCTATGTTGCAAGGCAAGACATGGAGTAAGACTCAAAGTCCGGCTACAGCGGAAGAAAGAGAGATGATGGATAAGATCCCCTATGCCTCGACCATAGGCTCTATTACGTATGCCATGCTATGTACAAGACCATATGTGGCACATGCTATTAGTTTGACTAGTAGGTACAAATCTGATCTAGGTTCGGAACACTGGATAGCGGTCAAGAACATCCTCAAGTACTTTAGAAGAACTAGGGATATGTTTCTTATATACGGAGGTGAAGAAGAGATAATCGCTAAGTGTTATGTCGATGCTAGCTTTGACACCGATCCGGATGACTCTAAGTCTCAATCCGGATACGTATTTCTCTTGAACGGAGCAGCAGTTAGTTGGAGGAGTTCCAAACAACCTGTGGTGGCTAGATCAACGACGGAGGCGGAATATGTTGATGCTTCAGAAGCGGCATAGGAAGAGGTTCGGATGAAAGAGTTCATTACGGAACTAGGTGTGGTTCCTAGTGCATTGGACCCAATGGTGATCTATTGTGACAACAATGGAGCCATAGCCAAAACAAAGGAACCGAGGTCTCACAAGAATTCCAAGCATATTAAGCGCCGGTTTCACTCCATCCGTGAGCATGTCAAGGATGGAGATATAAAGATTTGTAAATTACACACGGACCTAAATGTAGCAGATCCGTTGACTAAATCTCTCCCTAGGGCAAAACATGATCAACACCAAAACTCCATGGGTGTTAGATTTATCACTATGTGAACTAGATTATTGTCTCTAGTGCAAGTGGGAGACTGAAGGAAATATGCCCTGAGAGGCAATAATATAGTTGTTATTATGTATTCCTTATATATGCTAGATGTTTATTTTGCATGCTAGAATTGTATTGATCGGAAACATCAATACATGTGTGTTTAATAAACAAAAAGGGCTCCTAGTTATGCCTCTCTTATAGACTAGCTTGTTGATTAACAAGATGATCAAGGTTTCCTGATCATGGACATTGGATGTTGTTAATAACAAGGTCACACCATTGGTGGAATGATGTGATGAACATTCATCCGAAGTATAGCATTACGATCAAGTCATTATGTTTATATTGCTATAACATCATACGAAGTAATCTTTATCCTTAGACCATGAGATCATGTTAATTGCTAAACACCTGAAGAGTATCTTGATAACATCAAACATCACACCGTAACAGGGTGACTATAAAGAAGGGTTAAGTGCTATGAAGGTGTTATGTTGAGGCTCATGGATGAAGAGTGGAATTTGTCAATCCTGATGATGGATAGATATATTCTGGGCCCTCTCGGTGATATCACATTGAGATAGCTTGCAAGCAAGTGATGTTATATCACAGGAACAAGAAAAGAGTGCATATCAGTAACGAGATCAAACTAGGTATTTGGATACCGATGATCGAATCTCGGACATGTATTATATCATGAGACAAAGGGATTAAATTACAAGTGTTAAAGGTTCTCATGATCACATAAGTCATCGTTGAATATGTAGGAGTCAGTATGGATCTCCAGGTCCCGCTTCTGACTATTGATCTGAGAGGAGTCTCAATCATGTCTGCATTATTCGTGAATCGTAGGATGACACACTTAAGAGTTATCGGACACCATTTTGGAGCACATATGTTTCAGACGAAAGAATTGCAAAGAGCAGGAATTATTTCGAAAGAAACCGGAAATTGTTTCGGGTGAATTTGTAGAAAGTGGTTCTGCATGTGATATTAAAATATTGTAAGGGGCTATATGTGAATGTTTGTTAATTAAAGTAATTAACAAAATTTTAATTAAAGTTTTATTAAATGAGAGAGCATTAAACTTGGAGGATTTTAATGCATTTAAAGTAGTGACTTTAATGGGGAATGTGAAGAGGCATTTTAATGTGGAGGGGTTACCACCACATGAACGGGGGAGGTGAGGGGTCACCCCCCCCATGCACCGGCCATGGTGAGAGGGGGTACCCCCCTCCTCCTATAAAAGGCCACCCTCTTCCTCCTTATTCCTCACACCTCCTTGTGAAGGATCTCTCTCCCCCTCTAGAATTATTCCCCCATGGTCTCAGATTAGCGAGATACATGTTCCCGGTGGCATTTCGTATGGATGGAGTTGCCGCTTCCACTGGATCGCTGGAGCGAGGAGGTGGAGGTTGTCCGGTGGCTTGAACGTGTGTGCTAGTACGGATGTGCTGCTGTGTTGCGGCGCTCGGACTTCCTCACGATCTTGAGATCGGCAAGTGTACTGCTACATTAACCACGAGTTCCTACTCATTAACAAAACTCAAAATTGTCTTCGAGCGTAAGTTCTCGTTCGATGTATGTCCACCCGTTGCTTTGTAACTAGTAGATAGATCTTGGCGTGTAGTTCTCATCGTAGGAAATTTTTTGTTTTCTATGCTATGGACCCAACACGTACAACTCCAAACAGTGCTACAGGATACACCCTGTTCTTCATGGTCCATGGGGCCGAAGCGGTGCTCCCCGCTGAAGTACGGTACAAAGCACCACGCGTGGTCACCTACAACGAGCAAGAATCCTCCCTTGCAGAAAACGCCGACCTCCTCGACGAGGCGAGAGAAAACGCCGCGGAAAGATCAACGATCTACCAGCAGAACCTGCGCAACTACCACAACAGGAGGCTACGGCCCCGATCCTTCGTCGAAGGCGACCTGGTCCTGCGACTAAAACAGCAGGGACACCTCAAGCTCGAGTCCCCCTGGGAAGGACCATACGTGATTACAGAAGTTATCCCATGTGGCGCCTACTGCCTTTAAGATCTAGAGACAGGAGTCGCATACTCCAACCCATGGAACGTCGCACAGCTGCGACGCTTCTCCCTTAGTCATTTTCACTTTTGCATCGCAAACAAGGCACTCAGCCAAAGGCTACTTAGCCACACATTTTACTTCGTACTATCTCACGAATAAATAAAGCTAAGTGCCCCAAAACTCTGTGTCTTCCTTTATTTTTCCGAAACTTATCGACTCAGGGGCTACGCCACCCTATACACATATGTTCTACGAACTAAAACGCGATATCCTGAGTAGCTGGCACATCAATCGAAACCCTTAACACAACATCAACCCAGTTGCAACGCACCTGACAGGTCGACAAGGGACTGAGATAAACGCATGGCCAGGCTAACGAAAAGGAGTCGCATAGTGCAACACACTCACACGCTAACAAGCTCTTTATACATATTCGACAATCAATTATACACAACATTTATACGAACTTTACAACATGGGTACACTTATGTGCATGATACAAACTAAGCTACTATTGCAACAAGAGAACATTGGTTTGTTCCTCAAAGAAGTCGATGATCTCTTCTGCTAGGCGATCCGCCGCCTGGTAGTGCGGCACCATATTCCAGGCAGAACCTGCTGGTGGCGCAGGTGGCCCAGCCGCAATTGTCGCAACATCTACGTCAGGCCTATGCAGTCGCACCAACAATAAAGCGGCCTTGGCACCAGCCACCAATTGTTGCCTCACACACTCGCGAACAACGGCCAGGTCTTGAAACTTGGCGAGGAGGGCCTGCAGGCTTGATGGAGTAACATCCAGCGGAAACATCGTCCGATAAATGTTCTTCAAGCATGACTGCGACTTCTTCAAAAAGTGCATCACTCGTGACACATGATCCTGCAGGGTCGCCAGCCCAATCACACGATCATGATCTACCCAGAAGTACCCACTCTCTTGAAGTTGCTCCCGGGTCAGATCATGCATACGAATGACAATTCTCTCTTTCTCATCTTGCAGATGACGGGCGCTGACAACTATACGAAGCCACAACAGAAGCATAAGGACAGCGCACCATCGCGAATGACTACAAGGAAAAGATAAGAGCAAGCAACCTAATACTTGAATTGGTCGCCCAGCCGTGTCACCTCGCCAAGCAGATACTGTTCTCGAGCGGCGGCCTTCTCTGCCTTTGACTTCCATACATCCGCGTTACCGTGGAGCATGGGCAATTCACGCTCTAACTGCTTCACGCGGTCACGCAGTCGCGAAAGCAGCGACAGCTCATCCACCCTGGAACGCGACGGTGCCAAGGTATCATCAAGGGGCGGCAAGTCATGAGGTTCCCTCAAAGGATCACTTGATGTACCCTACCACAAGCCAAGCAAGAAGCGAATAAGAAGATCAAATCGACACACAGATAAAAGATTCAAGTGCATTCAAGAATGGCAAAAAGTATCAGTAGATACACCCGCCAAAGGCATGTTCTAGACAAAAGGCATAAGCTAATCAGCTATTACAAAACTACTGAGGAGCGATTGTCTTCTTCGACTTCGACGGCTTCGGGGGCTTCATCGAGTCCGTGGCAGTGTCAGATGCCACTGATTTTCCGCCAGCCCCTGATGCCACAGCCTTTGTCGCCTTCTTGACTCGCTGCAGCTCCTCAGAGTACTTCACAACCGTGTTAATCAGCTGCGGCCCATATTTGCCACAGGCAGTCGTGAAGGGAGCAAAGACTACCTGCTGGCCGTCCGCGCTAACGGGCATCGCCTTCAAAACCGCTGTAGGATCAACCTCGACTCCGTGGGCCTGCACCATGGCAAGTGACATGGATGCGCCAGCCGCACGGAGTGAGTTCTTGAAGCTTGAAGGAACACGCACGGCGAGGGACTCCACCAGGTCGTTCATGTTCTCGATTAGCTCAGCCTTGGGCATCAACTCCTCCCGGAGGCGACTAAGCACGCCCTTGGCCTTGGAGAGCATATGCTGAACGGCGGCGCTACGGTCCTCGACTGCTAAAAGCGCACCCGCCAAGGCATCGTCGCGGCTGAGGGCCTGAGGATCAAAGCTCAAATCGCCAGCATCTGTACATAAACCCACACATGGACACAAACATCAACGCCAACGGCAAAAAATCGAACAAGAGCAAGATAATGATATCCAAACACAGTACCTGAGAGGGCCTTGGCAATCGAGAAAAGCTGTTCTTCGAACAACTTCTCCCTGGCTGCAATGGAGGCACGCAGATCCTCTTCGCTCCTCTGTGTCTCATCACGCGCCGCTATTGCCTCATCGCGGCCCTTCACAGCCGCGGTGAGTGTCTTCTCCATGGTGGCGGCGTCACACAAAAGGGCATTATGCTCAGCTACAAAACAAAGGGGGATTGACTATCAGTCGACTACATAAAAATGACGCAGAAAAGGGAGAAGTAACTGGCACTTACTTTCTACCATGCGATGGCGCGTCTCCAGCATCGCATGCTGGCAGCCCATCGCAAGCACCTGCTCCGCCAAGTGAGCAGCCTCCTTCACAAGGAGCAATCGCACAACAAGGGATCAGCAGACGCAATAGATAACATCGACTGCAATATTAAAAGAAGAAATCCTACACTTACATGATCCTCCAATGACTCCGAAGTTGTCTGTTGTGCCGTCATCCGGGCAACTATTTGATGCTCCCCTTCATGCAGAGAGCTGGAAGAGTTGTAACCAGAGTGGGCCGCCAATGGAGGGGAAGGAGCACGCTCGACCTCTTTCTTGGCCCTTGAGGTCGCGACTCTTGATTCTTTCAATAATGGGACGTCGCCATAAGATGACGATGGCTCTTGACTGCAAAGACAAAATCAACATCAAGAAAAAGGCAAAATCCAGAGCCGGAGCAAAAAGGACAAATTCAGAGAAGAGCAAACAAACTAGAAAACTTATTAATCAAATTTATCAAAGTCAAAGGTTGGTTCCCCCGACTCTAACGAAGACTCCTTTGGCAGTTGCATTTTCTTGCGAGAAGACGGCGCCACGGCGCTCACAGGAATGGCAGGTATTGGCGATCCCGCACCAACGCCTGCACCTTCCGGACTCAAAGGAGATGACGCATCGGAATCCTCGCTGCGCGAACGCTTGCGAGTATCCGTACTACCCGACTCGGGGGCTTCCTCTTCCACATCGGATAGGACGGTCGATTCTGACTCGTCCTCTTCCAAGTCCTCGCGAGGGATAACCCCCTCAGGAAGAGGGGGCATACAGGGTGACACCGCCCAATCCTGTATATAGACAACAAATTCAGCACAAAGCAAAGAAACAGCAAAGAAGCAATCAACAAACTAAGCTACTACGTAGCACAATTGTAACTCAAGAGGAGGGTTAGAAGCGTTGAACGGGGGAACGACTGGCTCACTAGGAAGGACAACCTTCACGGTGTATGTGGTCACCAGTCAAACCCTTTTATCCACCTCACTCGCGGACATGCCATCGGCAGACACGCGAGTGACATCGTCAGCACCAGCCCACTGAAACATGGGGTGGACTCTGGCCTGCAGGGGCTGGACACGACGGCGCAACCATGGCCGAATGAGAGCGCAACCTCCCTCCTCTTTGCCTATGCGACTCTCGAGGTCGCAGACGTGCTCGTACAACACATCTGTCTCCATGGACTCACCAGGCATGACTACATTCTTCCAGGAGCGCCTCCTCTTGCACGGCATGGCGGGATCGAAAGGTGCGAGTACAAAGTGATCTCCGTCGGCCTTCTGGTCGCGAACGTAGAACCACTTATCCCTCCACCCTTGGGCGGACTTCATCAGCTTGATGTCGAAATAAGTGGCAGACGGATCGACGTGGATTCCACAGCCGCCTACATCATAGACTAAAGGTCCAGACGCAGATTGGTGCTTCAACTTGAAGAGGCGCTTGAAGAGGCCAAAGTGTGGCTCGATTCCGAGCCAACACTCGCAGAGGGTGATGAAGCAAGAGATATGGAGGATAGAGTTCGGGGACAGCTGATGGAGCTAAAGCCCGTAAAAACAAAGGAGACCCCTGAAGAAGGGATGCAGGGGCAACGAGAGGCCACGAATGATGAATGCCAAGAACATCACTCGAAAACCAGCGGGAGGAGAGGGGATTATCTCACAGCCGGGGACGCGCGCGTCGGCGACTGCGGCGGACAGCACTCCGTCTTGAAGAAGAAGAAGAAGATCAGAGGACTTGATGATGGACGGACCCTACGCGCCATTCGTGACGCGGGTGCCCGTGCCCTTCTTCTTCCCGCCGGCGGCGCTACTGGTGCCCGCAGTGGCAGAGCCGCCTTTTTTTCTTCACTGCAGCAGCGGTAGCCGCGGAATCGGCCACAACACCTCCCTTCTTCTTTCCCATTGCGCGGAGGCGATGCGACCGGAGAAAGTAGCTGGGAAATGCACGGAGCTGGTCCAGCACCACGGAGGAAAAGAGAGCAAAGAAAGCAGGGGAGCGGCGGCAATGGCGATGAAGGCAAAAAGATGAGCGAAAGCAGATGTGAATTTTACCGTCGCAGCATCACTACTTAACCCCTGGAAGATGCAATCCAACGGCTCAGAAAAACCCTACTGGACGCGTGGCGTTCATCCTGCTCGACACGTGGAGGAGCTGAAACACGAACCGTCCGCCCACTACTCCCATTACGTGCGGAAATCGAGGAGGCACAGTTAAAATAATGATTACGCACGCCCGGTTAAATCAGAGTCAGGGAATGGGACCCACCGCTTGTCACGTCCCGTCAAACTCGCTCACGCGGACAAATGAGGTCATGAAATCATCAGCATAAATGACATCAAAAGCTACACAGCAGAAGACTTCGATTACTTTAGTTCTTGCTCGAGTCTTCGACTCCACCAAGCACTCGGGGGCTACTCCCATAGGGAGCACTGGTCGTGCATCCTACGATTTTCTTTCTTCTTCTTTTTCAGGAGCATCGACAATCAAAGCAAACCCAACCACTCGAAGCATGATTCGACTATGGACATGGTTTACTCCCATAGGGAGCACTGGAAGTAAATTTTGACTGAAACAAGCAAACAAAAGAAGACAACAGTTGCAAAAGTTCTTTAGTCCCTGCCTTAGTCTTCGACTCAACCAGGCACTCGGGGGCTACTCCCATAGAGAGCGCTGGTCGCGCACCCTATGATTATTTGTACAAAGTACTGTGTGTCGATAACATCCGCACTCCAAGTGTATGGCGACATCGCCTCAACAATTTTTCCCTACAAAGAGACTGCGTCTCCTGGGTTACCCGAATCGTCTCCGCGATGATAAAATTCAGATGCCGCGCTTACAGCATGAAGGTAAGACCTAAATAAGGCCTGGCAACACATTATTTGCGCACTACCAGAAATATATCAGTGCCTACAGGTACGATGAACATGCCTTGACGGACGAGTCGAGTGCTCACACCCGTATACTGGAATTCGACTCCTGTAAGACCTCCACGGCTTGAGTCGAATCACACCAGTACTTTTCTGGATTCGAGTCCGGAGACTCGAGTTTGAGTAGGTGGCGTTGTTTTACCCTAAGGTAGTTAACTGTTACCGGTACATCGGTTAAAATCAGGCACACGCACCAACAATCCCTATGACACAGACAAAGCAGTCGAAAAATGTACTCAGTCATGCACTCGAAAGGCTTCATAAAGTCTGACATGGGTATACCCTGCCAGACTCGGGGGCTACTGACATGGGTATACCCTGCAGGTACTCGAGCTTGGTATATACGGCCTAGATATGTAAAGGCTCACGGTGTCGCCAAGGCCCAAATGAAGGATTCGAGTAACCTACGGACTCTCGATTACTTGAAGAACAAGAAGAAGCTAAAGATAGAAAGTTTCAAGGGGAAAACCCTAACTTGTAACCGACTCGACCTGCTACCCGAGACCTAGCCTATCTATATAAAGGCTAGGAGGGGGCGGCGAGGAGGACACACGCAACCCTAGTTTCCACAACCCTTGCCAGAATGCATCTGCGCACCATTGTAATCCTCGATTCCTTTATAATTCCACGAGCAGACTAGCAGGAGTAGGGACCTCTACGAGGCCTGAACCTGGGTAAATCTTCGAGTCCCCTGTGTGCTTGTTTGCTAGCCGATAGATGTCTCCAGCGCTCCCTCCTTCTCCAAAACCCAAGTCCATAACAATGGGCATTGATGAGTTAAGCCCTCGTCAGTTTATGATGATGAAAATGTTGAGGCATGAGCCTTAGCCCTTTTATAAAAACTGATGGTTGGGTTCGGATGCGATTTAACTCTTCAATGCCCATTGTTATGGACTTGGGTTTTGGAGAAGGAGGGAGCACTGGAGACATCTATTGGCTAGCAAACAAGCACACAGGGGACTCGAAGATTTACCCAGGTTCAGGCCTCGAGAGGTCCCCACTCCTGCTTGTCTGCTCGCGGAATTATCAAAGGAATCGAGGATTACAATGGTGCACAGATGCAATCTGGCAAGGGTTGTGGAAACTAGGGTTGCGTGTGTCCTCCTCGCCGCCCCCTCCTAGCCTTTATATAGATAGGCTAGGTCTCGGGTAGCAGGTCGAGTCGGTTACAAGTTAGGGTTTTCCCCTTTAAACTTTCTATCTTTAGCTTCTTCTTGTTCTTCAAGCAATCGAGAGTCTGTAGGTTACTCGAATCCTTCATTTGGGCCTTGGAGACACCGTGGGCCTTTACATATTTAGGCCGTATATACCAAGCTCGAGTACCTACAGGGTATACCCATGTCAGTAGACCCCGAATGTCCAGTGGAATCGCAGATTCGACTGGAGACTTTATGAAGCCTTTAGAGTGCATGACTAAGTACATTTTTCGACTGCTTTGTCTGTGTCATAGGGATTGTTGGTGCACATGCCTGATTTTAACCGATGTACCGGTATCAGTTAACTACCTTAGGGTAAAACAACGCCACCTACTCAAACTCGAGTCCCAGGACTCAAATCCGGAAAAGTGCTGGTGTGATTCGACTCAAGCCAAGGAGGACTTACAGGAGTCGAATTCCAGTATATGGGTGTGAGCACTCGACGCGTCCGTCAAGGTATGTTCATCATACCTGCAGGCATGGATATATTTCTCATAGTGCGTAGCTTAATGCGTTGTCAGGCCTTATTCAGGTCTTACCTTCACGCTGTAAGCACAGCATCCGAATTTTATCATCGCGGAGACGATTCGGGTAACCCAGGAGACGTAGTCTCTTTATAGGGAAAAATTGTTGAGGCGGTGTCGCCATAAACTTCGAGTGTGGATGTTATCGACACAATGTAGTTTGTACAAATTATCATAGGGTGCGCCACCAGCGCTCCCTATGGGAGTAGCCCCCGAGTGCCTGGTTGAGTCGAAGACTCAGGCAGGGACTAAAGAACTTTTGCAACTGCTGTCGTCTTTTGTTTGCTTGTTTCAGTCGAAATTTACTTCCAGTGCTCCCTATGGGAGTAAACCATGTCCATAGTAGAATCATGCTTTGAGTGGTTGGGTTTGCTTTGATTGTCCATGCTCCTAAAAAAAAGAAGAAAGAAAATCGTAGGGTGCGCGACCAGCGCTCCCTATGGGAGTAGCCCCCGAGTGCTTGGTGGAGTCGAAGACTCGAGCAAGAACTAAAGTAATCGAAGTCTTCTGCTGCGTAGCTTTTGATGACATCAGTGCTGAACATTTCATGACCTCAGTTGTCCGCGTGAGCGAGTTTGACCGGACGTGACAACCGCTGGGTCCCATTCCCTCACTCTGATTTCACCGGCCGTGCGTAATCTTTAATTTAACTTTGCCTCCTCGATTTTTGCATGTAATGGGAGTAGTGGGGGACGGTTCGTGTTTCAACTCCACCACGTGTCGAGCAGGATGAACGCCACGCGTCTAGTAGGGTTTTTCTGAGCCGTTGGATTGCATCTTCCAGGGGTTAAGTAGTGATGTTGCGACGGTAAAATTCACATATGCTTTCGCTCATCTTTTTGCCTTCATCGCCATTGCCGCTTCTCCCCTGCTTTCATTGCTCTATTTTCCTTCGCGGCGCTGGACTAGCTCCGTGCATTTCCCAGCTACTTTCTCCGGTCGTATCGCCGCCGCACAATGGGAAAGAAGAAGGGAGGTGCTGCGGCCGATTCCGCGGCTACTACTGCTACGGTGAAGAAGAAAGGCGGCTCCGCCGCTGCGGGGACCAGTACCGCTGCCGGCGGGAAGAAGAAGGGCATGGGCACCCGCGTCACGAACGGCACCCGCCGCCAGCACCCGCATCATCAAGTCCTCTGATATTCGTCTTCTTCGTCAAGACGGAGTGCTGTCCGCCGTAGTCCCCGACACGCGCGTCCCCGGTGGTGAGATAATCCCCTCTCCTCCCGCTGGTTTTCGAGTGATGTTCTTGGCGTTCATCATTCACGGCCTCTCGTTGCCTCTACATCCCTTCTTTAGGGGTCTCCTTTGTTTTTAGGGCTTTAGCTCCATCAGCTGTCCTCGATCTCTATCCTCCATATCTCTTGCTTCATCACCCTCTGCGAGTGCTGGCTCGGAATCGAGCCGCACATTGGCCACTTCAAGCGCCTCTTCAAGTTGAAGCGCCAATCTGCGTCTGGCTCTTTAGTCTATGATGTAGGCGGTTGCGGAATCCACGTCGATCCGTCTGCCACTTATTTCGACATCAAGCTGATGAAGTCCGTCCAAGGGTGGAGGGACAAGTGGTTCTACGTTCGCGACGAGAAGGCCGACGGAGACCACTTCGGACTCGCACCTTTCGATCCCCCGACACCGTGCAAGAGGAGGCGCTCCAAGAAGAATGTAGTCATGCCTGGCGAGTCCGCGGACACAGATGTGCTGTACGAGCATGTCTGCGACCTCGAGAGTCGCATAGGCAAAGAGGAGGGAGGCTGCACTCTCATACGCACGTGGGTGCTCCATCGTGTCCAGCCCCTACAGGCTAGAGTCCACCCCATGTTTCAGTGGGCTGGCGCTGACGATGTCACTCGCGTGTCTGTCGATGGCATGTCCGTGATTGAGGGGGATAAAAGGGTTCGACTGGTGACCACATACACCGTCAAGGATGTGCTTCCTATTGAGCCAGTCGTTCCCCCGTTCGACGCTTCTAACCCTCCTCCTAAGGTACAATTGTGCTACGTAGTAGCTTAGTTTGTTGATTGCTTCTTTGATGTTTCTTTGCTTTGTGCTGAATTTGTTGTCTATATACAGGATTGGGCGGTGTCACCCTGTATGCCCCCTCTTCCTGAGGGGGTTATCCCTCGCGAGGACTTGGAAGTGGATGAGTCAGAATCGACCCTCCTATCCGATGTGGAAGAGGAAGCCCTCGAGTCGGGTAGTCCGGATACTCGCAAGTGTTCGCGCAGCAAGGATTCCGATGCATCATCTCCTTCAACTCCGGAAGGAGCAGGCGTTGGTGCGGGATCACCAATCCCAGCCATTCCTGTGAGCACCGTGGCGTCGTCTTCTCGCAAGAAAATGCGACTGCCAAAGGAGTCTTTGTCAGTGTCAGGGGAACCAACCTTTGACTTTGATAAATTTGATTGGTAAGTTTTCTAGTTTGTTTGCTCTTCTCTGGATTTGTCCTTTTTGGTTCGGCTCTGGATTTTGCCCTTTTCTTGATGTTGATTTTGTCTTCGCAGTCAAGAGGCGTCGTCATCTTCTGGCGAGGTCCAATTTTTGAAAGAATCAGGAGTCGCAACCTCAAGGGCCCAGAAAGAGGTTGAGCGTGCTCCTTCCCCTCCATTGGCAGCCCACTCTAGGCACAACTCTTCCTGCTCTCCGCATGAAGGGGAGCATTGAATGGTTGCCCGGATGACGGCATAGCAGACAACTTCGGAGTCCTTGGAGGATCATGTAAGTGTAGGATTTCTTCTTGTAATGTTGCAGTCGATGTCATCTATTGCGTCTGCTGATCCCTTGTTGTGCGATAGCTCATTGTGAAGCGGGCTACTCACTTGGCGGAGCAGGTGCTTGCGATGGGCCGCTAGCATGCAACGCTGGAGACGCGCCATCGCATGGTAGAAAGTAAGTGCCCGTTACTTCTCCCTTTTCTGCGTCATTTTTATGTAGTCGACTGATAGTCAATCCCCTTTTATTTTGTAGCTGAGCATAATGCCCTTTTGCGTGACGCCGCCACCATGGAGAAGACACTCGCCACGGCTGTGAAGGGCCGCGATGAGGCAATCGCGGCGCGTGACGAGACACAGAGGCACGAAGAGGATCTGCGTGCCTCCATCGCGGATATCATTATCTTGCTCTTGTTTGATTTTTTGCCGTTGGCGCTGATGATTGTGTCCATGTGTGGGTTTATGTACAGATGCTGGCGATTTGGGCTTTGATCCTCAGGCCCTCCATCGTGATGATGCCTTGGCGGGTGTGCTTTCAGCAGTCGAGGACCGCAGGGCCGCCGTTCAGCATATGCTCTCCATGGCCAAGGGTGTGCTTAGTCGCCTCCGGGAGGAGTTGATTCCCAAGGCTGAGCTAATCGAGAACATGAACGAGATGGTGGAGTCCCTCGTCGGGGGTGTTCCTTCAAGCTTCAAGAACTCACTATGTGCGGCTGGCGCGTCCATGTCACTTGCCATGGTGCAGGCCCACGGAGTCGAGGTTGATCCTGCAGCGGTTTCGAAGGCGATGCCTGTTAGCGCGGATGGCCAGCAGGTAGTCTTTGCTCCCTTCGCAACTGCCTATGGCAAATATGGGCCATAGCTGATTAACACGGTTGTGAAGTACTCTGAGGAGCTGCAGCGAGTCAAGAAGGCGACAAAGGCTGCGGCATCAGGGGCTGGCGGAAAGTCAGTGGCATCTGACACTGCCACGGACTCAATGAAGCCCCTGAAGCCATCGAAGTCGAAGAAGCCAATCGCTCCACAGTAGTTTTGTTATAGCTGATTAGTTTATGCCATTTGTCTAGAACATGCCTTTGGCGGGTGTATCTGCTGATACTTTTTACCATTCTTGAATGCACTCGAATCTTTTGTCTATGTGTCGATTTGATCTTCTTATTCTCTTCTTGCTTGGCTTGTGGTAGGGTACATCAAGTGATCCTTTGCGGGAACCTCAGGACCTGCGGCCCCTGGCTGATACCTTGGGGCCGTCGCGTTCCAGGGTGGATGAGCTATCGCTGCTTTCGTGACTGTGTGACCGCGTGAAGCAGTTAGAGCGTGAATTGCCCATGCTCCGCGGTAATGCGGATGTATGGAAGTCAAAGGCAGAGAAGGCTGCCGCCCGAGAATAGTATCTGCTTGGCGAGGTGACGCAGCTGGGCGACCAATTCAAGTGTTAGTTTGCTTGCTCTTATCTTTTCCTTTTAGTCATTCGCGATAGTGCGCTGTCCTTATGCTTCTATTGTGGCTTCGTATAGTTGTCAGTGCGTGTCATCCGCAAGATGAGAAGGAGAGAATTGCCATTCGTATGCATGATCTGACCCAGGAGCAACTTCAAGAGAGTGGGTACTTCTGGATAGATCATGATCGTGTGATTACGCTGGCGACCCTGCAGGATCGTGCGTCTCGAGTGATGCACTTTTTGAAGAAGTCGCAGTCATGCTTGAAGAACATTTATCGGACGATGTTTCCGCTAGATGTTACTCCATCAAGCCTACTGGCCCTCCTCGCCATGTTTCAAGACCTGGCCGCGGTTCGCGAGTGTGTGAGGCAACAATTGGTGGCTGGTGCCAAGGCCGCTCTATCGCTGGTGCGACTGCATAGGCCTGACATTGATGTTGCGGCAATTGCGGCTGGACCACCTGCGCCACCAGCAAGTTCTGCCTGGAATATGGTGTCGCACTACCAGGCGGTGTATCGCCCAGCAGAAGAGATCGTCGACTTCTTTGAGGAACAAACCAACGTTCTCTTGTTGCAGTAGTAGCTTAGTTTGTATCCTGCACATAAGTGTACCCATGTTGTAAAGTTCGTATAAATGTTGTGTACAATTGATTGTCGAATATGTATAGAGAGCTTGTTAGCGTCTGAGTGCGTTGCACTATGTGACTCCTTTTTGTTAGCCTGGCCATGTGTTTATCTCAGTCCCTTGTCGACCTGTTAGGTGCATTGCTACTGGGTTGATGTTGCGTCAAGGGTTTCGATTGATGTGCCAGCTACTCAGGATATCGTGTTTTAGTTCGTAGAACAGATGTGTATAGGGTGGCGTAGCCCCCGAGTTGATAAGTTGCGGAAAAATAAAGGAAGACACAGAGTTTTGGGGCACTTAGCTTTATTTATTCGTGAGATAGTACGAAGTACAATGTGTGGCTAAGTAGCCTTTGGCTGAGTGCCTTATTTGCGATGCAAAAGTGAAAACGACTAAGGGTAGAAGTGTCGCAGCTGTGCGACGTTCTAGGGGTTGGAGTATGCGACTCCTGTCTCTAGATCCTGAAGGTGATAGGCGCCACCTGGGATTACTTCTGTAATCACGTATGGTCCTTCCCAAGGGGACTCGAGCTTGAGGTGTCCCTGCTGTTTTAGCCGCAGGACCAGGTCGCCTTCGACGAAGGATCGGGTTCGTAGCCTCCTGTTGTGGTAGTTGGCGCAGGTTCTGCTGGTAGATCATTGATATTTCCGCGGCGATGTCTCTCGCCTCGTCGAGGAGGTCGACGGAGTCTTTGAGTGCAAGGGAGGATTCTTACTTGCTATAGGTGAGCACGCATGGCGCTTTGTACCGTACATTGGCGGGTAGCACCGCTTCGGCCCCGTGGACCATGAAGAACGGGGTGTAGCCTGTAGCACTGTTTGGAGTTGTACATAGGCTCCAAAGTACTGACTTTAGTTTGTCAGGCCAGCAACCCGCGGCTTGTTCGAGTGGTCGGAGGAGTCGCTTCTTGATGCCACCGCAGACGAGCCCGTTCGCCTTTTCGACTTGACCGTTGGTCTGTGGATGTGCTACCGAGGCGTAGCTGATGTTGATTCCCGGATTCTCACAGAAATCTTGGAACTCCTTGGATGTGAAGTTTGTCCCATTGTCTGTTATGATGCTATGTGGCACTCCGAAGCGGAGGACGATAGACTCGAAGAATTTGACCGCACTATGCCCTGATTGATTGGTCATTGGCATGGCCTCTATCCACCTGGTGAACTTGTCAACTGCCACCAGAAGGTAGACGTAACGTCCGCATGAAGAGTTAGAGATCTTGCCGACCATGTCGAGTCCCCATTGCGCGAAGGGCCAGGCCAATGGAATTGGCCGGAGCTCTGCGGCAGGCGCATGTGGCTTGTCCGCGAATCGCTGGCACGCGTTGCACTTCTAGACAATGTCCTTGGCGTCGCGCATGGCCGTAGCCCAATAAACCCAGCTCGTGGAGCTTTGGCCATGAGGGAGCGAATGCCAGCATGGTGTCCGCAGGTTCCCTCATGGATGTCGAGGAGAACAACTCTTCCATCAAACATGGAGACACATCGCTGGAGCACTCCTGTGATGCTGCGCTTGTATAGTTCGTCTTTGATGATAGCGAATGCCTTGGATCGTCGTGCGATGTGCCGTGCATCAGTCGAATCATCCGGTAGCCTCTTGCTGAGGAGGTACGTGATGTATGGTTGCGTCCAGGATTGCTCAATCATCATGACACTCATTGGTCCCTCGAGCCCTGTGTCCAGTTCCAGGTCATCGAGTGCCATTGGCTCATTAGGCGACGTAGCCCCCGAGTCCGTTGCTGCGCTTGTTTTCTTCACTACGGCCTTTGGCTTGATGGAGCGTTCGTAGACACGCTCGAGAAATACCCCAGGTGGTATGGGAGCGTAGGTAGAGCCTATGTTGGCGAGTGCGTCTGCCTCTTCATTGCTTTCGTGGCCTACGTGTCGTAGTTCGCAGTCGTCGAATTCCCCTTCGAGTGTGTCGTAGAGGTCGCGGTAGGCGATCATGTTATCGTTCAGTGCGTCACACTCATGCATTGTTTGGTTGATGACCAACTTGGAGTCGCCGTAAATAATGAGTCTCTTGGCACCACAGGCTTTTGCCATCCTCATCCCATGTAGCAGGGCCTCGTATTCAGCTTCGTTGTTGGAGGCGGTGAACTGCATTCGCAGGATGTACTTCAGCTTGTCCCCTTGAGGTGATGTCAGTATGACACCTACACCTGCTCCGTCCTTCCGCTTGGACCCATCGAAGTGCATTGTCTAGAGGTAGGACATGTCTGGTTTGTCAGGGAGCTGGTTCTCCATCCAGTGCACGAGGAAGTCAGGGAGAACTTGCAACTTGATTGCGTCGCGCTTTTCATATGTGATGTCTCGTGGAGACAATTCGATCCCACAAAGCGCGACTCGCCCCGTGGCGTCGGGGTTATTGAGTATATGCCCCAACGGGGCGTCATTGACCACCACGATTGGGTGTTCCTGGAAGTAGTGGTGCAGCCGCCAAGCGGTCATGAAGACGCCATATGCCAGCTTCTAGTAGTGCGGGTACCGCTGTTTTGTTGGCGTGAGGACCTCGTTGAGGTAGTAGACTGGGCACTGTACCCCATGGACTTTGTTTTCCTCAGCTCGTTCGACCACGAGCACTATGCTGACCACCTGGTTGGTGGCGGAGATATATAGCAACAGTGGTTCCCTTTCTCGTGAGGTCACCAGTACTGGTGAAGTGGATAGCAGGCGCTTGAGGTCTTCGAATGCTTCCTGCACTTCGTTGGTCCACTCAAACTTTTCAGCTTTGCGGAGGAGTTGGTAGAAGGGCAGTGCCTTTTCATTCATCCGACTGATGAATCGACTGAGGGCCGCGATTCTCCCAGCCAGCTGTTGGATGCCCCTTATGTTCTTCGGCTTCTCCATGGCCAGTATGGCTTTTATTTTCTTTGGGTTTGCCTCGATTCCTCTGGCAGATATGAGGTACCCAAGTAGTTGCCCAGATGGCACGCCAAAGGCACATTTGTCCGGATTGAGCTTGATCTAGTAGCGGTCGAGGTCGGCGAAGGTTTCACGCAAATCATGGATTAGAGAGGCTTCTTCCTTGGTCTTGGTTACTATGTCATCGACATAGACTTGAATGTTGTGACCAAGTTGTTCCTTGAGGCAAGCCTGCATGCACCGCTGGTAGGTGGCTCCCGTGTTTTTTAGCCCGAAGGGCATTGTGTTGTAGCAGAACACACTGAAGGGTGTTGTAAACGCTGTTTTCTCTTGATCTTCCTCCTTCATTTGGATCTGATTATAGCCTGAGTAGGTGTCGAGGAAGCAGAGGCGCTCGCATCCCGCGGTGGAGTCAATGATCTGGTCGATGCGCGGCAGCGGGAAGTGATCCTTTGGGCAGTGCTTATTCAGAGAGGTGAAGTCCACGCACATCCGCAGGATTACCAGCACCGTGTTGGCGAGCCAAGTGCTTTCCTTGATCTCGCGTATGAATTTGGCATCGAGGAGTCTGTTGATCTCCATTCCAACTGCCTTTGCCCGTGGCTCAGGTAATCACCGGATTGTTTGCTTGATCGGCCTTGCGTCTGGGTTGACGTTGAGTGCGTGCTCGGCGAATTCCCTAGGAACTCCTGGCATGTCCGTAGGACACCAGGCGAAAATCTCCCAGTGCTCACGGAGGAATTCGACGAGCGCGAGTTCCTATGTGAAACTCAAGTTGTTCGCGATGAGGGCCGTTTTGGCGGGATCTGATGGGTGGACCTGTACTTTCTTTGTGTGCACTGATGAGTCGAAAGATAGATCAGGCAAGCTTGGCCGGCTTAGGGGAGACAGACTATTGTCTGTCGACTCCTTTAGTCTTGCGAGTTCTTCCTGCATGCCGAAGGACTGGGAAATTCTGTTGAATTCCCTGTCGCAACTGTCGGACCTCTCAAAGCTCCCGTTGACTGTGATGGCGCCATTGGGGCCTGGCATCTTCATCTGCAGGTAGGCATAGTGTGGTACTGCCATGAACCTAGCTAACGCGACACGTCCGGGGATGCAGTGGTACTACGAGGGCCAGTCGACGACCTCAAAGTCAATGCGCTCACGCAGAAAGTTTTTTGGCATGCCAAAGATAACGTCGAGGTTGATTTTGCCCAGGGGATATACGCCTTTTCCTGGGACGATGCCGTGGAATGTTGTGTCTGAGGCCTCTAGTCAAGTCAGAGGGATCCTCATTGCTCGCAAGGTACTTGCGAATATAAGGTTGATGCCGCTTCCGCCATCCATGAAGACGCGGCTCATGTCGAAGCCTCCGATTTGTGCCTCGAGTACGAGGGGACAATGTCCTGGACGAGGTACTTGAGGTGGGTGATCGTGTTTGTCGAATGTGATGCACGACTCGCTTCCGCTGAGGTACTCAGTAGTAGATGGTGGCGAGTGTGTGGCCAAGTTAACTTGGCGAGTGATGGCCTTCTGCACCCGATTGGAGGGGCATCCTTTTTGGATCATCATGGTACCCATGGCCCTTGGGTAGGGTTCGCCTCCCTGGTGCTGGTCCGGTGCAACTGTGTTTGGGGGCATTCCAGGTGGCGGTGGCGGAGCGCCATGTGCCACGGCGCTTGGAGCAGCTTCGTAGCCTCTTTCGACTGTGTTGCGGTTCATCCGAGCTAATCCCTCATGTAGTTTGAGTAACTCGGGGCAGTCCTTGAGGAGGTGGCTGGACTTCTTCTTTCCATCATGCTTGTCGATGTAGAAGTGCACCATACATGGCCCGGACAGTTTGTCTTCAATGGATGTTGCGGGTGCTTCATCACGATCGCGGCATTGCCACACTTGCGTGGTCTTCCCGGAGTCGCGGTACCCACCGCTGTGGTATCCGCTGTTGCGGTTGTCATCGCGTCTGTCGGCGTAGCCAACTGCGACCATGTTGACATCGTCGCGGTCATCGTAGATGCACATGCGGCGTTTGCCTCGGCGGTCGTGTCTGCGCTTGAGTTCTACCTCCTCGTCAGAGTAAACGTGATTTTTCACCGAATCTTCTCCATCGGCCAACCGATTTGCAATTTTCATCATGTGGTCAATGGTCTTGGGCTTCGAGCGTCCCAGCTCCTCCCTGAGCTCTCTACGGCGGATGCCGCCGTTGAATGCATCAATCGCGCGATCCTCCGAGATGTTTTCTATGGAGTTCTTGATGATGGACCACCTTTGGATGTAGGAGCGTAGTGATTCGCTCGATCTTTGCTGGCAGCATCTTAGCTATTCGATTGATGTTGGACACTTGTATGTGCCTTTGAAGTTGTGCACGAAGTTGTAAACCAGCTCATCCCAACTGCGAATGGATCCGCGCGGGAGCTTGTTGAGCCATGCTCGGGCGGCGCCCTGCAGCTGTAGCTGTATGCATTGCATGGCTGTGCTTCGACTGCCGCCATGGAGTCTGACAGAGGAGATGTGATCCTCCAGCCAAATATTCGGGTCCTGTAGACCGTCAAACTTCGGGTTCTCCAATGGGAGTTTGAAACCCTTGGGCATTCGCTTTTGCCTTATGGATCTGCTGAAGCATCTGGCGTCGCAGAGCTCCACATCTTCCTCTTCCGAGTCAGTCGAACGAGCATGTTGCGCCCTTGATTTGTCGATCTTGCACTGCGTGATGTCATCACGCGTGTCGTAGTCGTGGTCGTGTCGCCGTGAGCGACGTTGTTGAGACAGGTCGTGACTGTCATCACTGGATGAGGGTGAGGAGTAGCGCTTTGCTAGCGCTTTGCCTTTCTTTGGCTCGGCGTTGGCTCCTTGTCGAGGGCGGCCTTGATTAGTCCCAAGCCCGCGATCGTAGATCAGTGCATGGCGGCCCGGGGATCGCCAGCTGGCAGCTGGTTATTGAGGAGGTACATGGTGGCCCCTGTCACTGCAGCTTGCGGCGTCTTTGGGACCACATTGTCCTGCGTATCGGCTATCATAGAGCTGAAGTCGAGGACTTTTGCATATTCTATGCGCTCTTGCTCGGTGAGATGGGCCATCCAAGATTGCCTCTTTTGGCGATGTACTCGTTGCCTTTTGAGGAGGATTCTCCGTGGGAGGAGAGCCCAGCACAACGAAGACTTGACTCATCTGCCGCCCTTTTGCGTGCTTCTAGTTGCGCCATTGTTTGCGCTTGGCGCTTGAACTCTTCCTTCAGGAGCCAGTGGTAGCCCATCAGAAGTTCTTTCGAGGAGCCGGGAGGTAAAGGGTTGCCCCGCAGGGCCTCGCGACAGCGAGCCCACTCAAGCTTGTTGAGCCTGACCACGACACTTTCGCCGGTTTGCTCGTTTGTTATGGTTGGAGGTTCGACTGCTCCTCCATTGTTGACGGGGGTGCGATTGCCACCATTGTGACCGTTGCCGCCATTGTCGCCGTTTTGTGGGTCGGTTCCATTGCCGTGATTACCCGTGTTGTCGCGGTTGGCGGAGGTGTGGCCTGCGTTGATGACAGCGCACATGAAGTGACTGGGGAAGCTGCTGCTGCCACAACTCTCAGATCTGGAACCGTAGGTTCCATCTTCAGTGGACAGATCGCTCAGATCGTAGTCGCGACTGCTGTCACTGACTGTGTTTTCGACTGTTGTCGGGGTGTTGAGCTCACTAAGGGTGCCGATCGATGGAGGGAACCATGATGTTAGGGCAATCGATGGCACCGTCGGCTGATCAGGCATGCGAAGAGTGCCCATCTGACCAACTTGGAAGCGGAAGCTCCCTATTGCCAGGCTGATTCCGTCGCCCACGGACTCGAAAGCCGGATGAGTGGCTGGCGTATGGATGGTGAAGTCGAACGCACCGAAGTGCTGGCAAATCTCCGCTATTGCAGAGTTGTTGATCGCGGTTAATGGGGCTGAAGAAGCCGCAACATCAGCACTCCCAATTCCCACAGACGGTGCCAATTGATGAGGCTTTAACTCATCAATGCCCATTGTTATGGACTTGGATTTTGGAGAAGGAGGGAGCACTAGAGACATCTATCGGCTAGCAAACAAGCACATAGGGGACTCGAAGATTTACCCAGGTTCAGGCCTCGTAGAGGTCCCTACTCCTGCTTGTCTGCTCGTGGAATTATCAAAGGAATCGAGGATTACAATGGTGCACAGATGCAATCTGGCAAGGGTTGTGGAAACTAGGGTTGCGTGTGTCCTCCTCGCCGCCCCTCCTAGCCTTTATATAGATAGGCTAGGTCTCGGGTAGCAGGTCGAGTCGGTTACAAGTTAGGGTTTTCCCCTTCAAACATTCTATCTTTAGCTTCTTCTTCTTCTTCTTCAAGCAATCGAGATTCCGCAGGTTACTCGAATCCTTCATTTGGGCCTTGGCGACACCGTGGGCCTTTACATATTTAGGCCATATATACCAAGCTCGAGTACCTGCAGGGTATACCATGTCAGGCACGGAACCAATTTCTAGCAACGTTAGATCTACTCGAGGGGGGCCCCTGACTCATGGAAGTTACTTGCGGTAGGGCCCAGTTGGAAGTGAGATTGAGAGTGCTGCGTAAAAATGGGATATGTCTTATTAAAATCAAGTGGCAATAAATTGCAGCGTCCCGTCAACAACCGTGCACTCGATGACCCCATTGCCCTGTGCATGTGTTGTAGTAGCAGTAGTAGCCTTTGCAGACTAGATTAAATGTGACATGACCACTCGATGACTTTTTCCATGGATGACATTGTGTTCCTTCTTGTAGAAGTCTCGCTGAGGGAGAGGTCCGTGCTGTCGCACGATGTATTGTGAAGGGCACGACGTGTCCAACGATCCTCGTTGGATCACACAAGATCAATGGTTGGTGCACATGATCCACGTGACAACTGTGACAACCAATCAGGGCGTAGCAGACAGAGTGAGCACATGTTTGGGATTCTACGAAAGAGAGAGAGGGCAAAACTGAGTAGTATCAAAAAACCAAGGGCAAAACTGAGTAGTATAAAAATGGAAAGTGAATGTCTTTTACAATGAAATATATCGTGGCATACATCAAATTATGCCACGATAGATCCATTAGATTTCATTGGATGTGTGTTCTTCTGATAAACCACATATGGATCCACCAGAGTCATTGCATGTGTGTTATTGTCACAAACCACACATGGATCCACCAATGTCATTGGATGTGTGTTCTTTTCATAAACCACACCTAGAGCCAGTGCATGTCTGTTCTTTCACAAACCACCCATGGATCCACCAGTGTCATTGGATGTGTGTTCCTCTCACAAACCACATATGGATCCACCAGTGTGATTGCACGTGTGTTCTTTTCACAAACCACAGCTAGAGTCATTGCATGTGTGTTCTTTTCACAAACCACATAAGGATCCACTAGTGTCATTAGATGTGTGTTCTTTTCATGAACCACACCCAGTGTCATTGCATGTGTGTTCTTCTCACAAACCACATATGGATCCACCAGTGTCACTGTATGTGTGTTCTTCTCACAAACCACCTATGGATCCACCAGAGTTCATTGCATGTCTGTTCTTTTCACAAACCACATAAGGATACACCGGAGACATTGCATGTGTGTTCTTTTCACAAACCACAGCTAGATTCATTACATGTGTGTTCTTTTCACAAACCACACATGGATCCATCATAGTCATTGCATGTATATTCTTTTCATTAACCACAGCTAGAGTCATTGCATGTGCGTTGTTTCCACAAACAACGGCTAGAGTCATTGCATGTCTATTGTTTTCAAAAACCACATATGGATCCACTAGTGTCATTGCATGTGTGTTCTTTTCACAAACTACAACTAGAGTCATTGCATGTGTGTTCTTTCACAAACCACATAAGGATCAACCAGTGTCATTGCATGTGTGTTCTTTTCATTAACCACAGCTAGAGTCATTGGATGTGTTTTTTTTCATAAACCACATGAATCCACCAAAGTCATTGCATGTGTGTTTGTTTCACAAACCACATATGGATCCACCAGTGTGATTGCATGTGTGTTATTTTCACAAACCACAGCTAGAGTCATTGCATGAAAGGATCCACCAGTGTCATTCGATGTGTGTTCTTTTCATGAACCACACATAGAGTCAGTGCATGTCTATTCTTTCACAAACCAAACATGGATCCACCAGTGTCATTGCATGTGTGTTATTTTCACAAACCACATATGGATCCACCAGTGTGATTGCATGTGTGTTCTTTTTCATGATCCACACCTTGAGTCATTGCATGTCTGTTCTTTTCACAAACCACATATGGATCCACCAGTGTCATTGGATGTCCGTTCTTTCCACAAACCACATATTGATCCACCAGTGTCATTGCATGTGTGTTCTTCTCACAAACCACATATGGATCCACCAGAGTTCATTGCATGTCTATTCTTTTCACAAACCACATATGAATGCACCAGTGTCATTGCGTGTGTGTTCTTTTCATTAACGATTGCTAGAGTTATTGCATGTCTATTCTTTTGACAAACCACATGGATCCACCAGAGTCATTGCATGTGTGTTCTTTTCATTATCCACAGCTAGAGTCATTGCATGTGTGTTCTTTCCACAAACTACATATGGATCCACCAGAGTCATTGTATTGCATGTGTGTTCTTTTCATTAACCACATCTAGACTCATTGCATGTTTGTTCTTTTCAAAAACCACATATGGATCCACTAGTTGGATTGGATTTGTGTTCTTCTCACAAACCACATATGGATCCACCAGAGTTCATTGCATGTCTATTATTTTCACAAAGCACATAACGATACACCAGAGTCATTGCATGTGTGTTCTTTTCACAAAGCATAGATAGTCATTGCATGTCTCTTGTTTTCACAAACCACATATGGATCCATCAGAGTCATTGAATGTCTGTTCTTCTCATTAACCACACCTAGAGTCATTGCATGTCTATTCTTTTCATAAACCATAGCCAGAGTCATTCCATGTCTGTTCTTTTCACAAACCACATATGGATCCACCAGTGTCATTGCATGCCTGTTCTTTTCACAAACCACAGCTAGAGTCATTGCATGTGCTTTTTTTCACAAACCACATATGGATCCATCATAGTCATTGCATGTCTGTTGTTGTCATGAACCACACCTAGTGTCATTGCATGTGTGTTCTTCCCATAAACAACAACTAGAGTTGTTACATGTCTGTTATTTTCACAAACCACATATGGATCCACCAGTGTAATTGCATGTGTGTTATTTTCACAAACCACAGCTAGAGTCATTGCATGAAAGGATCCACCAGTGTCATTTAATGTGTGTTCTTTTCATGAACCACACATAGAGTCAGTGCATGTCTATTCTTTCACAAACCACACATGGATCCACCAGTGTCATTGCATGTGTGTTATTTTCACAAACCACATATGGATCCACCAGTGTGATTGCATGTGTGATCTTTTCATGAACCACACCTTGAGTCATTGGATGTCTGTTCTTTTCACAAACCACATATGGATCCACCAGTGTCATTGGATGTCCGTTCTTTTCCCAAACCACATATTGATCCACCAGTGTCATTGCATGTGTGTTCTTCTCACAAACCACATACGGATCCACCAGAGTTCATTGCATGTCTATTCTTTTCACAAACCACATATGAATCCGCCAGTGTCATTGCGTGTGTGTTCTTTTCATTGACGATTACTAGAGTCATTGCATGTCTATTCTTTTGACAAACCACATGGATCCACCAGAGTCATTGCATGTGTGTTCTTCTCATTATCCACAGCAAGAGTCATTGCATGTGTGTTCTTTCCACAAACCATATATGGATCCACCAGAGTCATTTTATTGCATGTGTGTTCTTTTCATTAACCACAGCTAGAGTCATTGCATGTTTGTTCTTTTCACAAACCACATATGGATCCACTAGTTTCATTGGATTTGTGTTCTTCTCACAAACCACAAATGGATCCACCAGAGTTCATTGCACGTCTATTCTTTTCACAAAGCACATAAGGATACACCAGAGTCATTGCATGTGTGTTATTTTCACAAATCATAGCTAGTCATTGCATGTATCTTGTTTTCACAAACCACATATGGACCCATCAGAGTCATTGAATGTCCGTTCTTTTCATTAACCACAGCTAGATTCATTACATGTGTGTTCTTTTCACAAACCACACATGGATCCATCATAGTCATTGCATGTATATTCTTTTCATTAACCACAGCTAGAGTCATTGCATGTGCGTTGTTTCCACAAACAACGGCTAGAGTCATTGCATGTCTATTGTTTTCAAAAACCACATATGGATCCACTAGTGTCATTGCATGTGTGTTCTTTTCACAAACTACAACTAGAGTCATTGCATGTGTGTTCTTTCACAAACCACATAAGGATCAACCAGTGTCATTGCATGTGTGTTCTTTTCATTAACCACAGCTAGAGTCATTGGATGTGTTTTTTTTCATAAACCACATGAATCCACCAAAGTCATTGCATGTGTGTTTGTTTCACAAACCACATATGGATCCACCAGTGTGATTGCATGTGTGTTATTTTCACAAACCACAGCTAGAGTCATTGCATGAAAGGATCCACCAGTGTCATTCGATGTGTGTTCTTTTCATGAACCACACATAGAGTCAGTGCATGTCTATTCTTTCACAAACCAAACATGGATCCACCAGTGTCATTGCATGTGTGTTATTTTCACAAACCACATATGGATCCACCAGTGTGATTGCATGTGTGTTCTTTTTCATGATCCACACCTTGAGTCATTGCATGTCTGTTCTTTTCACAAACCACATATGGATCCACCAGTGTCATTGGATGTCCGTTCTTTCCACAAACCACATATTGATCCACCAGTGTCATTGCATGTGTGTTCTTCTCACAAACCACATATGGATCCACCAGAGTTCATTGCATGTCTATTCTTTTCACAAACCACATATGAATGCACCAGTGTCATTGCGTGTGTGTTCTTTTCATTAACGATTGCTAGAGTTATTGCATGTCTATTCTTTTGACAAACCACATGGATCCACCAGAGTCATTGCATGTGTGTTCTTTTCATTATCCACAGCTAGAGTCATTGCATGTGTGTTCTTTCCACAAACTACATATGGATCCACCAGAGTCATTGTATTGCATGTGTGTTCTTTTCATTAACCACATCTAGACTCATTGCATGTTTGTTCTTTTCAAAAACCACATATGGATCCACTAGTTGGATTGGATTTGTGTTCTTCTCACAAACCACATATGGATCCACCAGAGTTCATTGCATGTCTATTATTTTCACAAAGCACATAACGATACACCAGAGTCATTGCATGTGTGTTCTTTTCACAAAGCATAGATAGTCATTGCATGTCTCTTGTTTTCACAAACCACATATGGATCCATCAGAGTCATTGAATGTCTGTTCTTCTCATTAACCACACCTAGAGTCATTGCATGTCTATTCTTTTCATAAACCATAGCCAGAGTCATTCCATGTCTGTTCTTTTCACAAACCACATATGGATCCACCAGTGTCATTGCATGCCTGTTCTTTTCACAAACCACAGCTAGAGTCATTGCATGTGCTTTTTTTCACAAACCACATATGGATCCATCATAGTCATTGCATGTCTGTTGTTGTCATGAACCACACCTAGTGTCATTGCATGTGTGTTCTTCCCATAAACAACAACTAGAGTTGTTACATGTTTGTTATTTTCACAAACCACATATGGATCCACCAGTGTAATTGCATGTGTGTTATTTTCACAAACCACAGCTAGAGTCATTGCATGAAAGGATCCACCAGTGTCATTGGATGTGTGTTCTTTTCATGAACCACACATAGAGTCAGTGCATGTCTATTCTTTCACAAACCACACATGGATCCACCAGTGTCATTGCATGTGTGTTATTTTCACAAACCACATATGGATCCACCAGTGTGATTGCATGTGTGATCTTTTCATGAACCACACCTTGAGTCATTGGATGTCTGTTCTTTTCACAAACCACATATGGATCCACCAGTGTCATTGGATGTCCGTTCTTTTCCCAAACCACATATTGATCCACCAGTGTCATTGCATGTGTGTTCTTCTCACAAACCACATACGGATCCACCAGAGTTCATTGCATGTCTATTCTTTTCACAAACCACATATGAATCCGCCAGTGTCATTGCGTGTGTGTTCTTTTCATTGACGATTACTAGAGTCATTGCATGTCTATTCTTTTGACAAACCACATGGATCCACCAGAGTCATTGCATGTGTGTTCTTCTCATTATCCACAGCAAGAGTCATTGCATGTGTGTTCTTTCCACAAACCATATATGGATCCACCAGAGTCATTTTATTGCATGTGTGTTCTTTTCATTAACCACAGCTAGAGTCATTGCATGTTTGTTCTTTTCACAAACCACATATGGATCCACTAGTTTCATTGGATTTGTGTTCTTCTCACAAACCACAAATGGATCCACCAGAGTTCATTGCACGTCTATTCTTTTCACAAAGCACATAAGGATACACCAGAGTCATTGCATGTGTGTTATTTTCACAAATCATAGCTAGTCATTGCATGTATCTTGTTTTCACAAACCACATATGGACCCATCAGAGTCATTGAATGTCCGTTCTTTTCATTAACCACAGCTAGAGTCATTGCATGTCTATTCTTTTCATAAACCATAGCCAGAGTCATTCCATGTCTGTTCTTTTTACAAACCACATATGGATCCACCAGTGTCATTGCATGCCTGTTCTTTTCACAAACCACAGCTAGAGTCATTGCATGTGCTTTTTTTCACAAACCACATATGGATCCGTCATAGTCATTGCATGTCTGTTGTTTTCATGAACCACACCTAGTGTCATTGGATGTGTGTTCTTCCCATAAACAACAGCTAGAGTCATTACATGTCTGTTATTTTCACAAACCACATATGGATCCACCAGTGTCATTGCATGTGTGTTGTTTTCACAAACCACAGCTAGAGTCATTGCATGTGTGTTCTTTAAACAAACCACATAAGGATCCACGAGTGTCATTGCATGTGTGTTCTTTTCATTAACCACATCAAGAGTCATTGGATGTGTGTTCTTTTCACAAACCACATATGGATCCACCAGTGTGATTGCATGTGTGTTCTTTTCACAAACCACAGCTCGAGTCATTGCATGTGTTTTCTTTTCACAAACCACATAAGGATCAACCAGTGTCATTGGATGTGTGTTCTTTTCATTAACCACACCTAGAGTCAGTGCATGTCTATTCTTTCACAAACCACACATGGATCCACCAGTGTCATTGCATGTATGTTCTTTTCAAAAACCACATATAGATCCACCAGTGTCATTGCATGTGTGTTCTTTCACAAACCACATAAGGATCCACCAGTGTCATTGCATGTGTGTTCTTTTCATTAACCACAACTAGAGTTATTGGATGTGTGTTCTTTTCAAAAACCACATGGATCCACCAGAGTCATTGCATGTGTGTTCTTTTCACAAACCACATATGGATCCAACAGTGTGATTGCATGTGTGTTATTTTCACAAACCACAGCTAGAGTCATTGCATGTGTGTTCTTTTGACAAACCACATAAGGATCCACCAGTGTCATTGGATGTGTGTTCTTTTCATGAACCACACCTAGAGTCAGTGCTTGTCTGTTTTTTCACAAACCACACATAGATCCACCAGTGTCATTGCATGTGTGTTCTTTTCACAAACCACATATGGATCCACCAGTGTGATTGCATCTGTGTTCTTTTCATGAACCACACCTAGAGTTAGTTCCTGTCTTTTCTTTCAGAAACCACACATGGATCCACGAGTGTCATTGGATGTGTGTTCTTCTCACAAACCAGAACTAGAGTCATTGCATGTGTGTTCTTTTCACGAACCACATATGCATCCATCAGGATCATTGCATGTCTGTTCTTTTCATTAACCACAGCTAGAGTCATTGCATGTTTGTTCTTTTCACAAACCACATATGGATCCATAGTGTCATTGCATGTCTATTCTTTTCACAAACCACATATTGATCCACTAGTGTCATTGCATGTTTGGTCTTCTCAGAAACCACATATGGATCTACTAGAGTTCATTGCATGTCTGTTCTTTTCACAAGCCACATATGGATCCACTAGTGTCTATGCATGTGTGTTATTTTCATTAACCATAGCTAGAGTCATTGCATGTCTATTCTCTTCATAAAACACATGGATCCACCAGAGTCGTTGCATGTGTGTTCTTTTCATTAACCACAGCTAGAATCATTGCATGGGTGTTCTTTCCACAAACCACATATGGATCCACTAGAGTCATTGTATTGCCTGTTTTGTTCACAAACCACAGCTAGAGTCATTGCATGTTTGTTCTTTTCACAAACCACATATGGATCCACCAGTGTCATTGGATGTCTGTTCTTCTCATAAACCACATATGGATCCACCAGAGTTCATTGCATGTCTGTTCTTTTCACAAACCACATAAGGATACACTAGAGTCATTGTATGTGTGTTCTTTTCACAAACCATAGCTATAGTCATTGCATGTCTGTTCTTTACACAAAGCACATAAGGATACACCAGAGTATTTGCATGTGTGTTCTTTTCACAAAACACATCTAGGGTCATTGCATGTGTGTTCATTTCACAAACAACAACTAGAGTCATTGCATGTCTGTTCTTTTCACAAACCACATATGGATCCACCAGTGTCATTGGATGTCCGTTCTTTTCACAAACCACATATTGATCCACCAGTGTCATTGCATGTGTGTTCTTCTCACAAACCACATATGGATCCACCAGAGTTCATTGCATGTCTATTCTTTTCACAAACCACATATGAATCCACCAGTGTCATTGTGTGTGTGTTCTTTTCATTAACGATTGCTAGAGTCATTGCATGTCTATTGTTTTGACAAACCACATGGATCCACCAGAGTCATTGCATGTGTGTTCTTCTCATTAATCACAGCAAGAGTCATTGCATGTGTGTTCTTTCCACAAACCACATATGGATCCACCAGAGTCATTGTATTGCATGTGTGTTCTTTTCATTAACCACGGCTAGAGTCATTGCATGTTTGTTCTTTTCACAAACCACATATGGATCCACTAGTTTCATTGGATTTGTGTTCTTCTCACAAACCACAAATGGATCCACCAGAGGTCATTGCATGTCTGTTCTTTTCACAAAGCACATAAGGACACACCAGAGTCATTGCATGTGTGTTATTTTCACAAATCATAGCTAGTCATTGCATGTCTCTTGTTTTCACAAACCACATATGGATCCATCAGAGTCATTAAATGTCTGTTCTTTTCATTAACCACAGCTAGAGTCATTGCATGTCTATTCTTTTCATAAACCATAGCCAGAGTCATTCCATGTCTGTTCTTTTCACAAACCACATATGGATCCACCAGTGTCATTGCATGCCTGTTCTTTTCACAAACCACAACTAGAGTCATTGCATGTGCTTTTTTTTTCACAAACCACATATGGATCCATCATAGTCATTGCATGTCTGTTGTTTTCATGAACCACACCTAGTGTCATTGCATGTGTGTTCTTCCCATAAACAACAGCTAGAGTCATTACATGTCTGTTATTTTCACAAACCACATATGGATCCACCAGTGTCATTGCATGTGTGTTGTTTTCACAAACCACAGCTAGAGTCATTGCATGTGTGTTCTTTAAACAAACCACATAAGGATCCACGAGTGTCATTGCATGTGTGTTCTTTTTCATTAACCACATCAAGAGTCATTGGATGTGTGTTCTTTTCACAAACCACATATGGATCCACCAGTGTGATTGTATGTGTGTTCTTTTCACAAACCATAGCTATAGTCATTGCATGTCTGTTCTTTACACAAAGCACATAAGGATACACCAGAGTAATTTCATGTGTGTTCTTTTCACAAAACACAGCTAGGGTCATTGCATGTGTGTTCTTTTCACAGACAACAGCTAGAGTCATTTCATTTATGTTCTTTTCACAAACCACATATGGATCCACTAGTGTCATTGCAGGTGTGTTCTTTTCACAAACCACAACTAGAGTCATTGCATGTGTTTTTTCACAAACCACATATGAATCCAACATAGTCATGGCATGTCTGTTCTTTTCATTAACCACAGCTAGAGTAACTGCATGTCTATTCTTTCCACAAACAACAGTTAGAGTCATTGCATGTCTATTCTTTTCATAAACCACATATGGATCCACCAGTGTCATTGCATGTGTGTTCTTTTCACAAACCACATCTAGAGTCATTGCACGTGTGTTCTTTCACAAACCACATAAGGATCCACGAGTGTCATTGCTTGTGTGTTCTTTTCATTAACCACAGCTAGAGTCATTGGATGTGTGTTCTTTTTACAAACCACATGGATCCACCAGAGTCATTGCATGTGTGTTCTTTTCACATACCACATATGGATCCACCAGTGTGATTTCATGTGTGTTCTTTTCACAAACCACAGCCAGAGTCATTGCATGTGTGTTCTTTTCACAAACCACATAAGGATCCACAAGTGTAATTAGATGTGTGTTCTTTTCATGAACCACACCTAGAGTCAGTGCATGTCTATTCTTTCACAAACCACACACGGATCCACCAGTGTCATTGCATGTATGTTCTTTTCACAAACCACATATGGATCGACTAGTGTGATTACATGTGTCTTCTTTTCATGAACCACACCTAGAGTCAGTGCATGTCTATTCTTTCACAAACTACACATGGATCCACCAGTGTCATTGGATGTGTGTTCTTCTCACAAACCAGATCTAGAGTCATTGCATGTGTGTTCTTTTCACAAACCACATATGGATCCATCAGAGTGATTACATGTCTGTTCTTTTCACAAACCACAGCTAGAGTCATTGCATGTCTATTCTTTTCACAAACCACATATGGATCCACCAGTGTCATTGCATCTGTGTTCTTTTCACAAACCACATATTGATCCACTAGTGTCATTGCATGTGTGTTATTCTGACAAACCACATATGGATCCACCAGAGTTCATTACATGTCTGTTCTTTTCACAAACCACATATGGTTCCACCAATGTGATTGCATGTGTGTTATTTTCACAAACCACAACTAGAGTCATTACATGTCTGTTCTTTTCACAAACCACATATGGATCCACCAGTGTCATTGCATGTGTGTTATTTTCACAAACCACATATGGATCCATCAGTGTGATTTCATGTGTGTTCTTTTCACAAACCACAGCTAGAGTCATTGCATTTCTATTCTTTTCACAAACCACATATGGATCCACCAGTGTCATTGCATCCGTGTTCTTTTCACAAACCACATATTGATCCACTAGTGTCAGTACATGTGTGTTATTCTCACAAACCACATATGGATCCACCAGAGTTCATTGCATGCCTGTTCTTTTCACAAACCACATATGGTTCCCCTAGAGTCATTGTATGTGTGTTCTTTTCACAAACCAGAGCTATAGTCATTGCATGTCTGTTCTTTACACAAAGCACATAAGGATACACCAGAGTAATTGCATGTGTGTTCTTTTCACAAAACACATCTAGGGTCATTGCATGTGTGTTCTTTTCACAAACAACAGCTAGAGTCATTGCATGTCTGTTCTTTTCACAAACCACATATGGATCCACCAGTGTCATTGCAGGTGTGTTCTTTTCACAAACCACAACTAGAGTCATTGCATGTGTTTTTTCACAAACCACATATGAATCCAACATAGTCATGGCATGTCTGTTCTTTTCATTAACCACATCTAGAGTAACTGCATGTCTATTCTTTCCACAAACAACAGTTAGAGTCATTGCATGTCTGTTCTTTTCACAAACCACATATGGATCCACCAGTGTCATTGCATGTGTGTTCTTTTCACAAACCACATCTAGAGTCATTGCATGTGTGTTCTTTCACAAACCACATAAGGATCCACGAGTGTCATTGCTTGTGTGTTCTTTTCATTAACCACAGCTAGAGTCATTGGATGTGTGTTCTTGTTACAAACCACATGGATCCACCAGAGTCATTGCACATGTGTTCTTTTCACAAACCACATATGGATCCACCAGTGTGATTTCATGTGTGTTCTTTTCAGAAACCAAAGCCAGAGTCATTGCATGTATGTTCTTTTCACAAACCACATAAGGATCCACAAGTGTAATTGGATGTGTGTTCTTTTCATTAACCACACCTAGAGTCAGTGCATGTCTATTCTTTCACAAACCACACACGGATCCACCAGTGTCATTGCATGTATGTTCTTTTCACAAACCACATATGGATCGACTAGTGTGATTACATGTGTCTTCTTTTCATGAACCACACCTAGAGTCAGTGCATGTCTATTCTTTCACAAACCACACATGGATCCACCAGTGTCATTGGATGTGTGTTCTTCTCACAAACCAGATCTAGAGTCATTGCATGTGTGTTCTTTTCACAAACCACATATGGATCCATCAGAGTCATTACATGTCTGTTCTTTTCACAAACCACAGCTAGAGTCATTGCATGTCTATTCTTTTCACAAACCACATATGGATCCACCGGTGTCATTGTATCTGTGTTCTTTTCACAAACCACATATTGATCCACTAGTGTCATTGCATGTGTGTTATTCTCACAAACCACATATGGATCCACCAGAGTTCATTGCATGTCTGTTCTTTTCACAAACCACATATGGTTCCACCAATGTGATTGCATGTGTGTTATTTTCACAAACCACAACTAGAGTCATTACATGTCTGTTCTTTTCACAAACCACATATGGATCCACCAGTGTCATTGCATGTGTGTTGTTTTCACAAACCACATATGGATCCATCAGTGTGATTTCATGTGTGTTCTTTTCACAAACCACAGCTAGAGTCATTGCATGTCTGTTCTTTTCACAAACCACATATGGATCCACCAGTGTCATTGCATCTGTGTTCTTTTCACAAACCACATATTGATCCACTAGTGTCATTGCATGTGTGTTATTCTCACAAACCACATATGGATCCACCAGAGTTCATTGCATGTCTGTTCTTTTCACAAACCACATATGGTTCCACCAATGTGATTGCATGTGTGTTATTTTCACAAACCACAGCTAGAGTCATTGCATGTCTGTTCTTTTCATAAACCACATATGGATCCACCAGTGTCACTGCATGTGTGTTCTTTTCACAAACCACATATGGATCCATCATAGTCATGGCATGTCTGTTCTTTTCATTAACCACAGCTAGAGTCATTGCATGTCTATTCTTTCCACAAACAACAGTTAGAGTCATTGCATGTATGTTCTTTTCACAACCACATATGGATCCACCAGTGTCATTGCATGTGTGTTCTTTTCACAAACCACAGCTAGAGTCATTGCATGTGTGTTCTTTCACAAAACACATAAGGATCCATGAGTGTCATTACATGCGTGTTCTTTTCATTAACCACAGCTAGAGTCATTGGATGTGTGTTCTTTTTGCAATCCACATGGATCCACCAGAGTCATTGCATGTGTGTTCTTTTCATAAACCACATATGGATCCACCAGTGTGATTTCATGTGTGTTCTTTTAACAAACCACAGCCAGAGTCATTGCATGTGTGTTCTTTTCACAAACCACATAAGGATCCACAAGTGTAATTGGATGTGTGTTCTTTTCATGAACCACACCTAGAGTCAGTGCATGTCTATTCTTTCAGAAACCACACACGGATCCAGCAGTGTCATTGCATGTATGTTCTTTTCACAAACCACATATGGATCGACTAGTGTGATTACATGTGTCTTCTTTTCATGAACCACATCTAGAGTCAGTGCATGTCTATTCTTTCACAAACCACACTTGGATCCACCACTGTCATTGGATGTGTGTTCTTCTCACAAACCAGAGCTAGATTCATTGCATGTGTGATCTTTTCACAAACCACATATGGATCCATCAGAGTCATTACATGTCTGTTCTTTTCAGAAACCACAGCTAGAGTCATTGCATGTCTATTCTTTTCACAAACCACATATGGATCCACCGGTGTCATTGCATCTGTGTTCTTTTCACAAACCACATATTGATCCACTAGTGTCATTGCATGTGTGTTCTTCTCACAAACCACATATGGATCCACCAGAGTTCATTGCATGCCTGTTCTTTTCACAAACCACATAAGGTTCCACCAGTGTGATTGCATGTGTGTTATTTTCACAAACCACAGCTAGATTCATTGCATGTCTATTCTTTTCACATACCACATATGGATCCACCAGTGTCATTGCAAGTGTGTTCTTTTCACAAACCACATATGGATCCATCATAGTCATGGCATGTCTGTTCTTTTCATTAACCACAGCTAGAGTCATTGCATGTCTATTCTTTCCACAAACAACAGGTAGAGTCATTGCATGTATGTTCTTTTCACAAACCACATATGGATCCACCAGTGTCATTGCATGTGTGTTCTTTTCACAAACCACAGCTAGAGTCATTGCATGTGTGTTCTTTCACAAACCACATAAGGATCCACGAGTGTCATTGCATGTGTGTTCTTTTCATTAACCACAGCTAGAGTCATTGTATGTGTGTTCTTTTTACAAACCACATGGATCCACCAGAGTCATTGCATGTGTGTTCTTTTCACAAACCACATATGGATCCACCACTGTGATTGCATGTGTGTTCTTTTCACAAACCACCGATAGAGTCATTGCATGTGTGTTCTTTTCACAAACCACATAAGGATCCACCAGTGTCATTGGATGTGTGTTCTTTTCATGAACCACACCTAGAGTCAGTGCATGTATGTTCTTTCACAAACCACACATGGATCCTCAAGTGTGATTGCATGTGTGTTCTTTTCACAAACCACAAATAGAGTCATTGCATGTGTGTTCTGTTCGCAAACCACATATGGATCCACCAGCGTGATTGCATGTGTGGTCTTTTCACAAACCACAGCCAGAGTCATTGCATGTGTGTTCTTTTCACAAACCACATAAGGATCCACAAGTGTAATTGGATGTGTGTTCTTTTCATCAACCACACCTAGAGTCAGTGCATGTCTGTTCTTTCACAAACCACACATGGATCCACCAGTGTTATTGCATGTGTGTTCTTTTCACAAACCCCATATGGATCCACTAGTGTGATTGCATGTGTCTTCTTTTCACGAACCACACCTCGAGTCAGTGCATGTCTATTCTTTCACAAACCACACATGGATCCACCAGTGTCATTGGATGTGTGTTCTTCTCACAAACCAGAGCTAGAGTCATTACATGTGTGTTCTTTTCACAAACCACATATGGATCCATCAGAGTCATTACATGTCTGTTCTTTTCACAAACCACAACTAGAGTCATTGCATGTCTGTTCTTTTCACAAACCACATATGGATCCACCAGTGTCATTGCATGTGGGTTCTTTTCACAAAACACATATTGATCCACCAGTGTCATTGCATGTGTGTTCTTCTCACAAACCACATATGGATCCACCAGAGTTCATTGCATGTTTGTTCTTTTCACAAACCACATATGGATCCACCAGTGTGATTGCATGTGTGTTATTTTCACAAACCACAGCTAGAGTCATTGCATGTCTGTTCTTTTCACAAACCACATATGGATCCACCAGTGTCATTGCATGTCTGTTCTTTTCACAAACAACATATTGATCCACTAGTGTCATTGCATGTCTTTTCTTCTCATAAACCACATATTGATCCACCAGGGTCATTGCATGTGTGTTCTTTTCACAAACCACATATGGATCCATCAGAGTCATTGCATGTCTGTTCTTTTCATTTACCATAGCTAGAGTCATTGCATGTATTTTCTTTACACAAACAACATATGGATCCACCAGTGTCATTACATGTGTGTTCTTTTCGTTAACCACAGCCAGAGTCCTTGGATGTGTGTTCTTTTCACAAACCACATCTAGCGTCATTGCATGTTTGTTCTTTTCACAAACCACATATGGATCCACCAGTGTCATATTGCATGTGTGTTCTTTTCATCAGCCATATCTAGAGTCCTTGCATGTGTGTTCTTTCACAAACAATATAAGGATCGACCAGTGTCATTGGATGTGTGTTCTTTTCATGAACCCACCTAGAGTTAATGCATGTGTGTTCTTTCACAAACCACACGTGGATCCACAAGTGTCATTGCACGTGTGTTTTTTTATTAACCATACATAGAGTCATTGGATGTCTGTTCTTTCACAAACCACATATGGATCCACCGGTGTGATTGCATATGTTCTCTTTTCACAAACCACAACTAGAGTCATTGCATGTGTGTTCTTTTTATGAATCACAACTAGAGTCAGTGAATGTCTGTTCTTTCACAAACCACACATGGATCCACGAGAGTAATTGTATTGCCTGTTCTCTTCACAATTCACAGTTAGAGTCATTGCATGTGTGTTCTTTTCACAAACCATATATCACTAGTTTCATTGTATGTGTGTTCTTCTCATAAACCACACATGGATCCTAACCTTAGGAGAGCCCTAACCTTGGCCCCCCAATGGTGGCGGTTAGACCGAGTCTTCTAGAAGGCACACCCTAACACAGTTGTTCTGCATGAGGATTGTTACATACCATTCGACCGGGGCGCTTGGATGATTGGGATGGTCTTCGTGAGAGCGATTCGCGAGTAGGCTGTTCTGCAGGATGATTGGCCACGCTTGCTGCCCGGTTGCTCTGGACAAACTGGCAACACCGGGCGCTCCCCTTTTGCGAGTGTCACAACTCACGAGTTCAGTGGGCCATATGCCAGTGTCACATCCCCATTACTTCTCTTCCTCCCCGTACTTCTCTTCCTTCCCTCGAAGCTAGTATCCCCACTTCTCTCCCATCCTGCCGTAACCGCAGGCCGACGACGCCTCCAGCTATCTCTCCGGCAGCCACACACCCCCCTCTCTATCTCCATGGGTTCAAGGGGAGACGGTGAGGAAACGCATCATGACGACAGGGAAGGTGATTTTGATGTGAGTCGTCTCATCTCTATCTCTATCATCTATGGCCAGTTATCTATTTTGAGCTAGACCTACTCTGTTTACTTATGCGCGTATGATGTGTTAGGCCAACCAGACATTGTATGACTCCGACTATCACGGTTTAGCGGATGAAGACGGTCCTTTTCTATGTAAACATGGATATGTGCCTGCTAAATTTGTAGCGTTCGAAGGACGAAACACAGGCAGGAGGTTTTTACGGTGTCAAGGACATTGTGCAATGATGCAAGGCGGAAGTTGTGGTGTTGTCGAATGGGTAGATCCAGAGTGGCCCAAATCAATGTAGAAAACACTGGACAAACTATGGGAAATGACTATTGAGTTGAAAGAATCTGTATTCAACTCACTTTTTGACAGTGTTGAGATGAAGCTATGGGAACCAGATGACACGACCAAGCATAACCGAGATCTCAGGAGGGTGCCAGACAAGGCTAGCAAATTCGAGAAGCAGAGGGACGTGGCGTTGGCCATGAAGGCTAAAGTAGAGCAAGAACTGACTCAAGCAAGCAATGATCTTCACCAGGCCAAAGACCTGCAGTTCACAACTACGAGTATTAACAAGTGCATGAGGAAAAATGCAGAGAAACAATTGAAGTTGTGCAAGGAAGATGCTAAAAGGAAGGAGCAGACGATTTGATCCTTGCTCTCATAGGAAGATCCGCATGAGGATAAGATTAGGAAGATCAAGGAGATGTGTGATAAATAGTTCTATTTATCTTGAGATCCATGCCTTTTTAAGTTGTAATAGTAGTACTTGTTGACCTAGTGGTCTGAACTAGTGGTCCCGAAGTCCTGGGAGGAAAAAAATTGGTCGCCCGTTAATCTTTCTTAACCCTGCATTACTTCCTTTTGTCTGATCATGGTGGTATTCTAACATTGGTGGTTTGTTTAAACATAATCTACGTTGATTTTGCCACATGCAAATGGCACAACCACAATTTATAAAGTGGAAGCACTACACCCGGTTACTGGAGATCCGGGAGCTTTGCCAGATGTAGGGATACAGGAGCAGGGAGGCGATGAGATAGACGGGCTCAAGATTAGGCCAGAAAGTGGTACCAATTTCCTCCTCATTTGGGCATTATCGGTTGCCATTGTTGTTTATGTTGCCATGTCATTGTGCAGCAGCTGAAATAAGTTGCTACTCCGTGGAGTGTAGCAGCTTAAATAATTTATTTCTATGCCACGTACATTCCATCGAATTTGGAGACCTCCTGCCCCTTAGCAATCGTGGAACCGGTGCTACGTGTTTTTAGGTAGTAGTGGCACAATCACAATTTTGGAGTCAACTACTAACTCGGGTGTTTCCAAACCCTAGGTCACGGTACATTTTACTCCGAGAACATGGGTAGATTGTTTTGCCTAGCAACGTTCCACACATAGATCTCCAGAATTTAACCGAATTACATATATAGGTTCAAGTTCAACACATTACTATGCATCTTCATTGCGAGCAGCCTTCTTCCACAGCCTGGGTGCCAAGCCTTCATGTCCACTGGCTTCTTCATTTCTTGCCTTCTTCCTCTTCCTCAGTGCAAATTTTCTTAGCTTCATGTACTCTGCATCGTCGGGACAATCAGCACTAGAACCGTGTCCAACATCATCTTTCCACTCATTTTTATCTTCTTCGGGCAGCAAACTAACTAACCCGACAGTTATGTTTCTAACCTTGCGGTGCTTCCTATCAAAGAAACAGGACTGTTGCATAACTGCCCAATACCTATAGAGTAAATAAAACAAAATATACAATTCGGCACAAACATGCGAACCCCAAGAGACTTTTGCTTACCAGGAGCTAATTGGGTTCGAGTGACCACCTTGTCAAAGAATAAAAGGGAGCCTCCCAGTTGCAGCAGCTTCCACATCCAGTACATCACAATTTAGCTCAAACATGCAAGCCGAAGCATACCTTTTCATCAACCCAATTAGCTGACTATCACACGTTAGAGGAACCATGATGCCACGTTCATCCATGAAGCTAAACTTTGCAGTCTTCTTTGGCCATATTTCATCATGATTACGCAGAGCAGCAACCATACCAGATATAGTGCAGATCTGCACAGGCGCTTCTTCCATCGTGATACAATGGTGTCCATACCACTTTCCCTTCACAATTGCTGATTTAGAGTCGTACCCGAAGAGGACTACCGTAACCAGGTAAGGGTGGTCCGCGGAGATCCCACTTGACAGAAAACTGTGGACCAAATATGTTTGTCAGCGTTGGGCTAACAAACAATTTTATGTTTAGTAGCCAGCTAGCATTTATAATTAGTGCAAATAACAAAGAGAAGGGTAGCTCACCCGCATGTAGCGAGAGCTTCTTCTTCCTTGGTAGTAGGATCTGCCATCCTCCAAGCTGCCCGGCTCGTCGGCGGCAGAGGCGGGCTAGAGCCTCGCAACGACGGCTACAACATGCAACATTGGAGCTCGGGATCAGCGACTGGGCGTAGAAACTGGGCACAACAACTTGGCGCTAGAAGTCAAATGTCCGAAGAGATCATTCTGCCACGAGGGTGGATTTCGACGCCACCGGTGCTAGGGGAAAGGAGGGAATGGATTTGTGAAATTGGTCAACGCACCCAATCCACTTAGTTCCTCGATTTGCCTAAGAGGTTGCTGCGTTGGCGCTCGCGTCACGGACAGATGACTGACATGTGGGTCCCGACCGTCTACTTCATGGGGTAGTTTAACAGAATGTTTGAATTTGGCAGGGGTGTGATGAGTTTGTGTCAAAATGGCCCCTCTTTGTAGTTGGCAGCCCAATTTTACGAAACACGGCAATTACAGGGAACTTGGGTACCGCCATGCACTCGCCCAGGAACTTTCCGGCCGCAAACCATCAATCCCCTCTTCGACTACCCTAATGTGCCATCGACTCCACACACTCGAGCACCTCATACGTGACAGCCCGAGTAGCTAATTCTGCCTGATCGACGAATCCTTGAACTCCGAGTACCTCGACAAGGTACTGAGTCTAAGGTAATTAGGCTAACGAAAAGGCCTAGCATATAGTGCAAAAGTGTTGACTCGATTGGCACCATAATTTTACTTTACAAGTCAACATGCAAATATTCTTTACAAGGTACAAGTACTTCACGATTCTTAATGTTTTATGCAGCTTACAAGGATGTCGACTATGTGGAGCTATTCTATCGGGTCTGACAAGAGTCGACAAAACAACTAGCTATGCCATAATCTCGAGACCCGAGTCGAGAACTTCCTCGGATGGTTGCATCGCTTGATGCTACAAAGACGTGACGCTGGCCACGTACCCAACAAACTTGACGCTGGCCGTGAACCCGACATAAGCAATTGTGTTGACTTCATCTGCAACATCGAGTCCTTCCGGCTAAGTATTGCACGACTCCGCCACGTCGACTCTGTGCGCAGCGTCGAGTCCTTCCGGATAAGCGTTGCACGACTACACCGCGTCGACTCCGTGTGCAGCGTCAAGTCCTTCCGACTAAGCGCCGCATGACTCCAACGTGTCGACTCCGTGCATAGCGTCAAGTCCTTCTGGCTAAGTGCCACATGTCTCAACCGCGTCCACTCCATGCGCAGCGTCGAGTCCTTCCGGCTAAGGGTCGCACGACTCCGCCGCGTCGACCCCGTCCATAGTGTCGAGTCCTTCCAACTAAGCACCGCACGAATCCGTGCTGTCAGCTCCGACTGGATCGTCGATTCTTGGTTCCTTATGCGTGAGTCGCTGAATCGATGCACTTCCGGGTTAGTGGTTTCTTGTTGCATGATTGTCGATTGCCTCTACAAGATACAAGCCTCGAATCTCTGCTCGAGTATACGAATTTTCCAGACACACGGGGGCTACTGCAAACTGGAGGGCAGCTCACGCATGTAAAATATCTTCGAGTGGCACGCTCCGATTCCTCATTTGAACCTACGATTCGACTGCAAACTCGGTGGTTACTCCCATAGGGAGCGCTGGTCGCGCATTCGAAAAAGCATGGCGTTGATGGCATTTGCAACTGATGACTATCAGTCTTTGCTTGAGTCTACGACTCGCACAGACACTCAGCGGCTACTCCCATAGGGAGCGCTGGTCGTGCACCCTATGGAAAACAAAAGATTCACAATACGGACCATTGTGTCGACTGCATCCACAATGTCGACTCGCTTACAGCAACCGAAATCAATAGCGACTCTCCCCACTTACATTCCAATGTTACGTTTAGAGACAACGTCTCCTTAGCCACCCGAAACACCTTCGCAGTGATAAACCTTCAGATGCTGCGTCTACGACGTAAAGATAAGACCTACACATACAATCTAATGGCCTGGCAACCGCATCCGCTGCGCTTTACAAGATAAATACCACGCCTACAGGCATGAAGAAAATCCTGATGGACATGTTGGGTACATATGCATTAAAACTAGAGTTTGTCTCAGTAAAGCTTCCGCGGCATGAGTCGAACTACGCCAACAATTTCCGGATTCGTGTCCGGGGACTCGTGTTTGAGTAGGTAGCGTTGTTTTTGCCCTAGATCAATTAACTGGTCTCGATCCATCGAGCGCACCAGGCACATTTACCATCATCCCTATGATTTACTACAAATTGACTAACTCGATGAACTTTTGGGTGAGTGCTTCGCACTCGACACAATTGTTGACTCTGACATCCTAATGCAAGATTCAAGATCAACTAAGTCTCCACCTGAATCTACAATTCAGATGGACACTCGGGGTCTACTTACATAGGTATTCCCTACGGGCACCTACTATTGGCCTACCTGGTGCGGCCCGATAGAAGGCCCACTCGAAGATATATCAATGTCGATGATGCCCATGACGGTTCGGCTGGTATGAAGCCCATATGGACATGAACTCCCAAATGCACAAGACAAGGAAATCTCAAGACTATCGTTTGATCTAACTTGTAACCTACTTGTATTGGTACCCGAGACCTAGCCTCCCCATATATAAGGCTAGGAGGGTCCAACGAGGAGACAGTCTCTCCCACAATAGATCTAGACATCGCCACAATATATACAACACAACAGATCTAGACAACACCTGTATCATACATATATGCCATATCCAATCTACGCATCCACCGCCATTGGCCACCTTGTAATCCTTGGGATCATCATAAATCAACAACAGACAAGCAAGAGTAGGATTTTTCCTCTAGGGGATTGAATCTGGGTAAACATCGTGTCCCGTGTTGCTTGTCTGTTAACCAAACGAGATCTCCAGTGCAGCCCTCTTCCTCTAAACCCAAGTCCATAACAATGGGCATTTACAAGATCACGCCTCGTCAAGTAAACTTGTCAAATTATTAAGGAGTATTAAAAACTTCAACTAGGATACCTTTGCACAACACGTATACTCTCCACACCAGAGTAGCATCGCTTAAGTCTTACACTTAACGACATCACAAGTACTAAAACTCCCTGTCGGTATTCTCAATACAAATGTAGAAATACATCTTCTTGGATGGTCCAGCACGGACAAGGTACTTAGATGGCAAACATAGGACCGAACTCAGTTCTGCAAACACCACCTCGCGCAGCATCGGGCAGCTTGGCGCGGTTATCACATGCATGGAATCGGACAACAGCGGTTGGCCGTGCGCCCACATGCGCATCGTGTACAGGGCCTAGGTGCTCGAGACCAACCTGACGCATACTGCACACACGATGGTGGGCCTAGCTTCAGTTCCCAGAACACCAACGGTGATGGTCAGGACGAAAACTGAGCCGTCCTCCACCTTGCAAATGGGCCAACGGCGTGTCGAGTCAAGGAATGACACCTGCTCTTGGAGAAGTTAGGCGTGGCCGTATAATATTCTATTCACTTTGATCAAGTGATCCTATGCAAAGTGGACATAAGCTCTACCGCCATGTTAGTGTAGTTGCAGTAGGGCTCCGTGCATGTGCACGCACAGTGCGGGCACGCGAGCTCGTGGCCAGGGAACTCATAGTGGGAGTAACAAAAAAAGAATCCGGGTGGGAACACACGAGTGAGTATGTCACCTGGATGTTGCAAGCGATCATCTCCAGATTCTTGGGTTAAGCAGCCCGTATTCCTCCTTCAGCGTCTCCCACATGTGAAGTTCATCGAGAAATTAGATAAAAGATATGTAGTTAGTTAAGCCAATAATAGGAATATGTAAGATAAATTCAAACACTAGTTAAATGATTTCTTATCTAAAGGTAGCGACCCGAAAGTCAGCGGCTGTCCTCCGGGCACGGCATACGAAAGTCGGTGACGTCTTACGGGCACGACGACTATGGTAGAGGAGGGGGCTGTGGAGGATACATGCTCGGTCACGAGCTCTATGATACTACTATTAGGCCAGAGGGGAGCGTAAATAATAGTAATATGAGTTAAAAGTAAGCACAGAAAAATTCATGCCACAGAACAACCTAGTAGCCGATCTCTATTACAAAGAACCATCCTAATCGTCCATGTGCCCCGATCAAACGGTATGTAGCAATCGAGACAGACAACAAGTGTCTTCACATGGGCAGGCCTTCTAGGAGACTTGATCTAACGGCCACCATTGGACGCTAAGGTTACAATCAAATCTTGCACCTCCTTGATCATGTGTTCTTTTGAAAACCACCTTGATCCACATGACCACGCGATCATGTGTTCTTTTTCCTAAACCACATGGAGTTTCAAGAGTCATTTCATGTGTTCTTTTCCAAAACCACATTGATCCACATGACCACACACACTCAAGTGGATTCTGTGATGCAACTTCTGTCACACTGGTGCTACATTCCATGTGGAAGTTTCCTTCCAATGTGTGTTTGGTCTCTATGACCATGGTTTGACACATGGAGTCCATAGAGTCATTGAATTTGTTCTTTTCCTCAAACCACATTGATCCCCTAGTGTCATTGCATGTGTTCTTCTCCAAAAACACATTGATACACATGACCACACACACTCCAGTGGATTCTATGATGTAACTTCTATCACACTGGTGCAACATGCAATGTGGAAGCTGCTCTCCTATGTGTTTTTGGTCCCCGTGACCATGGTTTGACAAATGGAGTCCCTAGAGTCATTGCATTTGTTCTTTTCCTGAAACGACGTTGATCCCCTAGTGTCATTGCATGTGTTCTTTTCCAAAACCACATTGATCCACATGACCACACACACTCTAGTGGATTCTGTGATGCAACTTTTGTCACACCAGTACAACATGCAACGTGAAGATGCTTTCCTATGTGTTTTTGGTCTCTATGACCATGGTTTGGCACATAGATTCCCTAGAATCATTACATGTGTTCTTTTCCTAAACCACATTGATCCCCTAGTGTCATTGCATGTGCTATTTTCCAAAACCACATTGTTCCACATGACGACACACACTCCACTGGATACTTTGATGCAACCTCTGTCACACTGGTGCAACATTCCATGTGGAAGCTGCTTTCCTATGAGTTTTGGGTCTTTGTGACCATGGTTTGACACATGGAGTGTCATTGCATGTGTTCTTTTAAAAACCACCCTTATCCACATAACCACACACACTCAAGTCGATGTTGTGATGTGTCACACTGGTGCTCCATTGCATCTGGTAGATGCATTCCAACATGTTTTCGGGCTTTTTGACGATGGTTTAACACATGGTGCAATATGTGATTCAACTTCTGTCACACTAGTGCAACATTCCATGTGGAAGTTGCTTTCGTATGTGATTTTGGTCCCTATGACTGTGGTTTGACACATGGAGTACCTAGAGTCATTGCATGTGTTCTTTTCCTAAACCACATTTATCCACATGACCACACACACTCTAATGGATGTGGTGATGTGTCACACTGGTGCTCCATTGCATTTGGCAGTTGCATTTGAACATGTCTTTGGGTTTTCTGACCATGGTTTGATACATGGAGTGTTATTGCATGTGTTCTTTTACAAACCACCTTGATCCACATGACCACACACACTCTATTGGATTCTGACCATGGTTTGACCATAGATGTGGTGATGTGTCACACTAGTGCTCCATTGCATTTGGCAGTTGCATTCCAACATGTTTTTAGGCTTTCTGACCATGGTTTGATAAATGTTGCAACATGTGATGCAACTTCTGTCACACTGGTACAACATGCAATGTGAATGTTGCCTTCCTATGTGTTTTTGGTCTCCATGACCATGGTTTGGCATATGGAGTCCCTAGAGTAATTGCATGTGTTCTTTTCCTAAACCACATTGATCCCCTAGTATCATTGCATCTGTTCTTTTCCAAAAGCACGTTTATCCACATGACCACACACACTCTATTGGATTCTGTGATGCAACTTCTGTCACACTGGTGTAATATGCAATGTGGACCTGCTTTCCTATGTGTTTTTGGTCTCTGTGACCATGGTTTGACATATGGAGTCCCTAGAGTCATTGCATTTGTTCCTTTCCTCAACATTAATCCTCTAGTGTCATTGCATGTGTTATTTTCCAAACCCACATTTATCCACATGACCACACACACTCTAGTGGATAATGTGATGCAACTTCTATCACACTAGTGAAACATGCAAAGTGGAAGGTGATTTCCAATGTGTTTTTGGTCTCTATGGCCATGGTTTGACACATGGAGTCCCTAGAGTCATTGCATGTGTTCTTTTCCTAAACCACATTGATCCCCTAGTGTCATTGCATGTGTTATTTTCCAAAACCGCATTGATCCACTTGACCACACACACTCCAAGGGTTTCTGTGATGCAACCTCTATCACACTAGTGCAACATTCCATGTGGAAGCTGCTTTCCTCTTTGTTTTTCGTCTCCGTGGCCATGGTTTGACACATGGAGTACCAAAACATATTTTCACTTGAACTGATCCACACGACCAGACCACACAGACACACAACTCAGTCACTAGAATGCATGCAGTGTGTTATCAATACAGCAGGAGCACTACTAGCACTCAAATAGAGCACTCAGTCGAAGCTCATCCACAGGCAACACAACTCTCCTTCTCAAGCGCACACTCAGACTTCATTGAGCTTACCAAAGCCTTAACAAAATCACCAGCCAATCTACCAAATTAACAACTAGTTCACCTCAAAATGGTGACATAAGGAGGGGTGGTGCAGAAGGATAGCAAGGGCAACTTTTAGATCACAGGAGACTAGGAGGAGCAGGCGCAGCACTAGGAGGTGTAGGACAAGATTAAGCCACCAGCAACACCAACACAGCAGCAACAAAACAACATGTGTGGTGAGTTATACAAAACCATCGCATGCTAATGTTTAGTTGAGCATGTGTTGTTTTATACATAATCCTCTCAGATTCACCCAAGTGCGGTGTATCCATCATAGAGGAATTAGAACTAAAGCCAAGCAATCCATCTTTGCAAATAATACCAAGATCTCAGCCTATGCATCATGGATCTTGGAGAATAGACCATACTTATACATCCACTTATTCATTAGCTATAACTAAATGTTTCTGGGCACATCCAAAAGATGGCAGCACCTCAGAAAGAAGTTCATATTAAAGCTATAATACACAGGATGGTTTAGCAAATAATTTTCTTCAAGGCTATAATAACCATTGGTCTAAACTGAGTACCAAAGCATATTTGAGAGGTACACACTAGATGAAAACCTTAGTTTCTATCGAATATTGCCTCAGACCAGCATCACAGGCATAAATCAATTATTTAATATCATAAGCCAACATATCCCGCAGGAGTTTTCAACTCAATTTAGCATCAATCCATTCTAGAGCATATGTAGAATAAAGCCAGTACTAGAGAAAACCTTGTGTACCATTCCAAGGAAGGTGTCACAAAGATTTGTTTTAACCAAACAAATCCTACCCAGAGATTACATAATCCAGGTCATTTAAAAAGAGTAGTTAATCATCTTCCCAATATATTAATTAGGAATCATTCTCTTACATAGAAGAACTATCACCAGAGACATCAATGATAATTCCAGATAGCGAAATACAAGTTCCAGTACTAAAACTAGTTAACCATCATAACTAATCATATAATAGGCTAGATTAAAGTCACAACATTCCCATTTGTGTGCTGACAGTAACAAGGATAAGATAACAGTTTATCTTATAGAACTATTAGTAACTTCCAGGCCCATCAGTAGGCTATGGATCAACACAAAATCAACAATAGAGATATTCCTAAATAGCTCAGTATCCTCAATTATCAACACAGAGGAGTGAAACCCTAATAGAACAGGTAACGCTAATTAGGAATTTCTCTCTAGGAGCATTGAGTGGCTAGCAAGAGAAGTAAACAGAGAGTATGAAGAGGAAGGAAGAACTTACTCATGGTCCTCGCTAGAGTAGAGAAGAGGAAGTAGAGAGGCCGATGAGCATGCACGTTAGCACAGGGAGCTCCCGAGGGCGCTGCAACCCGCACCGGGCCATGCGGAGGCAGCCACAGTCACATGTGCAACAACGACGACACCATAGAGGCACCAACAGCCAGCATAACACCACCGAGGTGGTGAAACTCCACATCGCCGGCAAACCCCCAAACCGTAGGGTTCGGGTGGAGTCAATCCGGGTGGAAGAGGAGTCCAAAGATGAATCGAGCTGGACCAGTCGTCAGAACGGTGCCAGCTACCTCGCCACACACCACAGTGGCGACGGAGGAGGCCTAGGGCGGTGGCAATCAAGCAACAACGGCGTCGGCGACAGCGCGCCGTAGCAAGTCGAGGAAGAACATCAGGGGGCGAGAGGACCATGGGGTGCGTACTGGGCCGGTGTGGTCCAGTACCCCTCACTGAAGAGGGTTTGACCAGCCGGGTTGGGCCGGGTTAGCGCTGGGCCAGCCCAATGGGCTAGGTCCAGTTCTAAAAAAAGGAAAAATCTAATTAAATTGTCAAATGACCAAAATACCCCTAGGACTCAAATGGATCTAAGAAATAAAATAAAAATCCTAAAAATGTAAATAAAATATTAATGGACTCATAACAATGTTCTTTATTTAAGAAAAATAACAAATGGAATTTTAGGTAATTAAACTTAAAATTATTATTATTAAGGTATATAATCCTTTGGAATTTTATAAAAATATACCAAATACAAAAAATTGAATAAAATTCATTTTTACAATTCTAAAAGAAAGTACTATTATAGAAAAATGCTAGTTGTATTTATGAATGGTAAATTAAGTGTGATAAAAATAAAGTCTTATTTCCTTAAAGGAATTTTAGTTAAATATTTAAAAGAGTTAAAAATTAAATAAATTCAATTTTAAACTCTTTAAATAATACTAGTCATTATAAAAATACTAAATGTAATATTTATGAAAATTTCAAAGAATTAAAGTAATACTTTTCTTTTAAATAAAGAAAATAACAAACTTTTACGAAGAGGGTAAAACATGCAAATAAGAAAATAATAAACCTTGTATGAAATTACTATGCATTGCATATTACTTCCTTAAATATTGTCCTTACCGGGCAATAATGGTTCTCTATAGAAAATAGAGCTCAAGGTCAGGTGGAAGCATCCGACTTCACTACCTTGCAGTCACAAGGCAAGTTCATCACTTGCTCATGTCCTTTGAAGAGTATTTATCAAAGATATTGCAAATTGTGTGTTATCATCTATGTTCTGGAGAAATAAAACATTACTTTCTCTAATAAATAAGATGTAGTTATCATCCTAAGTGATGATAAAGATTGGCAATGGAACTTAGGGTTCCAATTGCAAAAGTCACCATAGGATTAACAACCCATGACATCAGTGGTTCTAGCGCTATATATTACGCATTAACCATGAGATTTGGAATGGGACAGAGAAGTCAGCTGGACCTTCTTCCTTTCATATGTAGGCAAGATGACCTGATCGTGACGCTGGGATTCCTTGTGTGGATCCAGCATATGGGTGGGCACCCTTGGGCCCCACGATTTTGGTATCTAGATTATCTATGAGCGGCTGCCGGAGGTATAGTCGGACCTTTATGGAGCTTGCCAGGGGCATAACCGGCTCATAGAGTCTTTGGGAAATCATCAGGGTTGTAGCTTGCCCGAAAGGGAGCTTAACGGAGGTGTAGTCAGCCCCGAAGGATCGTGCAGACATATGGGGTTGCAGAGAGGGGCATTGATTGGCTTGGATCACCTACTGGGCCCCACATCACGGAATTGTGGACGGGAAAGTACACTCGGTTGTGCAACAAGGAGTTGATCGCTCATGGGTAAAGCAATGCACTTCTGCAGAGTGTAAGAACTGTAACTTGTTACTCCCTGTTCCGGGAAGGAGCTACGAACATGCCAGGAAAGGAACTCCATGAAGTTCTGGTCAACTATGAAGGCTGATGGGCATAGTTTTTGATAATAAAATCAATCTTTGAAGAAATCTTTATGAAACCTGCATAGAGCCAAGGACTGATAGTCCAAGGTGGTAGATAGAGCATCAAACTTCCCACCTTGCATATAATGAACTTGCTGGCTAACACTATTACTCACTCTTTCCTTTGAACCCTTGCTTAGACTCTGAGAATCCAGAAGACCCTTCAATGTACGTAGCTGAAGGCCAAGAAGATGTCTACTACGAGGAGCCAAACCTGTCCAGAGGAGCTAAAGGGGTGGACTACAAAATATTCTATGGAGTGGAGGGCAACGAGTCCGAGTAGTTTCCTTAGTTATTACTAAACCAATTGAGCCGAGCAGCATGACCTTTATAAAATAAGTTGTTGAGATCCATTCGGAATATGAGTTTGAACTTTATATCTTCCACCGAAACTACTTAAGTTTGGTTTGTAATTTTGTAAAAATTGAAGTTGGGAACTCCTGGTTTGTAATAGTAGTGTGTATGTTTGTAATGTGGACCCGCAATGTTTCTGTTGTACCACTCTAAGGGATGTGATATTTATAGAACGGTGTTCTGTGGATGTCATGTCAACAACTATAGTGTAGGTATACTGGGTCCCCGTAGCTGGTATTAGAGCAATTGCTTTGACCTTAGGTTGGAAACCTAGTAAAGGGAATTACCTGTAGGAGTCTAGGAGCAACGGTAAAGAGTTCTCTACATTATATGATGAATATTCAATTGGGAATATTTCGTTATATTTTTTAGTGCGATAATTCTTTATTATGATGCATCATTATAATTAATGGATACTAATTATATTTATTTCTGTTATTTATATAAAGTGGAAATGGCACCAAAGTTTCCAAAACAGACTTTGACAAGGAAAGGAGGGACTCTCGATGACTATCAGGGGGCGTTAACAGAACAGCTTCGAGAACTTCTAAGAGTATTTGGTTGCACAACTAATATTCCGTTCTATACCATGACATACCATGATAGCGAATGTTAGCCAAATATCGTGTTAGCATCCAACTGCCAAAGAAGCTTGGTTTATATCACAATTTAGCTATGGGTGAAGGTAGAAGTCACCTAGCAGCATATCATGTTGCTATTGTGGAGGCGATAGCAATTGTTCAGGAGCACAAAGCATAAGAGTTAGCTGGAAGCACATATTCTGTGATTCCCCATGACTCTATAGACAAGGAACCTGAACCGGATCATCTTACTTTAGTAAGGAAGCATCCAAAACTAGCTTCTAAGTTTATGGATCTGTATCGACTGATGGTTGGGTCTTTGTATAAGACACATCAGGTTATTGTAGAAGATCAGATTGATATGCTAGAGGATTTAACGAATCCTAAAAGAAGGGAGAAGTTAGCATCTAAATTGGAGAATGAAGTAGTGGATAGAACTAACCCACTTTTTAAGGATATACCTATAGATCTAGCATATTTTACACCATATCCTTACTCACCTATACTAGAACCCACTAGATATCCTGATGAGGGCACTAGTCATCTAGTACCATAGAGTTCTTGGGAACTAAGGACTCAGAACTACCTATTGGAAATACCAAAGGATGGAGATACGGATCGATGGATGGATCTGCCGGGAATCCTATTGTTGTGGAAGATTCAATTGGAGATACTGGGCAGACTAGTCGCATGAGCGTGAGATCTTATTCCATTGATGGAAGATATGTCCATGTGGAGGATGTAGAGTCCGATGAGGAAGATCCTGAAGAATGGGTGTTTGAGTCACTAGAACATTATCCTATTCCAGATAACATGCACTATCCAATCATAGCCGAGGACTATCGTACTCAGCAGAGTACTTGGGTAGCACCGGCAGTGGAATATTCTGTTAATTCCTCTAGAGTCAGGATGTAGAAGATGGATGAAGAAGATAGTGATGAGGATAATTCTGAACAAACTTCAGATGAGTTGGAAGGTACGGATGCACTTCAGCTGAATGATGTGTCAAGTCCGGAGACTTCTAATACTGAGTATCGTCCGTCGAAGAGGCAAGTCGTTCCACAGACGGTGCATCGTACTTCACGTCAGCACAGTTGTACTCTGGGTATGTACGATGAACGTCGCAGCTTCTGGGGAGTGTGAGCTTGAGTAGGAGTATCCCAACGGTGATACGTAAGTTAGAGTCTAAGAACTTCATGTAAATAAATAAGTGGGATAGTATCCACATGAGCTTGTAATGCTTAAATAGTAAGGGCTTGTAATCACATTGTATCAACTATGTTGTTTGTAATGTATAATATGTGTGTAATGCATATTTGGTTCTTATTTGGATCTTGTTTTCCATTGTGTGACTAGTTCTATGCACGAACTTGAGCTCAAAACACATATGCATGATGTAATTATGAGTGTTGGCTTTACGTTATTGAACTAGGGGGTATGGAAATGGGTGTAGAGAATGAGACTGAATAGCAGGCCATGGAGCGTGAAGCTAAGGGAAAGGCGGATGAAGACGCCAGAATGCAAGAAAATTTACCACCACCACCAATGAGGCCATTGATGGAGCAGAAATTTATACAGTACATGCAAATGATGCAATAGTCCAAGAACAAATTCATGGAGGGGTTAGTAGATCGAGTGGGACAGTAGAGGGCACCTCAAGGATGTGGTGTTAGTCTTTCGGATTTTCAAGATACAAGGCCTTTACCTTTTGCATCCGCCCCAGAACCAATGGATGTAGAGGATTGGTTAGCAGATGCCCAAAGAAAGTTGAAAACTGTAGGATGCAATGGGGAAGAAAAGTTGAGGTATGCAACACATCTATTGACTGGACCTACAGCAGCATGGTGGGAGGGTTAGTTAGCTATGCAACTTCCAGGAAGAGAGTACAACTGGGAGGAGTTCAAGCAGAGATTCCGTGAATACCATGTTCTGGAAAGTATCATTGAGTTGAAGCGTAGGGAGTTTGAAGAACTGCAATAGGGTTACTCCAGTCTCATGAAGTATATCTGGGAGTTCAATGATTTATCTCGTTATGCTACTGATGTAGTCAGCATGGTGGCGAAAAGGAAGAAGAGGTTCATGTGTGGACTAAATCCATTTGTGAAGATGCAGTTGAGGCTTGCCAACACCCAAACTTTTCAACAGTTGCTTGATGTAGCTATAACCTTTGAAGATTATTACAAGAATGTCCAAGAGGACCGTAGGAAGAGAGCAAAGAAGGAAACAAAGAGGATTCAAGCAAGTAAACCCACAAGAGTAGCAACAACACTGGAGGACAATTCAATCCTAGAAGGAATGTCATATGTCACAATTGCAAACTTTCAGGACATATTAGCAAGGATTGTAGGAAGCCAATGATTATTTTTTTTGGTTGTGGTAAAAAGGGTCATATTAAGCCTAATTGCCCAAATAAACCACCCGGTGGTTGGCCCACAAAGGGTGGAGGACAAGCCAGTGGAGGCGGAGGTGGACAACCTAACAGAGGTGGAAGCTATGGCAAAAATGGTAATGGCAAGAGGGGTAGACCTACTGGAAAGCTGAATTGTGCAACCTTGGAGGAGGTGGATAACTCAGATCAAGCGGTTATAGGTACGCTCAATATTCTCACAAATCCCGGAAAAGTTTTATTTGATATGGGTGCAACTACTTCTTTCATATCTAAAGAATTTTGTGATAAATTCGGGATTAGAAGGGCAGAGTTACAAAAACCTATGACCGTAATTACCGCCGGAGGGATCGTGGTAGTTAGAAACATTAAATTAAACCAAGTCATCTTAGTCTGTGGTCAAACCTATTATGCGGATCTTTATGTGATCCCATTAAAACGAATAGCAGTAGTGTTGGGAATGGATTGGATGGCGGACTATGGAGCTCAGATTAATTATGAGGAAAAAACTGTTTCAATCAGGTCTCCAAGTGTAGGAATGATAGTCTATCAGATAGATAAACATAGTCATATCATGGTGGATCTGCAATTGAACTCAATGAAGGAGGTCAAATTGGAAGATATTCATGTGGTGAAGGAATTTCAAGATGTTTTTCCAACAGAGTTACCAGGAATGCCACATTGACCTGATACTAGGAACAACACCAATAGCCCAAGCACCATATAAAATGGGGCCGAAAGAATTAAAAGAGCTTAAGGTGCAAATTGATGAACTAGCCCGGAAAGGATTCATTCAGGAAAGTGTATCTCCGTGGGGAACTCTGATGATCTTTGTGGACAAACAACATGGAGGACGAACAATGTGTGGGGATTACAGAAATCTCAACAATGTCACCATAAAGAACAAGTACCCATTACCAAGAATTCAAGATCTATTTGACCAAGTCAAGGGAGATGGAGTATTCTCCAAGATTGATCTAAGGTCAGGATACCATAAGATAAAAATTAAACCTGAAGATGTTCCTAAAATAACATTTGTGTCAAGGTATGGACATCATGAGTATCTTGTCGTACCTTTTGGTTTGACCAATGCACCAGCAATATTCATGAATTTGATGAACAAAATCTTCATGCCTTACTTGGACAAGTTTATCATAGTATTCATTGACGATATTTTGATATACTCTAAGGATAAAGAAGAGCATGCAGAGAATTTGAGAATAGCATTGCAAATCCTAAGAGAACATAAGCTTTATGCTAAGTTTAGTAAGTGTGAATTCTTGTTGGACAAAGTAGAGTTTCTTGGTCATGTGATCAGTAAGGATGGAATTGCTGTAAATCCGTCCAAAGTTCAATCAGTGCTGTAATGGAAGGTGCCAACCAATGTGAAGCAAATCCGAGGTTTCTTAGGCATGACCGGTTATTATCGGAGGTTCATTGAAGGTTTTTCCAAGATAGCTGGACCAATGACCAAATTTTTAAGAAAGAATACACCTTTCATATGGGATGAGAAGTGTGAAACAAATTTTTAGGAGTGGAAGACCAGATTAACTACCGCACCAATCATAGCAGTTCCGGTACCAGGATAAGATTACACAGTATATTGTGATGCATCTAAGGAAGGATTAGGTTGTGTGCTTATGCAAGATCGTAAGGTAATTGCTTATGGATCTAGATAACTGAAACCACATGAAGTGAATTATCCAACCCATGATTTAGAGTTAGCAGCAGTAGTCTTTGCTTTAAAAGGATGGAGGCATTTTCTCTATGGGGCAAGATGTGAGTTATGCAGTGAGCACAAAAGTCTCAAATATTTCTTCACTCAAAAGGAATTAAATATGAGACAGAAGCGTTGGCTGGAGTTAATTAAAGATTATGATCTAGCAATCAATTATACCCCTGGAAAAGCAAATGTTGTGGCAGATGCTTTAAGTCAAAAAAGCATAGATACACAATCTATGAATAGAGAACTGCCAAAGGAACTATAGATGGATTTGGAAAGGTTAGAAATACAATTTGTAAGTACAACAGTTCTTGGAGGATTAGCTACCATGAGAGTAATTGAAGAGCGGAGTAGTGATCTTCGGCATGAAATTTTTAGACATCAAGGTGAAGATCCTTTCATTGCTGAAGAAGTTCAAAGAATCTTTCAAGGTCAAACATCAATTTTTTACCTAGGAGACTATGGATCTTTATGGTTTCAAAACCGTCTCGGTGTACCAGATGTGCCAGAAATTCAAGAGGTGTTACTTCAGGAAGCCCATGAAACACCATATTCCATACATCCGGGAAGTAAAAAGATGTACATGGATTTAAATGAGTTGTTTTGGTGGAATAATATGAAAAGAGATATTGCGAAGTATGTATCTGAATGCCATACTTGCCAAAGGGTAAAAGCAGAACATCAAAGTCCAGCAGGACCATTACAACCCTTGGAAATTGCAAAATGGAAATGGGAAGAAATTGGTATGGATTTTATCACAGGGTTACCCATGACACCGAAGTAGAAGGATATGATATGGGTGATTGTGGACAGATTCACAAAAAGTGCGCATTTTATTCCAGTAAACCAAAAGGATAATGCTAAAAAATTAGTACAAATCTATATCAAAGAGATTATGAGTAAGCACGGGGCATCCAAGAAGATTGTATCAGACAGAGGATCTGTGTTTACATCAGCATTTTGGAAACAATTACATGCAACACTTGGTTCAAAGTTGGATTTCAGCACAGCTTATCATCCAGAAACTGGAGGCCAGACAGAAAGGACCAATCAAATCTTGGAGGACATGCTTAGAGCTTGTGCATTAGATTTTGGAGGTTCATGGGAATATCATCTACCATTGGCAGAATTTTCATACAACAATAGCTATCATAGTAGTCTGAAAGCAGCACCTTACCAAATACTATGCAGAAGAAAGTGTAGATCACCTATATGCTGGTATGAACCTGGTATTGGCAAAGAATTTCCACCAGACTATATCAGGGAGAAGCAAGATATCATCGATATTATTAGAGATTGATTGAAGATAGCTCAGAGTCAACAGAAGAGTTATGCTGATCAAAGACGAAGATCATGGCATCCAGAAGTGGGGGATATGGTATATCTCAAAGTAAGTCCAATGAAGGGAGTGAAGAGATACAGAGTCAAAGGAAAACTAAGCCCAAGATATATTGGACCATTCAAGATACTGAGTCAGAATAGAACAATAGCTTATGCTCTCGAGTTACCAAAAAGGCTAGTTCAGGTTCATAATGTTTTTCATGTATCACAACTCCGAAGATGTCTTAAAGTTCCCGATGATGCCATCACACATCAAGAGATTGAGTTACAAGCAGATTTGACTTATGTCTAGAAACCCTGTAAGATTCTAGAGGAGAATTGGAAAAGGTTGAGAAACAGGGCAATCAAATACTGCAAGGTACAGTGGGAACATCACCCAAAGCGAGAAGCCACATGGGACAAAGAGGATGACTTGAGGGAATCATATCCAGAACTATTCAGGTACACATCCGCAAACTTCGGGACGAAGTTTAATTTAAGGGGGGCAGTCTATAACATCCCAGCATTAGTATCCAACGAAGGGTAGAAATAGGAATCTAAGTTTGTGCATGCATGCATCTGTAAAATCAGGGTAAATTTTTCGCCAAACAAAAACCTAAAGGGATCAGAGTTTCTTTCACTAACTGGAGGTAGGAATAGCTCTTCTTAGTGATTGCTATGAATTTTGACATGACCTCTAGGAGTTATTAAGTTTTGGCGAAGTTATTTTGAATTCAAGTTTGAAATTTAAATCAATTTGAAAGTGTTTGAAAACTAGAAGATAGTAATATTGAATTGTTTTCCAAAATACCTTATTAACATTATTTGGTTAAATTATAGATATAGTAAAGAACAACAAGGATTGGAAACAGTGAAAATTAGGTAAGAAATAGATTCTTATTTTCTAATTACAGTACAACATTACAAATTGTAATAAATACATCAATAGTAGAAGATTATAGGGAATAGAAATACAACTTTATTATCTTATAATAAATCTTTACAAGATTCTTTACAAAAAGAATAAAGAAAAGAAGGTTACAATTAAGACCTATGCTACTTATCTATTCCTATACTAAATCTTGTATCTCCAGATCTTGTTCCTACAAATAAGATAAAACAACTAAAAAAGAAAACAAGGGTTAATTAGTTAGTTTTACTCTCAGTGGTGAACAATGAAATGCATTGTTCAAATTACATCATTGAGAATAAAATAGGGGCAAGTTTCACCAAGCAGTAATTAGTAAAAGGGTAACAGGTGGAGATATTTTCACTTGAACTGATCCACACGACTAGACCACACAGACACACAACTCAGTCACCAGAATGCATGCAGTATGCTGTCAATACAGCAGCAACACTATTAGCACTCAAACAGAGCACTCAGTCGAAGCTCATCCACAGGCACCACAACTCTCCTTCTCAAGCACATTCTCAGACTTCATTGAGCTTACCTAAGCCTTAACAAAATCACCAGCTACTATACCAAATGAACCACTAGTTCACCTCAAAATGTTGACATAAGGAGGGGGTGGTGCAGAAGGATAACAAGGGCAAGTTCCATATCATAGGAGACTAGGAGGAGCAGGCGCAGCACCAGGAGGTGCATGCCAAGATCAAGCCACAAGCAACACCAACACACCAGCAAAACCAACACATCAGCAACAAAACAACATGTGTGGTGAGTTATACAAAACCATCACATGCTAATTTTTAGTTGAGCATGTGTTGTTTTATACATAATCCTCTCAGATTCACCCAAGTGGGGTGTACCCATCATAGAGGAATTAGAACTAAAGCCAAGCAATCCATCTTTGCAAATAATACCAAGATCTTAGCCTATGCATCATGGATCTTGGAGAATAAACCATTCTTATACATCCACTTATTCATTAGCTATAACTAAATGTTTCTGGGCACATCCGAAGGATGGTAGCACCTTAGAAAGCAGTGCATATTAAAGCTATAATACACATCATGGTTTAGCAAATCATTTTCTTCAAGGATATAAGAACCATTGTTCTAAAGTGAGTACCAAAGCATATTTGAGAGGTACACATGAGATAAAAACCTTAGTTTATATCGAATATTGCCTTAGACCAGCATCATAGGCATAAAGTAATTATTGAATATCCTAAGCCAACATATCCAACAGGAGTTTTATCCTCAATTTAGCATCAAGCCATTCTAGAGCATATGTAGAATAAAACCAGTACTAGAGAAAACCTTGTGTACCATTCCAAGGAAGGTGTCACAAGGATTTGTTCTAACCAATCAAATCCTACCTAGAGATTACATAATCCAATTAATTTAATACGAATAGTTAATCATCTTCCCAATATATTAATTAGGAATCATTCTCTTACATAGCAGAACTATCACCAGAGACATCAATGATAATTCCAGATAGCCAAATACAAGTTCTAGTATAGAAACTAGTTAACCATCATCACTAATCATATAATAGGCTATATTTAAGTCACAACATTCCCATTTGTGTGCTGACAGTACCAAGGCAAAGATAACCGTTTATCTTATAGAACTATTAGTCACTTCAAGGTCCATCAGTAGGCTATGTATCAACGAAGAATCAACACCAGAGATATTCCTAAATAGCTTAGTATCCTCAATTATCAACACAGAGGAGTGAAAACCTAATAGAACAGGTAACCCTAATTAGGAATTTCTCTCTAGGAGCACTTAGTGGCTAGCAAGGGAAGTAAAGAGAGAGTACGAAGAGGAAGCAGAAGAACTTACTCATGGTCCTCGCTAGAGTAGAGAAGAGGAAGTAGAGAGGCCGACGAGCATGCACGGCACCACAGGGAGCACCCAAGGGTGCTGCAACCCTCACCGGGCCATGCGGCGGCGGCCATAGTACCAGTCACGCATGCAATAGGGACGGCACCACAGAGGCACCAGTAGCCAGCATAACACCACCGAGGCAGCAAAACTACACATCGCTAACAAACCCCCAAACCTTAAGGTTCGGGTGGAGTAATTCTGGCTCGGAGAGGAGTCCAAAGACGTATCGAGATGGACTAGTCGTCGGAGCGGCGCCAGCTACCTTGCCACAAACCACGGCAACGACCGAGGAGGCCTAGGGCGACGGCAATCAAGTGACAACTGCATCGGCGACACCGCGTCGTAGCAAGTCGAGGAAGAACATGAGGGGGCGAGAGGAGCATGGGATGCGTACTGGGCCGGTGTGGTCCAGTACCCCTCACTAAAGAGGGTATGACCAACCGGGTTGGGTCGGGTTAGGGCTAGGCTAGCCCAATGGGCTAGGTCCAGTTCAAAAAAAAGGAAAAATCTAATTAAATTGTCAAATGACCAAAATACCCCTAGGACTCAAATGGTTCTAAGAAATAAAATAAAAATCCTAAAAATATAAATAAAATATTAATGGACTCATAACAATGTTCTCTATTTAAGAAAAATAACAAATGGAATTTTAGGTAATTAAACTTAAAATTATTATTATTAAGGTATATAGTCCTTTGGAATTTTATAAAAATATACCAAACATAAAAAATTGAATAAAACTCATTTTTACAATTCTAAAAGAAAGTACTATTATAGAAAAATGCTAGTTTGTATTTTGGAAAGGTAAATTAAGTGTGATAAAAATAAAGTCTTATTTCCTTAAAGGAATTTTAGTTAAATATTTAAAAGAAATAAAAATTAAATAAATTCAATTTTAAACTCTTTAAATAATACTAGTCATTATAAAAATACTAAATGTAATATTTATGAAAATTTCAAAGACTTAAAGTAATACTTTTCTTTTAATTAAAGAAAATACCAAACTTTTACGAAGAGGGTAAAACATGCAAGTAAGCAAATAATTAACCTTGCACGACATTACTATGCATTGCATATTACTTCTTTAAATATTGTCTTTACCGGGCAATAATGGTTCTCTATAGAACCCGGAGCTCAAGGTCAGGTGGAAGCATCCGACTTCACTACCTTGCAGTCACAAGGCAAGTTCATCACTTGCTCATGTCCTTTAAAGAGTCTTTATCAAAGATATTGCAAATTGCGTGTTATCATGTATGTTCTGGAGAAAGAAAGCATTTCCTTCTCTAATAAATAAGATGTAGTTATCATCGTAAGTGATGATAAAGATTGGCAATGGAACTTAGGGTTCCAATTGCACAAGTCACCATATGACTAACAGCCCATGACATTAGTGATTCTAGCACTGTATATTACGCGTTAACCATGAGATTTGGAATGGGGCGGAGAAGTCAGCTGGACCTTCTTCCTTTCCTACGCAGGCAAGATGACATTATCGTGACGCTGTGATTCCTTGTGTGGATCCAGCATATGGGTGGGCACCCTTAGGCCCCACAATTTTGGTATCTACATTATCTATGAGTTGATGCCGGAGGTATAGTCGGACCTTTATGGAGCTTGCGAGGGGCATAACCGGCTCATAGAGTCTTCGGGAACTCACCATGGTTGTATCTTGCCCGAAAGGGGGCTTAATGGAGGTGTAGTCAGCCCCAAAGGATCGTGCAGACATATGGGGTCGCGAAGAGGGGCAGTGATTCGCTTGGATCACCTACTGGGCCCCACATCACGAAATTGTGGATGGGAAAGTACACTCAGTTGTGCAACAAGGATTTGATCGCTCATGGGTAAAGCAATGCACCTCTATAGAGTGTAAGAACTGTAACTTGTTACTCCCTGTTCCGGGAAGGAGCTACGAACGCAGCAGGAAAGGAACTCCATGAAGTTCTGGTAAACCTGTGAAGGCTAATGGGCATAGTTTTTTATATTAAAATCTATCTTTCAAGAAATGTTTATGAAAACTGCATAGAGCCAATGACTAATAGTCTGAGGTGGTAGATAGAGCATCAAACTTCCCACCTTGCATATAATGAACTTGATGGGTAACGTTGTTACTCACTCTTTCCTTTGAACCCCTGCTTAGACTCTGAGAATCTAGAAGACCCTTCGATGTACACAGCTGAAGGGCAAGAAGATGTCTACTACGAGGAGCCCGACCCGTCCAGAGGAGTTGAAGGGGTGGACTACGAAATATGCTATGGAGTGGAGGGCAACGAGTCCGAGTAGTTGCCTTAGTTATTAGTAAACCAATTGAGACGGGAAGCAGGAACTTTACAAAATAAGTTGTTGAGCTCAATTCAGATTATGAGTTTGAAATTTATATCTTCCACTAAAACTACTTAAGTTTGGTTTGTAATTTTGTAACACTTGAAGCTGGAACTCCTGGTTTCTAATAGTAATGATGTGTGTATGTTTTTAATGTGGACCCGCAATGTTTCTGATGTACCACTCTTAGGGATGTGATATTTACAGAATGGTGTTTTGTGGATTTCATGTCAAAGACTATAGTGTACTACACATCCAGTGGTATATTGGGTCTCCACACATTGCATGTGTGTTTCCAAACCACCTTGATCCACATGACCACACACACTCAAGTCGATGTGGTGATGTGTCACACTGGTGCTCCATTCCATTTGGAAGTTGCATTCCAACATGTTTTTGGGCTTTCTGACCATGGTTTGACACATGGTGCAACATGTGATGAACCTTCTGTAACACTAGTGCAACAGTCCGTGTGGAAGTTGCTTTCCTATGTGATTTTGGTCTCTGTGAGCATGGTTTCACACATGGAGTCCCTAGATTCATTGCATGTGTTATTTTCCTAAACCACATTGACCCCCTAGTGTTATTGCATGTGTTCTTTTCCAAAACCACATTGATCCACATGACCATGCACACTCCAGTGGATTCTATGATGCAACTTCTGCCACACTGGTGCAACATGCAATGTGGAAGCTTCTTTCTTCTTTGTTGTTGGTCTCTGTGACCATGGTCTGACACATGGAGTGTCAATGCATGTGTTTTGTCCAAACCACCTTGATCCACACGACGACACACACTCAAGTGGATGTGGTGATGTGTCACACTGGTGCTCCATTGCATTTGGCAGTTGCATTCCAACATGTTTTTGGTTTTCTAACCATGGTTCAACACATGGTGCAACATGTGATGCAACTTCTGTCACACTGGTGCAACAATCTATGTGGAAGTTGCTTTCCTATGTGATTTTGGTCTCTGTGACCATGGTTTGACACATGGAGTCCCTAGAGTCATTGCATGTGTCCTTCCTCGGATGGTTGCATCGCTTGATGCTACAAAGACGTGACGTTTGCCACATACCCGAAAAACGTGACGCTGCCCGCATACCCGACATAAGCGATTGTGTTGACTTCGTCCACAACATAGAGTCCTTCCGGCTAAGTATCGCATGACTCCGCCGCGTCGACTCCGTGCGCAGTGTCAAGTCCTTATGGATAAGCGCCACATGACTCCGCCGTGTCCACTCCATGCATAGCGTCAAGTCCTTCTGGCTAAGCGCCACATGACTCTATCGCGTCGACTCTGTGCACAACGTCGAGTCCTTCTGGCGAAGTGCCGCACGTCTCCGCCGCGTCGACTCCGTGCACAGCGTCGAGTCCTTCCGGCTAAGGGCTGCACAACTCCGCCGTGTCGATCCTGTCCGTAGCGTCGAGTCCTTCCAGCTAAGTGCCACATGACTCCGTCCTGTCGACTCCGACTGCATCATCGATTCTTGGTTCGTTATGCGTGAGTTGCTGACTTGATGCACTTCCGGGTTAGTGGTTTCTCTTTGCATGATTGTGGACTGCATCTACAATATACAAGACTCAAATCTCAGCCCGAGTCTATGACTTCGCCAGACAGTCAGGGGCTACTCCAAACTGGAGCGCAGCTCATGCATGTACAATATCTTCAAGTGGCATGCTCTGATTCCTCATTCGAATCTACGATTCGACTACAGACTCGGGGGTTACTCCCATAGGGAGCACTGGTCGCGCATTCGAAAAAGCACGGCGTTGATGGCATTTGCAACCGATGACTATCAGTCTCTGCTTGAGTCTACGACTCGAACAGACACTCGAGGGCTACTCCCATATGGAGCGTTGGTCGTGCACCCTATAGAAAACAAAAGATTCACAATACGGTCCATTGTGTCAACTGCATCCACAATGTCGACTCGCTTACAGCAACTGAAATCAACAGCGACTCCGCCCACTTACACTCCAATGTCAAATTTAGAGACAACGTCTCATTAGCTACCCGAAACACCTCCGTGATGATAAACCTTCGGATGCTGCGTCTACGGTGTAAAGATAAGATCTACAAACACAATCTGATGGCCTGCCAACCGCATCCACTGCGCTCTACTAGATAAATACCACGCCTGCAGGCATGAAGGAAATCCCGACGGACACGTTGGGTACATATGCATTAAAACTGGAGTTTGTCTCAGTAAAGCTTCCACGACATGAGTCGAACTATGCCAACAATTTCTGGATTCGAGTCCGGGGACTCGAGTTTGAGTAGGTAGCATTGTTTTTTCCCTAGATCAATTAACTGGTCCCGATCCATCGATCTCACCAGGCATGTTTACCATCATCCCTATGAATTATTACAAATTTGACTGACCCGATGAACTTTTGGGTGAGTGCTTCGCACTCGACACAATTGTTGACTCTGGCATCCTAATGGAAGATTCAAGATCAACTAAGTGTCCACCCGAATATATGATTCAGATGGACACTCGGGGTCTACTTACATAGGTATGCCCTATGGGCACCTACTATTGGCCTACCTGGTGCGGCCGACGGAAGGCCCACTCGAAGATATATCAAGGTCCATGATGCCCATGACGGTTCGGCTGGTATGAAGCCCATATGGACATGGACTCCCAAATGCACAAGACAAGGAAATCTCAAGACTATAGTTTAATCTAACTTGTAACCTACTCGTATTGGTATCCGAGACCTAGCCTCCCCATATATAAGGCTAGGAGGGTCCAACGAGGAGGCAGTCTCTCCCACAATAGATCTAGACATCGCCATAATATATACAACACAATAGATCTAGACAACACCCATAGCATACATATACGCCGGATCCAATCTGCGCATCCACCGCCATTGGCGACCTTGTAATCCTTCGGATCATCATCAATCAAGAGCAAACAAGCAGGAGTAGGATTTTCCCTCCGAGGGCCAGAACCTGGGTAAACATCGTGTCCCGTGTTGCTTGTTTGTTAGCCGAATGAGATCTCCAGTGCACCCCTCTTCCTCTAAACCCAAGTCGATAACAATGGGCATTTACGAGATCACGCCTCGTCAAGTAAACTTGTCAAATTATTAAGGAGTATTAAAAACTGCAACTAGGATACATTTGCACAACACTTATACTCTCCACACTAGAGTAGCATCGCTTATGTCTTACACATAACGACAACATAAGTACTACAACTCCCTGTCAGTATTCTCAATACAAATGTAGAAATACATCTTCCTGGATGGTCCAGCATGGAGAAGGTACTTAGATGGCAAACACAGGACCAACCTCAGGTCCGCAAACTCCACCTTGTGTAGCATCAGGCAGCTCGGCGCCTGGGCTATCACATGCATGGAATCAGACGATGGTGGTTGGCCGTGCGGCCACATGCGCACTGTGTACAGGGGCTAGGTGCTCAAGACCAACCTGAAGCATATTGCACACACGATGGTGGGCCCAGCTTCAGTTCCCAAAACACTGACGGTGATGGTTAGGACGAAAACAAAGCCGTCCTCCCCCTCGCAAATGAGCCAGCAGCGTGCCGAGTCAAGGAACGACACCTGCTCTTGGAGAAGTTGGGTGTGGCCATACAAGACCCTAATCACTTCAATCAAGTGATCCTCTACAAGGTGGACATGAGTTCTACTGGCATGTCAGTGTAGTTGCAGTCGGGTTCCGTGCAGGTGCACGCGCAGTTTGGGCACACGAGCTCGTGGCTGGGGAACTCGTAGTGGGAGTAATGACAAAAGCATCCGTGTGGGAACACACGATCGGGTATGTCGCTTGGATGTTGCACGCGATGCTATCTAGATTCTCGGGTTGCAGCAACCCGCATTCCTCCTTCAACGTCTCCCACATCTGAAGTTCATCGAGAAATCAGATAAAAGATATGTACTTAGTTAAGCCAATAATAGGAATATGTAAGATAAATTCAAACACTAGTTAAATGATTTCTTATCTAGAGGTAGCGACCCGAAAGTTAGCGGCTGTCCTCCGGGCACGGCATACGAAAGCTGGTGGCGTCTTCCGGGCACGGCGACTATGGTGGAGGAGGGGGCTGTGGAGGATACGTGCTCGGTCACGAGCTCTGTGATACTACTATTAGGCTAGGGGGAGTGGAAATAATAGTAATATAAGTTAAAAGTAAGCGCGGACAATCATGCCGCAGAACAGCCTACTAGTGGCTCGCTATTACAAAGAACCATCCTAATCGTCCATGTGCTCTGATCAAACGGTATGTAGCAATCGGGACAGACAACAAGTGTCTTCATGGGGGCGGGCCTTCTAGGAGACTCGATCTAATGACCACCATTGGACGCTAAGGTTAGGGTCAAATCTTGCACCTCCTTGATCATGTGTTCTTTTGAAAACCACCTTGATCCACATGACCACACGATCATGTGTTTTTTTCCTAAACCACATGGAGTCCCAAGAGTCATTTCATGTGTTCCTTTCCAAAAACACATTGATCCACATGACCACACACACTCCATTGAATTCTATGATGCAACTTTTGTCACACTAGTGCTACATTCCATGTGGAAGTTGCCTTCCAATGTGTGTTTGGTCTCTATGACCATGGTTTGACACATGGAGTACATAGAGTCATTGAATTTGTTCTTTTCCTCAAACCACATTGATGCCCTAGTGTCATTGCATGTGTTCTTCTCCAAAACCACATTGATACACATGACCACACACACTCTGGTGGATTCTTTGATGCCACTTCTATCATACTCGTGCAACATGCAATGTGGAAACTGCTTTCCTATGTGTTTTTGGTCCCCGCGACCATGGTTTGACACATGGAGTCCCTAGAGTCATTGCATTTGTTCTTTTCCTGAAACCACATTGATCCCCTAGTGTCATTGCATGTTTTCTTTTCCAAAACCACATTGACCCACATGACCACACACACTCTAGTGGATTCTATGATGCAACTTCTGTCACACTAGTGCAACATGCAATGTGGAAGGTGCTTTCCTATGTGTTTTTGGTCTCTGTGACCATGGTTTGACATATGGAGTCCCTAGAATCATTGCATTTGTTCTTTTCCTAAACCACGTTGATCCTCTAGTATCATTGCATGTGTTCTTTTCCAAAACCACATTGTTCCACATGATGACACACACTCCAGTGGATACCTTGATGCAACCTCGATCACACTAGTGCAACATTCCATGTGGAAGATGCTTTCCTATGAGTTTTTTGTCTTTGTGGCCATGGTTTGACACATGGAGTGTCATTGCATGTGTTGTTTTCCAAACCACCTTGATCCACATGACCACACACACTCAAGTTGATGTTGTGATGTGTAACACTAGAGCTCCATTGCATCTAGGAGTTGCATTCCAACATGTTTTTTGGCTTTCTGACCATGGTTTAATACATGGTGCAATATGTGATGCAACTTTTGTCACACTAGTTCAACATTCCATGTAGAAGTTGCTTTCCTATGTGTTTTGGTCTCTATGACTGTGGTTTGACACATGTAGTACCTAGACTCATTGCATGTGTTCTTCTCCTAAACCACATTTATCCATATGACCACACACGCACTAGTGGATGTGGTGATGTGTCACACTGGTGATCCATTGCATTTGGTAGTTGCATTTGAACATGTCTTTAGGTTTTCTGACCATGGTTTGATACATGGAGTGTCATTGCATGTGTTCTTTCACAAAACACCTTGATCCACATGACCACACACAGTCAAGTAGATGTAGTGATGTGTCACACTAATGCGCCATTGCATTTGGCAGTTGCATTCCAACATGTTTTTAGGCTTTCTGACCATGGTTTGATACATGGTGCAACATGTGATGCAACTTCTGCCACACTGGTACAACATACAATGTGGATGCTGCTTTCCTATGTGTTTTTGGTCTCCGTGACCATGGTTTGACACATGGAGCCCCTAGAGTCATTGCATGTTGAAATGGATTGTATGGGCACCTAGAGCGGGGGGGGGGAGGGGGTGAATAGGTGCTACTTCAAATTTTAATGCTTTTTCAATTTTAGGCTTGACACAAAAGGTAAATTCTCTCGATATACTATTATGTAGAATTTCCCTATATGCAAACCTAACTACTAGCGAGTAAAGGCAAGTAAAGTGAGGAGCAACGAAACCATGATGAAGCACGTGGAGACACGTGATTTGTTTACCGCAGTTCCTTCCTTGTTAAGGGAAGTACATCTGCGTTGGAGGGGTGGGTGGTACTAAGACCACCACGCCACAATAGGCCTCACCCTATTCTCCGATGGATCCCGCCACCAAAGGCCTGATCCACCTTTCCACTATAGGAACCCTTCGAGGAGGGAACCGACGCCTTTACACAACTAGCGGGGCACAACTCCACAACCAAATTGGAGGCTTCGATAATGACAACAAGCTACCACAAGAACAAGTTACCAATAAAAAAACACAAGATCTAGATATTAGCGAGAATACTAGATCGAGGATTTCTCCAAGTGAATGGAGAGGAGTTGATGCGTTTCATTCGTGATGATGACATATGATCTCTCCTCCTTCAATTCCCCCAAAGATCGAAGCCTTCGGGTGGTTGAAGTGGGAGATCTAGAGAGAGAGATTTTACAACTGGTCTAATCTTTTTCGAATGAACCAAGGAATCTGATAGGAGGGGAAGACGTGGCTTTTATACCCCTAGTCCAGATGGAGACGTTGGAGCTTTTTGGGGCCGGATTATCCGCCCTGAGTGAGGGCCGGATTATCCGACCTGAGGAAAACTCCGCCCTAGCCTCGGACAATTCGGAGAATAATCCGCCCCCAGACTGAGCGACACGCCAAGCCAGCCTTTGCTTGTCTCCTAGGGGCTGGATTATCCGGCCCAAGGTGAGGACCGCATTATCCGGTCGGGGGAAGAAAATCTGCCCCACTTCCGATTGTCTGGGGAAAAGTCCGCCCTAGTGAGAGCGTCGCGCCATGCCATCCCTTGATCGTCTCCTGGGGGCCGGATTATCCGGCTCGAGGTGAGGGCCAGATTATCAGGTTAGGGGAAGAAAGTTCGCCCCGTTTCAGATTTTCCGGGGGAAAATCAGCCCCCAGTCTGAGACTCGCGCCATGCCAGCCTTTGCCAAGAGGGTCAGGCCGGATTATCTGGTCCTTGATGGGGGTGGATAATCTGACCCCCAAACACAATAAACATTTCCCTGCACACTTAGAACATATGATAAAACTCCACGGTATTGTTATCTAACACGCAAAACACAGGGAACCATGAAATGTTCTTTCAATCTCCCCCTTTCTGGTGTTAGATGACAATACTAGGATTTGCAAGATAGTTCTCAAGACAACAATATTTAATGAATGAAAAAGACTCCCCCTCAACGTGTGCATAATAAAATTTGCATTCGAATACAAATACACACAAGAAGGTACAAGTTTATTTCATTGAAACATACGCAATCTATTCATACCACCGAGAGAGAGATAGAGGCGTCCTCAATATATCATAAGAACATCCAATGATAGCCATAATGAGCGCCTCCCTTGATATAGATATCCAATATAGCCAATATGATAGATGAATCCATAATGATAAATCCAGAGCCACACAAACATAGTCTCGTATAGAACAAATCACAAATAAAAAGCTCAACACTAAATGGGCACAAGCGAGAGAAAAAACGAAAAGATAAAGTGCAAATGCTTGTGCCCGACCCATGCAAATCCACGAAGACCTAATAGAACTACTTCTCCCCCTTTGGCATCGAAACGCCAAAAAGGAAGAAGAGCGATGCTAGCACCCCAAGGGATCACTCGTAGTCATCATTGTCGTCCTCGTCCCCATCCTCGTCCTCATCCTCAAGATCCTCGGTGTCTTCCTCCTCATCATCAGTAGTGCCCGCGGAAGGAAACAAGTGACGCTCAATCTCTCTATAGTTGAGCCTAGAAGAATAATTCCACCGAGCATATGGTGTGGGAGTAGTAGGAGTAGGGGGATCGCCTGATGCTCCGGACACATGGTGGAGAATCAGCTGCTGATTGTGAGCCATATCGTGGCGCTACTTGTACGACTCATACTATCCCTTGTGAGTGGAATCAATTCAGCTGCTTGATCTCACGAGCAATAGGAGGCACTAGGGGCCTACGAGCACTGGCACGAGCATCCCTCATGAGACTCTCAAGAGCAGAAGATGGGTGAGATGTCTTCCTAACCTTGGTGTAGATCTTCTTCGCCTTGTGCTCAACATCAATGTTAAACTCTTCAGTGGGAAGAAGGTGCTTGATCAGCATCATAATGTAGGGTGCATATGGGATGGACAGCTGATTGAACATAGCATCAGTCAACTCATGGTAAAGAAAGTCCATCACATCTAGCTTGTAATTAATGGACTCATCCTCACAAGATGCAACCTCATCAGAAAAGGCTAGGAGCTGAACGAGGTGACCACATATACTGTCATTGTTTCCTCCACTTGGGGTGATAGAATCACGGAAGAGACCCACCAAGCTAGCATATATTGGAGAAATACCAGCAAAGGTGCCCACAATACCATTTTCAACTGTGCACGGAGAGAGGACTGCATCTTTATTGGGCTTGAGTTGGGTGATGATACGGTGGCCACTAGCATGATCCCTATTGCGAAAGGAATATCCAAGCACCCCAGCAAAAACACAAAAATCAGCTTGCATAGGCCTGTCACGAGTCATCCACTTCATGGTGCGGTGCTCATCACCGTAGATAACCAAGGTGGAGAACAACTGCTTAACAATCTCAGAATCATAGGAGCATTGCAGAGCCATGAGATGGTCCAGCCCCATCCGCTCAGCCATTGCATCAACAAGGTGAGGCTTTTCCATGGCCTCAGCAATAATCATAGGATGCATAGGACAAATCTTCCGCCGAGCATAAACATCTTCATAAATACCCTTTTGTTCAGCACACCAAAAACGAGAGTCATCCAGCTCAGTATCATGCGCTAATTCATCAAACAGATCACGATGACGAATGGAAGAGAGTGTAACATGATCGATCTTCTTATAGTTAATCTTGGGATCTTTGCCCTTCCGCTTGGATACACCCTTCCTGGTCCTATCCCTCTTTGCCGGTTCAGCCATGCATTTTTCCTCGTTCTTCCTTCTCCTCAGCTCAACCTCGTCCACTAAGTTACCCTTACCGTCATCCCGAAAGTATTTAGCATAAGGATGACGCTTGTAGGTCTTGGGACCACCGGAACCACCTTTGAAATAAACAAGACGCATAGCATGCGGATAAGCACACACAGAAGTCCAAGAGAGAATGTATAAAAAGGTAGGCAAACAGTCCATAGTCCAATCATACACAATGCACAAAATCCATTGTCCAATCATACCTGAAGCAGTTTCGACTCCGTCAGGCCGGATTATCCGGCCTGGCCAGAGGCGGAAAATCCGGCCCTAGCAGAAAATTTCAAAATCGCCTAGATTGGATGCAAAAACATGGATCGGGCCTAGAAGCTGCAAGACTATAATCTCTACACGAAACAATAACCTTCTAGACAATGTTCCACCCAACAAGTGACAAATCAAGCCAAAGATGGGGAGAGAGGGTGTTACCCTCACTCATTGGAGGAAGAACATGGAGGAGAAGGTACCCGGAAGTGCGGAGAAGAAGATCCGGGGAGGCCCGGAGAATCCGGTGGCCGGAGAGGCTCCGGGGAGGGTGGGGGTCGGCAGGCGGCGGCTAGGGAGATGGAGGGGGTCGGGGAGAAGTGCTTCTCGTTATGAGCCCTTCCCCCGATCCCAGACCTTAAAGACTACAGCCACCAGGGCCAGATTATCCGGCCTAAAATTTGAAATTTTGTTACACACAGATTCAGGCCTGCGCGTCCCCAAACAAAACCCCCACAAGGTGAACAAAGGACTTGTGTGCTAGAATATTTGGCTTAGGGGTAGGGAGAGGCTTGGGATTAGAGAACCAAACTGAGATGGTACTACACACTCAAAATTGCAAGAATCAAATCAACTAAAGGCCAAAATTGAGTGTGATTGTTATAAGAACATGAGAAGAGAAAAAACAACCAAAAAGATCCACATAAATCCAACTCTTCTCATGGAAGAGGGCGGTGGGAAAGGCCACCTTGTTGGAGTTCATGGTATGACACCGCGAAGGTATAACTTGGGTTCATTACCAATACTCATCAATAAGCTCACATATTACAAAATGATATTAATAGAAATGATTTGACTTGCTTTTGGCATTGTGGGAGGAGGGTTAGCCCAATCAATTAGGACCACACTCCCCCTATATCCATGCCCACACCTAGACCAAATAAGGATGAGATGTAAGGATGGGTGCATGGGTAATCAAGACAAGATCCTTGAATCAACGATATTTAGCTCATTCCTCAAGTAACAAAACCTCACTTCATCAAGTGGCTACGTGAAAATATCAGCAAGTTGGTTCTTCGTGCTCACAAAAGATAGATCAATATCGCCTCAAGCAACATGGTCCTGAATAAAATGATTCCGAATCTCAATATGCTTCATCCTTGTGTGATGTACTGGATTGTATGCAATTTTGATTGCACTTTCATTATCGCATAAACAAGGCACTTTGTCACAATTGACACTCTATTCCTTTAAAGTTTGCCTCATCCATAGTAATTGAGTACATGCACTAGCAGCAACCACATATTCAGCTTCAGCGGTGGAGAGAGATATACAATTCTGCTTTTTCGAAGACCAGCATACTAGAGACCTTCCCAAGAATTGACAAGCTCTAGAAGTTGATTTCCGATCATCCTTATCACCAGCCCAATCTGAATCAGTATATCCACATAGAGAGAAATTGGAGCCCTTGGGATACCATAGTCCAAAATTAGGGGAATGAACCAAATATCGGAAGATCCTCTTGACCATCACTAAGTGACTTTCTTTAGGATCAGCTTGATACCTTGCGAAACGTACGCTCAACACAAGATCGGGTCTAGATGCGCAGAGGTAAAGAAGAGAGACGATCATGGACCGGTATACCTTTTGGTCCACATCTTTACCATGGGGATTAAGTTCAAGGTGACATTTTTTGTATCGGAGTGGAGACGCCATTAAGATCCGTCATCTTGAATCTCTTGAGCATGTCTTGGATGTACTTTGCTTGATTTATGAAGGTTCATTCTCTAAGTTGTTTGATCTCAAATCCAAGAAAGAACCGTAACTCCCCCATCATAGACATCTCAAACTTGTCAGTCATAAGCTTTGAAAATTCATCATTAAAAGCTTTATTAGTGGAGCCAAAGATAATGTCGTCTACATATAGTTGGCATACGAAGACCTCCCCCTTATCCTTCTTATAGAAAGAGTGGGATCGATTTGCCCAACTTCGAAGCCACGATCTAGGAAAAGCATTTTAAGGTGCTCATACCACGCACGTGGGTCTTGTTTAAGGCCATAGAGTGCCTTATCGAGTTTGTAGACATGGTTCAGAAAGTTAGGATCCTCAAATCCTAGGGGTTGCTTTGCATATACCAACTCATATAGAGGACCATTAAGAAAAGCACTCTTAACATCCATTTGTTGTAATTTAAAATTATTATGAGCAGCATAAGCAAGAAGGATACGATGGACTCAAGACGAGCCACTAGAGCATAAGTCTCACTAAAGTCGATGCCCTCAACTTGGGAATAGACTTGTGCCACGAGTCTTGCCTTGTTCCTTACAACAATGCCATTCTTATATTGATTATTTTTAAATATCCATTTTGTGCCGATAACATTGCGGCAATCCTTGGGCTTCTCTACTAATTTCCAAACCTTGTTGCGTTCAAAGTTATTCAACTCTTCATGCATAGCAACAACCTAGTCCGAATTTTCAAGAGCTTCAAACACTTTATTGGGTTCCACCATTGAGATGTGAGCTTGATGCTCACCAAAACTAGCCAACTCCCTTCTTATGGATACCGTTCGTCGAAGATCACCTACAACTTTGTCAAGAGTTTGACCCCTTAATTCAAGGTTCCTGTAACATCCCAAAACTTTAATCCGAGATATCAAGATCCAAAGCACCCAATTTAGGGTTAACAAAAACTTTTTATTATTAAAACAATTAAGCATGCATATGTGTGTTGCATTAATATGGAATTGTTTTGAATTGCCTTGTTTGTTGGTTCTAATGGTTGTAAAATGATTCTAAGGTGAATGCCACATCATCTAGATCATTCCCAAGCGAAATCTGAAGAAAAAGAAATCAATTAGAATTAATGAAGGCAAATGGTCATTTTTGCCATTTTAATCCACTAGGTCACTTTCGGTGTTCCTAGAACTCAAAGTCCAACAGAAACATTTATGAATCTTTGCACCCCTTGCTAGTACAAGTAATGATCTACCAAGGCCCACTTTGAAATCTTAAAAAAACATTTAAACACTAATTTTAAATGGCATTTGAAAATGGAATCCATTTCATATGCATAGATCACACCTTTTCAAAAACCACTCAAATGAATTCCCCTTGACCTTTCCAAATAGGCATAGAATCTCAAGCTTAAGTGGAGAACACTCAATAGTTTTGAATCCAAAATTCAAAAAAATTCTCCTTGCGGCCATTCTGTCGAACACATGGAATGCACTGAACCAGAATTATTTGGTCTCCCACTTAATCCCCTGTCCCCCTAGCATTTACCCTAGCCCAGACCAGCTCCCCCTTCACTGCTAGCAATAGTTGCCCATCGCCCAAATATGGCCATCGCCGGCAAAATGCGGGAAACGCGCCAGCCACCACGCAACGCCAATCTAGCTTGCCCCTAGCTCCGCCAAACCCAACCGCCTCCCACGGTCCATTCCCCGAGCATTGCCAGCCCCTAGACCACCAAGGACAGCTCGCGCCCACTGCCTCTGCACCGTGCCTAGCTCACGCCAGAGCACCGTCCCCAACAAGCCCGCACAAGCCGCTCCTTGCCTTCATCTTGCATGCGCCGCTCCGCCATAACCCTAGCACCTCCCTAGACACACTCTCTTCCTATCGCGTGACCAGCAGCAGCCATGAAACGCGTCGAGCACCGCCTCTGCCGTGTAGAGCGCCAACCTTTCGCGATCACATACCACCGCCCCTAGCATCACCATCACTAGACCATTCCCAAGCAAAATCCAAAGAAAAAGAAATCAATTAGAATTAATGAAGGCAAATGGTCATTTTTGCCATTTTAATCCACTAGGTCACTTTAGGTGTTCCTAGAACTCAAAGTCCAACAGAAACATTTATGAATCTTTGCATCCCTTGCTAATACAAGTAATGATCTACCAAGGCCCACCTTGAAATCTTACAAAAACATTTAAACACTAATTTTAAATGGCATTTGAAAATGGAATCCATTTCATATGCATATATCACACCTTTTCAAAAACCACTCAAATCAATTTCCCTTGACCTTTCCAAACAGGCATAGAATCTCAAGCTTAAGTGGAGAACACTCAAAAGTTTTGAATCCAAAATTCAAAAAATTTCTCCTTGCGGCCATTCTGTCGAACACATGGAAGACACTGAACCAGAACTAGAGTAGCATCGACCAATTTGGTCTTCCACTTAATCCCATGTCCCCCTAGCATCTACCCCAGCCTAGACCAGCTCCCCCTTCGCTGCTAGCAATAGTGGCACGCCGCCCAAATATGGTCGTCGCCGGCCAAATGCGGGAAACGCGCCAGCCACCGCGCAACGCCAATCTAGCTTGCCCCTAGCTCCGCCAAACCCAACCGCCGCCCACGGTCCCTTCCCCGAGCATTGCCAGCGCCTAGACCACCGAGGACAGCTCGCGCCCACTGCCTCTGCACCGTTCCCAGCTCACAACAGAGCACCATCCCCGACAAGCCCGCACAAGCCGCTCCTTGCCTTCAGCTTGCATGCACCGCTCTGCCATAACCCCAGCACCTCCCCAGACACACCCTCTTCCCGCTGCACGACCAGCAGCCGCCATGAAACGCGTTGAGCACCGCCTCTGCCGTGTAGAGCGCCAACCTTTCCCGATCGCATACCACCACCCCTAGCATCACCATCACGCCATAGCTGACCGCCAGGAGGCAAGCCACCATCCGTTGTCTCCTTGTTCGATCGCCCCCATCGCCACACTAGCTGGAGCCCTGGTGTGCCCCCACTGCACCCCCACCGAGACGCTAGGGTTCCGTCTAGCCGGCGACCTGTCCGTCGATGATGACGAGCCACGGCCGTAGATCATAGTTCTAATCATGCGACCCACATCGCCCCGTATCGCTTCACGTTTGAAGAGACGCTGACATGCCGGACCCCTTGTTAGATCTTCTTTGTGCCGCGGAGTGTGACTGGGCCGGCCCGTTAGTGTTCCCGCGCTGGCCCTAGAATTCAAATTTAGATTTTTCTATTTAGACTTAATCTAGTTTCCGTCCACTAGTTTGAAAATCAATTCAGAAAGATTTACTTAACCAAATTGAATGATTCCAATTTTGTTGGAAATATAATTTAAATATCTATCCAGGTTCGTTGGATTTAAAACAATTAGAGTTATAGATCACATATAGGAAAAATAACAAGACAGAGACTTTTCCACATTCAAACATTTTTCAAAAATCAACCATAATCGATTTTGAGTTGATTCCAACTCTCAAAAATCACATTTGACAATACCTATATGAATATGTAATAATATTTAGGTTTGCATGCAGTGACTTTAGACTAGTACCAAAATAATGCTATATAGGCATTTCTAGTCACTTTAAATCATTAAATATTAATCTTAAACTTTATAAAATGTGATCCAACATTTCAATCACATTCCCATGTATTAGAATATGTGGTGATGACATGTGTCCACATGATCCCATATTTTAAACGGAGAATATTAAATCTTTTAATTAATTTCAATGAGTTGAAATTAATTTTCTCAAATAAAATAAACAAAACTAGTTCATTAAAATCTTGTGATGATTGTGATAATACTAGATCATCAAGTGTGTGCCTTAGTGGCTAAATAGACTAGTTAAGTATTGTTTGGTGATTGTGTATTTCCGTATGAATTTATAGACGATAGTATCGACCAAGTCTACAAAGAGGAGGAGTTCTACCCCGAAGAAGACGAGGAGAATTTCAACCACTTCACCAATCAAGGCAAGCTATTATTAAGCTAAAACTTGCAAGCCATTACTAGATGCAATTATAACCCAAGCAAGATGCCTTAGGCATGCTTTGGTTATACCTTTTTTATTTATACCCATCCCAAGTTTTCTTACAAGCTTTACTTTCTTTTACTTTACCAATGTTCCTTACTTTGTTTATAGATAGGATAAAGAGTATAAAACTTGGCCTAGCTAGTTAGACATAGATGTCATTCTATGGCATGAGATTGAGGTTAGCATCCCACCTTAGTGAACACTCTTAACTTAGTGATTAGAGCTAAACCAAAAACTTGAGTCACTCTAGATGGGAATACTTGGTGAAAATGACTTGTGAAAACTTTGGAATGATGAGTCATTCTATTGAGATGTTTTGACATGTGTTGAGAAACACAAATGGTTTATGATGATGTAAAGGTTGAGGCATGAGCCTTAGCCCTTTTATAAAAACTGATGGTTGGGTTCGGATGCAATACCATTCCAATTTTACCGTACAACCACAATACCTGAATTGGGTAAGGCTTAGCCGGAAGTTTATATGCATTAGTATTACTTCCCTTGCGGGAGCGGTTTGAGCTAAGGCTACCTCTCAATGTTGTCCACCTATGCAGTGTGTAAAGGAAAGATTATGTTTGATTATCTGCATACTAAGTATGATGATTCAGGGTTATCCCTGACAGATGTATCGAATTTTGTGGTTAAAGTGTACCACTTTTGCAGAGTCTCAAACTATTCGAATAGCCGCGTCCGTGGTTATGGATAGTTGGAGTGGCTATACTGTTCCATTGTCAAATGTTTTCAAAATGACTTATGAAATGAATTGTGATATGACTTGACCACAACATGCTTGTGACTATGATAACTAAGTTCCCACTTAGGTGATTTCAAACATTATTTTATCTTTCTTTGTTTCAGAACTCATCTTAGGTTTCAAACTTAACTTTACAAATAAACTTAGAACTTAGCATTCCTATTAGAATTACCTTACTTGTTAGTGATAGTTTACGAGTACTTAAAGAGTACTCATGGATTTTTCCCTAGCTATTCCCCGTGGCCAGACTATGAGGAGGACTATCCGGAAGGAGGACAGCAGGATGGCTACGACAACTAGGATCATCTCCCATTGTCAGCATTGCATGTGACACTGAAGATGGAGCCCATCGCTATGCTATTTATTCCGCTACTTGTTTGTACTAAGACTGGATCATGAGATCCTTTATTTGTGTAAGACCTTATTATGGTTTGTAATGGATGATGTACTATGATATCCAATCTGTTATGTCTCGCAAAAATGGTAATCATGGGATTGCGATGTATGGCATAACAGGCATCTGGGATTAAAAATCCGGGTGTTGACAAGTTGGTATCAGAGCCATCCTGACCATAGGAGACCCTAGTTAGAATGGACGTCTGAACAAAAACTTTGTTTCAAAAACAAAGTGAGTATTTGTGAAAATCTATTTCCCCTCTTACCCTTGAGATTCTTTCATAGAGATTCATGTTCCTCAAAAAATTTCTTACATTACTCCATAAAATTTGACACACTTGATCACCTCACTAACTTTCTCATCCTAAATTCTTATAGATGGAAGTTCAGTACTGCAAGTTCTACCAGTTGGGCAATAGAGGCCAACTTATCTTCGAGAGGGATCTTGATGCACTGTCTGAGTACCTTGAGCGTCCGCATCCGGAATTCTTCGGAGCTCAACTCAATGGTCCCCAGGAGGAGATTTTCAATGGCTAGTAGTTGCTGATCTTCGAGGCAATATGGATGCACCACTCTCGAGAAGATTCAATTCACTGTAAGAGAGAACAACTGGCTAGATGGATTAGCCAGGGCAATGCATGAAGCTCTCGCTCGTCTTTGCGCACAGAATGTCAACTTGATCCAGGGAACTTGCTTTGCTCACTATGCAAAGCGTGATTCTATGGGAATGCCTCTAGAGATGCCAAGTCACCCGGAGTTGAAGCGTCAAGTGGAGAACCTCGACTTCCTACTATATGGCAGACAGAAGGAATTGGACAATAATAGATAATTCGCCAACCACAACCTTACCATTGCCGCCCAGAAGGCCCAGGCTTTCTCACTGCTCATCAAGGATCGTCAATCACTTCGCCGTTAATGTGCAAAGAAGGATCGCACCATCGACCGTCTTCGCAAGAAGGTGGCCGACCTCGAGAAGACCATGAAGGAGAAAGAAGATCAGCTTGTAGCAAAACAAGAAGAGGAGGAAGGTGAAGACATCCAGGGGGATATTCACTCGTACCTCAGCAATGATGATGACTATCTGGTGGACGATGCCATGGACTTCTACACCGACAATGATGACTCCGACTTCATCGATGATGAATAGATGCACTAAAGCACTATCGTAGGAGTGAGAAGTATCGGACCCATTGTATCGTAGCTTACATAATGGTTCTTAAAACCATCTGTTTTCCTTTGATGTTGTGGTGTGTGTTTGTATCGTGTGCTTTGCTTGAATGAATGAAAAGAAGTTAGTTGCAAAACCTGAGTCAAACTCAAAGTTTTAGCTTTGAAACCAAAACCATAAATCTTAGAACTTTCCCTCTTACCCCATTATCTACCTCAATCTTCAGATGACTCGTGGGAACCAAGGAGGGAGCAGCTCATCGCAGGACCCAATGCTGCAGATTCTGCAGACGCTCATTGTAGACCATGAAGCTAGTAGGGCAGAGCGCCAAGCAAATCTAGCCACACTCCAGCAGATCGCCTAGATGGCTCACGACAATTAGGGCCATGGTAATCAGGATCATCATGGTTCCAAACTCAAAATCTTCCAGAATACCAATCCCCCAATCTTTAGCAAGTCTAAAGACCCGCTGGATGTTGATGATTGGTTACAGACCATGGAAAACAACTTAGAAGTCGCCGGAGTGGATGCCAACAAGAATGTTTTGTTTGCCACCCACTATCTGGCAGGAGATGCAAGAGCATGGTGGAACAGCACCCGCACGATGAACCACGGTCAAGTGATGACGTGGGAAGCCTTCAAAGTCAAGTTTAGCCGCACCCATGTGCCGTAGGATTTAGTCACCCGAATGAGAGATGAATTCAGAGAGCTAAAGCAAGGTAGAATGACTGTAGTGGAGTACCGTGACAGATTCTTGTTCCTCGCTAGGTATGCACCTAATGAGATCAACATGGAAGCCAAGAAGAAGGAGAGATTCCTGAACGGACTGCATGATGAGATGCAAACGGTGCTAGTCAACATCCGTTTCGAGGATCTCGAAGAGCTAGTCGACTCTTCCATTCAGATGATTAATCAAGCGAACGACAACCGCAAACGTCGGATGATGCACCAAGCTGGATCCAACAGTCACCAGAAGTATCGTCCCAACCCATCTGCCGGATATGCCCCGAGGAACAATCAACCCCCAATGTCTCGCCCAAGCTACCCCAACTACAGTGGAGGAAATGTGAAGTCTGGAGGAAACAACAACAACCACCCCGGCAACTCCAGCAATTTCAACTGTGCACCGCCCAAGCCCCACAACAATAACAACAACAACAACAACACTGCACCGAGAACCGGAAGCAATGCTGTGCCCGTGGCAGCAAAACACAAGTCTCAGATTACTTGTTTCGAGTGTGGAGTGAAGGGTCACTACTCCGATGAGTGTCCCAAGAAGATTGCCGCCACTGCCAATGTGAATGCCCCAGCTCAACAACAGTGTCGTGTTCAGTCCGGAAGAAGATTCGCCCCAGGGAACCCTCACAACCGCAACGGCCGTCTCTTCCACATGAACGCCGAAGAAGCCCAAGAAGCGCCAGATGTAGTGCTGGGTATGTTTCTGTCAACTCCGCTTTAGCAAGAGTGTTGTTTGATTCTGGAGCATCGCACTCATTTGTCACCGAAGAATTTGCATGCACTAGTAAGATTCACCCAACCAACTTGAAGCATGTTATGATAGTTCAAATACTCGGTTCAACCACAAAAGCTAGAAAAAATTGCAAAGCTGTACCTATTAGAATACATGGGATAGATTTTTATGCCAATCTAATAGTACTTGGAACCAAAGGTTTGGAAGTAGTACTAGGAATGGATTGGATGTCGAAGCATAAGGGATTGATAGACTGTGCCAAGAAAGCCATCACCATGACCAGTAGCTCTGGAGTATTAGTAGATCATATATCTGAAACCTTGCCCCGTCAATTCAAGTGCAACAAGAGTCTAGCACTACCCACCATAGACCAAGACAGAGTAGTATGTGAATACCCTGACGTATTCCCAGATGAATTGCCCGGTATGCCCCCGGATCGAGATATCCAGTTCATATTGAACTAATTCCTGGAACCAGACCCATAGCTTAGAGACCCTATAGCATGAACCCCTCGGAGTTAGTGGAACTGAAGAAGCAATTGGATGCTATGCTAGAGAAAGGCTTGATTCAACCGAGCGCATCGCCATGGAGATCACCCGTGTTGTTCGTCGACAAGAAGGATGGAGGCAACCATTTGTGCACAGATTACTGGAAGCTGAATGACGTCCCAATCAAGAACAAGTACCCCTTGCCAAAGATAGAGGATCTATTTGATTAGTTGACTCGTGCTAAAGTGTTCTCTAAGATTGATCTTAGGACTGGTTATCATCAACTTAAGATTCGTGCAACAGATATTTCAAAGACCACCTTTACCACAAGATATGGATTATATGAGTATACGGTCATGTCTTTTGGATTAAACAATGCCCCGCCTATTTCATGAATCTCATGAATAAGATCTTTATGAATTTTCTGGATAAGTTTGTCATTGTGTTTATCGATGATATTCTTATGTATTCCAAGTTAGAGGAAGACCATGAGCAACATCTGAGAACCATCCTTGAAACCCTTAGAAAGCATCAGTTGTATGCCAAGTTCAGCAAATGTGAGTTTTGGCCGAAAGAAGTAGGATTCCTCAGACATATTGTGTCAGCAGGAGGAGTCACCGTTGATCCCGCCAAGATCAAAGATGTTGAAGAATGGGAAGCCCCAACCACTCAAACCCAAGTCCATGCATTTCTCGGATTAGCGGGAGATTACCGCAAGTTCATAGAAGGATTTGCGAGCATCGCAAGACCTATGACCCAATTGTTGAAGAAGGACAAGAAGTTTGACTAGACTGACAAGTGTGAAGCAAGTTTCCAAGAGCTCAAAAAGAGATTGATTTCAGCCCCAATATTGATCATGCCAGATATCAAGAAGCCGTTTGATGTGTATTGTGATGCATCCAAGATTGGTATCGGATGTGTGTGGATGCAAGAAGGCAAAGTCATCGCATATCTGTCCCGACAACTGAAGCAGCATGATCAGAACTACCCTACCCATGATCTTGAATTAGCAGCTGAAGTATTAGCTTTGAAGACATGGCGTCATTACCTTATGGGTAATCGTTGCAAGATTTACTCAGATCACAAGAGTTTGAAGTATATTTTCACTTAGAAGGACCTGAATATGAGGCAAAGGAGATGGATAGATTTAATCAAGGATTATGACTTTGACATTCACTATCACCCCAACAAAGCCAATGTGGTAACGGATGCTCTTAGCAGATTGCCGTGTAGGTTAAACACCATGATCAAGGAGAAGCAACCAAGTTTGCATGAGGAGTTGGAGCAGTTTAGAACCAAGCTTGTTAGCAAAGGATTTTCAGCTAGCATTGGATTTCAACCCACTTTGATTAGTCAAATCAAGGAAGCCTAGAAGGGAAATGCAAGTATCGACAGAATCAAGCGTCGTATTCGTACATGAAAGGTACCTGGATTCACCGAAGACGAAGGAGGAGTTCTATGGTACAAAGGACGTATCTGTGTGCCAGCAGATTCGGAGCTGAAGCAAGTTATCATGCAAGAAGCTCATGATACTCTTTATTCTATCCACCCCGGAGGAACGAAGATGTATCAGGATTTGAAGAAGCAATTTTGGTGGCCCAAGATGAACAGAGAAATCGGAAGCTACATCGCCAAGTGTGATATCTGTTAGCGAGTTAAAGCGGAACATCAGAGAACCGCAGGAGTGTTGCAACCATTGCAAATTCCGGAATGGAAATGGGATTCCGTCGGAATGGACTTTAACACCAGTGCCTACTTCTAGTAGGGGAAATGACTCAATCTGGGTCATCATTGATAGGCTGTCCAAGGTAGCCCATTTTATACCTATCAAAACAACCTACCAGAGTTCAAAGCTAGCAGAGCTGTATATTGCTAGAATCGTCATTTTGCATGGAACCCCCAAGACCATAGTATCGGATCGAGGAATCCAATTTACCTCGATATTTTGGCAGAAAGTCCAAGAAGGATTAGGAACCAAGTTGAATTCCAGCAAACCGATGGACAGACTGAAAGAGTCAACCAAATCCTAGAAGATATGTTGAGAGCTTGTGTGTTAGAGTAGGGATCATAATGGGAGGATTGTGTGCCTTTCGCAGAATTCTCATACAACAATAGTTATCAAGCAAGTTTACAAATGGCCCCATTTGAGTTATTATATGGAAGGAAGTGCCATACCCCTTTGAATTGGTCGCAAGTAGGAGAGAGTCAGATTTTTGGACCCGACATCCTACGAGAAGCCGAACAGAAGGTTCAGACATAAGAGTTATGCTGACAAGAGACATAGAGACCTGACTTTCAATGTCGGAGATTTTGTGTATCTCAAAGTTTCGCCATTGAAGGGAACACAACATTTGTGTATGAAAGGTAACTTAGCCCCCAGATATATCAGACCCTTCAAGATTCTGAATCATCGAGGAGAAGTATCGTATCAACTGGAACTACCAGAGGAGATGTCTGCCATCCACAATGTGTTCCATATCTTGCTACTTCGCAAATTCCTAGAAGTGCTAGAGAAGACCCAAGTTTGCAAGAACATCGATCACCGAGCCATTGATATCAACAAGGATCTGACATATCGTGAAGTGCCCATCCGTACCTTGGAGGAAGCTTACAGAACCACCAGGACCCGGAGTATCAAATTTCTCAAGATCCAATGGAGCAACCATAACGAAGAAGAAGCCACTTGGGAGCGAGAAGATTACATTAGGACTGAGTTCCTAGATCTCTTTAGTTCCTAGTTTTCTTTCTTAAATCTCGGGATGAGATTTTGTTTAAGGGGGGAAGGTTTGTAACATCCCAAAACTTTAATCCAAGATATCAAGATCCAAAGCACCCAATTTAGGGTTAACAAAAACTTTTTATTATTAAAATAATTAAGCATGCATATGTGTGTTGCATTAATATGGAATTGTTTTGAATTTCCTTGTTTATTGGTTCTAATGGTTGTAAAATGATTCTAAGGTGAATGCCACATCAACTAGATCATTCCCAAGCAAAATCCAAAGAAAAAGAAATCAACTAGAATTAATGAAGGCAAATGATTATTTTTGCCATTTTAATCCACTAGGTCACTTTAGGTGTTCCTAGAACTCAAAGTCCAATAGAAACATTTATGAATCTTTGCACCCCTTGCTAGTATAAGTAATGATCTACCAAGGCCCACTTTGAAATCTTTCAAAAACATTTAAACACTAATTTTAAATGGCATTTGAAAATGGAATCCATTTCATATGCATAGACCACACCTTTTCAAAAACCACTCAAATGAATTCCCCTAGACCTTTCCAAACAGGCATAGAATCTCAAGCTTAGGTGGAGAACACTCAAAAATTTTTAATCCAAAATTCAAAACTTTTCTCCTTGCATCCATTCTGTCGAACACATGGCAGACACTGAACCAGAACTAGAGTAGCTTAACTGTTTCCACAGTGATCATCGACCAATTTGGTCTCCCACTTAATCCCCTGTCCCCCTAGCATCTACCCTAGCCCAGACCAGCTCCCCCTTCAATGCTAGCAATAGTGGCGCGCCGCCCAAATATGGTCGTCGCCGGCCAAACGCGGGCAACGCGCCAGCGACTGCGCAACTCCAATCCAGCATGCCCTAGCTCCACCAAACCCTACCGCCGTTGACGGTCCCTTCCCCGAGTGTTGCCAGCCCGTGGACCACCAATGACAGCCCGCGCCCACTGCCTCTGCACTGTGCCCAGCTCACGCCAGAGCACCGTCCCCGACAAGCCCGCACAAGCCACACCTTGCCTTTAGCTCGTGTGTGCTGCTCCGCCATAACCCCAGCACCTCCCAGACACGCCCTCTTCCCGCCGCGCGACTAGCAGCCACCGTGAAACACATCGAGTACCGCCTCTGCCGCGCAGAGTTCCAACCTTTCCCGACCACATGCCACCGGCCCTAGCGTCGCCATCACGCCATAGATGACCGGTAGAAGGCAAGCCACCATCCTCGTAACCTGCCCATGCCCCTAGCGCCCTGTATCATGGTCACCGACGAGCTCACCGACGCCCTCACGGTCCCCTTGTCGAGCCTATATAACGAGCCCTCCCCAACACCATTTTGTCACACCACTCAACTCCCCTCTCCCTCAGCACCACCTCACCCCATTGCCAAAGCCGCTCGAGCAGCCGTTCACCAGAATTGCGCCGGGGTTCGATGCAGCAGAGGAGGAAGAGCCCCGTCGATTTCATCCACCCAAGGAGCTGGCGCGACCTTGCCTGAGTCTGCCATCGTCTCCTCGTTCGATCGCCCCACTAGCTGGAGCCCTAGTATGCACCCTGCACCCCCACCGAGCCGCTAGGGTTCCGTCTCGCTGACGACCTGTCAGTCGTCGACGAAGAGCCACAACGGTAGATCGTAGTTCTAATCGTGCGGCCCACATCACCCCGTACCGCTTCGCGTTTTAAGAGCCGCTGACATGCAGGACCCCCCTGATAGCTGTTCTCCGCGCCACGGAGTGTGACTGGGCGGCCCGTTAGTGTTCCGCGATGGCCCTAGAATTCAAATTTAGATTTTTCTATTTAGACCTAATCTCGTTTCTGTCCACTATTCTGAAAATCAATTCAGAAAAATTTACTTCACCAAATTTAATGATTCCAATTTTGTTGGACAGATAATTTAAATCTGTATCCAGCCCTGTTGGTTTTAAATCAATTAGAGTTATAGATGACATATAGAAAAAATAACAAGATAGAGAGTTTTCCACATTCAAACATTTTTCAAAAATCAACCATAATAGCTTTTCAGTTCATTCCAACTCTCAAAAATCACATTTGACAATCCCTATCTGAATATGTAATAATATTTAGGTTTGAGTGCAGTGACTTTGGACTAGTACCAAAATAATGCTATATAGGCATTTCTAGTCACTTTAAATCATTAAATATTAATCTGAAACTTTATAAAACGTCATCCAACATTTAAATCACATTCCCATGTATTAGAATGTGTGGTGATGACATGTGTCCACATGATCCCATATTTTAAATGGAGAATATTAAATCTTATTTAATTTCAATGAGTAGAAATTACTTTTCTCAAATAAAATAAATAAAACTAGTTCATTAAAGTCTGGTGATGATTGTGATGATACTAGATCATCAAGTGTGTGCCTTAGTGGCTAAATAGACTAGTTAAGTATTGTTTGGTGATTGTGTATTTCCGTATGTATTTATAGACGATAGTATCGACCAAGTCTACGAAGAGGAGGAGTTCTACCCTGAAGAAGACGAGGAGAATTTTAACCACTACACCAATCAAGGCAAGCTATTTTTGGCAAGCTAAAACTTGCAAGCCATCACTAGATGCAATTATAACCCAAGCAAGATGCCTTAGGCATGCTTTGGTTATACCTTTTTGATTTATACCCATCCCAAGTTTTCTTACAAGCTTTACTTTATTTTACTTTACCAAAGTTCCTTACTTTGTTTATAGATAGCATAAAGAGTATAAAACTTGGCCTAGCTAGTTATACTTAGATGTCATTCTATGGCATGATATTGAGATTATCATCCCACCTTAGTCAACACTCTTAACTTAGTGATTAGAGCTAAACCAAAAACTTGATCACTCTAGATGGGAATACTTGGTGAAAATGACTTGTGAAAACTTTGGAATGATGAGTCATTCTATTGAGATGTTTTGATATGTGTTTAGAAACACAAATGGGATATGATGATGAAAATGTTGAGGCATGAGCCTTAGCCCTTTTATAAAAACTGATGGTTGGGTTCGGATGCGATACCATTCCAATTTTACCGTATAACCACAATACCTGAATTGGGTAAGGCTTAGCCGGAAGTTTTCTTGCATTAGTATTAGTTCCCTCGCGGGAGAGGTTTGAGCTCAAGGTACCTCTCAATGTTGTCCACCTATGCAGTGCCCAGGATGGGAGATGGCCATGGCTGGGAGGCCAAGCTCATAGGAGAGGTGCTTATACTAGAGTATGTAATGGAAAGGCTATGTTTGATTATCTGCATACTAAGTATGATGATTCAGGGTTATCCGTGATAGATGTATCGAATTTTATGGTGAAAGTGTACCACCTCTACAGAGTCTCAAAATATTCGAATAGCCGCGTCTGTGGTTATGGACAGTTGGAGTGGCCATACTGTTCCGTTGTCAGATATTTTAAAAATGACTTATGAAATGAATTGTGACATGACATGAAGACAACATGTTTGTGACTATGATAACTAAGTTCCCACTTAGGTGATTTCAAACTTTATTTTATCTTTCTTTGTTTCGGAACTCAACTTAGGTTTCAAACTTAACTTTACAAATAAACTTAGAAGTTAGCATTCCTATTAAAATTACCTTACTTGTTAGTGATAGTTTGTGAGTACTTAAAGAGTACTAATGACTTTGTCCCTGGCTATTCCCATGGCCAGACTATGAGGAGGACTACCCTGAAGGAGGACAGCAGGACGGCTACAACAACTAGGATCATCTCCCATCATCAGCATTGCTTGTGACACTAAAGATGGATCCCATCGCTACGCTATTTATTTCGCTACTTGTTTGTACTAAGACTGGATCATGAGATCCTTCATTTGTCTAATACCTTATTATAGTTTGTAATTTTTGATGTACTATGATATCCAATCTGTTATGTCTCGCAAAAATGGTAATCCTGGGATTGCGATGTATGGCATAACAGGCATCTGGGATCAAAAATCTGGGTGTTGACAGTTCCTATCTGCACGAGCTTTGTGACGAAGTTCAATTAGCTTGTTGTCTCTTGGGGGAATAACTTCATCATTTGAGTCTTCGTTGGAATCATTGGCTTGGCCTTGATCTTCAACTTGATTAGCAGGAATAGGGGATGATGAATCTTGCCCTTGATGTTGATCAACAGCCGTAACAGGAGGCCGCTACTCTTCAGGCTTTTCAGCGCCGGATTTTCTGGTAGAGAGTGGGGCTGGATAATCCGTCCTGGGGAAACCTGAAGCATATTCGCATTCTTGACTAGTTCTTTCTCGAATTGGAGAGGGGCCAGATAATCTGGGGTCAGCCGAAAAATCCAGCGTGGGACTTGCAGCAGATTCTTTGACATGTTGATCAATTCTACCAGTTGAGGATGGTTGGCCGGATAATACGGTGTCCACCGGATAATCCGGCATGGAGCTTTCAGGATCATTTTGGTCATCAACATTTTTTGGGGTTGGTGTAGAAGTTTCTTCAATGGTAGGAGCATGTTGAGCTTGTGTCGATGAGGTCTCTACTTGAGTAGAGCATTGTCCTTCCCGATCCACCACAAGGGGTTCCTCAATGGGGCGGAAAAATCTCACGCCCATTCTTATTATGGCATCTTGGGGTATTTCAACATCTGCATCACAAACATAAACTTGCCCCGTACGAGAGCCATTATTTTCCTCGAACACCACACTACAAGATTCTACAATAGTTCCGGAGAGCTTATTGTAGACTCTATAAGTGTGGGACTCGGCACCATAACCCACAAAAATGCCTTCTAAAGCATTAGACTCAAATTTAGATAAACGGACTCCTTTAATGAGAAAGAAACACTTACAACCAAATACCCGGAACTAGGAGATGTTTGGCTTGTTACTAGTAAGTATTTCATACTGAGTCTTGTCCAAGATTTTGCGGAGATAGAGCCGGTTGTATGAATGGCATGCGGTAGAGATTGCTTCAGCCCAAAAGTTATAAGGAGACTTAAATTAAGCTAGCATAGATCTGGCCATATCCATTAAGGTTCGTTTCTTCCTCTCAGAAACACCATTTTGTTGAGGGGTGTACGTAGCAGAATATTGATGTCTTATCCCCTCCTCACTCAGGAATTCATTTAAGCAGTAGTTCTTGAACTCGGAGCCGTTATCACTTATTATTGACAATATAGGGACATTGTGTTGACGTTGAACCTTGTTGGCAAAGTCGATGACCATTTGTTCAGTCCCGCTCTTCAACTTGAAGAAATAGACCCATGTGTATCTTGAGTAATCGTCAACAATCATGAGGCAATATTTCTTCCCACCGAGACTTGCATGAGATGGAGGACCAAAGATATCCACATGGAGGAGATCCAAAATTCTCTTTGATGAAATAATGATCTTCCTTCGATGGGGAGAATCCTGCATTTTCCTTTCACCACAAGCCCTGCAAACATGATCTTGGCAAATGAAACATTTTCTTTTAGTCCAAGGATGTGGCCACCCTTGTGGAGACTTTGCAAAGTTGTCATATTGACATGGGCTAGTCGGCGATGCCATAGCCAACCCGCATCGGCCTTTCCGAAAAGACACATCGGGCCTGTAGTGGTTTCCCCGAAAAGTCCACCACGTACAGGTCATTTTTGACATATCCCACGAAAGCGACCTTTAGAGACTTGCTCCACAAGAGTACCACCAAATCAGCATCCATAAAAACTGCAAAGCCCGTCTTACTAAGGGCACGAACTGAAAGTAAATTGTAACCGAGGGTATCAACAAGCATGACGTCCACGAGAGAGATATCTTGAGCAACCACAACTTTGTCGAGACCCAATACCTCAGATTTTGACTTGTCACCATAGGAGACGGTTATGTGATCATGGTTTGGCCGCATCTCCGAGATGATCTCCTTGCTTCCGGTCATATGACTAGTGCACCCTCTATCGAGTACCCATTTATATCCACCGGAAGCATATCACACAAGAAAGTTACTTCTTGGTTTTAGGAACCCATTTTTCAATGGGTCCTCTCATGTTAGTGACAAGGGTCTTGGTAACCCAAATAGACCAAGAAATTTAACTATCATAAGGACCTATATAGCTAGCATATACATCACCATAATAATCATAGAATAACTCATAATTAGGATTATTAGCCCCTGCAAAACCATCATAATTAGTCTTGTCATTAGAGGTGGTGCTTGTCTTCGGATGAGAAGATTTGCTCTTCTTCTTCTTCTTTTTCTTCTTCTTGTTCTTGTTCTTCTTTGTCTTGTTAACATAACCAAGACCTTATTTCCCATTGTTTGTCCTTTGCTTGCTAAGCACCTCATCTAGGACCTTTTTACCTTTAAGTTGAGATCCCTTTACAAGTTCTTGTTTTAGCCTTGTATTTTCTTGATCAATGTCTTCATGTCCACAAGATGGAGTGGAGGTGCTGGGCATATCATACTTGTCCAATTGAGTTTGGAGCTGATCACGAGACTCCTTTAGAGTAGAATGTTCACTCTCCAATTCCTTGTGAGCAATGTCAAGTTTCTCACACTTCTCTGAGAGTCTAGCATGAGCAGCCCCAAATGCAACCTTTTCCTTAGCAAGAGCATTGTCACGTTCTTTCATGAGCTGGGCAACAACCTCTTCATGTGATTCCTCAATTGACTTGAGTTTCTCCTCCAAGGATACTCGAGCTTCCTCTTCTTCTTCTAAGGCATTCTTCAAGGAGGGTATCTCCAGGGCATCTTCTCTTTCAATTCTACCCTTTTCTTCAAGAAGAGCTTTAGAATGAGCAAGTTGACTCATAAGAGCATCAAAGTGAAGTTTGTGCTCACCTTGCAAGTTAGTGAAAAAATTGTCGAAAGCAATAACTTCTTATTTTATCTTAAGACTAGCATGATCATCCATATCCATATCTATATTAGTCTTAGGAAACAAAGAAATAGAAGATGATACCTCGGACCCTCTTGCCATGAGCCAAGTGACGTTGTTGTTGATGACATTTTCATTCGGAGAGTCGAAGAGTGATGATGGGGTAGATGTGGTGGCTATAGCAGCCACCTCTCGAGAACTATCTTCATCCTCTTCGTCTTCACTTGCAGAGAAATATTCTTCTTGAGCCACAAAGACAATTTTGGGTTGCTTCTTGTACAGACTATTCTTTTTGATAAATGGCTTCTTTCGAGGTGCCTTGTACTTTACTTTAAGGATGAGCCTACCACATTTGTCTTCTCTACTTTGATATGGACATTCAGCCACGAATTGCATCCTATCTCCACAATTCTAGCATGTTCTCGGTTTTGGGCCATTTTCTCTTCTTCCACTTGACCCATTCTTGCACTCGAGTTCAACCTTGGCCTTGGCTGGATCTTCCAAAAATTCCTTGAATAGAAAGCCATGTACTCACCATGAGCATGCTTGACTTCCTCGAGACAGCCCATGGAGGCACCCTCGTATCCTTTTTCATCCTCATCTTGTTCAACAACATTTGCCTTTAGAGCAACATTGACTCCTTTTTGCATTCCAATAGCCCGAGCACGGGCACGGGCATCTTCAGTGTTCTTAGCTACAACCTTTAATGATGCCATTTCTTGCATGACTTCATTGGAAGTCATTTGATGGTAGTTATGTCTACCTTGCAAACTCTTCAAGTCTTTTGGCTCAAATGGCATTAGAGCACTCACAAATTTCCTTTTTATCCAAGCATCATCAATGTGAGTGGTTCCATGTTTTCTAAACGTTGTTGCAATGCCCTTGAGCCTTCTATACATACCTTCATGGTCTTCACCATCCAACATGTAAAATCCTTCAGCTTCATTCCTAAGGGCATCATACTTATTTCTTCTCATGCTTTCATTTCCAATGAATAGGTCGGTGAGTGCATCCCAAGCTTCTTTGGCGGTGTTGGAGTGCTCAATGTGGGGCATGTCCTTGGGACCCACTCCGAGCTGAATCATGTGGAGAGCCGTTGCATTCAGTTGACTATACACAACTTCTCTCCTAGTCAAGTTGGTGGGGTATCCAATATGAAGAACATCTTCGATAATCCTCCAAAGCTCAATCGATGAACTGCATACATGAGTTTTCATTAAGAATTGCCATTGATTAAATAAAGATGAAGTAAGCTTGGGTGGATCACCCCTATTGTTTATATGAGGATCCAGGATAGGTGGGTCAGGAGAATATAGATGAGGAACCTCACTATAGTCCTCCTTACCACTTCCCTTCTTGGAGGAAGAACCATTATGTTTTTCACCTACCACTTCATCTTCCTTAGATCTGGCGTGAGCCTTATCCTTGGATAGAGGAGTGGTGGCCTCAGAGGAAGATGGAGATGGGGATGTAGATGATGTGCGGCGAGCAATCATTTGCTACATCCCCTCCATCTTAGTCTCAAAGGATTTCAACAAGGTTGTTTCCAACGTCTTGAGGTTATCCATTGTGACCTTGTCCATAGCCTCATTCCCATTTTCCCTAGTACCCATACTTCTCTTAGGCGGTTAAGCCCGAATAAAGAGCCGGGGCTCTGATACCAATTGAAATGGATCATATGGGCACCTAGAGGGGGGGGGGCGGTGAATAGGTGCTACTTCAAATTTTAATGCTTTTTCACTTTTCGGCTTGACACAAATGGTAAATTATCTAGATATACTATTATGTAGAATTTCGCTATATGCAAACCTAACTACTAGCGAGTAAAGGCGAGTAAAGTGAGTAACGAGGAATGATGAAGCATGCGGAGACACAGGATTTGGTTTAACGTAGTTCCTTCCTTGTTAAGGGAAGTACAACTGTGTTGTAGGGGTGGGTGGTACTAAGACCACCACGCCACAATAGGCCTCACCCTGTTCTCCGATGGATCCCACCACCAAAGGCTTGATCCACCTTTCCACTATAGGAACCCTTCAAGGCAGGAACCGACGCATTTACACAACTAGCGGGGCACAACTCCACAACCAAATTGGAGGCTCCCGTAATGACAACAAGCTGCCACAAGAACAAGTTATCAATAACAAAACACAAAATCTAGATATTAGCGAGAATACTAGATCGGGATTTATCCAAGTGAATGGAGAGGAGTTGATGCGCTCAATTCGTGATGACGATGTATGATGTCTCCTCCTTCAATTCCCCCCAAGATCGAAGCCTTCAGGTGGTTGAAGTGGGAGATCTTGAGAGAGAGCCTTTACAACTGGTCTGATCTTTTTTGAATGAACCAAGGAATCTGACAGGAGGGGAAGACGTGGCTTTTATACCCTCGGTCTAGATGGAGCCGTTGGAGCTTTTTGGGTCAGATTATCCGCCCTGAGTGAGGGCCGGATTATCCGGCCTAAGTAAAACTTCCCCCCAGCCTCGGACAATCCGGGGAATAATCTGCCCCCGTACTGTGCGACGCGCTGAGCCAGCCTTTGCTTGTCCTGGGGGGCGGATTATCTGGCCCAAGGTGAGGACCGGATTATCCGGTCAGGGGAAGAAAATATGCCCCACTTCAGATTGTCCGGGGAAAAGTCTGCCCCTAGTCAGAGCCTCGTGCCATGCCAACCCTTTATCGTCTCCTAGGCGCCGGATTATCTGGCCCGAGGTGAGGGCCGGATTATCCGGTTAAGGGAAGAAAGTCCGACTCGTTTCGGATTTTCCGGGGGGAAATCCGCCCCCAGTCAGAGACTCGCGCCATGCCATCCTTTGCCAAGAGGGTCGGGCTGGATTATCTGGTCCTTCATGGGGGCAGATAATCTGGCCCCCAAACACAATAAACATTTCCCTACACACTAAGCACAAATGAGAAAACTCCACGGTATTCTTATCTAACACGCGAAACATAGGGAACCATGAAATGTTCTTTCACATGTGTTCTTTTCCTAAACCACATTGATAGCCTAGTATCATTGCATGTGTTATTTTCCAAAAGAACATTTATCCACATGACCACACACACTATTGGATTTTGTGATGCAACTTCTGTCACACTGGTGCAACATTCCATGTGGAAGCTGCTTTCCTCTTTGTTTTTGGTCTGCGTGACCATGGTTTGACACATGGAGTGTCATTGCATGTGTTTTTCCAAACCACCTTGATCCACATGACCACACACACTCACGTGAATGTGGTGATGTGTCACACTGGTGCTCCATTGCATTTGGTAGTTGCATTCCAACATGTTTTTCGGCTTTCTGACCATGGTTTGACACGTGGTGCAACATGTGATGAACCTTCTGCCACACTGGTGCAACATTCAATGTGGAAGTTGCTTTCCTATGTGATTTTGCTTTCTATGACCCTGGTTTCACACATGGAGTCCCTAGAGTCATTGCATGTGTTATTTTCCTAAACCACATTGACCCCCTAGTGTCATTGCATGTGTTCTTTTCCAAAACCACATTGATCAACATGACCACGCACACTCTAGTGGATTCTATGATGCAACTTCTGTCACATTGGTGTAACATCCAACGTGGAAGATGCTTTCCTCTTTGTTTTTGGTCTCTATGACCATGGTTTGACACATGGAGTGTCACCGCATGTGTTTTTTCCAAATCACCTTGATCCACACGACGACACATGCTCAAGTGGATGTGGTGATGTGTCACACTGGTGCTCCATTGCATTTGGCAGTTGCATTCCAACATGTTTTTTGGTTTGATAACTATGGTTTGACACATGGTGCAACATGTGATGCAACTTCTATCACACTGGTGCAACATTCCATGTGGAAGTTGCTTTCCTATGTGATTTTGGTCTCTGTGACCATGGTTTGACACATGGAGTCCCTAGAGTCATTGCATGTGTTATTTTCCTAAACCACATTGATCCCCTAGTGTCATTGGATGTGTTATTTTCCAAAACCACATTGATCCACATGACCACACACACTCTAGTGGATTTTGCGATGCAACTTCTGTCACACTGGTGCAACATGCAATGTGGATGCTGCTTTCCTATGTGTTTTTGGTCTCTATGACCATGTTTGACACATGGAGTCCCTAGAGTCATTGCATGTGTTCTTTTCCTCAAACCACATTGATACCCTAGTGTCATTGCATGTGTTATTTTCCAAAACCACATTGATCCACATGACCACACACACTCCAATGGATTCTGTGGTGCAACTTATATCACACTGATGCAACATGCAATGTAGAAGGTGCTTTCCTATGTGTTTTTGGTGTCTGTGACCATGGTTTGACACATTGAGTCCCTAGAGTCATTGCATGTGTTATTTTCCTAAACCATATTAATCCCCTAGTGTCATTGCATGTGTTCTTTTCCAAAAACCACATGGATTCACATGACCACACACACTCTAGTGGATTCCGTGATGCAACTTCTGTCACACTGGTGCAACATTCCATGATATCTATATAATATCATTGTTCTTTATGAAATATATACCCTATGATATATCATGAAACATATGTTCACATGATATCTATATAATATCATAGTTCTTCATAGTTTTTTCATTTGTAGATATTTTGATGTAGGGCAATATGTATTTCAGTGTAAAAAAACCATTTTCCATCTTTTAAATCTGTGTATATTTTCTATTTGAATCCCTTTGTCTGTTTTGCCCTTGGTTTTTTTGATTCTACATAGTTTTTACCTCTCTCGTAGTGACAAACTCTCACAAATTCCCAAACGTGTGCTCACTTTGCCTGCAAGGCGCTAAATGTTTGACATAGTTGTCATGCGGATCGTTTGCACCTACCATTGATCCTCTCTGATCCAAGGCGGATTGTTACACGCGTCGTGCTCTTCACACTACATCGTGAGAACACACGGAAGTCCACTTGCCATATGGCCCCCTGTTTTATCCATTGGGTTTTTAAGGGGCGTGTCTCTCTCAGTGACTCTTCTACAAGAAGAAACACTGAGCAATACATTAAATAATTCATCGAGTGGTCATGTCACATTTAATTCTCGTCTGAAAAGCCTACTACTCCACAACACGACAATGGTCATCCACAGGCTATCCCATTTTTTCACTGCGTGCCTGCAATCTCATTTCCAATAAGGCCCCACCGCACAAACCTTCCATGCGTCAGCCGGAGGCTGAAGAGTTGCCTACCGGGGCAGCAACTGGGCCCCTCGAGGAGACCTAAACGTCCCCACATTTAAAACCTAGTCGTCTTCATCATGTCCCTTACACTCATCCACTCCTCCCTCTGCCTGGTCTAGCAAAACCCTACAATTCTCACCATACAGCCACCAACCTTCTCCATTCCAACGCTATGAAGCCAGTGCGTAGAGGTGAGTCTGCGGGCATCGCCCCCGCTTCTACTACGAGCGATGAGGTGCTTCCGGCCATAGATCTGGAGGAGCAGCATGCATGAGAGGGTAAGGATGACTTCCAGTTAGACCCCTATGGGGACTATGTGCTCACTGATGCAGACGACTTTGGAACCCCTGATGAGGGTGAGGAGTTTGACGAACACGCTCCGCTCGTGTACCCGGAGGTACATCTATTTCTCCATGTTTCGTAGTGTTTCGTATTTTCTTCTCGGGATGTAGATGTACCTTTTAATCTATTCATGTACTATTTAATATTTTAATGTACTCCTTAATCTAGTCCTAATGATTGAATGCACCGTACAAAACGATGCATGCAGAGATTTAGTCTTTTATGAATGAATACACATTATATATTTATTAAGTTATCAAGAACACAAACAATCTTAATTTAGGAGAGAGTTGGGGAGACAACCGTAATGAATTGCCGAACATGTATAAATATTTTATTATTTTCATAGTAACTTTGAATGGTTATTCGAATATCTATTTATTATTTTTCTGATTTTTGTTTGCACTTTATCCATTACAGGTAGATTCTAGTGACGTGGACTATGACAAGGAGGACATGGATAACAAGAGTCGCCATGTCATGAAGAAGCTCAAGAGCGGGAGGATCCATTTCCGCACTCGACTTGGGGAGCACAAGTGCCCTTTCTGTAAGAAAGGAGTCAACCCGAGGATTGACAGCTTGATTCCGCATGTAGTTGGTATCTGTAAAAGCCCAACGAGTAAACACAAGTCAACGACCAAGGCTAAACATGTTGTGTATGGCAAATCCCTCAGGGAGTATGTCAAGACCGGCCTGGTGTCCCCGTACCTAGGGATCGTGGCCGAGATCGGCAACTTCCAGCCGGTGAACCCATGACTGTGCTGCCCTGGCCCCTAATATTGTCTAATTGTCTTGTCATTCCTAGAACCAAAAACTAAGTGGTGTCGATGAAACCGGATGCTATGCTATCGACATGTGTGTTACAACATTGCTGGATCGTGCTTTCTTACACTACTGGGGGACCCAAAAACTTCTAGAAGCCTGGGAAAACGAGTTTAAGTTGCCAAATTCTAGACAAAATTACTGTCTCGTCTCGCCTACGCTGACATCGGGGATGTCGGACACCCCCTATTTGTTCGGTAGTGGGCACGAAGGCGTTCTGGCCTCAAGATCGGTGAAGGAACCTGCTGATACAAGCATACAGCACACACAGAACACACATGAGCATTTTTTACCCAGGTTCAGGCCGTCCTTCGGCTAACAACCCTACGTTCTGCTTTGGTGGATTATCTAGGGTGGATCGAGATACAAGAAGATGATCTCTATGGTGCCGGTGAGATGCTTTCTCTAGCTTCTACACTCCCCCGGCTTCCTCTTTCTTTCTTTCCTCACTTCCTTGCTTTCTCATAGCCCTCTAAACCTCTCTTCTTACCAAAACCCTCCTTTCGAACCTCTATGCCTCAAAACACATTTCCCTATGCCTCACAGGAACCCTTCCTTTCACTCTCCAAAATACCCCCCTCCAACTCTCGGCCAAGTGCCTCCTTTTATACACCAAGGGGTCACCACAGGGCTGGCGTGGAACACCATCCGGGGCATTCCTGGGCCTCAATCGCAGTGTGCCACGCGGTCTTCAAGCAGATAGGCTGCACCTGTGGCCAATGGATGGCTAGGGGTGGTGCTCAGATGCACTCATGGACGAGTGATAGCTCAGGCTCCGAGATGTCACTCCTATCAGTGCCATGTTGTAGTGTACTGCAACGTCATGATGATGTCCAGCAATGCTGACACAGCGCCGGTTCCCAAGGCTGGGCCTGACACACCTTGTCAGGCACAGTTGACTCTGGTTCCCGGGCCGTGCCTAGCCTAGGAGAGGGTGCTTCCATGGTACTTCCGAGGCTTGGTAGTGGCCGCTCCTCGGCCTCGCTACCCCCAACAGTGCCCTAGCCCTCCTTCCGGGCACCCCCGAAAGGAGGGGCAGGGCCGCCTTGCTCTCGTCGTTGTCCTTTCCTCCTTATCCCGCCCTACTGGCAGACCGAGGCACGTCTGGTAGCATTCGTCTCACCCATAGGCACCTACAACATAGCTGATACTTAGTCTCCATAGGCTCATCATGACAGAACCATACCTGCTTGGAGCACACGGTTCTTGTATCCTGGCGACGCCCTTGCCGGCCAAGCCGTACATCCACTGGGTTACTGACCAGTGGGTCCTAGCCGACGCGCTGAGGCACAATGCGAGGGACCCCCCATCCCATTACGCTGACAGAAGCCCTCGAGCGAGGGCCGACAAATTGCAATGCAGGTCATAGTTCGACGAAGAGGCTATTGCCAGGCTTCGCCCATCAATAGCGTGTGGGCCCAGTCCACATCGCGGGAAGCGCGACAAGACTAGATGGAACACCGTCCCATCCATAGAGCTGACGTGCGCGTGCCTGCGCTCTCAAGTGGTTGCGGGACTGCCGACCCACGCCTTGGCTTCCGTGATAGCCCACATTAACTGCGCCTGCTTTGATTCTTGCAAACTAACTTTGGTGGGGCGTGATCGTTGCCCTCCCGTGAGCCGGTGAGGTGGGCAGCAACCATTCCCCTTCTTTTTGCTAATAAAGTGAGGGAAGGCGCGGGGCTATGGCTCACTCTCCACTTCCCTTGCAGCCTTTCCTTCCAACTCCCTGCTCGGTAATGAATATGATGGCGTCGAGAACCTCCAATGATGACGATCCTCCTTTACGGGTGGGGGAGATGGCTCCGGCCTCGTCCGAGGGGACACGGCGCATACGCAGGCACCAAGGCCACCGCGTCTCCTTTAGCGCTGGAAAGGATCTCCCGCAACTGCGAACTGGGGCCCCGCCCCGCCGTGGCCGCTGTTAAGGCAGCAATGGATGGAGAGGCCCTCCTAGTCGTCGTTCTCCTTCTCCAAGGTGCGGACGTGGCCTGCCTCGCCAGGGTCGTACCGGACGATGCTCACTCCCCCGTCCAACTCCAATTTCTCTATCTCAGTTTCGGGAGGAATACATTGCGGACTTGGTGGGCTCCGAGTTCTTGGTCATCCTAGGCACGGGCTGCAAGAAGCGGTTCGTGCTTCCCCATTCCCTGGCTGAGGATCTGAATGGTCTTTGTGCAAGCTATGTAGAGTTGCATGAGACCAGCGGGGGCCAAATCGTATGGAACCTCCGAGTGGAGGTAGGTGAATAGGGCCGCATGGTCCTAGGCAAGGGGTGGCCTTCGTTCGTAGACTGGTATAAGATATGGGTCGGCCACGTGCTGAAATTCCACTACCGCGGTGGGGATCGGCTCATAGTAAAGGTATTCGATGACACCATGTGCTACCGCAGCTACCCTGCCTACTCCCCTGGCGACATGGGGTCGAAGGGGTGCTCCTTCTCAAGTAGAGGACGCCAGGGGGTCGACTAGGCAACGCGACGCCACCAAGAACGGCAGGGACCAGCACTTGCCCCCTTATCCTAGAATGCAGCCTTTTGCCCACAACCTTCCATCGAGTGTATTCTTATGCGTCGGGTTCTGTATCACACATTGTTCAAATGTAATGCCAATTTTCTACCATTAGTATATTTACCTTTGGCTTGCATTATTCGCTCTTCTCTTTGTCATGTCACGCTCATGGCTGTCCTTGGTTCGCCTGGCTGTTGCCGCGTTGATGCGTTCGCGGGTTCGGTGGGGGCGTTGTTCATCGTCGCATAAACCTTGCTCTTGCTCCCTTCGCTTCAACCATGCGATCATTTCATGCCGTGCTTGCGGGTCCAACTTCCCTTGGAAGCCGTGTGGTTGTTGCTATCCGATGGAAAGCCTTTCTCCTTTGTCGAGACCTTTCCCTGGCCTCATCTTGCTTATCCATCAGTTGCTCATCCTGAAACACGATGAACACACCTTACGGAATCTTACCCATGCATCAAGTTTAAAACAAGGTGTTGTGCGCTTGATCAGGGAGCACGGTGTTGCCAACTCGGAGGCCTGACGTGGGAGGTGTGTCTTTGCGATTTAGTCCTCATCAGCAATTCCTAGAGCACAACGCTCATACCTAAGAGCGGATCATGAGAGTTTGATGTTTCCTGGCCTGGCGGTCTCATTACCTATGTCCGACCGTGAGAAAACCAAAGGAATGCAAAATCCTAAAAAGGCTCGGCAAATGAAAATAGGCGGAAGAACGAGAGAAACGATATTTCCATTCCAAAACGGGGGAAGCCCCTGGGTTACAAGAGGTTTACACATAGGCGGGCCAGGCCAGTTATGCTAGTATTCATCGCATTTGCTGGGAGTACTACTCACTCCCGGGCTTTAGGGTTTGTCGGGAGCACCACGCACGCTCCTGGGCTTTCATTTGCCGGGGGAACCTCCACTCACACTCGAGTTTTAAGGTTTTTCCGAGAGTACCACGCCCACTCCCGGGCTTTTAAGGTTTCCTGGGAGCACCACACACGCTCCCGGGCTTTCATTTGCCGGGGGAACCTCCAATCACCCGGGCTTTTATTGTAAGTAGATATATATATTCTGTTTTTCTGAAGGTTGTCGGGACCACCATGCACACTCCTGGGCTTTCATTTGCCGGGGGAACCTCCACTCACACCCAGGATTTTTAGCTGGTTGGGTGGATGCGAGAAGTTGTTAGGTTACTCAGAGAGCCACCAGTACCAGAAAGGTCATCAGAACTAAGTTTTGGAAAGGGTCACAACCTTTTCCTGGGTGATCCAGGAATCAGGGCGAAAGGTTGGTCCGAATCGGACATAGAGCCAGTGTGAGTCACAGGGGAAGCGGTGGCTGCTAGTTTGAATAGTTGTTCAGAGCAGAACATGGCGCCCTAATATCACCTTCACGGTCAAGGTCCCCCATGGGGAGGGAAGCTTGAGCGAGTTGTAGGCATGGTGGGAGACCACCATGAACTTTGCCAAGGTAGGGCGCCCTATTATGTCGTTATCTGGCAGGGCATATGCAACATCGAAGATGATGTTCTTGATGTGGTAGTTGTCTTGAGTGCTGAATGTGACTGGTAGCTCAATCTTCCCCCACGGCTGGATAGCTCTCGGGCTTAAGCCTGGGAAAGACCCCATAGGGGCCAATTGATCCTCAATTATCTGGAGCTTATCCAACAGCTTTGCCGCGAGGATATTGAGACCATGCCCTCCATCCACTAGCATCTTGGTAAATCATATATTCTTTATGATGGGGGAGACCACCAGGGGTAGCGTGCCGACCCCGGCGTTGCGGTCTAGATGATCTCCCGCATCAAAAGTAATCAGCATGCGAGACCACCGAAGTGGCCATTGCGCATCTGGGCTAGGCTGCACGGTGCATAGTTCACGAGATAAATGCTTAAACTTCCCGTGGGAAGTCATGGCGTAGGCTCCTTCGTGTGCGCACACACAATCCTATACTTGTGGGTACTGTTCGCCCCCATCATCATCGCCTCCTTGGTTAATGGCAGGGCCGTTGCCATGTGGTTGAGGGGCTGCGTTGTTGTGGCCCCCTCCGTGCCCCGCTCTTGCTGCGTCTCCACCGTCTCCATCCCCTCCTCGTGCAGTTCCCACGTTGCCCCCGCGACCTCCGGTGGGGGCGCCTAGGTTAGGTTGTGCCTGGCAGTCTTTCGCATGATAACCAACATTATTGCAGCGGTAACAGTTCCCGAGGTTACCATTAGCCCCCTACTCAGCTATGCGCCTCTTCCTTCTCTCAGCATAACAGAGGATGGAGCGACAGTTTCGAGGGTCATGCTCGTCGAACTCATGCACAGGGCACCACTTCCCCCATGGCGGGCTTGGTATCTGCCACTTCTTCCTCCAGTATGGTTTTCTTCTCAGCCCTAGTAGGAGAACTAGGCTCCGTAGCCAAAGTCTGACAAATGCCCCGCTTACTTCTTTGCAACAGTGCTTCACGGGTCCACTACTCCAGTGTCCTCCCGAGCAACATTATTGGGTGCGAGGCATCCTTCCTCTGCTAAGGAGAAAAGGTCAGCCAACACCCACAACTCATGAATGCTCTTGATGGGATGCATGTTAAGCTCTTCGCGCATCTTGTTGTCGTTCACATTCATGGTGAATGCACCAATAATGGCGGTGTCCTCCGCCTCCGGGATAGTGTGTGCGATCCGTGAAAATCGTAGCATGAAGTCTCGTAGCCGCTCTCCACTCCCCTGGACCACTTTGTGGAGCTGAATGAGTGTTCCTGGGTGCTTGAAGGCTCCCTGGAACACGCTCACAAAGCGAGTACACAATTCGGCCTAGGAAAGAATGTACTCGTTGGGTAGATGCATGTGCCAGGACAAGGCCGTGCCCTTCAGGGCCATTGGAAACCAATTTGCCATGACCTTCTCATCAATGCTGGTAGCCATCATTGTAGTAGATTAGATGTCCAGAAACTCCTTCATGTTGGTGATGCCTTCAAACTTTACGGGGACAATGGGATGGAACTTCGGCGGCCACACCACCTGTCGTAAGGCTGGAGAGAAGGCGGGGCAACCGCTCCCGTATCCCAAAACCATGGTCCCTTCCTCAGCTTCACCTCACGAGTTAGGGAACGCCAGCACCCGCAGCCTGTTGACGCAGTTGTAGCAAGTAGTCTTGAACCAGCGCCTCATTAGCCATGGAAAATCGACTTGGACCTCTTTGGCACGCATGTGCGTGGGGTAGGCATATGACCCCACAGAGAGGTGGTATTGTTCGGCAGGTCTTGGGCCTCCAGCCCCCAAGCGGCCAGTGGCATGGTTGTCGATCCTCCTTCCACCGTCGCGGGGTCCAGCAGACCCTGGCCCAAGGGCAACGTTCCAGGAACACGGCCTCCGGACAGTGTTTTGCATGGGTCCCGTGGTGGTGGTAGGAGCGTGCTCCACCCCACGCCTCGGCACCAGATTGTACTAGGAATGAGGGTAGGCTAACTCCTGATGCATCCTGATGAACTCTACCTGCGCGTCGAGGTCGTCCCTCCATGCCGCATACTTCACCGTCCCAGGAGCTGGTGGGTGCCGAGCTATGGCACGGGCAGCAACAACTGTTCCCCCAAAGTTTGGTTCCCAGAGCGGTGGGAATGAGGTTGGTGGTTAGTACTTGGCGAGGCGAGATGAGTCCCGGCGTGAGCTAGTGCGTTCTAGGCTGGTGCATGATGCTCTAGTTTAGGGTCAGCTCCTTCACCCCCAACCGGTGCGACTCCTCCGGACAAATGGCCTCCTCCGTCAGCGTCTCCTACGCCACCGGGGAGGGGCATTCCACCGGCGGCACCTCCTGTGTTGTCGGCAAAGGGATCTTCAAGCGCGATGTCTCCTGTGTCGCTTGGCTGTGGAACCTCATGTGCAACGGCACCCTCGCCAGTATGCTCGCCTTCCTCAATCGCGAGGTGCGGTTATGACGGCGGTGGTGGTGGCGCGGTTGCACTTGGCCCTGGACGTGGGTTGGCACCTACGACGGTAGTCGCGTGCCGTGCATGAGGCTCGGCATCCAAGCCCCCAGTCGTGGTAAGGGCGTGGGAGCGAGTTCGTGCAGTGGGCGAGTCTACTGCAGTAGGGCCGGTCCTAGAGCTAGGACCTTTCCTCGGCGCCATGGCTGGTGATGATGTAGTCGATGTCGATGGTGAACACAAAGACGAAGAAGACGTTGGTGACAATGATGGTGATGACAACGAAACTCACGGAGCTGTCTATGGTGATGATGATTGCTGAAGTCGAAAACGCGAGCACCCCCCTACCTGTCGCACAAGATGTCGCTTCTCTCCTATGTTGACATCGGGATGTTGGACACCCCTATTTGTTCGGTATTGGGAACGAAGGCGTTCTGGCCTCAACATCGGTGAAGGAACCTGTTGATACAAGCATACGGCACACACATAACACACATGAGCATTTTTTACCTAGGTTTGGGGCTCCCTTCGTCTAACAACCCTACGTCCTGCTTTGGTGGATTATCTAGGGTGGATCGAGATACAAGAAGATGATCTCAATGGTGCTGGGGAGACGCTTTCTCTAGATTCTACACTCGCCAGCCTTCCTCTTTCTTTCTTTCCTCACTTCCTTGCTTTCTCATAGCCCTATGAACCTCTCTTCTTACCAAAACCCTCCATCCGAACCTCTATGCCTCCAAAAAACCTTTCCCTATGCCTCACATGAGCCCTTCCTTTCACTCTCCAAAATCCCTCCCTCTAACTCTCGGCCAAGTGCCTCCTTTTTTACACCAAGGGATCACCACAGGGCTGGCGTGCAGCACCATCTGGGGCGTTCCCCAAGCCTCAATCGCGGTGTGCCATGCGGTCTTCAAGAAAATAGGAAGCGCCTGTGGCAATTGGATGGCTAGGGGCGGTGCTCAGATGCACTCGATCGCCGAGTGACAGCTCAAGGCTCCGAGATGTCACTCCTGTCAGTGGCACACTGTAGTGGACTGCAGCATCATGAAGATGTCCATCAATGTTGATGCATCGCCGGTTCCCAAGGCTAGGCCTGACACGCCTTGTGAGGAATAGTTGACTCTGGTTCCCGAGTCGCGCCTGGCCCGGGAGAGGGTGCCTCCATGGTCCTTCTAGGCTTGGTAGAGGCTACTCCTCGGCCTTGCTGCCCCCAACAGTGCCCTCGCCCTCCTTCCGGGGCACCCCTGGAAGGAGGGGCAAGGCCGCCTTGTGCTCGTCGTTGTCCTTTCCTCCTTGTCCGCGCCCTGCTGGTTGATCGAGGCTCGTCTGGTAGCGTTTGTCTCACCCATAGGCACCTACAACATAGCTGAAACTTAGTCTCCATAGGCTCATCATGACAGATCCATACCTGCTTGGAGCACATGGTGCTTGTGTCCTGGCGACGCCCTTGCCGGCCAAGCCATACATCCGCTAGGTCACTGACTGGTGGGTCTTGTCCCACGCGTTGAGGCGCAATGCGAGGGACCCCCAATCCCATTACGCTGACAATCACTATAAAAAAATCAAAAATTGCAAGCTTTGCACAATCGGCAAGCCTAGGTAGCTGCCCGCGGTGTAGGGATTCTAGGTCCTTCTATGCTTACACATCCCTTAAATTCGTTGGACATAATGATCACAAATAGTTGTCCACTACCTTATGTCCTGTCACGTTACGACGTGTCAGCACTGCGCACCCGCTATAGAGCGGCAAGGGATGGTGGTCTCTGTGACCGGTCTCCGCCAAGCCATCGCCACGTCACACACCCGTCCCATCCCCTACCGGGTACGAACGCCAAATTTAAGCCCTAGGATTGGAAACCAACAGTGATTGCTCGGTCAAAAGTGTTCTAATTTGGTAAGACCAGAATAATGGTAAATACAATTTACTATGCCCATCCAACGTCCCCCTTTTACGCATCGCCTCCGGACCTCGCAACACAACACTATGCAAAAAACCCTATAAAGTGGCTTAGGGGGGTGTCTGTCTCTCTCGAATTAGTTGGTATGCCATTTACAACGGAGGGCCCAGAAAGGGGTGTTGTAGAGACAACTACTTGATCAGCTTTGTGCTGAAAGTTCATAGGTAAGAACAGTTCTTGTGCGAAAGCCCATTCAACCACGTAAAATATGCAAAGATAAAGTAGAGACGTCTAACATTGTTTTGCAGGGGGCGTTACTTTGTGATATGGTTGTGGAAAAGGTAAAGTGATTACCTTATGTTATGTAGTACTAGATAGTCACGGAGATGACGGACTACCACACCGGAATGACACCGGTACCCTGGTGTCTACGGCGCCAGAACCCTTGCACCGGAATCCAGTGACGACGGATGGAGATCACAACGTAAAGGACCATATCACATCGCATTTTCATTCAATGTTATTGTTTGTATATATTATTGTGTGCTAGTATTAGATACTCGACGGTAGCCTAATAAGATGATCCCTGTTAAAATTACCAATGAGTGTGTTCCCCCTTAGTGTGCACCACCAAGAAAGTTGTTCGGTATGAAGCAGGCCGTGATGATCGTGTGTCAGTCATATCTATGTTCGCATACAGTGGGTGTAAGCCATCTTGCACAGTGAATACACTAAGGTTGAGTTGGCGAGCGTAGAATGTGTCGACATGGCCTCGGAACGCGGATGGTCGAAAGATTGAGCACGAGTCGCATGAATGATGTGATCGACGTTTAGCGTGCACCCTTGAACCCACATTGATGGCCGTGACGATCGGGGGAGATGTGGGGAAAGGTGTTGTGTTATCACTAGGAACCCTTCATGGGATAGGTGTTTCTGAGTGGAGTTATTATTAACTCATTTAATTATAAACTTAGTCTAAATTCCTTTTGCAATTATAAATATAGAAAAGGTTCTCCCCGATGCCACCTTTCCTGTTGACGATTGATTGGTTAGAAGGAGAGAAGCTCAGACTAGATGGATCAAACTTCTCTATGTGGGTTATGCGTCTCCACGTTCTCCTTAGCGAGAATGACGTGGTCGACTAAATACACGACGAGATGGATTTGGATCAGCCCATTGACCTAGAGACCCTAGAGCAGCGGGAAGACATCTATCACCGTCGGGAGATGGCCTCCTTCATTTCAGTTACAATGCGATTTGGAATGGTCTATGAACTGTGGCCTGTCGTGGGTAATGTCAACCCTCGTACGGTAATGCTACAGCTGAGGACACATTTCATGGAATAAGCACGCATATGGGAGCATGAGCTGATGGGAGACTTCCTCTCCATTAAGCTGGAGGAGAACTCATCACTTGACGACCACTTGGAGCGCATGCATGATGTGTACATGACGCCTGTATACTTCCTGGATAGCTGGATGACAGGCTCTTTTGCAAATGGCGTTGTGCTGCGGTCGCTGCCACCAAGCCACCAAGCACAAGTCAGGACTTCCATTATGAGAGGCGACGCGGAATCAATGGAATTCCACAGTTTTGTATCACATCTCAGGAATGTGATGGTTGAACCCATTGTCGTTGAGGTCATCAATGACAAAGGTATATATTTGATTATACAATTTTTTATAAATGTTATAATCTTGCAAACACATTTGATACTTGTTCTGTTTTACTGAAAACATGTCCTTCTACATGAGAGGTGCTTGCTGGAGAGGATGTGACGTTGCGTGTTGATGGCGAGCATGATGATGATGGCCAACGACACTCTCCCTCAACATTTATCTTTTAGTTTATGTTTAGGATGATTACTGTAATCAAAATATTGACGATCATTCATATGAGCTTGTAACAAACAATTGTTCCACTTTTATGAATGATTTCTAGTTGTGTTCATATCTTGTTTGATTATATGTGAATTATGCTTGTTGTTTGAAACTAATTGATAATGCATGAACATTTGTAAAATATTGAAATGCCTTAAAATACCCAACTTAATGATATATTCATTAATGAATAAAACCATTGTTTAAATTCAAAAGTTATGTTGATAATATGTGAAAAGTCATTCGATTTCTTGTCACATATGAATCTTGCCTAAGTTCGGCAAAATAACTTGAACACCGTGTATTACTTGAATACAAAGTGTTTTAATGAATTGTTAAAAGTAAATACATATTTGATGTATTGTGTTTTGACAAATGGTAATTATCATTATATGATTGTTTAAATGTGTAAAGAAGTTTACCAAAGGAAACATGAATATGAAACTATTTGATATGATCAAAGTGTTTCATCAACAAAGTGTATAAATATAAAAGAGGTTGAGTCTTGGGTCTGTACTTTACATACAAACTAGCTGCATTTGTTCCTTAATCATTGGCACCATATCCGGTACCCTGAACATGCTTGCTCATGGAAGAGGTTGAGTCTTGGGTCTGTACTTTACAGTCCAAAATCCTTTGCAACTTACTAATGTCACCTTGATTGACATTAATACTTTATCATCACATGATAGCATGTATGTGTATGCATCATCGCTATGGCAGCAGAACGAGGCCTTATTCCAGGAGCCTATAGTGACTTTTGATAAACCTTGCGGGATTTCTCATGGGCACTGTGCCCCGGGACACATCATTCTATGTTAAAAGCAAACTAGCCCCACCATAACATTATACAACACTTTAGATGGTACCCTTATCTATTATTATAAATGTATTCATCGAAACACTAGTGCACTCAGTGCAACTTTCGATGTTTTGTTCACCTTGCTTCCTACTTGATTTCAATTGGTATTTATAGGAGTTTCCAACATATTCCCTTATAACTAAATTCAAATAACCCTTTTTACTTGTGAGATTCGGCAACGAATTGCTTTCTAATCTCAAGTGAATTTTGTTTCTAGGATTTCTCATAATTTAGTTTACCATTATTTCCTTAGTAGTTCGTAGGTATGTCATATTCCAAGAATGCTGACAAATGATTCACAAATGTCTCCATACAAGATATGGGTTACATTTTGAATCCTACTTCATGTAGTGAAAACACTAGTGGGGAAACACAATGATCAATATCATTGATTCTTTCCTTCTGTGAAGAGAATCATTCAAGAACGTTGTCCGTTACGCTTCTCAACACTCTGATGTAAGGATATGAATCCTCATCGTGTTTTTCACTATTTTCCATTTGCTCCTTCCACGAGATCGAGGAGGCGTAATCTTCTCGAGGAAGTTACCCTAGCTACTTCCACGATGCATGGATAACTCCACAGTGTTCATACAAGAATCTTGACGTAGAGCAGGTACATAAGGGGTTGAGATTACCTTCTTTCTCCTCTACCTGTCTTTGCCTTCTCCTTCCTCCAGCATCGCAACGCTCCCCAGGCTCCTTTTCCTTCCCCAAACCCCACAGCGCCACCCATCCTAGATCACCGCACTAGACCAAATGGCTGACGCTTCTTCTTTTGGCACAGTGGCGACCACGGCGGTGACCTCTACAGTGGCAGAGAAAGAAAACTTCCGCGAGGTGTGGATCTCGTGCGTCCTCGACGACAAGAAGCTCCGCATTGTTGAGAAGGAAGGCGTCCTCCATGTCAGCGACTAGCGGAGTGGATACAATCAGATCATCCCCACCCCTCACGCCAACGAGAGGATTCACTTTGGCACTCACCTCGACAGAGGTTTCAGATTCCCCCTCTCAGAGTTCTTTTCTAAGGTTATAGATTACTATGGAGTTCAACTCCACAACTCCCCCCTAACACAATCTTAGAACTTAGCCCTCACTCTTTTTTGTGTGAGGGTTATCTCGGAATTAGGTCGAGTCTCATTTTGTTCTGGTACTACTTCGGTACCCAAAGAAATTCCATCACTTTCGGTAATCCTTACATTACCCAAACTCTTAGCCTGACTGTTAGGAGAGACGGGGTTTACCCTAAGATTAAGGCTAGTGAGTCTGTGAAGAAATGGCCGTCCACGTTCTTTTACCATAAGGATAGACCGGATCTCGGCAAAGAAACTGCTTTGCCGTCTTTCATTGACGGTGCTACCACTATCCAAGAGTCCTAGGATGCGGAGTCTCGAGCTCTTTCTAACGATTTGCTTCTGGCCAAGAGACGAATCGAGTACCTGATGAAGCACAAGGGTCTAAAAGGATTCGACTTGATCCACTGCTGACTGGCACGCCCGATTCAACCCCTCCAGCACCATGGTGATCGACTCATGCACACAATCACCAATAGCAAGAAGGATACCCCCGGGATCTGCTCGAAACAATCCCGGACAAGGAATACAAGTCCTAGATTAAATGGTTGATTAAAGAGTGGGTCGAGAGGAAGATTCCATATCTCTCTCTGGACATGTATACGGCTGATAAGCCTTTGACACCAGTAAGTTTTCAGCTTTTAATCTTATATTTGAATATGTGATCATCCGTACTTTGTCATAGTTTTCGCAATACTGATATAATATCGCTTTCAGCTTGCTGGCCTCCCTGAGTTAGAGCTTGCTCCTCTCGAGGGATATCCACGTGAGAGATCGGATCCTCAGGAGGATGAAGATCTTGTTCCATTGTCGGGCTCGTTTACCCTAAAGCGCAAGGCTTCGACAGTTGATGTGGGTGCCCCGCAGGTGCCCGTTGTAAAGAGGTAACCTTCTTTACGAGGTTTTGAATGTTAGCCCGTATTTTCTCCCTGAATTGCAACGATCTTATTTATGTCACCATTCAGGTCAAAAACACATGCCAAGGACAGGGGGCAAGGAAAACCGGGGAAGAGCCTGCGCCAGCAGAAGTTGATTCTAGGCTCTCCTGCTGTTCCGCCTCCGACTCCTACCGCAAGGCCATCATTAGTGCCAGAGGATACCTCTTCCCCGAGCATTGAAGATATTTCAGCTCATACTTCAGAGCCAGCAAACCTAGGTTCACAGACCGAAGTCACCATGACTTGTTCGGCACTTGATAAGGGTAAACCCTCAAAGGGCAATGATCCCTCAGCTGATACCTTTGTAGATAACCTTCTACAAAATCCGTTTTTTCCCAAGCTTGGCCTTACTCGGAAGAGTGCAGAAGAAATCCAAAAGCTGGCTCTCTATTGCTTGGAGACCAGAAATATCACAATGGAGGAGGAAGCTCAAGAAGCTGAAGATGTCAAACTCGCCGATCTTCTTGATTAAGTTTGTCTCTGCAGCGAGAAGTTGAAGGCTGGTGTGGCCCCTCTACCGCCAGTAATTCCTCTGACTCTCGCCGAGAAGGTTTTGACTGAGGTGCACATGAGCCTCAATAAATTAACTCATGAACATTATGCAAGTCATAACCCGACTCCTCTTTTTATTGTATTTCATATCATATCCTCTAGCCCTCAAGCATGAAGTTGGATAGGAAATATGGATTTATGCTTTTATAGGATGCCAAAGAATGAATTAGTATAGCCCCCCAAGGCTCGTACTGATATTTAACTTAGTTAAAATATTAGCCTGGGTCTTTGTAGACTTCAGACTCTGGTTACTATTCTGACTTACAAAACGTTAATGCTTATAACTAGGAATTACTATAGAATATTTGCAACAAGTGAAGAGAGATTAGAGTTCTCCGACTTGAAAATGCTCAACTGAAAATTTCTAAAGATGAGGTTGAAGGTAAACATTTCAGACCTCCTTTGTGTAGTTTGTTATTGATCTTTGTAGCTGAATATTTAACCGGCTTTCATGTCTTGCCAGAACTTGTGAAGCAATCCTGCAAGATGATCGAACAAGCTGAGGATTATAAAGTCCTAGAAGTGGAGAACGTTGACTTGAGAGCTGAGCTGGAGAAACTCATGGTAGACCATGAGACCAGCATTGCAAGTGTTCTTGAGTCCAGCAATCACGCAACTGAAGAGCTTGATCGCACCATCGCCAAACAGGACAAAAAAATACCGGACTTGCAAGATGCCTTGGACAGGGAGAAGGACACCACCGAAGCTCTTCGGACTAAACTCCAGAGCCTTCGTGAGGATAGGACCAAAGTAGACGATTCTATTGGTAAATTTTCCATCCTTGGACCGTCTTTTTTCCGAATTGTGAAAATCGGATATGTATGAATGTTGACCTTGCTTTTCTTTCTTATAAGTCCTCTCAACATGCTAGATGCCTCTTCATCCGAGCCTCGTACCATCCGGCTTGTGGCCGTTGCGGACCTGATCCATGATTTCCGCCATTCCCTGGAGGAGATTGGTGAATCCATCTGACTCTCAGGCCTAGACTCATTGTCAGTCTTTGAGCTACGAGACAAGGCAAAGGATATGCCCCAGCTTGTCAAGGATTGGAATATGTCCTATGCATGCACATCGGTACAGAATGCTATGACAATGGTAATGAGCCACCATGGAAGCATGGAAATATGGCAAGTTACCAGGGGTTATTCGACTGTCGATGAAGACGACAACAAGCAGACCATCAAGGAAATTTGGGATTCCTATGCCGGATATGCCTCGCATGTGGCCGAGCTGACTAACTATGAAGAGCCATTCCTCATGCCCGTGGATATGCCACCTCCTCCAAAGGAAGCAGTTGGTGAAGTTTCCGAAGACGATGAGCTGACTGAGTCTGACTTACTTGTCTCGGAAAGTTATAGGGGTGATACGGGTGATGTGTCGAGCGCGCCGGCAAATCCTGCGTCTCCACCCGCATCATAGTCTATCAGGGAAAAATGTGTTATTCTAAAACAGTCTGATTCTAAAACAATCAGGGAAAAGTTTGTAAGAATTTATGCTTTACTCTCTTTTAGCTCTTTTGGCTTTTATTCGATGTGCCTGAATTTTTTAACATAGGCACTTGTTTGTATTGTCTATACTTATGGTTTATCTGGCTTTCTGCCTCATCCCTTTCGTGAGCCGGCAAACCTTCAGCACGCAAACTTTGCCGAGCAACGAAGCTCAATTGCTAAACCAGTTTAAACTCAGAATCAAAGCCTGCTTCCAGTACCAACAATTCACTACTCGGAAAATACCCGCATATAGCAATCAGACAAAAAACCCAAGTATATACTAGAAAAGGTTTAGACTTATACCCGAAGGTAGCATTTTTCGAATCAGAAATCTAACCAGAATATACATGAGCATAAAGTACTTTCAAGTATTCTGGGATTTTAGACTTATGTCATGATCATTTGGAAATAAGATGGTACTATAAAACTTCTCAGAAAAAACATTAAGGTAACCAATACTTTATTTCTCATTGAACATGTACATATATATATATGGTTACAAAGAAAGATAATTTTAAGAATAAATGGGACATAGCTGAGCAAGATAAAGTTTTCCCTATCTTTAAAATTTTCCATTGGTTCCCTCATTCTTATTATTAGATTCCAAGCTTCATCATAGGTATAAGATAGAAAACTGCCATTAGAAGCAGTGTCTAGATTCATTCTATTTTCCATATTAAGCCCTCCATAAAAAGTATGAGTGATTAACCAATCAGGCAAACAATGATGGGGCAATTATCTATGTAACTTTTGTACCTTAGATATCCTTCATACAAGCCCTCACCAGGATTATTTTTGAAACTGATAATAATACCTCTCATCCTATGAGATTTTCTTTCTGAATAATATTTTGATAGAAAATTGGTTATCAATTCCTTCCAAGTCCTTGGTGCTTCTGCACAAAAAGATCTATACCAATTACAAACATTATTAGAGAGAGTTTGTCTAAACAACTGGATTTTAACCATATCAAGATTATAGTCATCGAATATAAAGGAACTGAGAACGTCTTCAAATAATTGTAAGTGTCCATATAGACTCTCTTCATTGGTTCCTGCAAATTTCTTAGAATGCAGTAGTTCAAATAATAAAGGGTGGATCTCAATTCCATCCGGATTTATGCTTTTATTGACAGTTATAAAAGCGTCCATGGGCGAACCCATTTTCCTTACTACCTCAAGCTGGTTTAAATGCTGAGTGTTGTCCATTGTTGCGGTCCTGCAACTTAAATTAAATATTAGTACAACAAAAGTAAATAACTAAAAGTAAAGTGACTTATAGCGCTAAGCTCCCCGGCAACGGCGCCAGAAAATAGATTGATGACTGCAAGTGCATAGATCGTTTGTGGCTAGTTTTGAAATAAAGATATCGATCCCACGGGGAGAAGTAGGAAAAAGACTAAAATAATTTTAACTAAAACTAAACTTAAGGAATAAATTTAAGATGCAAGAATAAGAGAGTTGTTTTTGGGTTTTTGGTTGAACAAGGCAATTTTTGAGTAAAGTAAAACTTCATGCAGAAAGTAAGAATCGCGTGTGTAAAAGAACATACAACTGCAATAGGGAAAAAGCATTCTCAGGGAGTGGTCGATACACCGCTAGCAATTTAGAATAAGCAATCAAGGTTATTATAATGAATATTCTCATTATATGTATGTATGCGGGAGGAGCTCCATATATGGACAAATAGGCAGCAACCGCTGCTCACATCATCCTTCATAACCATAGTTGACGAATAAACGACACCAATCATATTATCCCGCTATTAAGGGATTTCTCCCATGGCATGGACATGGCTTAATGAGTTATCCTTGATCCCCCAAGTTAGAACGTAAAGAATGACAACAGCTTTATAGTCACAGTAAGTGCTATCATCCCTCCGTCTACCAACAAGTAATACCCTTCATCGAGTCCCTATAGGAGGAAAATATTAAGGAGGTGGACAACTCCCAATATCAAGATGAAGACAATTGACACATACACAAAATTATGTATAACATAATAATCTCTATCTCAACTCAATCATATGCTAGGGTTTCTCCATCTCCCCATGAACTAGAGATCTACTCAGACATGAAGGCAATCAACATCATGGTAATGGTGATGGAAACAATCATAGATGAATGGTACTTGTATAAATCCACAATGAGTACGGAAATTACAACAAGATCTAAATAGATGAGATGGAATGGATGGAGATGGTGATGGTGCAGCAGTTGATGAAGATGGAGATCGATGCCTTGGCCTCCCAGATCCGCGTAGGGCGAAGATGGATCCCTTGGGCAAGTTCCCCCTCCAGATGCCTTCCGGAGGTGAGGTTTTCAGGATTTATGGTTGTTCTATATGTCGTCTCTCTGATCCAGTTGCACGTGGTGAAACTATTTGAAGAGGCGGAGAAGGCGCCAACTATAAGACCGGAAGTATAGAGCCGGAAAAAGTATTCTGGTCGTATAGTTTGTCGTTGAACCATCTGTGTGCCTCTACTACTTTGGGTTTTCTTCGGGTATTATTGATATTTCCCAAATAAGCGATTTACATTGTTTTTGACTCCTATTCTCCCCAATACAACAACTCCAAGAATTGTGTCCATTGGATCCATCATTTGTCCTAATCCTGGTGAAAACAGACATAAAATGTGCGCGCGAGCGCCGTAAAATACCAAGATCCTGCATCTACAATGCAAAATAATAATATTTAACATGATGCAAATATGCACTCATTAGTCCCACATGTCAGCCTCCTCTGTGTAGGAAACATGTGCATGCTGGACTTTATTTCTTCGCTCGTTCCTCTCCATTTGGAACTTGGCAATGTTGTTTAATACAACACCTGTATAATGTCTCCCTGATGGGTCCACATGCCAGCCTCCTCTATAGAGGAAATTGTATGTTGGACATTTGTTTTGGTCGCGTCCGCCGGTTTGAGCTTGGCAACGTTGCTCGATGCGGTAGTCGTGCATGGTCTTGCGGCTGGGGCCCACGTGTCGCCCGCTCTGAACAAGAAACATGTCTATGTTAGTCTTCTTTTTCGTTCGTGACTGTTGTACAAGTACTTATTAAACCTGCTCGTTAAACTTGATCTCTTGTATGGTCTTGCTGTTGGGGCCAACATGTGATCCTATTTGATCCAACACGGACCGTTGCATGATGTCATGCCCTTCACACTACATCGTGAGAATTTACGAAAGTCCGCTTGCCATCTGGCCCTTGTTTTAGCCATTGTGTTTTTAGAGGCGTGTCTCTCTCAAGGAGACTTCTACACAAAGGAACACTGAGCCATACAATAAATAATTCGTCGATTGGTCATGTCACATTTAATCTCGTCTCAAAATCCTACTACTCCACAAAACGTTAATGGGTCATCCACGAGCTATCCCATTTTTACGTACCACGCCTGCAATCTCACTTCCAACATGCCCCCACCACACGAACCTTCCACGCGTCAGCCGGAGGCCAAAAAGCTACCTATCGGGGCCCCAATTGGGCCTGTCGAGGATACCGAAACGTCCCGCATTAAAAACCCATCTGTCTTCATCGTGTCCTCCCCTCGCACATCCTCATCTACTCCTCCCTCTACCTGATCTAGAAAACCCCCACAATCCTCACTGTATATACACCAACCTTTTCCATTCCTACGCCATGAAGCCAGTGGATGGAGGTGAGTCTATGGGCATCGTCGCCGGGGTAGTTGCTCCTACTACGTGTGATGAGGTGCTTCCTGCCGCAAATCCAGAGGAGCAGCATGCATGCCAGGGCGATGAAGACATCCAGTTTGACCCCTATGGGGACTATGTGCTCGCCGGTGCAGACGGCTTCGGATCCCCTGATGAGGGCGAGGAGTTTGATGAACACGCTCCGCTTGTGTATCCGGTGAAAAGAATATGCCCGAGAGGCAATAATAAAATGGTTATTATATTATATTCCATGTTTATGATAAATGTTTATTTCTCATGCAATAATTATGTTTACCAGAAACTTTAATACATGTGTGTTTGATAAACAAATAAAAGGTTCCTAGTAATGCCTCTCATTATACTAGTTTGTTGATTAACAGATGATCAAGGTTTCCTGATCATGACATTGGATGTTGTTAATAACAAGGTCAAACCATTGGTTGAATGATGTGATGAACATAGTCCCAAATTATAGTAACACGATGATGCCATTATGTTTACACTACTATAACATCATTTATAGTAACCCTAATCCTTAGACCATGATATCACGTTAATCACTGACTCGGAAAGAGTACTTTGATTACATGAAACATCTGCATGTTGGACTTTATTTCTTCACTCGCGCCTCCCCATTTGGAACTTGGCAACGTTGGTCAATACAACACATGTATAATGTCTTCCTGATGGGTCCACATGTCAGCCTCCTCTATAGAGGAAATTGTTAGTTGGACATTTGTTTTGGTCGCGTCCGCCTGTTTGATCTTGGCAATGTTGCTCGATGCGGTAGTTGTGTATGGTCTTGCGGCTGGGGCCCACGTGTCGCCCTCTCTGAACAAGAAACGTGTCTATGTTAGTCTTCTTTTTCGTTCGTGACTGTTGTACAAGTATTATTAAACCTGCTCGTTAAACTTGATCTCTTCTATGGTCTTGTTGTTGGGGCCAACATGTGATCCTATTTGATCCAACACAGACCGTTGCATGATGTCATGCCCTTCACACTACATTGTGAGAATTTACGAAAGTCCGCTTGCCATCTGGCCCTTGTTTTAGCCATTGGGTTTTTAGAGGCGCATCTCTCTCAAGGAGACTTCTACACAAAGGAACACTGAGCCATACAATAAATAATTCGTCGATTGGTCATGTCACATTTAATCTCGTCTCAAAGGCCTACTACTCCACAAAACGATAATGGGTCATCCACGAGATATCCCATTTTTACGTACCATGCCTGCAATCTCACTTCCCACAGGTCCCCACCACACGATCATTCCACGCGTCAGCCGGAGGCCGAAGATCTACCTATCGGGGCCCCAATTGGGCCCGTCGAGGATACCGAAACGTCCCGCATTAAAAGCCCGGCTGTCTTCATCATGTCCTCCCCTCGCACATCCTCATCTACGCCTCCCCCTTCCTGATCTAGAAAACCCCCACAATCCTCACTGTATATCCACCAACCTTTTCCATTCCAACGCCATGAAGCCAGTGCATCGAGGTGAGTCTATGGGCATCTTTGCCGGGGTAGTTGCTCCTACTACGTGTGATGAGGTGCTTCCTGCCGCAAACCCGGAGGAGCAGCATGCATGCCAGGGCGATGAAGACATCCAGTTCGACCCCTATGGGGACTATGTGCTCGCCGGTGAAGACGGCTTCGGATCCCCTGATGAGGGCGAGGAGTTTGATGAACATGCTCCGCTTGTGTATCCGGTGAAAAGAATATGCCCGAGAGGCAATAATAAAATGGTTATTATATTATATTCCATGTTTATGATAAATGTTTATTTCTCATGCAATAATTATGTTAACCAGAAATGTTAATACACGTGTGTTTGATAAACAAAGAAAAGGTTCCTAGTAATGCCTCTCATTACACTAGTTTGTTGATTAACAGATGATCAAGGTTTCCTGATCATGATATTGGATGTTGTTAATAACAAGGTCAAACCATTGATTGAATGATGTGATGAACATACTCCCAAATTATAGTAACATGATGATGCCATTATGTTTACACTACTATAACATCATTTATAGTAACCCTAATCCTTAGATCATGATATCACGTCAATCACTGACTCCGAAAGAGTACTTTGATTACATGAAACATGTGCATGTTGGACTTTATTTCTTCGCTCGCGCCTCCCCATTTGGAACTTGGCAACGTTGGTCAATACAACACCTGTATAATGTCTTCCTGATGGGTCCACATGTCAGCCTCCTCTATAGTGGAAATTGTATGTTGGACATTTGTTTTGGTCGCGTCCGCCGGTTTGAGCTTGGCAACGTTGCTCGATGCGGTAGTCGTTTATGGTCTTGCGGTTGGGGCCCACGTGTCGCCCTCTCTGAACAAGAAACATGTCTATGTTAGTCTTCTTTTTTGTTCGTGACTCTTGTACAAGTACTTATTAAACCTGCTCGTTAAACTTGATCTCTTGTATGGTCTTGCTGTTGGGGCCAACATGTGATCCTATTTGATCCAACACGGACCGTTGCATGATGTCATGCCCTTCACACTACATCGTGAGAATTTACGGAAGTCCGCTTGCCATCTGGCCCTTGTTTTAGCCATTGGGTTTTTAGAGGCGCGTCTCTCTCAAGGAGACTTCTACACAAAGGAGCACTGAGCCATACAATAAATAATTCGTTGATTGGTCATGTCACATTTAATCTCGTCTTAAATGCCTACAACTCCACAAAAACATAATGGGTCATCCATGAGCTATCCCATTTTTTTGTACCACGCCTGCAATCTCACTTCCAACAGGCCCCCACCACACGAACCTTCCACGCGTTAGCCGGATGCCGAAGAGCTACCTATCGGGGCCCCAATTGGGCCCGTCGAGGATACCGAAACGTCCCGCATTAAAAACCCAGCTGTCTTCATCGTGTCCTCCCCTCGCACGTCCTCATGTACGCCTCCCCCTTCCCGATCTAGAAAACCCCCACAATCCTCATTGTATATCCACCAACCTTTTCCATTCCTGCGCCATGAAGCCAGTGGATGGAGGTGAGTCTATGGGCATCTTCGCCAGGGTAGTTTCTCCTACTACGTGTGATGAGGTGCTTCCTGCCGCCAATCTGGAGGAGCAGCATGCATGCCAGGGCGATGACGACATCCAGTTCGACCCCTATGGGGACTATGTGCTCGCCGGTGCAGATGACTTCGGATCCCCTGATGAGGGCGAGGAGTTTGATGAACATGCTCCGCTTGTGTATCCGGTGAAAAGAATATTCCCGAGAGGCAATAATAAAATGGTTATTATATTATATTCCATGTTTATGATAAATTTTTATTTCTCATGCAATAATTATGTTAACCATAAACGTTAATACATGTGTGTTTGATAAACAAAGAAAAGGTTCCTAGTAATGCATCTCATTACACTAGTTTGTTGATTAACAGATGATCAAGGTTTCCTGATCATGACATTGGATGTTGTTAATAACAAGGTCAAACCATTGATTGAATGATGTGATGAACATACTCCCAAATTATAGTAACACGATGATGCCATTATGTTTACATTACTATAACATCATTTATAGTAACCCTAATCCTTACACCATGATATCACGTCAATCACTGACTCCAAAAGAGTACTTTGATTACATGAAACATCACACTGTAACATGGTGATTATAAAGGTGTCGTAAAGTACTTGTAAAGTGTTAGTTGAGGATCGTGGATCAAGAGTGGGATTTGTCCATCCTGATGACGGACATATATACTTAGAGCCCTTTTAGTGGTATCACATTAACATAGCTTGCAAGCAAGTTATAATGATCACCAACAATGTTATATCACGGGAATGAGAAAAGAGTACTTGTCAATAACGGGATCAAACTAGGTATGGATGATACCAAATGATCGTATCCTGGACAAGTAAAATATCACGATACAAAAGGAATTGGTTACTACGAATAAAAGGTCACGTGATCACCAAGTCATTGCTTGAGCTAGTGGGAGTCATTATGGATCTCCAGGTCCCGCTAATGATTATTGATCCGAGAATATATCGACCATGTCCAATCGGTTCACGGCCCATAGGGAGACACACTTAAGGGTATTCGACACATTTGAGTGGATAGGAAACACCAGAAAAAATATTGGACAACGCAAGAATTGTTCCGATAAATATGCTGAAATAGTTTTGGTATATTGGAATATAAACAGGGATTGATTGTTAATGTGTTCATTAAATGAAGTGTTCATTAAATGAATTACTCAAAAAATGAAGTGTTCATTAGATGAGTGACATTAAATCAAGTGAATTAAAAGTGGTTTTAATGAAGAGACTCTTGATTTTTGAGTGGAGAATAAATGGAAGAAAGTGGAGAGTGAATTTGTGTGAGTGGAGAGTCCACCCACATAATTAGGGGAGAGGTGGGGGAACACCATGGCTGTGCACCATGCACCCTTGGGCTTCACGCTCACCTATTAAAGTCCCCCTCCTCCTCTCTCTTCCATACACACTCACCTCTCCTGTCATATGCCCTTTGGTTGGCATCTTCCTCCCCTTTTAGCCTAGTCCATTGCCAAGAGCGAGGTTCTTAGGAAAAGCCCTGCTCAAGATCTTCTCCATCACTATCATCACCATGTCGTAGTGTTGGTGGAGTTCCCGAGGATCCCCTACTTCTGCTGCCAAGCTAGAGAGAGGGACGGAAGTCGTCGGCGCACCATACGTATGACCAATTATGGAGGTGCTGCACTTGTGGTGCTGTCATCGTGTCCTTGAGGACGGTCTTGTGCACTCTACAACAGACATGGACTTCGAGGGTGAGTCCATCTGAAACCGTTACATGTATCTCCTAGATATGATCTCGGTGGTTGCAACAGTAGGAATTTTTTTGTTTTCTATACAGCGAACCCCATCAGTGGTATCAGAGATATGTCTATGCGTAGATGCTTTGTGCAGTTAGAACACATATGAATATGTGGGCGCTGATGTTCATGTTATTATATCCTTCATGTATTTTGGATATTAGCGGCATAGTGGGATGAAGCGGCCCGGACAAACTTTACATGTGCTCGCACATGAGACCTGTTCCACGCTTGACATGCAACTAGTTTTGCATAAGTGGCTAGCAAGTGGTTGTCTCTCCCACTATAGTTGATATCTCATTTACAACGAGTTGCTAATCATTTTATTATCATCGTTGTGGTTCCATTTTTGGAGGTAAGATCGATTCTAACTTCGAAAGACAAAGCCACGTAAAATATGAAAAAGATAAACGAGAAGCGTCTAGTTTTATTTTTGCCGGGCATGTGTCATACTCCCTCCGTTATGAAATATAAGACGTTTTAGCTTTGTGAATCGAATGTATCTAGACGTCTTTTAGTGTATAGGTTCGGGATGAACCTATACACTAAAAGATGTCTAGATACATTTGTTTCAGAAGCTAGAATGTCTTATATTTCCGAACGGAGGGAGTATATGGTAAATGTTATAATTATAGTACGGTAAGATACTCTCGGAAATTATAACAAAGTGAGAGCGCCATAGACCTTGGCACTACACAAATGGAATGATAGAGATCATACCATGATGCACAAGATAGTGATCAAGTGCAAGAACCATATCATATCACTTTATGCATATTATGTTTGTTTGCATCTTATTTTGCTTATGTCTAGCTTAGAACTTGGCGGTAGCATTATAAGATGATCCCTCTCACTAATATAAAGATCATGGTATGTTCTTCCTTAGTATGCACCATTAAGAAAGTTCATCATGTCGAAGCACCACATGATGCTCGGGTGTGATATGATCTATGTTCGCATACAACGAGTGTAAGATAATTTTACACATGTGGGTACTAAGGTTATTACTTGACGAGGATAGCATGTACAAACATGGCCTCAGAACATAAACCGAAAGGTAAATCACGAGTCATATGAATGATATGATGTCCATATGATGCTCGCCATTAGAGTTGCACCACCACTCGTGATGATCGGTCGTGGTGTAGTGAATTTGGTTCGTATAATCGCCAAAACAACTCGAGGGATTTTGTTTTGAGTGGGAGTTCAACTTAGTCATTTGGATTAATTTGAACTCAATTTATCATAAACTAAATCGAAGTGAATTTGCATAGTTCATTGTAGTCACTGGCATTCATTTACTACCTTGTATTTAGCTATAATTGAGATAATAGAACTATAGAATTATTTAATTTTACTTTACGAGCTGGTATCGTATTGTTTTATGAGTGTCAATCTAAAGTTTTAAAGTATTATTGGAAACTTTCATCAAAACCACAAATACTCTGTGAAATTCAGTAAATAGTATTGAATCAAGAGTAACAAATTGCAGCGTTAGTATCAAAGTAACATGCTTGCCTCCAAAATTCTTGATATTGATTTTTTAATATAAACGTTATCTTGGAGCTGAAAATTGTTTCAGAAACCATTATGTGTAGAAGATAGTGTGATATCTGAAACAATGTCTTGGTTGCAGTATGATAGAATATAATTTAATAAAATACATATTCTCGTATTGTATGAGAATTTATAAAGGTTGGAGATGCTAGGCATCCTGATCACCCAAAAGGTTTTGGGAATTAACATTATATTTGCAATTTGTCCTTATGAGCTATAGTAGCTTGATCATGAAAGTTGTCATGATAACGATGGATACAATATATGTAGGTGAAATGTTTACTACATTAAAAGGATTACTAAATGGAATGAAATTTTGAAAGAACGCCAATCATTTGATGATGGTGACCTACTTCAAAAGTGATAGTACAAAGATAATAGTATTTGACTATACACGCGTTGAACTATTGATGTTGATAGTTCCTTTCAAAGATAAAAGAAAATGCTGAAAGAGAATCTTGGAAATATTTGGCAGAAAAGAAAAGACTGGAAATGTCCAGCTTAGGTATATGAATGATATACACATTATGGGTGTATTCTTTGCTTGTTAAACAATGTGGTTCTTGGGTATTGGATACTAAATTGGTTGCTGTGAAATGTCACATAGAGCAACTCAATTCATGAACTACAATGGCCTAAGTAACTAGCAAGAGAATATGTGATGATGTTCATAGAAAACAAACAAAGTGTTGTTGTGTTTCTCATTGACATCAAAGCTTCCCTTCAAGATCTGTATTTTAATAATTGTTATTTTGTTCTGGTATTATGAGAACGATGGTTTTTCAAATAATTACCACATTCCATTGAAGATAGATGAACTCTTACAAATCTAGTTGGATAAATCACATCCATAAACGCTGATGCTAAAGTGTTGTAAGATGAATGATTAGAAAATCACTTATGAGTAACACTGCAGTTTAAATCATATTGGAAAGAAAACATGAAGAAAATCCATGTTGATGGAATTTTGGAGTCTTTTTTATTTTGAATCAATTGACACTTGTGAGAATTTCCTAGAAATGATTTAAATTTCGTTCATAGGCCAAAGAGGAACAAATGACTAACTTATTGGACATTGTGCATATTTTTGCATATATTCCATTATGTGCGTATTGGACATTGTGCATATTGATGCATATTGTTACATAAAGGATAATATTTGAGTTACAAGTTTAGGAAAAACACCAAAGATTCAAGGCATCATTCTATGGATTTACGTTTCCCGATAAATCAAAGGAGTATGGAGTATTCGAGAGATGTAATCAAACCATGTTTGACATGATAGGATCAACAATGTTATTTATAAAATTGCCATTATGTTTTTGAAGATTAATCTTTAGTGACTATTGCTTTTACATTGAAAAGATCTCCATCTTGATCCATTGAAATGACACCATATGAGTTATGGATTGGGATAAAACCCAAGTTGTGTTTTCTTAAATTTGGTATGCTAGGCATAAGTAAAATGTTTACAACCAAATTTGGATAAGCACGTATTTATGGGTTATCCCAAAGCAATAGTTGGGTATTCCTCCATTACTTCGAAGACAAAAGTGTTTGTCACTTAGAACATCAAGTTTCTTGAGAAGGATTTTTTCACGAAAAGTTAAGTGGGAGGGAAATAGAACTTTGATAAGGTTATTGAACTCTAGCTATACGGTCAGAGATGCGCATCACCAGAAAGTGTCCCGGAGGCAACCATAATGTTCATAGCTCTTGTTCCTCAAAGGTTGTGGTCAGGGAGATCTAAGTTCCTATTGAACCGCGCAGGTCAGGTAAACAATCAAATACTAATATTTGAGATTAACTCATTATTGTTTGACAATGATGAATCAAGTACACCCAAAGAAGCGATGATGGGCAATGACTCCGTCAAATGGCCTGAGCCATAAAATCTGTGATAGTTCCATACACGAGAAACCAAGTTTATGTACTTGGAAGACCCTTTGAAAGGCATAAAGCCTACTAGTTGTATTTGGATCTATAAAGAAAAAGACATAGATGTTTCACATCTATGAAATATTATACATGTCATATAAAGAGTTTATGACAATGTTCAAGTATTTGAATACGACAAGATTCGATCTTTCATCGCGATATTTAGTCTAGATGGATTAGTGTAGCAACCACTACATAAGTCAAGTGTTGTGTATGCTAGTTGAACAAAAAAACAACATTCTTCTAAAAGAATGGTTAACTAGGACATTTACGTGGCACAATCTAAAAGGGTTTTGTTAAATCAAAGGATTCTAAAAAGGTATGGACACTTCAATAGTTGAAGTAAGCATGACGGAGTTGGAATTTTCACCGTGATGATAATATTAAAATGTTTAATTTCATCATAGACGATGAAGATGGTCACATTTGCAAGAAATTAAGTGGGATCGCTGAGACATATTTCTAATACATTGTGTATAAGACATATTGTTGATCGGAAATTATGTATCTTTTAATGACATGAGTTAAGGATTTCATTAAAATTAGATTTAAATGAAAGAATGGGGCAAAACTAGAATATTTGGCATCAAAGTCTATTTGGATAGATTGAGACGGCAATATAGTTATGCCAAATGTACATAGATGAAATATTGAATGAGTTCAATATGGATACAATGAGAAAGGTTCTTGCCACATGGAAACGGTTGAATCAAGATTCAAGTATATTGGTACCCGGTGAGTGAATCAAGATTCAAGTGTTTTTTACAATTGGTGAGTAAAATTACATTAATATCTTCATAAAAAAGATTCAAGTGAGTAAAATCACATGAATATCTTTATAAACGAGATTCAAGTGTTTTGACACTTGGTGAGTAAAATCACATGAATATCTTAATCAATCATACTATGATATATACATATCCAGATATGTCCTATGCTCTAAATGTTACGATCATATACCAGGGTGACTCATAAGATGATCATTGGACGATAGTAAGGATATTCGTATGATATTTGGAAGAACTAAGAATATATTTTGTATGTAGAAGTGACAAATAGTTCATTGTAAAGTGTTACATTGATGCTATAAAGATAGTTCATTGTAAAATGTTACATTGGCACTATACAAATAATTCATTGTAAGTGTTACATTAGTAAACATATAGTTCATTGTAAGTGTTACATTGATACTAGTTTTGTCACTAGATACAAACTAAGTTTAACTCAACTTAGGCTATAGATTAAGGTGGCACAATGTAATGGAAGGAAGTTCCATGATGGATCTGGATAAGTTTCAAAAGGTTAAGGATGTTGTTACTGATACTACGATGAAAGGCTAAGTATAAGACTGCTATAGTAGCAGCAAAGGAACTAGGTGTAGTTCTCCATAGGCTAGTACTATGAAGATCTATTGTATGACAATAGTGTTAGTATGTTTTGAGCTCAAGGAACTAAGGTCTCACCAAAGGAACAAATTTATGCAATGCCATATCATTTGAGAACGAGTGATGCATAAAGACGCAGAGACAGACAAATACACAAAGACCTAAAAGTGTAAGATCCGGAGATTATGTTTGCCACTAGAAAACCCGTATATACAACACCAAAAGCCATAGGTGTTGAATGCGCAAGTTTTTGAAACTATATTATTGACTCTAGTCCAAGTGGGAGACTGAAAGGAATATGCCCAAGAGGCATTAATAAAATGGTTATTATATTATATTCCATGTTTATGTTAAATGTTTATTTCTCATGCTATAATTGTGTTAACAGGAAACGTTAATACAAGTGTGTTTAATAAGCAAAGAAAAGGTTTCTAGTAATACCTCTCATTACACTAGTTTGTTGATTAAGAGATGATCAAGGTTTCCTGAAGGTCACACCATTGATTGAATGATGTGATGAACATACTCTCAAAGTATAGTATCACGATCATGCCATTATATTTACACTACTATAACGTCATTCAAAGTAACCCTAATCCTTAGACCATGAGATCACATCAATCACTCACTCCAGAAGTGTACTTTGATTACCTCAAACATCACACCGTAATAGGGTGATTATAAATGTGAAAGTGTTAGTTGAGGCTCGTGGATCAAGAGTAGGATTTGTCCATCCTGATGACAGAGAGATATACTCAGGGCCCTCTCGGTGATATCACATTAACATAGCTTGGAAACAAGTGATAATGATCACTAAGAATTTTATATCATGGGAACAAGAAAAGAATACTTGTCAGTAACGGGATCGAACTAGGTATGGATGATACTGAATGATCGGATCCCGGACAAGTAAAATATCGCGAGACAAAAGGAATTGGTTACTGCGAATAAAAGGGCACGTGATCACTAAGTCACCGCTTGAGCTGGTGGGAGTCATTATGGATCTCCAGGTCCCTCTAATGATTATTGATCCGAGAATGTCTCAATCATGTCCACTCAGTTCGTGGCCCATAGGGAGACACACTTAAGGGTGGTCGATGCATTTGAGTTGATAGTGTTAGGGGGATAACCCTCGTGTACGCCGAGCTAGGCTCACTAGGCCGGCTCCAAGGGAGCCTGGACAGATGGCCGCAAGAGATGGAACCACAACTGGGTGGACCGCTACATCCGGTGCACCCTCAAGATTCCTCGGCTGGCCCGTCTAGTCGGATAGCTGGAAGAACTGGCTGGGTGGACGCTCCCACCCAGCAGCCTCAGATCCACTGGCCATGATACAGAGGGGGTGACGCTCCTTGCTCAACGCATCCTTGACCGAACAGGCTAGCGTGCCACCCTGTGGTGCTAGAAGACAGCTGCGCCGAAGCGCCAAGGCTAGAAGTTGAGGAGAGCATTATCGACTTACCTCTAAAGCACAAGCTGACGAGTAAAGCGCTGACTGACACCGAAAGCGACAATGCTAGGACACTGTAGCGCTGTCACCCTGTACTAGAGGCTTGATTGTGTCCTGGCCCACTGGCTAGACTCTGCCAGCCGGCCCGCTTTGTAAACCCAAAACCCAAATAGTAAACCCTAGAGCCCATATTGTAATCTACCCCTCCCAGCCAGTATATAAGGGAGGATAGAGCCAGGGTTCTAGGTACGATCAAGTAGTTCTTAAATAGTTCATCTTCTTCCTTTAGATCTTGATATTAGCTAAGGAAACAGCTCAAGGAGCACTTGTACTAGGTGTTCATCCTCGAGATAGTAGATCCTTGCATTAGTAGGAGTGTTACCTAGCCAAGAGGGCTTCGAACCTGGGTAAATTGCTGTGCTTGCAGTATCTGATAACATTGCGAGTAGCCACCGATAGCATCATGATTGTCCCCTCTCATGCCATCCCTGATAACATTGCCATGTTACACACCAGGATAGTTGGCGCCCACCATGGGGCATAGCTCTTCAGTTGGGGTCATCTTTCGCATGGGACTTCCACTCATCACCAATGAGCGAGTCTCCTCCGGCCTTGTCCTCACTCTCGGCTACTTTGACTATGTCTTCGACAACACATCATGCTTCAGAAGGCAGACCTTCCCAAGTGACGGCTCTATCATGCACTTCGGTGAGAACTGCGTCTATGTTTCCGCCATCGCGGAGGACTTCCCTCGCAAGGTCATCATTGTCTCTGGTGCACCACCTGGCTTCTCTACTCCATGCGTTGCTAGCGGTAGCATCGAGTTCATGATGGCCGGCTTAGGCGACGGCCGTCGCCTATCTCTAGAGCGCAGCGTGGGAGGCAACATCCCCGCTTCATGTGAGCAAGACCAAGATCCGCTGGCGACCTCCATCCAACACCTCCGCAACCCAATCATGCCCGAGGCGGATCTGGCAGTAGTTGTGGACATGCTGGAGGCTACACGCCAAAACCTTCTGGAGGAAGACAACAAGGTCACCCCTAGCAGCGCCGCCTAAATGCCACCATGCGTGAGTACAACACCGCACATGGCTTCGCCCGTCTGCCCAGTGCCAACTGGCCGATTCTGCCCCAGGTCTATAACCTTGGCTCGGAACTAGATCGTGCTGCTGACCCGCGTACCCTCGCGGTTTAGCCGGTTTATAGTACTCCGGCCAAGAACATGAGGGCTGCAGAAGTAGCCACTGCTAAGCTGAGCCACCTTGAGTGTGATGAGCTATGCCACTAGTAGGCGCACATTCAGCTCCTCGTTGGAACGGCCAACAAGCAGCAGGCCGAAGTAGGTGCAAGCCTTGGGGGAACAACAAGAGCCAGCTACCTCACCGGATGGCGGATCTAGCAGCTGGCAGAAGCAAGGCCTCCTCTCCAAATGGTACGAGATAGAACAGCCGTCCACGTGGTAGATCAGCTAGCCACATACATCACCAACATGACGTTGCGGCCGTCACCAGTAGAAACTGAGCTCCAGCTTATGGAGCCGGACAAGGGCAACGCCATCAACCGACTGACAAAGTCTAAAAAAGCCTGGCGCCGCCCAAGTCCTGTCTTTCGGGGCGACTTGACCCACATGAGCCAGAAACGCGTGACACATGCGCACGCAACGACCTCCTGATACAATCGCGTGCGCTGGAGGAGGAATGTCCAGCCGGCCCAAGGTGTTTTGTATCGTGTATCCAGAATGAACCTTTTCCAAATGGATATTCGCTCCCAAGGGACACACCAAAGTACGACAGCCTGGTCAAGCCAGAAGACTAGCTGGTGGACTACGTCACCGTGGTAGGCATAGGTACCGGCAATCGGTGAGTGGCGGTGCGCTACGTACCCCTCATGCTCCTGGACTTGGCCAGAACCTGGCTGAACAGTCTCCCCGACAACAACATCAACGCTTGGGTCAACTTCGAGGAAGCATTCATTCGCAACTTCACCGACACCTACTAGCGGCTTGGGCGGCCTCGCGATCTCGCCCTATGCATTCAAGGCAAGGACGAGTCCGGCCTCTCCTACCTCACCAAGTGGACCATCACGCATAACTCCTGCGAGGGGGTGCGCGAGCACCAAGTGATTGACTTCTTCATCAATGACTGCGGAGACGGCACAATGCTCAAGCACACGCTCAGTCGGGTGGATCCCAAAACCATGGCCCAGGCCATGGCCATCACGGACAATTACACCACCGCTGACACGGCGATGAAGAAGGCCATCGTTGTGGATGACCAAGGGAAGATTATCGTGAATAACTCCACGGATCGGTGCCAGCTGGATGGGCATCATAACAACTCCAGGCGGCACGGCCATGACAACCGCCATGGCAAAAGAAAGGACGACCAGCTAGACAACCGTTACGGGTCCAAGCAGGTAGCAGCCGTCCAAGAATATGCGGCTTTAGGCGGCAGCCGGAGGCAGAAGCCCGATGATCTGCCGCCATAGACCAAGTACACCATGGAATCGATGCTCTATGGACCGTGCAAGTCCCACGGTGAGACTTGTTCGTTTGTGTCCCCAAAGTTCATGGGTGAGTGCATCACGGTACCTGACTTTCCTATAATTGCCGTGTTTCGCAAAGTTGGGGTGCATGCTATCGAGAGGGGCCATTTCGAGACAAACTCATCTCAGCCCTACGAAATTGAAACATTCCATTAGACTATCCCGTGAAGTAGATGGTCGGGACCGCCATGTCAGTAATCTGTCCGTGACACGAGCGCCAACATGGCAACCTCTTAGGAAAATCGAGGAACTAAAGGGCCTTGGTGTGTAGACAAAATTCACAAATCCACTCCCTCCTTTTGCATGAACCCTAGCACCGGCGGCATCGGAATCCACCCTCTAAGCAGAACGATCCCTTCGGACATTTGACTTCCGATGCCAAGTTGTTGTGCCCATTCGCTGATCCCGAACTCCAATGCCGCATGCCGTAGCCGCTGTTGCGGGGCTCTAGCCTGCCTCCGCCGATGACGAGCTGAGCAGCATGGAGGATTGCAGATCCTACTAGCGAGGAAGAAGTAGTTCTGGCTAATTGCGGGTGAGTTACCTCTATTTATAGTTGGTGTGATCCGGGTTTACATATTGTTTAGGCTGATTGCAATTTCGTTTGTGTTTAGTGCGAGTGCAAACTCTATGCTTCATTTTACTACTATCAAGTTTACTGAGGATTGTAACAATCTACTATAATTTCCAGTTGTAAGTTATGTGAGGATAGCTACAAACCGAGCATCCATCAGAATTACTACACGTACATGAAAATAACAGTGAAATTGTAAGAGGTACGACACATGATCTTTTGGAAACAGGGAGAACATCCATTATATTACATGGGCACCATAGAACTTACATAATTGATAAACGTTCATTCAACAAACTGAACACACCAAGAGCTGACCTAAAGTGAATACATTAGGAGCAGACCCACATGATCCATCAATCTGACGGATAACCATCATAGTTATCATAGTGGGTGGTACCATCCTTGCCATAAGGTGACACCATCTGTAGCTCGAAATGCTCGATAATTCTGCAATACTCTGCTAGCAATCGATGGAGTTTGAAAGGACAGTCATTGATCCATAACACTCCTACTGCATACCCATGTACAACCCTTTGCTCCTCTTCCGACAAAACAGCCTCAAAGTTGTAAGATATAATCTCGGACAGGTCCGCATAGTATATGCTGCCTGCCTCCACCGTTGGTACCCTGGTGCTATTGACGTAGATGCACCGGGAGCACGACTTTTGATGCCTCTGACCGGCTGAAGGACACGGTTCTGGGTATCAACCCGGTAAACAATCAGCCTGCCGCCGTATACCGGTCCACTCACAATGAGCAACAGCTCTCCGTCGGACTCGACGAGGTAAAAACGATTCTCTGGGAACTGGTAGCCCAGAACAGGGCCTAAAACGGTGGTATGCATCTCTAGGGTCCGTGCGGAGCGCTGCAGCTGGACATCTACATGAGAAGCACCACATATAGTGGAGAGGATAGACCCATATCTATCTGCGACGAAAACATCACCAGCGTAAGAAGTCATGCTCCAGCGTACGACCCTTTACCAAATACCGGGCGACTCCCTTCATTTGTGTCCTCATCCACCCACTGAATAGTGGTGTTATGATTGTTTGATGTCACAGAATCCACCAGCTCGGTCGGTATCTCTGCCCTTAGGCACTTGATAGCGCCCGAGAAGGGATTGTACAATTGGGTCTTGTACGGCTGCACCCTCTTCCCAAGCACCAGGAGGCCGTCGGATGTGCTACCCACATAAAAGTACCTTCAAGAGGAGAAATAGAGATTCAGTAAAGGTAAATAGACCGAGATTTAATCAAAGTAAACTAACTAGTAGACGAAGAAATAGAACTTGAAAAACAAATAGTATAGCAGGTGAATGCAAAAAAAGGATCACATATATACAGATGAATATCAACAAAGCACCTGCGAATAACCCCGCTAGTCTTCTTCTCAAGGTGCCGGCGAGTTCTCATGTTTAGAAAAGTGATGGTGGTGGCGTCTACGGATACTCCTCCGACAACTGGTGCTCCAGAAAAATCCAGTTGGTTGGCATAAAGCGCTCCTTCGTGCAGTCGCACCAAGCATTGCATACTACCCAGAAGGCGGCATAGTAGTTGAATTCATCCGTAGAAAGGAAGATGTCACATATCTTCTAGACGAGTCCCATAGGGAGACTAGCCCATGGTGAGTCCTGCTTCTTCTTGCTAGCCATGGATGATGGCGTTCGTGTGGTCTCGGTCCTATTAACTAGCAAATGAAGTGGTTCCAGAGACACGCATTTTAAAAAACGCCTGTGAAAGCCTAGCGAAGCGTCTAGAAACAAGACGACGACATGCACACAACCACCGCAACTGCAACTGCGTTTCATCAAACTGGAACGGGCACGCGCTCGCTCCTGCGCACACGCACTAATTACAGACAACGGACGCGCACACCAGTGTACGACCCCTGGGAGTAGGCGAATGTGTAGGATTATACTAGTAGTAGAATGATAACCTCATTGTATTTAATTATCCCTGGGAGGACACGAATGTGTAGAGAAAATTGCAGGTAACTCCAACATTTGTGGCATTTGATGCACAAAACATAGAAACACAGTTTGTGGCTTAAATTTTTGCACCTGGCCTATATGAACTGCTTAACTTAACAAGATGAATAAGAGAGAATCTCAATGTACATACACCATTATTCATACTTGCAAGCTCCATTTATTTATTCATAGATATCCCGCATGCTGGTTGGGGAGGGCAACGTGACGACGGCGGATGGGAGGATGGGGGGAGAAAAAATTGTGCCTATGCCATTTACATGTAGGTGGGGAAAGAGGCTTCGAGGGGAAAGAAGAAAAGTAAATTGGACGTGACACTGGCAGGTGTGCCCAAGGAACACGTGACCCTAGCAAGTGGGAGCACGTGGTATTTCTAGTTTGTCCATAGCAAGCGAACGGTAAGCATGGCCAATCATGTCGCAGAACAGCCTACTCGCGGATCACCCTTACAAAGAACCATCGCAATCATCCAAGCGCCCCGATCAAGCGGTATGTAACAATAGTGATGTAGAACAAGTGTCTTGGGGCGTGCCTTCTAGAAGACTCGATCTAACGGCCACCATTGGGGGCTAAGGTTAGGGCCCTCCTAACATTAGGATCCATGTGGTTTATGAAAAGAACACACATGCAAATGGCCCAAGTGGATCCATGTGGTTTCTGAAAAGAACACACATGCAATGAATCTAGTTGTGGTTTATGAAAATGACACACATTTAATGACTCTAGTTGTGGTTTATGAAAAGAACACACATGCAATGACACTGGTGGATCCATCTAGTTTATGAAAAGAACACACATGCAATAACTCTGGTGGATCCATGAGGTTTATGAAATAACACACATGCAATGACTCTAGCTGTGGTTTATGAAAAAAACACACATGCAATGACTCTAGCTGTGGTTTATGAAAAGAACACACATGCAATGATACTGGTGGATCCATGTGGTATATGAAAAGAGCACACATGCAATGACTCTGGTTGTGGTTTATGAAAAGAACACACATTTAATGAACTCTAGTGGATCCATGTGGTTTATGAAAAGAACACACATGTTGTGGTGGCATCACTACATGTGTTGTTTTCCTAAAAACACAATGATGCACACTGATGCACTCACACACACATCCAATGAGGTGTGGTGATCCAGCATCTTTCAAGATTGTGGTAGAATGCATGCTGCAGTTGAATTCCAGCATGCTGCCAGGGTTTCACGACATGGTTGGACACCACATGCTAGAGTGGCATCACTTCATGTGTTCTTTTCCAAAACCACAATGATGCACACTGATACACACACATCCAATGAGGTGTGGTGATGCAACATATTTCAAGCTAGTGTTAGAGTGGATGTTGAAGTTGAATCCTAGCATGCTCCTAGGGTTCCTGGACATGGTTGGACACCACATGCTGTGGTGGCATCACTCCATGTGTTCTTTTCTGAAAACCACAATGATACACACTAATACACACACATGCAATGAACTCTAGTGGATCCATGTGGTTTATGAAAAGAACACACATGAAATGAACTCTAGTAGATCCATGTTGTTTATGAAAACAACACACATGCAATGAACTCTAGTGGATCCATGTGTTTTGTGAAAAGAACACACATGCAACAAACTCTAGTGGATCCATGTGGTTTATGAAAAGAACACACATTTAATGAACTCTAGTGGATCCATGTGGTTTATGGAAGGAACACACATGCAATGACTCTGGTGGATCGATGTGGTTAATGAAAAGAACACACATGCAATGACTCTGGTGGATCGATGTGGTTAATGAAAAGAACACACATGCAATGACTCTAGCTTTGGTTTATGAAAAGAACGCAGATGCAATGACATAGGTGGATCCATGTGGTTTATGAAAAGAACATGTGGGGCCCCCGGATTAATCCTCCGAGAATCCCGGTTATGCATTCAACCACGATCCCATGATCAGTTAGTCGTGGCACATAACCGACAAGTATCATTACAACATCCGCGACATACCGAATTTACAAGACTTACATAAATGACATTATGGCTACATCAATAATCATCAGCGGAACTTCCTTAAGCGTAGAGCCCGAGCCATGCCTTAACCTACAGGCAACTGAGTGGGAGAACATCCTAGCTCGCATAGTCGCCATCCTCGTCTTCTTCTTGAGATCCGGCCAAGTTAATAGCCAGGGACAATGCCGGTGAGTACATTGAATGTACTCGCAAACCACCTTACTAAAATCATAATAACAAGAGGCTATGCAATATGGCTGTAGTAGTAGGAGGGATCCAAGAGGGGTTCTTTTCTAAATAGTTTCTCTTGTAGATATAGCATCTACATATCTTTGTTGAAAACTTTTGTAAACCATTTTGGAAACCGTTTTGAAAAGTTTTGGAAAAACATTAGGACTGGGTCACCCATTTGTTCCCGTTTTCAGGTCATCCCACGACCAAGCTCCTTCCATACCTCTCTGACCATCCCATGGTCAAAGAAGGTATCCTTAACGACCATCCCATGGTCAAAACATTTCAAAGTCATTTGCTTTCTGAAATCCTTTTTGAAAACAAAACCAGCACCGCTCTAAAGCAACCTTCCCAACTATCCATGACCGCGAACACGGCTATTCGAATAGATTTACACTCTGCAGAGGTTGTACACTTTACCCACACCATCCGGGTACACTACCCTGATCTTCACCGATCGTGGGTCGAGTAACCGATCAAGACTCTCTGGATGCCCACTCCAATATAAGTACCTACCCTCTGAGTGTTAATCCCCTCAACACCGGGACGTCGGGCGAGGACCAACCGGAGCACTTTCTCCACCTCCCAGGTGAGCGCTTTCAACGAGGGGCTCAAAGTAACGCGTGGAGGCCTTCCGACCCTTCATTCCATTCTCCAGGTCGATGTCCCACATGGACCCTTTTACGTGAGAAGGCCCACCCTCCAGGGATCCCCGATCCCCTGTAGTAGTTGCGAGGCAGCATATACCAGAACAGACAAACATCAAATCTAGCCCTGTCCCATTCTAGAGTAATGTGGTTGCACAAGGTTAATTGTTCTAGCAAAACTGCAGAGAACCAGGTGCGTTTTTGTAAACCTTTTTCCTCCGATTTTTCCTCCAGGATTTATAAAACAAAACCTTTTTCTTTCTCAACATCTCTTGGGAGGTCCCACCTCACCAAGGTTTTATCATAAAACGTTTGGTAAAACTTTTTCCGGGGTCTTCCCCTCCTCTAGCTTTTGCTTCGGCTAAATCGGGGTCTCCAAAGGGGTATGGTGTAATACCCCATCTATTCCACTACGGGCAAATAGGTATCACCCAGGGGGGTTGTACTTAGTAGTACCAAGAGTAGTAGTTCAGAGTAGCCAAACCACTACCATATATATATACATCAACATAAAGTAAAACGATGCAGTTTTAATAAAAAGTAGACAAAACATGCATAAGTAAAATAGTAGGACAAGGCTTATGAGCAAGAAGGTGGCTTGCCTGATGATCAGCAATATGGCATCAATGTCCCTGGACTTCTTCTTTAGATATCCGAGAATACCAATATCAATAATAAATTCCACTTCTTCCGCTCTCCGATTCCATCGCAACTATCGTTGTCCCAACAACACATGCAAGAAAACCAAGCCACAATCAACACAAGGCAGGCAAGCACCAATACATACAGCAAACAATGAACAATACAAGTTCACGGATCCTTAGGTCTTAGGAAGAATGGATTTAATAGGATTGGCCTTGTCTTGGAAAAATAGAAGAAAATCCCTTAGGATTTATAGTCTAGCAATTACCTAAGAGATTGATTTTGGAGCAAGACCATATTCTATAAAGTACCATTGTGAAAACATGATACCAACAGATAGGTACTGATAAAATGAAACCAACAAAAGTGGTTTCACTATTTTATCAATTTCTAAGGATTTGTAATGAATATTCTAGTGGGGAAAACTCTAGTTTTAGGAAATAATTCACCAGATAAGTTCTTGATATCTAAAAATTATTTCCTTGGATGGCTAGGTAGGGCTTAGTGTACTTGTTCACTGAGAGTTGGAATGAGGTCAATATAATTACCAAAATGCCCTCAGGAAATTCCCAAAGGCTGTTTTGTACACAACTTGTCTCTTTCACCAGATTAAATATACAGTAGCTTTTGATTTGATTCCAAGGACACATGGTAGGTACTTCCAATAAATTTTTGTAGAAAATTGGAATCAACATCTTTGGATTAGCAGAACTACTGTGGTGAATTAAGAGATGAAAAAACCATGCACATAATAGTTTAATTCACAGAAAAACATCCAAGGCTCAATAAATCATGAGCTCCTGGGTTTGGATAGGCCTTAGTGTACCACATCCAGGATAATTGGAATTGGGTCAATTGGACTCAAGGTTTGCTGTAGGGAATTTCCTAATGTCACAACTGAATTGTTTTTGTTATTTTTCCTCAAGATAACCTACTATTCACCTTGCCATGAGACCAAGGTCCAGTGATAGGTACATCCAAAAGCTACCAGTGGCACTTGATTTCATTCCATTTGGAGATGTGAAGCTCACAGAGGAATTTAATTAGTGTAAGAGATACCTTGTTGTAGATTAATTGCCAGTAAATAATGAAAATTACTTTTGGCAAAAGAACAGTTCCGCATGTTGCATAAAACATGCAGGAACCCTTAGACATTCGGATCTAGACAAAATATGGTGATTTCCATTTTTATCTGGATTTAAACCTAGCAGGTAGTTTCTGAAATTAATAGACCCACTAAAAGAAAAAGAAGCTGGCCCAACTCGCAGCACCAACGCGCGGGAGGGCGTTTAAATGCCTGTCCGCGGGGCCCACCTGTCAGTGGCCCGGGGCAGAGAAGAGGTATCAGGCACCATCGTCCGTCTGATCAAGTCAGGATCGACGGCCGTGGGCCGTCTCCTACCTCGCAGCGGCGGCAAAGGGACAAAACCCTAGGGATGGCGGGGTCTGACCGGGGAGCTCACCTGAGGGCTCGTCGGCGACGGGGAAGGTGCCGAGGCAACGAAGGACTCCGGGGCGAGTCCATAGAGGGGCGGCATGAGGGTTTCCCGTGACTGGAGGGGTCTGGCACGACGGTGGCCGAAAGGTCCTCGCCGGAGCTCGACGGAGCGGCCTCGGGGTTGCATGCATGTTGACAGAGAGGATGTAGGGAGGGTGCAGAGGTCCTCGGAGATGCCAGGAGGGATTCGGCAGGGCTGCATAGGCTCGGGGAGGTCGGGCTCGCCGTAGAGGAGCCTCTCTCGGGCATGATGGCGACGGCGACTTCCAGCGTTCCTGCAGCAGAGAGAGGGCATAGGGAGGTAGCTCAAAGGGGTAGAAGCTCAAATAGGACACATGCAATAGAGGGTAAGCGGAGAGAAGACGACCTCGAGCTGGAGTTTGGCAATGGCCGAGAGGCCTTCGTTCTCTCCTCTCGTGTAGGTCAGGGCAGGGGAGGAAGAGGGGTGCCTAGGGGAGGTGAGTGGAGGGGAGGGGAAGCAAATGGAGGGGCAGAGCGTGCTAGGAGGCCTCTGGTCCATTTATACCGAGGTGGAGAGGAGGAGGATGTAAATGTCCAGTTTGGACATAGGGGAGGAGTGGGGCTGGCCTGGAAGTGGCTCAGGGGACGGTGGGGAGGGGTAGGAAGGTCATATGGTCGTCAGAGAGATAGGGAGAGAGTGGTGGAGGCTGCTGCAAAGAAAATGGTCCCACTTATTGGTCTCTCTCTCTCTTAAGCACATGGGGCTAAGGGAGAGGGTTTGCTACAATAATGTCTATAGTAGCCACGACCAGGGAGGAGTGCTGGTTGCTGTGGTGAGAGGTGGTGAGCCTTGGTGGTGATTGGTCCTTGGTCTAGATCAATAATTTCCTAGTTTGCCTTATTTGATCAATTTGAGGCTTGTGAAGGAAGTTTGATATTTTGCACTAGGCAAGGTGGTAAGATGGTACTGGTTGATAGATGAGGTCGTGGTAGATATCTAGGAATTATTTGGGATTTTTCTGAAGGTTTAAAGTCCACTTAAATCCATTTATCCAAAAACTACAGAAGTAGTTTCTAGAAGATCAATTGATAATTTTACATTGGGCAAGGTTGGTTTTTAGTTTGAGATGGTCCCAAATGTGAATACACACTTAGCGGAATTATCCAAAGATTTATTGGGGCTTAAAAGTATTTAAAACAATTATTATTCCAATTCAGCCTTTTAAGAAAATGGGCAAAAAGAAATAATAAGACCCTTCAAAAATATTTATTTTTGAAGTGGGAAGTTAGGGTATGATATATGGATCTCAAATGAGCAAAAATTTCGGGAAGTGTTTTGGCAAAACCAAACTTTCCTTTGTGGGAGGAGTTTTGGAGATTTTGACTATTAAAGAGATTAAATAGATTTGGTGCCAAAATAATTATGGGTAATATTTGATAGATATTTATGATCAAGGTAGGTGATGTGCACAAGGTGTAACAAGCATGTGCAACCTTGGTATTAGAGAATCCAATTTGATTTTGGTGGAATACCCTAGATTAAGGATCTAGGGTGATGTTAAATTCATACCATCAAAACATGGTTGTATCTTGGAGTTTAGATATCCCCTTGGAGTATGGGGTATATGGATGGATAGACCAAGTGATGTAGATTTCAATGGTGCAGGAGTTTGAGCTTGATCCTGCTTGAGCTCATCAAGACAGGCTTTCAAACTTTGAATAAAATAAGCCTGCCAAAGCATATTATCAACTAGCCTTCAAAACCTGGTGGGTGTAAACAGCTCAAGGATCCAATTGGAACAAGTGAAGTAGGTAATGATAGACCTATATGAGTAGAACACAACCATGCAAAGAGTTGGTCCATAGAAGGTTGGATGGTGGTCTAACCAATGGAAAGAGTGGGTAGGAGTATGATCAAGAACGTTATTATCTTGCCTGCAAAACCATCAAGAACAAGTGGGTAGGAGTATGATCTAACCAATGGAAAGAGTGGGCCTTGGTAGTACTTAGGATGGTTAACAAGATGGTTCAAGTGCATTACCAAAAATACACAAGGGTTGAGAAAAGGAGGCATTAAAAAGGTGATGTTGGAAACAGATTTTTCAGACTTAGCCAAATTTAGCAGTTTTAGGGTTTTTGACTAGAGCATGAGATGGGATGTTTTTGATGGTTTGCAAGGTACCAAAGCATCATCAAGTGGATGAGTTTGAAGTGTATATTAACTAGAAGGGATCCATGCTTGATCATGGTCTTCGTTGACTTGGAAGCTTCTAGAATGGAAATCCTCAGAATGTGTTTTATATGATCACCTAGTGGCTAGGGATCATATCTAGATTTGCATTCTTTCTTAGGGATTGGTGATTTGGGAACAACTTTATCCTAGTGATGATCTCCTAGAGTGGCTCATACTACTTCGTAAGCAAACAAGTCAAACAGCAGATCAAAGCAACTTATCAGACAGTAGATCAAGGCAACTCATTTTATAAACAAAACAACTACTCTGGGGTTACCATAAAGTTTAGCTTGAGGTAAGGATGGGTATTATGAATAGGTTGGATTTTTAATGAGATGAGAGTCTTTGGTATCTCTACCAAGAGCAGAGTTCAAAAGCTTCATAAAAAGGTTTTGTTAAATCTAGAGATAAGAATAGTAGAAGGTTTTGTCTTAAAAACATAAGGAGATTATGTTATATAGATCTCCATAGTTTGATCAATAGAAGCTACTAAAATAGTTGGTTTTCAAAGGCTTCTTGGCTCAGGTTTTGAAATGCCAGAACATTTGAGAATATGTAAAATTGAGCCAGGATAGTTTTGTTAAATAGCTTTTGGTCAACTGATGGTGAGGTAAGGAGCATCATCTAATACCTAATCATATGCATAAGCATATTCAAACAACAAGAAAAAGTTTTTGTTCCCCCTGATTTTTGCATTCTGGACAACTAATCAGGGTTGCGTAAAATGGGATGTTACAGAACACACATGCAATGACTCTTGTTGTGGTTTATGAAAAGAACACACAAGCAATGAACTCTAGTGGATCCATGTGGTTTATGAAAAGAACACACATGATGTGGTGGCATCACTGCATGTGTTCTTTTCCTAAAACCACAATGATGCACACTGATGCACTCACACACACATCTAATGAGGTGTGGTGATCCAACATATTTCAAGCTGGTGGTAGAATGCATGCTGAAGTTGAATCCCAGCATGCTGCCAGGGTTCCTGGACATGGTTGGACACCACATGCCGTGGTGGCATCACTTCATGTGTTATTTTCACAAAACCAGAATGATGCACATTGATACACACACACATGCAATAAACTCTAGTGGATCCATGTGGTTTATGAAAAGAACACACGTGCAATGACTCTAGTGGATCCACATGGTTTATGAAAAGAACACACATGCAATGACCTCTAGTGGATCCATGTGGTTTATGAAAAGAACACACATCCAATGAACTCTAGTGGATCCATGTGGTTTATGAAAAGAACACACATGCAATGAACTCTAGTGGATCCATATGGTTTATGAAAATAATACACATTCTGTGCTGGCATCACTGTATGTCTTCTTTTCCTAGAACCACAATGATGCACACTAATACACACACATGCAATGAACTCTAGTGGATCCATGTGGTTTATGAAATGAACACACATGCAATGAATCTAGGGTATCCATGTGGTTTATTAAAAGAATACGAATGCAATGAACTCTAGTGGATCCATGTGGTTTATGAAAAGAGCACACATGCAATAAACTCCAGTGGATCCATGTGGTTTATGAAAAGAACACACATGCTGTGGTGGCATCACTGGATATGTTCTTTTCCTAAAACCACAATGATGTGCACTGATATACACACACACATCCAATGAGGTGTCGTGATGCAGCATCTTTCAAGATGGTGGTAGAATGCATGTTGCAGTTGAATCCCAGCATGCTGCTAGGGTTCCTGGACATGGTTGGACACTACATGCTGGAGTGGCATCACTGCATATGTTCTTTTCCAAAAACCACAGTGATGAACACTGATACACACACATATATCCTATGAGGTGTTGATGCAGCATCTTTCAAGCTAGTGGTAGACTGCATGCTGCAATTGAATCCTAGCATGCTGCCAGGATTCCTGGACATGGTTGGACACCACATGTTGTGGTAGCATCACTGCATGTGTTCTTTTCCAGAAACCACAATGATGCACATTGATACACACACATGCAATGAACTCTAGTGGATCCATGTGGTTTATGAAAATAACACACATGCGATGACTCTATTCGATCCTTGTGGTTTATGAAAAGAACACACATGCAATGAACTCTAGTGGATCCATGTGGTTTATGAACCAAACACACATGCAATGAACTCTAGTGGATCCATGTGGTTTATGAAAAGAAAACACATGCAATTAACTCTAGTGGATTCATGTGGTTTATGAAATTAACACATATGCCGTGGTGGCATCACTGCATGTGTTCTTATCCTAAAACCACAATGATACACACTAATACATACACACATCCAATGAGGTGTGGTGATGCAGCATCTTTCAAGCTCGTGGTAGAATGCATGCTGCAGTTGAATCCCAGCATGCTGCCAGGGTTCCTAGATATGGTTGGACACCACATGCTGTATTCTTTTCCTAAAACCACAATGATAAACACTGATACACATACATGCAATGAACTCTAGTGGATCCATGTAGTTTATGAAAAGAACACACATGCAACGACTCTAGTGGATCCATGTGGTATATAAAAAGAACACACATGCAATGAACTCTAGTGGATCCATCTGGTTTATGAAAAGAACAAACATGCAATGACTCTGGTGGATCACTGTGGTTTATGAAAAGAACACACATGTAATGACTCTAGTTGTGGTTTATGAAAAGTAACACACATGCAATGACACTGGTGGATCCATGTGGTTTATGAAAAGAACACACATGCAATGACTCTAGTTGTGGTTTATGAAAAAAACACGCATGCAATGAACACTAGTGGATCCATGTGGTTTACGAAAAGAACACACATGCTGTGGTGGCATCACTACATGTGTTATTTTCCTAAAACCACAATGATGCACACTGATATAGACGCATCCAATGAGGTGTGGTGATGCAGCATCTTTCAAGCTGGTGGTAGAATGCATGCTGTAGTAGAATCCAGCATGCTGCCAGGGTTCCTAGACATGGTTGGACACCACATGCTATGGTGGCATCACTGCATGTGTTCTTTTCCTAAAACCACAATGATGAACACTGATAGACACACACACACACATCCAATGAGGTGTTGATGCAGCCTCTTTCAGATGGTGGTAGAATGCATGCGGCAGTTGAATCCCAGCATGCTGCGATGGTTCCTGGACTTGGTTGGACACCATTTGCTGTGGTGGCACCACTGCATGTGTTGTTTTCCTAAAACCACAATGATGCACGCTGATACACACACATGGAATGAACTCTAGTGGATCCATGTGGTTTATGGAAAGAAATCACGTGTTCTAAACTCTAGTGGATCCATGTGGTTTATGAAAAGAACCCACATGTTGTGGTGGCATCACTGCATGTGTTATTTTCCTAAAACAACAATGATGAACACGGATAGACACACACACACACATCCAATGAGGTGTTGATGCAGCATCTTTCAAGATGGTGGTAGAATGCATGCGGCAGTTTGTCACATCCCAAGATTTTCCAAATCTTGTAATGTGAAAAATAAATAAACAAAATAATTTTTTGTTGAAAATCAGGGTGAAAAGAAACTTTTGTTTCTAAAAGGAAACTTAAAATCCCATCTTGAACAAACTTTGGCTAAAGTTTGAACTCAACAAAATCCAAATCAAGGGAAATGCATTCCTCAATGAATGTATCTGGAAATTTGAACACTTGGAAAATAAATCCAAATCCCTAAACCCTAATGGAAGGAAATCATTTCCCAAGTTATCTCCAAATCCATGGATTTGATCCATACCAAATTTGACCAATAAATAATCACAAAGGATCAAGTAAGACCTTAGAAATTGGTTTCACTTAGTTTGGAACCATAGACAAAATCTTGTGAACATAATGAGTTAAAGGAAATTGAATTTCCAAAGCTATTAAAGCCTTACCAAAAGCCCCTACCAATTGGTGATCAAATAATCCTAAAGGGATTTATAAGGATAAACATTTAATAAAGGAAAAATAAATTGTTTTGGAAATACTAATTTGGATCTTTTAATAAAAGACTTTGTTTTCAAATGAAAAGGTGAGCCAAATTAATTTTGGCCAAGCTTTTGTAATAAAATATTTTTGTTTTGATAAAATGAGTAAAGGTTTTTTTAAATAAAATAATAAGGATTTAAATATCCAATTTTATTTAAGTAAAGGCTTTTCCCATTTTAAATGAACACCAAGTATTTTATTACTACTTTGAAATCTTTTATTAAAAGGTTTTTGATTAAAATGAGTAAAGAATTATTTAAATAAAATAATAAGGATTTAAATATCCAATTTTATTTAAGTAAAGGCTTTCCCATTTTAATTAAACACCAAAACTTATTTATTTATTTAAATAAGTTTCCAAGTATTCTTTTATTTTTCAAATAAAACCTTCTGGTTTGGTTTTGAAAATAATTGGATTTCAAATGGAAATTTTATTAAATAAATCAAACACTATTAATAAACTAAAGATCCATTTTCTTTAATTATTAAATGGATCTTAAAATAAATAAAAATATTATTTTATTTTGAGATTTGGATTATGTTGTTAAACAGAACCAAATTCAAAATACCAAGTTGAGTGTTAGTTCGAATTGGTTTGTTGTGTTGTTTGAATTGTTTGAATTGTTTGGTTTTTTGAAAAATTGAATGAAAATTCAAAACAGAAAAGAAATAGAAAAAGGAAAAAGAAGCAGACAGAAAAAATAGGAAAAGGAAAGCCCAGCCCAGCAACCCACTAAGGCCCAGTCCAGCCCAGTACTCCCTCCCCGAAGAAAAACATTTTACACCCAGATACTGACCCACTGAGTCAACGAAAACCAGGACCCACTCCTCCTCCCCTCACTCGCTGACGAAACGACCCCACCTCTCTCACCCACGCCCCGAACCGTTTTCTGCACCGCGAAAGGAACCCGCTAAGATACTGGCAAGTGGACCCCGTTCCCTCTCCCTTTCCCACTGACCAGAGGACCCCACCGCCACCTCCTTCTTCTTCCCCGCGCGACCCCTTCTCCCCTCACCGCGCGGCAGTTTCTGCCCGTTGAGAGCTCCATCAATCCGCGTTAATCCGTGCATTAAACCTCGCCGTGACGACGCCTATTTAATCGCCTCGCTCTCTCCTCCGTTTCCCCTAGACACCGCCTTCTCTCTGCCTCCAGGCCGCCCCAATTTCTCTCTGCAGCACTGCTGCTCCGACGAGCTTCACCAGCCAATTCCGGCACCGTCCAACCACCCCCTTCCTTCCCGTGCTCACGAACAGCTTCCCCATCTCCTGGCGCATCTTCCTGTGCCAGCCATTCACCCGCGAGCACCCCAGAACCTCGACACCGACAAGCCCCAAGCCAGCGCCGCCGTCTGCTCCAACTACGGCGACATTCCTCGGTAAACCAGACCACCCCTCTCCTCCTTCTTCACGCTCGCATCACCGCTGTACCTTTGCGCGTCTTACAACGCTTTTCGTTTGCCTTCTCGTGGACCACAGCAACGTCTCCGACACGGACAGAGCAGCCCGACGCCGCTCTCAACTCCGGCGAGCCCCGCAGGTAGTTTCCGGCCTCCCCTCTACCTCTTGTTCACGCACACAACCTTGTTTTGATACCGCGCGTCTAACCGCGTCATCATCTTGTCTCGAGGTGATCTGCAGCTTCATCCCCGACCTCAACCAGAGCCAACCACCGTCGTTCCCAACTCCGACGAGGAATTGCGACTGCCCCTGAGCGCCCCTTGTCAAGCCAGCAGTACCTTGAGCTTCGCAGTGACCCCCTGAGCCCGGTGAGCAACCCCTCCTTCTCCCTCACCCCCTGTAGCACTAGCACCGTCGTCGACCGACCGCTCCGCCACCAGACACCGCCGCCAGCGCCGCTGCTTTTTGGCCAAGCGATAGGAACCGTAGGATGCAGATCCACCGGCTTGGATAGAATGACTAACCGAAGGGGTAAGGATGAACCTGTGCCGCACGATCCACTTTAGATCTAACGTTCCATGTTGCCGATCCGGCCGAACCGGTACGGGCGAATTAAAACACGCCGCGTGTCACCTGTTAGGTTTTAAACAGAAATTGAAAACAGAAACTTTTGCCATTTTCAAACCCTTGTATCTTTGGATCCACACGTCCAAAAATTACAAATTTGATGTCGTTGGAATCAGCAAGACAAGACCTAGCCAACCCTACCCTTAGTTTAGAAAATAGTATCTGTTAACTTGTTTAACTTTGCAGATTCTTTTGTGTGCTTGCTAACATTAGGAAAATTGTTTAAAAATGTTTTTAGGGTTAGAACCTTTGCAAATTGGTTTGTTGTGACCTTACTGACCCTAGGAACCAACCCATAGTTTGGAAAATGATTTTTGAAAAGGTTAGAATGGATTAATTGGTTTAGTCCATTTCTAGCTAATTAAAAACCATTGTTTTGTTTGTGAAAATGCTTTAATAAAGAAAACTTTGAGAAAATGTTTTGGACCAAACCTACTGACCCAAACACCAAGTTTTGCAATAGCAACTCATTTGGTGAACCCTATAGGTTAGTGCCTTGGTAATAATATTTGTACACCACATAGAATGACACTTTGTTTTGGAAAATGGTTTTATAGTAAAGCCTTTTGCTAACAACTTTACCACTTTGGTAAATGACCAATTTGGATCTTACAAAGTTTAGGAAACCTAATAGAGACCCTTTTGCAAATGGCCTTGCCACTTTGCAAAATGACCATTAGATGTACCCAAAAGTCTATGACCCACTAGGAACCACTTTTACAAACAAAGCAAAGCTTGGCATGCTTGCATGCATTACTTTAACTTTGCCACTTTGGTAAATGACCATTTTGGATCTTACAAAGTTTAGGAATCTAATAGAGACCCTCTTTGCAAATGACTTTGCCATTTTGGTAAATGACCAATTTGGAACTTACAAAGTTAGAAGCCTAGTGAAGACCATCCTTACAATAGAACCAACCTTTGCATGCTTATGCATGACTTAGATCCCATTACTTTGTGTGTGAAAAATTGTTTTTTTGACTTTGTTATTTTATGTGTGTAGTTTTGCTTGATTGGTAGATTAAGTTTGTGCCTTGATTGATTGAATTGTAGTGACTTGAAGAGTGTGAGTGTTGCAAGGACAAGGAGTGAACCTATACCCTCTACCAAAAAGGCAAGTGATATCATCATGAATATTCCATTCCTATTTTTTATACTTGCATTAGTTATATTTTGTTAAGACTTGCATGCCACACTTGTCAAATGATGTTGGGAAATCCTATATAGATTAGAATGCTAGAGTTGCTAGGAAATTCCCTAAGGATAAGTTGTCATGCCATGCTTAGCCTAGCTATTATAAAACAAGGGTGGTTTATATATTCACACTATGGAAAAATATTCTAAGTCTAAGGACTTGTTTTTATTTAACAAAACAACTAAGTTAATGAATCACCTGGGTGGAATGGAAAGAATGGTATATGTTAAGTGGTTCACAAGGCCATGGACTTGGCTTGTGTATCTCACTTGTGGATGGCCACCCAGGAACAAAGAGATTTGAGATGTCAAATGTTGAGAAGCTTCAAGTGCAACCACTTGGCAATATGGGCTCTGCCATGATCTTAGGATGCTAGAACTTAGTCTCTTGGACAGAGGGTGGTAGATGGGATGATAGGTTGGAGCGCGTCCATTTGACTAAGGAAAGTCTACTGAAGGATCTTGTCTTGGGAAACCAAGTCTTGTGGGGAAAGTGCACCACCTCTGCAGAGTGTAAAACCTAAGTACTTAGCCATGTCCCTGGTAAAGGACAATTTGAGCATCAAGACATGGAAACTTCAAAAATCTCATCACTCCAATTTCTAAATAAAACTTGTGGGTGAACAAGGGGTAAAAGGATCTTCAGTCTTTGATTGGTAGATGCCCTGAGTGGATCTTCAGTCTTTGATTGGTAGATACCTTGGGTGCTTTTGCCAAACAAAACTTAGTATTTTCAAAAGTTAGGGAAAAATCTATTTTGAGCAAAGCAAGCCTAAGCTCCACTAGCCAAATGCATATAGTATTATAGTCCACTTAAAATATACTAAGGTATCACTTGCCAATACTATTCCAATGTATTGACCCTTGTGGCTGTAACTTATGATGTTGCAGGTTTGATTGATTTAGTGAATATTGATTGATTAGGATTACAAAGTCTACAACCAACATCTGCCTGTGGCACTTTGAAGATGAAGAACCCATGACTATAGTTATTCCGCTGCAATGTAATGTAATAGCCTAATGAGCTATGTATTGATGTAATAAAATTATGTTATTCCTGGTTATAAAGTTGTATTATGACCTTTGTTTCTTGATATTACATCTAAACTGTGGATGCTAGCTTTTGATCCATGGACTAGCATTGTAAACACAGGGGGCTCAATCTTATTAAAGGTTGGGGACCTTACAGATGGTATCAGAGCATTGTGTTGCCTGTAGGATTTGTAACCCTAGGATTGGACAAAAACCCTTAGACAATAGGAGTTGTCTTATTCCAAAACTTATTTACAAAAACAATCTTGTAAACTCTTTCCTCAACCATTTTGGTTTCAACTCTACTTCTCTTCTACTTCAAAACTTGATGGAAAAGCCTACCCCATGACCAAAGACTACACTATGTGCAAAGGACTTCTTCAACACTTTCAACTCTAATGACTTCAACTTCTTCAAGTGACTTCAACATCTTCATCATGTTCACCAAAGACTTCCAACAAGGATATCATTAAAGACTACAAGTAAGACAAGAAATGTTACTCAAGACTTGAAGACTAAGGAAACACAACTTAGAAGAAACCATGAGCTCTTTTGAAGATTTGTGACCGAGACACAAGAATTATCCAAGGATACAAAGATCTCAATCAAGAAGAATCAACCAAGAAGGATGGAAAGATCACAAGTGAATCATATAGATGGACCACCATATTTTAGTTAAGTCAAACCACCAACTTATGTGGTGTAACAAAAATATTTTGTTGCCTAAGTATGTGCTTGAAACTGTTGTTTGAGTGGAGTGTTTGTTTGTGATTGCTTGCACATTGCTTGTGTGAATTGTGAGGTGTGTGATTAGAATTGATCCCTTAGAAAAATTATTTTGCCTATTCTAATCCCTATCCAACCCAAACAGATGACTTCTCCAAGAGACTCCAACAACAAGGTTGATGACACCAACACCAACCAAGCTGATAGCATGAAAGAGCTCATAGCAACCCAAAACCAGTTGAGCCAAGTGACAACTCAGCTTTTAGCCAACAACAATGGATTAGACCCAACCATGCAAAAGTTTTTAGAAACTCAATCCCAATTGTTGCAAAGGATGGCTACTCAAATGATCAACATTGGAGACAACTCTTCCAAAGGAGTTTATGACAACAAGGATGACCAAGATGTTATTTTAGAAGGAACCCAAGTTAGCAATACTTGTGTAGTCAAGGATCATGCAACCAAGGAGCATGAAGATCAATGCCCCAAGAAGAGAGAAAGATCTCCCACTCATGAAGAGCATGAACTAGAAGAACTCCTAGCTTTGGAGAGACCCAAAAAGAAGAAGAAGAAATGCCCCAACACTAGCAAGAAGGATATTACACAAGTGCAATGTTTCAACTGCAAAGAGATGGGTCATTATGCCAATGAATGCCCAGAAAAGAAAAAGAGCCAAGAAGACAAACAAAAGCTAGTGAAACCCAAGATGAGGAAGGATATTAGCCAAGTGATGTGCAAACACTGCAAGGAGTTAGGACATTATGCATCATATTGTCCAGAGAAGCCACCTCAAGACCTCAAACTTATAACCTGTTTCAAATGCAAGGAACTAGGCCATTATGCAAACAATTGTCCAGAAAAGTTGAACAAGCCTATGGAAAATCTCAACCTTGGCCCATGAGTCAAGTGGGAAAACAAGGGCACTATGCAGAAGTTTTCCAAGAAGAAGTTTTTCCAAGATCCAAGCAAGCCAAGATGTAGTCTAGTTGGAAAAATTTTAAGGGTGGTAGTACCCTAGTTGTTTTGAACCCGCTTGTAACCCTAGCCTCCCCAAATCTCGGGACGAGATTTATTTTAAGTGTGGTAGCCTGTCACATCCCAAGATTTTCCAAATCTTGTAATGTGAAAAATAAATAAACAAAATAATTTTTTGTTGAAAATCAGGGTGAAAAGAAACTTCTGTTTCTAAAAGGAAACTTAAAATCCCATCTTGAACAAACTTTGCCTAAAGTTTGAATTCAACAAAATCCAAATCAAGGGAAATGCATTCCTCAATGAATGTATCTGGAAATTTGAACACTTGGAAAATAAATCCAAATCCCTAAACCCTAATGGAAGGAAATCATTTCCCAAGTTATCTCCAAATCCATGGATTTGATCCATACCAAATTTGACCAATAAATAATCACAAAGGATCAAGTAAGACCTTAGAAATTGGTTTCACTTAGTTTGGAACCATAGACAAAATCTTGTGAACATAATGAGTTAAAGGAAATTGAATTTCCAAAGCTATTAAAGCCTTACCAAAAGCCCCTACCAATTGGTGATCAAATAATCCTAAAGGGATTTATAAGGATAAACATTTAATAAAGGAAAAATAAATTGTTTTGGAAATACTAATCTGGATCTTTTAATAAAAGACTTTGTTTTCAAATGAAAAGGTGAGCCAAATTAATTTTGGCCAAGATTTTGTAATAAAATCTTTTTGTTTTGATAAAATGAGTAAAGGTTTATTTAAATAAAATAATAAGGATTTAAATATCCAATTTTATTTAAGTAAAGGCTTTTCCCATTTTAAATGAACACCAAGTATTTTATTACTACTTTGAAATCTTTTATTAAAAGGTTTTTGATTAAAATGAGTAAAGAATTATTTAAATAAAATAATAAGGATTTAAATATCCAATTTTATTTAAGTAAAGGCTTTCCCATTTTAATTAAACACCAAAACTTATTTATTTATTTAAATAAGTTTCCAAGTATTCTTTTATTTTTCAAATAAAACCTTCTGGTTTGGTTTTGAAAATAATTGGATTTCAAATGGAAATTTTATTAAATAAATCAAACACTATTAATAAACTAAAGATCCATTTTCTTTAATTATTAAATGGATCTTAAAATAAATAAGAATATTATTTTATTTTGAGATTTGGATTATGTTGTTAAACAGAACCAAATTCAAAATACCAAGTTGAGTGTTAGTTCGAATTGGTTTGTTGTGTTGTTTGAATTGTTTGAATTGTTTGGTTGTTTGAAAAATTGAATGAAAATTCAAAACAGAAAAGAAATAGAAAAAGGAAAAAGAAGCAGACAGAAAAAATAGGAAAGGACAGCCCAGCCCAGCAACCCACTAAGGCCCAGTCCAGCCCAGTACTCCCTTCCCGAAGAAAAACATTTTACACCCTGATACTGACCCACTGAGTCAACGAAAACCAGGACCCACTCCTCCTCCCCTCACTCGTTGACGAAACGACCCCACCTCTCTCACCCACGCCCCGAACCGTTTTCTGCACCGCGAAAGGAACCCGCTAAGATACTGGCAAGTGGACCCCGTTCCCTCTCCCTTTCGCACTGACCAGAGGACCCCACCGCCACCTCCTTCTTCTTCCCCGCGCGACCCCTTCTCCCCTCACCGCGCGGCAGTTTCTGCCCGTTGAGAGCTCCATCAATCCGCGTTAATCCGTGCATTAAACCTCGCCGTGACGACGCCTATTTAATCGCCTCGCTCTCTCCTCCGTTTTCCCCCAGACACCGCCTTCTCTCTGCCTCCAGGCCGCCCCAATTTCTCTGTGCACCACTGCTGCTCCGACGAGCTTCACCAGCCAATTCCGGCACCATCCAACCACCCCCTGCCATCCCGTGCTCACGAACAGCTTCCCCATCTCCTGGCACATCTTCCTGTGCCAGCCATTCACCCGCGAGCACCCCAGAACCTTGACACCGACAAGCCCCAAGCCAGCGCCGCCGTCTGCTCCAACTACGGCGACATTCCTCGGTAAACCAGACCACCCCTCTCCTCCTTCTTCACGCTCGCATCACCGCTGTACCTTTGCGCGTCTTACAATGCTTTTCGTTTGCCTTCTCGTGGACCACAGCAACGTCTCCGACACGGACAGAGCAGCCCGACGCCGCTCTCAACTCCGGCGAGCCCCGCAGGTAGTTTCCGGCCTCCCCTCTACCTCTCGTTCACGCACACAACCTTGTTTTGATACCGCGCGTCTAACCGCGTCATCATCTTGTCTCGAGGTGATCTGCAGCTTCATCCTCGACCTCAACCAGAGCCAACCGCCGCCGTTCCCAACTCCGACGAGGAATTGCGACTGCCCCTGAGCGCCCCTTGTCAAGCCAGCAGTACCTTGAGCTTCGAAGTGACCCCCTGAGCCCGGTGAGCAACCCCTCCTTCTCCCTCACCCCCTGTAGCACCAGCACCGTCGTCGACCGACCGCTCCGCCACCAGACGCCGCCGCCAGCGCCGCTGCTTTTTGGCCAAGCGATAGGAACCGTAGGATGCAGATCCACTGGCTTGGATAGAATGACTAACCGAAGGGGTAAGGATGAACCTATGCCGCACGATCCACTTTAGATCTAACGTTCCACGTTGCCGATCCAGCCGAACCGGTACGGGCGAATTAAAACACGCCGCGTGTCGCCTGTTAGGTTTAAAACAGAAATTGAAAACAGAAACTTTTGCCATTTTCAAACCCTTGTATCTTTGGATCCACACGTCCAAAAATTACAAATTTGATGTCGTTGGAATCAGAAAGACAAGACCTAGCCAACCCTACCCTTAGTTTAGAAAATAGTATCTGTTAACTTGTTTAACTTTGCAGATTCTTTTTTGTGCTTGCTAACATTAGGAAAATTGTTTAAAAATGTTTTTAGGGTTAGAACCTTTGCAAATTGGTTTGTCGTGACCTTACTGACCCTAGGAACCAACCCATAGTTTGGAAAATGATTTTTGAAAAGTTTAGAATGGATTAATTGGTTTAGTCCATTTCTAGCTAATTAAAAACCATTGTTTTGTTTATGAAAATGCTTTCATAAAGAAAACTTTGAGAAAATGTTTTGGACCAAACCTACTGACCCAAACACCAAGTTTTGCAATAGCAACTCATTTGGTGAACCCTATAGGTTAGTGCCTTGGTAATAATATTTCTACACCACATAGAATGACACTTTGTTTTGGAAAATGGTTTTATAGTAAAGCCTTTTGCTAACAACTTTACCACTTTGGTAAATGACCAATTTGGATCTTACAAAGTTTAGGAAACCTAATAGAGACCCTTTTGCAAATGGCCTTGCCACTTTGCAAAATGACCATTAGATGTACCCAAAAGTCTATGACCCACTAGGAACCACTTTTACAAACAAAGCAAAGCTTGGCATGCTTGCATGCATTACTTTAACTTTGCCACTTTGGTAAATGACCATTTTGGATCTTACAAAGTTTAGGAATCTAATAGAGACCCTCTTTGCAAATGACTTTGCCATTTTGGTAAATGACCAATTTGGAACTTACAAAGTTAGAAGCCTAGTGAAGACCATCCTTACAATAGAACCAACCTTTGCATGCTTATGCATGACTTAGATCCCATTACTTTGTGTGTGAAAAATTGTTTTTTTGACTTTGTTATTTTATGTGTGTAGTTTTTCTTGATTGGTAGATTAAGTTTGTGCCTTGATTGATTGAATTGTAGTGACTTGAAGAGTGTGATGTTGCAAGGACAAGGAGTGAACCTATACCCTCTACCAAAAAGGCAAGTGATATCATCATGAATATTCCATTCCTATTTTTTATACTTGCATTAGTTATATTTTGTTAAGACTTGCATGCCACACTTGTCAAATGATGTTGGGAAATCCTATATAGATTAGAATGCTAGAGTTGCTAGGAAATTCCCTAAGGATAAGTTGTCATGCCATGCTTAGCCTAGCTATTATAAAACAAGGGTGGTTTATATATTCACACTATGGAAAAATATTCTAAGTCTAAGGACTTGTTTTTATTTAACAAAACAACTAAGTTAATGAATCACCTGGGTGGAATGGAAAGAATGGTATATGTTGAGTGGTTCACAAGGCCATGGACTTGGCTTGTGTATCTCACTTGTGGATGGCCACCCAGGAACAAAGATATTTGAGATGTCAAATGTTGAGAAGCTTCAAGTGCAACCACTTGGCAATATGGGCTCTGCCATGATCTTAGGATGCTAGAACTTAGTCTCTTGGATAGAGGGTGGTAGATGGGATGATAGGTTGGAGCGCGTCCATTTGACTAAGGAAAGGCTACTGAAGGATCTTGTCTTGGGAAACCAAGTCTTGTGGGGAAAGTGCACCACCTCTGTAGAGTGTAAAACCTAAGTACTTAGCCATGTCCCTGGTAAAGGACAATTTGAGCATCAAGACATGGAAACTTCAAAAATCTCATCACTCCAATTTCTAAATAAAACTTGTGGGTGAACAAGGGCTAAAAGGATCTTCAGTCTTTGATTGGTAGATGCCCTGAGTGGATCTTCAGTCTTTGATTGGTAGATACCTTGGGTGATTTTGCCAAACAAAACTTAGTATTTTCAAAAATTAGGGAAAAATCTATTTTGAGCAAAGCAAGCCTAATCTCCACCAGCCAAATGCATATAGTATTATAGTCCACTTAAAATATACTAAGGTATCACTTGCCAATACTATTCCAATGTATTGACCCTTGTGGCTGTAACTTATGATGTTGCAGGTTTGATTGATTTAGTGAATATTGATTGATTAGGATTACAAAGTCTACAACCAACATCTGCCTGTGGCACTTTGAAGATGAAGAACCCATGACTATAGTTATTCCGCTGCAATGTAATGTAATAGCCTAATGAGCTATGTATTGATGTAATAAAATTATGTTATTCCTGGTTATAAAGTTGTATTATGACCTTTGTTTCTTGATATTACATCTAAACTGTGGATGCTAGCTTTTGATCCAGGGACTAGCATTGTAAACACAGGGGGCTCAATCTTATTAAAGGTTGGGGACCTTACACAGTTGAATCCCAGCATGCTACCATGCTTGCTAGACTTGGTTGGACACCATTTGCTGTGGTGGCACCACTTCATGTGTTCTTTTCGAAGAAACCATAATGATGCGCACTGATACACACACATGCAATGAACTCTAGTCGATCCATGTGGTTTATGGAAAGAAAACATGTGTTGTAAACTCTAGTGGATCCATGTGGTTTATGAAAAGAACACACATGCTGTGGTGGCACCACTGCATGTGTTCTTTTCCTAAAACCACAATGATGCACACTGATACACACACATCCAATAAGGTGTGGTGATCCAGCATCTTTCAAAATGGTGGTAGAATGCATGCTTAGTAAAATCCCAGCATGTTGTCAGGGTTCCTAGACATGGTTGGACACCACATGCTATGCTGGAATCACTGCATGTGTTCTTTACCTAAAACCACAATGATGCACACTAATACACACACACATCCAATGAGGTGTGGTGATGCAGCATCTTTCAACCTAGTGGTAGAATGCATGTTGTAGTTGAATCCCAGCATGCTGCTAGGTTTCGTGGAAATGGTTGGACACCACATGCTGTGGCGACATCACTAGATGTGTTTTCTCCTAAAACCACAATGATGCACTCTAATACACACACATGCAATTAACTCTAGTGAATCCATGTGGTTTATGAAAAGAACACACATGCAATGACTCTAGTGGATCCATATGATTTATGAAAAGAACACACATTCAATGAACTCTAGTGGATCCATGTGGTTTATGAGAATAACACACATACAATGAACTATAATGGATCCATGTGGTTTATTAAAAGAACACACATGCAATGAACTCTATTGGATCCATGTGTTTTATGACAAGAACACACATATTGTGGTGGCATCACTACATGTGTTCTTTTCCTAAAATCATAATGATGCATACTGATACACACACATCTAATGAGGTGTGGTGATGCAGCATCTTTCAAGCTGGTGGTAGAATGCATGCTGCAGTTGAATCCCAGCATGCTGCCAGGGTTCCTGGACATGGTTGGACACCACATGTTCGAGTGGCATCATTGCATATGTTCATTTCGAAAACCACAATGATGCACACTGATACACACACATCCAATGAGGTGTGGTGATGCAACATTTTTGAAGCTGGTGGTAGATTGGATGCGGCAGTTGAATCCCAACATGCTACCTGTGTTCCTAGATATGGTTGGACACCACATGGTATGGTGGCATCACTGCATGTGTTCTTTTCCTAAAACCACGATGATGCACACTCATACATAGACACGCATGCAATTAACTCTAGTGGATCCAGGTGGTTTATGAAAAGAACACAAATGCAATGACTCTAGTGGATCCATCTGGTTTATGAAAAGAACATACATGCAATGAATTCTAGTGGATCCATGTGGTTTATGAAAAGAACACACATGCAATGAACTCTAGCGGATCCATGTGATTTATGAAAATAACACACATGCAATGACTCTGGAGGATGCATGTGGTTGATGAAAACAACACACATGCAATGACTCTAGCTGTGGTTTATGAAAAGAACACACATGAAATGACACTAGTGGATCCATGTGGTTTCTGAAAAGAACACACATGCAATGACTCTAGTTGTGGTTTTTTAAAAGAACACACATGCTATGGTGGCATCACTGCATGTGTTATTTTCCTAAAATCACAATGATGCACACTGATACAGAGACATCTAATGAGGTGTTGTGCTGCAACATCTTTCAAGCTTGTGGTAGAATGCATGCTGTAGTTGAATCCCAACATGCTGCCGGGGTTCCTGGACATGGTTGGACACCACATGCTAGAGTGGCATCACTGCATATGTTCTTTTCCAAAACCACACTGACACACACACACATCCAATGAGGTGTGGTGATGCAGCATATTTCAAGCTGTTGGTAGAATGCATGCTGCAGTAGAATCCCAGCACTGATGGTAGAATGCATGCATATTTCAAGCTGGTGGTAGAATGCATGCTTCATGTGTTGTTTTCCTAAAACCACAATGATTCACACTGACACACACACACATCCAATGAGGTGTGGTGATGTAGCATCTTTCAACCTGGTGGTAGAATGCATGCTACAGTTGAATCCTAGCATGCTACTAGGGTTTTTGGATATGGTTGGACACCACATGCGGTGTTGGCATCACTGCATGTGTTCTTTTCCTAAAACCACAATGATGCACACTAATACACACACACATCTAATGAGGTGTGGTTATGCAGCATCTTTCAAGCTGGTGGTAGAATGCATGCTAAAGTTGAATCCTAGCATGCTGCTAGGGTTTCTGGATATGGTTGGACACCACATGCGGTGGTGGCATCACTGCATGTGTTCTTTTCCTAAAACCAAAATGATGCACACTTATACACACACACACATGCAATGAACTCTAGTGGATGCATGTGGTTTATGAAAATAACACACATGCAATGACTCTAGTGGATCCATGTGGTTTATGAAACGAACACACATGCAATGAACTCTAGTGGATCCATGTGGTTTATGAAAAGAACACACATGCAATGAACTCTATTGGATCCATGTGGTTTATGAAAAGAACATCCATGCTAAGTGGCATCACTACATGTGTTCTTTACGTAAAACCACAATGATGCACACTAATACACACACATCCAATGAGGTGTGGTGGTGCAACATCTGTCGAGCTAGTGGTAGAATGCATGCTGGAGTTGAATCCCAGCATGCTGCCAGGGTTCCTGGACATGGTTAGACACCACATGCCGTGGTGGCATCACTGCATGTGTTCTTTTCCTAAAACCAAAATGATTCACACTAATACACACACATCTAATGCGGTGTGGTGATGCAGCAACTTTCAAGCTGGTGGTAGAATGCATGCTAAAGTTGAATCCCAGCATACTGCCAGGGTTCCTGGACATGGTTGGACACCACATGTTGGAGTGGCATCACTGCATATGTTCTTTTCCAAAACCATAATGATGCACACTTATACACACACATCCAATGAGGTGTGGTGATGCAGCATATTTCAAGATGGTGGTAGAATGCATGCTGTAGTTGAATTCCAGAATGCTGCCAGGGTTCATAGACATGGTTAGACACCACATGATGTGTTGGCATCACTGCATGTGTTCTTTTCCTAAAATCATAATGATGTACACTGACACACATGTAATGAACTCTAGTGGACCCATGTGGTTTATGAAAAGACCACACATAAAGTGACTCTAGTGGATCCATGTGATTTATAAAAAGAACACACTTGCAAGGAACTATAGTGGACCCATGTGGTTTATGAAAAGAACGCACGTGCAATGAACTCTAGTGGATCAATGTGGTTTATTAAGGGAACACACATGCAATGAACTCTTGTGGATCCATGTTGTTTATGAAAAGAACACACATGCTATGGTGGCATCACTGTATGTGTTCTTTTCCTAAAACCACAATGATGCACACTGATACGCACACACATGCAATGAAATCTAGTGGATCCATGTGGTTTATGAAAAGAACACACATGCGATGAATCTAGTGGATCCAAGTGGTTTATGAAAATAACACACATGCAACAAACTCTAGTGGATCCATGTGGTTTATGAATAGAACATACATGCAATGAACTCTAGTGGATCCATGTGGTTTATGAAAAGAAAACACATGCAATGAACTCTAGTGGATCCATGTGGTTTATGAAAAGAACACACATGCCGTGGTGGCATCACTGCATGTGTTCTTTTCCTAAAACCACAATGATGCACACCGATACACACACACATCCAATGAGGTGTGCTAATGCAGCATCTTTCGAGCTGGTGGTAGAATGCATGCTGGAGTTGAATCCCAGCATGCGGCCAGGTTTCCTGGACATGGTTGTATACCACATGACATGGTGGCATCACTTCATGTGTTATTTTCCTAAAACCACAATTATTCACACTAATACACACACACACATCTAATGAGGTGTGGTGATGCAACATCTTTCAAGCTGGTGCTAGAATTCATGTTGCAGTTGAATCCCAGCATGCTGCCAGGGTTCTTGGACATGGTTGGACACCGCATGCTATGGTGGCATCACTACATGTGTTATTTTCCTAAAACCCCAATGAGGCACACTGACACACACACATTCAATGAGGTGTGGTGATCTAGCATCTTTCAAGCTGGTGGTAGAATGCATGCTGAAGTTAAATCCCAGCATGCTGCAAGAGTTCCTGGACATGGTTGGACACAACATGCTATGGTGGCATCACTGCATTTATTCTTTTCCTATAACCACAATGATGCACACTGATACACACACATATGCAATGAACTCTAGTGGATCCATGTGGTTTATGAAAACAACACACATACAACAACTCTAGTGGATCCATGTGGTTTATGAAAAGAAAATAGATGCAATGAACTCTAGTGGATCCAGTGGTTTATGAAAAGAACACACATGCAATGAACTCTAGTGGATCCATGTGTCTTATGAAAAGAACACAACCGATGTGTTCTTTTCCTAAAACCACAATGATGCACACTGATTCACACAGACATCCAATGAGGTGTGGTGATGTAGCATTTTTCAAACTGGTGATATAATGCATGCTGCAGTTGAATCCCAGCATGTTGCCAGGGTTCCTGGAAATTGTTGGACAGGACATGCTGGAGTGGCATCACTGTATATGTTCTTTTCCAAAACCATAATGATTCACACTTATACACACACATCCAATGAGGTGTGGTGATGCAGCATATTTCAAGCTGGTGGTAGAATGCATGTTGTAATTGAATTCCAGCATGTTGCCAGGGTTCCTAGACATGGTTGGACACCACATGCTGTGGTGGCATCACGACATGTGTTCTTTTACTAAAACCATAATGATGCACATTGATAGACACACATCCAATGAGGTGTGGTGATGCAACATCTTTCAAGCTGGTGGTAGAATGCATACTTCAGTTGAATCCTAGCATACTGCCAGGGTTCGTGGACATGGTTGGACACCACATGTTGTGGTGGCATCACTGCATGTGTTCTTTTCCTAAAACCACAATTATGCACACTAATACACACACATCCAATGAGGTGAGGTGATGCCTCATCTTTCAAGCTAGTGGTAGAATGCATGCTGCAGTTGAATCCCAGGATGCTGCCAGGGTTCCTAGACATGGTTGGACACCACATGCTAGAGTGGCATCACTGCATATGTTCTTTTCAAAAACCACAATGATGCACACTGATACACACATCCAATGAGGTGTGGTGATGCAGTATCTTTCAAGCTGGTGGAAGAATGCATGCTGTAGTTGAATCCCAGCATGCTACCAGGGTTCCTGGACGTGGTTCGACACCATATGCTATGTTGGCATAACTGCATGTGTTCTTTTTCTAAAACCATAATGATGCACACTAATACACACACATATATCCAAAGAGGTGTGGTGATGCAGCATCTTTCTAGGTAGTGGTAGAATGCATGCTGCAGTTGAATCCCAGCATACTGCCAGGGTTCGTGGACACGGTTGGACACCACATGCAGTGGTGGAATCACTGCATGTGTTCTTTTCCTAAAACCACAATTATGCACACTGATACACACACATCCAACGAGGTGTGGTGATACAACATCTTTCAAGCTAGTGAAAAAATGCATGCTACAGTAGAATCCCATCATGCTGCCAACGTTCCTAGACATGATTTGAAACCACATGATGTGGTGGCATCGCTACATGTGTTCTTTTCCTAAAACCACAATAATGCACACTAATACACACACATCCAATGGGGTGTGGTGATGAAGCCTCTTTCAAGCTAGTGGTAGAATGCATGCTAAAGTTGAATCCCAGCATGTTGCCAGGTGTAACACCCTCAGAATCGGCCCTATGCAAGTTTCAGCGATTCCCGCCAAACCCGCATAGAAACGATTCAAAGGTGCCCACCAGGCACTTTCGTGCGGGTGGAAAATGAAGTAATAACATTACACAATAGTCCACGATGGAACCCACAGAACAGATATACAACAACGACTCAAAGAGTCAAGAAAACGGATATACAATACAAAGATCCAAATCACCTTTAAAACGATATAGCGTCCGAGTACGGACAAGATGCAAATTGAGCTAAGAGCCCTGAAGAATAACCAATGGCGTCCATAACCCTGCCCAGGCCAAGCCGGAAGGGTAACCCTGCTAACGACGTCGATCTTAAAACCTGCTTAAACAAAAGGGGTGCCGACAAAGGGCAAAGAAAAAAGAGAGAGCGGTCAGTACGAAGGCCAGTACACGGCGAGACTAGAATTCGGCGGTCCTCGCCTACATAGGTATGGTGGACTGAGCGACAGCGCGGCATACACTAAACAACCTATAGAGACTCGAGATAACTGTCGGCTCTCAGAGAGGGATAAGAAAGACCTATTCGGAACCAACCTGATTCTACCACCAAACATACCCATCCTGGTATTTCCCACTCGAGACCAAACGAGGAAGTCAACCGAGGAACTCACACCGTTGGCAGTTTTATTTAGTCAGTTATCGTTGCTGCAATTACTAGTCAGGTATAGATAGTCATCCTGATATAATAAGCAGTGGGCAGTTTTAGTCAACCATTCCATTGTAGTTGCAACACTTACTAGTCAGATACAATTAGCATGAGATATCCCAAACCCAGCAGTTGTTGGTACTTTTATTTAGCCATTCCGTTGAAGTGAAGCTGATTACTAGTCATATCGGATACAAGTCAAATTATAACAGTAAACTTTAGTTATAGTTGTCTATGATCGAGAACTGTGCTCCAAGTCGCCCATAACCGCGGACACGGCTTTTCGAAAAGATTAAACCCTGCAGGGGTGCACCAAAGTATCCACACGCACTTCGACCCTTTTTGCCAGATCAGTTAACATACACCCATCGGTATGTCGGCGGGGCCTAAGTCATGACGTTTCCCAGACCCAAAGCAAGTACATGGGGGCCACCCCACTAAGCTACCCGCAATGAAGTCGGCCGGTCTCTGAGACGGACTCAGGGTTTGTGTAGACGGCTGTAATCGACTGGGAACCCGAAAGTGTGACTGGGCTTGTCGATACAGCGAAAACCTATCACGGCCCTAAATAGTACAGGTGCAGTACCTCGCACAATTTAAATTAAGCAGTAAAGCATGGCATAAGTACAGGATAGTAATAAAGCCCCAAACTACTTGTGGCCCCCGGTACAATACTTTGAAATCAGGTACTAATCGATGGGGGTGCCCACACACCCCACCTGTGGTTAGCGCGCTCGATCTCGGAACAAGTGTCAAGGACTCGGGGTCCTACGGGACACCAGTGAGCGGTTAAAAACCAAATATTGTCTATTACCCACTGGTGCCTCTGCATTTACCTACTTCAATTTTAGTTATTAAACAGTAATTAAAGCCATGATCATCTCCAACATTAAACATACGACATTACTCCAACAACTGTGGCACTTGACGCCACGCAACAGCACTTGAGCAAGCGACTACGACGCGCAAGTCCAACTATCTACCAATCAACAGGTAATAGGATGTGTCCAAGGCAATATAAGGCGGCAAGGGATATCACGGGCACGAAAACTAGAGCATCGCAACACAGATAGCAATAGATCATCAGGAGGGAATAAATACTATAAAAGTAAGATAGGTAGAAAGGGGGAGGTGCTCGCCTGAAAACATTGCCGAAGGTTCATCCGAAGATCGGATCGACACTCGCATCAACTCATCGGCCTAGTCCGCGAAGAAGCAAAACACTAGAAGAAACACCGGATGCACTATTTAATACTACGGTAGAAAATCGGGCATGATGCATGTATGATGTATGACATGGCAAAGGTGCGATGCATTTAGGCCATATTAAGCGGAACCGAGGCCCCGACAACTAATTACTAGGTTCATGTTGTTTAGATACCCCGCAATTTAAATGTTGTCTTAACATGGCAAAAAGTATCACCGGTTTGCTACACAATTTTAAATGGGGCCAAAATAAGGCTAGATTCGCCCACATATGGACCCCATATTTAATTTAGGTGAACCGTCAAAATACCCCCAAACACCCACAATATGTATGCGAGCATGTCAATTTTATATGCAACAAGAATATGTCATATGTTATGAAAATAGGGGTCTCGAAAAGGGAATCACATTGGATCGGCGATCTTGGGCTCCAGGGTTCGCCGGGGTTCGGTCTTGGCGGGATCGGCTTCGGATCGGGGCCTCAGGGTCTTGGGATTTCCTTGCGTGTGGCGATCTTGTCGCTCCGTGTAGGCATCCTCGGCGTCGGGGTGGTCGATGTCGGACTCGTATGGGCACCGGGGTTCATCGGATTCGGGTAGGAGGACTTGGCGTTCCATGTCGACGTATTTGGGGTTTTAGCTCAACTGACGATCTTGGCGAGGTGGTGACCTTGGGGTTTACTGATTCCCGACACACGGCAAGGCCTTGGTGAAGATCTTGCGGTGACATCCAAAGATGATCTTGGCGAAACTTGGCGTCAAGAAATCTTGTTCGGGCCACGAGTACACGACACCCGCAGAACTCACAGACACAAAGATTACATACATGTGCTCACGGTACACTGAGGCAAAAACAAGAGGCTTTCGGTCAGCAAGACAAGCACAAAGAGGCGACAACAAGTGATTGCGGAGGAGCGCTCGTAGGGCTCACGCGCAGGCTTGAGGCCGTCCTGGTCGGTACGCGTAGCACGGTGACTGAGCCCGGGGCGAGGTCGGGGCCGGCGGCACCGTAGGGCGACGAGGGGCGGACAGGACGCGGGGTCGCTCGCGGGGTGACGCATGGTGGCGAGAGGTGGAGGTGCAGAGGCCGATGGAGGGGACGCGTGGGAGGACGACGAGCTCGGTGGCGAGCGGGGTTATGGACGGGTGCGGCCGGAGGAGACGGAGTCCACAGCGGCTCCGGCAGGCGCACGCGGCAGAGGAGCATCGGCCGGTGACGACGGAGCTTGCTCGGGGAGGCGGCCAGGAGCGACGGTGGAGGCGGCCTCCGGCGAGGAGGAACCGCAGCAGCGGTGGCCGTACACAGAGGGTCGGCCGGAGCGGGCGACGGCAGGCGGCCGCAGAGCTCGCGGGAGGCGCAGAGGGCGACGCTGGAGTCGCGCGGGCAGGAGCGGCGGTGTACCCCGAGGCAGAGGAAGGCCAGCGCGTGGAGGGGAAGGAGACGCCGGACGCGGACGAAGACCGAGGGAGATGGGGGAGATGGCGGCGCATCTGGCGGCGGGGAACCAGACGACGGGGACGACCCGGCGCTGGCGAGCCCAGGCGGTCCGGAGGAGCGCTGCGAATGGGCGACGCGGATGGCCGGAGGTGGCTGACGAAAGGGAGTGGACGGAGGGAGGCCGACGGAGGCGAGGGTGGCAAGGGGCCCCTGCCGCGGCGGGGAAGGCGGGGACGGAGGAGGAGAAGGTCGGGCGGGGGTGGTGCTGGTGGCGAGCAGAGGCGGCGGAACGGCGCGGTCGCGAGGGAAGGAAGGAGAGAGGAAGCACGGGAGGTGGCCTGGGATTCGGTGGTGGGGCCAGGACAGACGCGCGCGGGTGTGTGGGCAGGAGACGTGCGCAGGGTGGCGTTGTCGGCAGGTGGGCGGGTGACGTGGCCGGGGTGGGTGCGTCGGGTGTGGCATGTGTGTGTGCTGCGCGCTGGGATAGGGCAGGTGGCAGCGGGTGGTTGGGTGGGGTTTGGGCCAGGGGTGATGTGGCGTGATAGGATAGGTTGGGGTGAGGTGGAGGGAACTGGGTAGGATAGGATCGGGTAGTTTTAGGATTAGACATTTTTGACTAGGGTTTAGAGGTGGCCGGCCAGGCTTTCGGGTCTGGCGGGCTGCCTCCCCAAAATAATAGTTTTTGTTATTTCTTTTATTTTAAAATAAACTTTTGTAAATAGTTTTAGATAAATAAAAGATCCGGCTGGACCGACGGTTTTGGTCTGAACAAAGAGGGGAGGATATTAATATAGAAAACAAAGTAGGTCTTTTAGCAAAAATAGTTTTAATCAATTAGATGCATGCTGATGTCATGATGATGCAATGCACAAAACAACGTGATTTTCTAGTAGTGGTTTTTGCGGGGCGCCACACCAGGGTTCCTGGACATGGTTGGACACGACATGCTAGAGTGGCATCACTGTATATGTTCTTTTCCAAAACCACAATGATGCACACTTATACATACACATCCAATGAGGTGTGGTGATGCAGCATATTTCAAGCTGGTGGTAGCATGCATGCTATAGTTGAATTCTAGCATGCTGCCAGGGTTCCTAGACATGGTTGGACACCACATGCTGTGGTGGCATCACGACATGTGTTCTTTTCATAAAACCATAATGATGCACACTGTTACACACACATCTAATGAGGTGTGGTGATGCAACATCTTTCAAGCTGGTGGTAGAATGCATGCTTCAGCTGAATCCCAGCATGCTACCAGGGTTCCTGGACATGGTTGGACCCCACATGCTATGGTGGCATCACTGCATGTGTTCTTTTCCTAAAACCACAATTATCCACACTGATACACACACACATCCAACGAGGTGTGGTGATACAACATCTTTCAAGCTAGTGGTAGAATGCATGTTGTAGTTGAATCCTAGCATGCTGCCAGGGTTACTGGACATGGTTGGATACCACATGCTCTGGTGGCATCTCTAGATGTGTTCTTTTCCTAAAACCACAATGATGCACACTGATACACTCACACACACATCCAATGACGTGTGGTGATGCAGCATCTTTCAAGATGGTGGTAGAATGCATGCTGCAGTTGAATCCTAGCATGCTGCCAGGGTTTGTAGACATGGTATGACACCACATGCTAGAGTGGCATTAATGCATGTGTTCTTTTCCTAACACAACAATGATGCACACTAATACACACACATCCAATGAGGTGTGGCGATGCAACATCTTTCAAGCTGGTGGTAGAATGCATGTTGTAGTTGAATCCCAGCATGGTGGAAGGGTTCCTGGACATGGTTGGACACCACATGCTGGAGTGGAATCACTCATATGTTCTTTTCCAAAACCACAATGATGCACACTTATACACACACATCCAATGAGGCGTGGTGATGCAGCATATTTCAATCTGGTGGTAGAATGCATGCTGTAGACGAATTCCAGCATGCTGCCAGGGTTCCTGGACATGGTTGGACACCACATTCAGTGGTGGCATCACTGCATGTGTTATTTTTCTAAAACCATAATGATGCAGACTGATACACATACATCTAATGAGGTGTGGTGATGCATCATCTTTCAAGCTCGTGGTAGAATGCATGCTTCAGTTGAATCCTAGCATGCTGCTAGTGTTCATGGACATGGTTGGATACCACATACTATGGTGACATCACTGCAGGTGTTCTTTTCCTAAAACCACAATGATGCACACTGATGCACAAACATGCAATGAACTCTACTGGATCAGTGTGGTTTATGAAAACACCACACATGCAATGACTCTAGTGGATCCATGTGGTTTATGAAAAGAACACACATGCAACAGACTCTAGTGGACCATGTGGTTTATGAAAAGAACACACATGCAATGAACTCTAGTGGATCCATGTGGTTTATTAAAATAACACACATGCAATGAACTCTCATGGATCCATGTGGTTTATGAAAAGAACACACATGCTATACTGGCATCGCTGCATGTGTTCTTTTCTTAAAACCACAATGATGCATACTGATACACACACATGCAATGAACTCTAGTGGATCCATGTGGTTTATGAAAACAACACAGATGTAAGGAACTCTAGTGGATCCTTCTGGTTTATGAACAGAACACACATGCAATGAACTCTAGTGGACCCACGTGGTTTACGAAAAGAGAACACATGCAATAAACTCTATTGGATCCGTGTGGTTTTTGAAAAGAACGCACATGCCGTGGTTGCATCACTACATGTGTTCTTTTCCTAAAACCACAATGATGCACACTGATACACACACACATCCAATGAAGTGTGGTGATGCAGCATCTTTCAAGCTCGTGGTAGAATGCATGCTGGAGTTTATGAAAAGAACAGACATGCAATGACTCTTGTGGATCCATGTGGTTTATGATAAGAACACACACGCAATGAACTCTAGTGGATCCATGTGGTTTATGAAAAGAACACGCATGCTGGAGTGGCATCAATGGATGTGTTCTTTTCCTAAAACCACAATGATGCACACTGATACACACACATGTTTCAAGCTGCTGGTAGAATGCATGCTGGAGTTGAATCCTAGCATGCTGCCAGGGTTCCTGGACATGGTTGGACACGACATGCTGGAGTGACATCACTATATATGTTCTTTCACAAAACCATAATGATGCACACTCATACACACACATCCAATGTGGTGTGGTGATGTAGCATATTTCAAGCTAGTGGTAGAATGCGTGTTGTAGTTGAATTCCAGCATGCTGCTAGGGTTCCTGGACATGGTTGGTCACCACATGCTGTGGTGGAATCATGACATGTGTTCTTTTCCTAAAACCATAATTTTGCACACTAATACACACACATCCAATGAGGTGTGGTGATGCGGCATCTTTCAAGCTGGTGGTTGAATGCATGCTTCAGTTGAATCCCAACATGCTGCCAGGGTTCCTGGACATGGTTGGACACCACATGCTATGGTGGCATCACTGCATGAGTTATTTTCCTAAAACCACAATGATGCACCCTTATACACACACACATCCAACGAGGTGTGGTGATACAACATCTTTCAAGATGGTGGTAGAATGCATGCTACCGTTGAATCCCATCATGAAGCCACGGTTCCTAGACATGGTTGGAAACCACATGATGTGGCGGCATTGCTGCATGTGTTCTTTTCGTAAAACCACAATGATGCACACTGATACACACACACATCCAATGAGGTGTGGTGATGAAGCCTCTTTCAAGCTAGTGGTCGAATGCATGCCGAAGTTGAATCCTAGCATGCTGCCAGGGTTACTAGACATGGTTGGATACCACATGCTGTGGTGGCATCTCTGCATGTGTTCTTTTCCTAAAACCACGATGATGCATACTGATACACTAACACACATATCCAATGAGGTGTGATGATGCAGCATCTTTCAAGTTGGTGGTAGAATGCATGCTGTAGTTGAATCCTAGCATGCTGCCAGGGTTCCTGGACATGGTTGGACACCACATGTTAGAGTGGTAACACTGCATGTGTTCTTTTACTAAAACCACAATAATGCACACTAATACACACACATCCAATGATGTGTGGCGATGTAGCATCTTTCAAGCTGGTGGTAGAATGCATGCTGAAGTTGAATCCCGGCATGCTGCCAGGGTTCCTAGACATGGTTGGACACCACATAATAGAGTGGCATCACTGCATATGTTCTTTTCCAAAACCACAATGATGCACACTTATACACACACATCCAATGAGGTGTGGCGATGTAGCATATTTCAAGCTGGTGGTAGAATGCATGCTGTAGTTGAATTCCAACATGCTGCTAGGGTACGAGGACATGGTTGGACACCACATGCTATGGTGGCATAACTACATTGTTCTTTTCCTAAAACCATAATGATGCACACTGATACACAAACATCCAATAAGGTGTGGTGATGCAGCATCTTTCAAGCTAATGGTACAATGCATGCTTTAGTTGAATCCCAGCATGCTGCCATGGTTCCTGGACATGTTTGGACACCACATGCTATGGTGGAATCACTACATGTGTTCTTTTCCTAAAAGCACAATGATGCACACCGATACACACACATACAATGAACTCTAGTGATCCATGTGGTTAATGAAAACAACACACATGCAATGTTTCTAGTGGATCCATGTGGTTTATGAAAAGGACACACATGCAATGAACTCTAGTGGATCCATGTGGTTTATGAAAAGAACACACATGCAATAAACTCTAGTGGATCCATGTGGTTTATGAAAAGAACACACATGCAATGAACTCTAGTGGATCCATGTGGTTTATGAAAAGAATACACATGCTGTGGTGGTATCACTGCATGTGTTCTTTTCCTAAAATGACAATGATGCACACTAATACACACACATCCAATGAGGTGTGGTGATGTTATACGTTGCTAACATATCTATAATTTTTGATGTTCCATGCTTGTTTTATATCTATACACACTTTGGAGTATTTCTATACACTTTCTTGAACTAACCTATTAACAAGATGCCACATTGCTAGTTGCCTGTTTTCTGCTGTTTTTGGTTCCAAGAAAGTCAGAAAATGAATATTCTCGGAATTGGACGGGACAAAAGCCAAAGTTGATATGTTACCGGAAGACTCATGGAGCCAGAAGACGAGAAGGATAGGGGCCATAGGGTGGCCACACCATATGGTGGCGTGGGCTAGCCCTGGCCGCGCCACCAGGTGGTGTGGGCCCCCTGGCCGCCCACCGACCTTGCCTTTTCGCCTATAAGATGCCTCCTGATGCAAAAACCCTAAGTCGTCCAGCCTCCAGCCACGAAAAGTTCCACAGCGCCGCCGCCACCGAAGGGGAGATACGGGGGACAGAAAGCCTCTGTTTCGGCAGCCTGCCGAGACGAGGAAGTGCCCCCGGATCCATCTCCATCTATCTCCACTACCATCTCCATTGCGGTTGCTGATTCCCATGATGAGGAGGGAGTAGTTCTTCCTCGAGGCCAAGGGTTCTACCGGTAGCTATGTGTTGATCTCTCTCCCTATGCATGATCATATTGTGATCATGAGCTTTGTAATTAAGTAGATCTACCTTGCTACTCAAGTGCTTTAATAGATCTCTGCTCTCCCCATGTGTGTGAAAGTGACAACATGCACACCATGGTGGCACTTAGGCTAGAGATTACAAAAAATTGTTATGAGTTATATTTGGAGTTGGATGTTTCTATGAAATTGGGGTGTTTGTTGGAACCATCTAGTGCTCAAGGTGACAGTCTGGGGTTTTCTAGATGGGAAAGGCTTACTTTGAGGTGTGCTGTTATAACCCTACCATGGATTAGAGTGTCCAACCAAAGAGTAGTTAAGAGTAGTATCATAAAGAGAAGGTATTTATATGAGAGTGTTCACTAGTGAAAGTATGATCCCTAGGCCTTGTCTCTAAGCATTGAAACACCGTTTGCAATTAGATCTGTTAGATGTTTGCTTGCTTCCATCTTTCTTTCAATTTGCCTTTAGTCTCTTCCACACCATCAAGCAATTTTCTGGCACCGTTGTCTTATATCCATACCACTTGTATTTCATTATCTCTTCGCCGAACTAGTGCACCTATACACCTGAAAAGTGTATTGGGTGTGTTGGGGACACAAGAGACTTCTTGTATCTTGATTGCAGGGTTGCTTGAGAGGGATACCTTTGACCACTTCCTACCTGAGTTCGATAAACCTTGGGTGATCCACTTAAGGGAAAACTTGTTGTTGTTCTACGAACCTCTACACTTGGAGGCCCAACAACTATCTACAAGAACAGAAGTGCGTAGACATCATGATGCAGCATCTTTCAAGCTGCTGGTAGAATGCATGCTACAGTTGAATCCCATCATGCTGCTAGGGTTCCTGGACATGGTGGGAAACCACATGATTTGGTGGCATCGATGCATGTGTTCTTTTCCTAAAACCACAATGACGCACACTGATTCAAACACACATCCAATGAGGTGTGGTGATGAAGACTTTCAAGCTAGTGGTAGAATGCATGCTGAAGTTGAATCCCAGCATGGTTCTAGGGTTACTGGACATGGCTGGATACCACATGCATGGTGGCATCTCTGCATCTGTTCTTTTCCTCAAACCACAATGATGCACCCTAATACACTCACACACACATCCAATGAGGTGTGGTGATGCAGCATCTTTCAAGATGGTGGTAGAATGCATGCTGTAGTTGAATCCTAGCATGCTGCCAGGGTTCCTAGACACGGTGGGACACCACATGCTAGATTGGCATCACTGCATGTTTTCTTTTCCAAACACCACAATGATGCACACTAATACACACACATCCAATGAGGTATGGTGGTGCAACATCTTTCAAGCTGGTGGTAAAATGCATGTTGCAGTTGAATCCCTTCATGGTGCCAGGGTTCCTGGACATGGTTGGACACCACATGCTGGAGTGGCATCACTGCATAATATCTTTTCAAAAACCACAATGATGCAGACTTATACACACACATCCAATGAGGTGTGGTGATGCAGCATATTTGAAGTTGGTGGTAGAATGCATGCTGTAGCTGAATTCCAGCATGCTGCCAGGGTTCCTGGACATGGTTGGACACCACATGTGGGAGTGGCATAACTGCATATGTTCTTTCCGAAAACCACAATGATGCACACTTATACACACACATCCAATGAGGTGTGGTGATGCAGCATATTTCAAGCCGGTGGTAGAATGCATGCTGTAGTTGAATTCCAGCATGCGGCTAGGGTTCCTGGACATGGTTGGACACCACATGCTATGGTGGCATCATGTCATGTGTTCTTTTCCAAAAACTATAATGATGCACACTGATACACACACATCCAATGAGGTGTGGTGATGCAGCATCTTTCAAGCTGGTGGTAGAATGCATTCTTCAGTTGAATCCTAGCATGCTGGTAGGGTTCCTGGACATGGTTTTGCACCACATGCTATGGTGGCATCGCTGCATGTGTTCTTTTCCTAAAACCACAATTATGCACACTTATACACACACACATCCATTGAGGTCTGGTGATACAGCATCTTTCAAGCTGGTGGTAGAATCCATGCTACAGTTGAATCCCCTCATGCTGCCACGGTTCCTGGACATGCATGGAAACCACATGATGTGGTGGCATCTCTGCATGTGTCCTTTTCCTAAAACCACAATGATGCACACTTATACACACACACATCCAATGAGGTATGGTGATGAAGCCTCTTTCAAGCTAGTGCTAGAATGCATGCTGAAGTTGAATCCTAGCATGCTGCCAGGGTTACTGGACATGGTTGGATACCTGTCACATCCCAAATTTTAGATTTGGTCTTGCATATCATTTATATCATTGCATCATTCTTTTCCATGCAAAATCGTCGAGTAGAGAGGATCGACGAAACGCCATCGTCAAAACCCTTTTTTGTTTCGCTTTGAGGTTCCTGCGGGGAGCTTTAGAGGGACTTGCAACAACCACCCCTGTAGGTTCGAGCTTTCGCTCAAACTTCGACTGAAGGTTGTTCCCCTCGACGATACGAACCCGTAGGCGCGAAAATCGCTCCAATCGGAGTTCGTATGCAAAAGACTCGGACGTTTTAGTAAACCGCCGGAAAACGGTCCGAAAATCCGGACCGATTTCCGAGTTGTAGTCAGTTTCCGGACCGATTCGGTTCAGGAATTTTTTTTTTCTTTTTTTTTCTGCGCGCGAGGTACTTTTTAAAGGGCCCCACGCTGCCTCGTTTTGCGTGCCCGTTGTAACCACCTCGGTGAATTACGCTCCTAGTACAAGCCTGGATGTTCAGAAATGGTTGAAATAGTACGGTGGGGCCCAAATGCCACTCACAGGTAGACCTTTCGGCCGTCCCAACCATTTCCACACATCGGGACAAGAACGGGCGGCGTAATCGGCAGGCGAAGGGATCAACTACATACACAAATGAGTATGTATGCAAGCCACCATACAACAGTACATCAGAGCCATTCCATCTAAAAAGAAAGGAAATATAGCAACGTCATACGGCAAGATCCAAATATCCTAGATAGATATAATAGTTTAGGATATCTCCTCATACATCAATCAACAGAGTATCAAGCGGAAGCGGAAGACAAAATCCGAGTACGAATAAGAAGCAAATCGGCATAAGATGCCCCATAAATAAGCACATCCCGCCCACAGATCTCACGGATCCCCGTTCCCGGAATCTCTACACCGAATGATCGTTGCCCACATCGTCCGTCTCTTCCACCCAGTATCCATCTTGCGAGTGTACCTATTCATCTGAACCAATAATTTATCGTGTGAGACCCTAGGGGTACTCAGCAAGTCTTTATGCCTCTAAAGGGGACACAACCTGGGGTGACACAATTGCAGCAAAAGATAAACCCTAGCAATTCTATAGAAACTCGCTAACCATCCGCCTAACCAGAGATAGACGGATGTCCGTGAATTAATAACAACAGTTATAACAGTTATAACGGTAATATCCACAGATCCATCCTCCTCCTCGCTTACCGACGAGGAAGCGGACGAACAACCCCCCATTCGTTGGCAGTTTTATTATCCATTCCGTGAGTATTGCACTATTTACTAGTCAGGTACCTAGTCTAGTCAGATTAAAAGCGGTACTTTAGTTATGCTTGTCTATGATCGAGAAACTGTGCTCCAAGTCGTCCATAACCGCGGACACGGCTTTCAGAAAGTTTTACCCTGCAGGGGTGCACAAATAGTAACACACACTCGATATGCCTCGGAAAAACCAAATCAAAACCCAACGAGGCAGTCACGACAAAGCAATCACAGGATTCAGAAATATTTCAGGGGGCCACCCCATTAAGCTACCCGCGACGAAGTTGGCCGACTCCGAGACGGACTCAAGGTTTGCGCCAATGGCTGTGAACGACTGGGAACCCGAAAATGTTACTGGGCTTGTCGACACCGCGAAAACACTCCGCTTCCCTAAACAGTACAGTGTGCAGTACCTCGCACAATTTAAATAAAGCAGTAAAGCATGGCATAAGTACATGATAGTAAATAAAACCTCAAACTAGTTTGTGGCCCCAAGAAATAAGAATGAATCAAGCTCTGGCTCAGGGGGGTTCATAAGCCTCCCGGATGTGGATAGCGCGAATATTCAAGGAACAAGAATCAAGTACTCGGGGTCCTACGGGACACAAGTGAGCCTGAAAAACCAAATAGCAAATATGGCTCACCGATGCCACTTTCATTAGTTATCCCATTACTACTCAGGTTAAGTTGTTTAGGTACCTCGTTATCCATCAGACACTCACATACCCTACACATGCTGTTCTACGACTCGCATGGCTCAAACAACTCCTGTAGTAATGGCTCATAGGGTGGAGGAACAAGCTTCGGTGGGGTTTAAAAGTAAAGGCTATGCAATACTTAGGATTCAAATTAATGCAATCGCGACTCAATGATGCAAGAATAAGATAGAGGCAATATGTACTATATGTATGCAAGCATGTGGTAGTGCTTGCCTGGCAGCTCAGTTGAAACACTGGATGGATCTGGGTAGTGCTCCTGGTTCTCTTGATATATCCCCTGCTCAGCGTCTATTCGGAGAAGAACCAAACAAACAAGGGCCAACATAAATAAAGTGCCCAAGCATATGAATTAAATGCATCAAGCAAACAATCATGCCATGATGAATGATGCACAAATTGCACGGCAATGATGTAGCATGGCATGGGTGAGGTGTGGAATACAAGATTAAATCATTTTATTGAGTTTTAACCACATTTTAACTTCATATTAGTTGCTGTATACTTTATATTTATATGATTCATGCTTCAAAACAAACCATGGAATGCATAAACAGAAAGGTCTCGTCGAGCTAATCATTTTAGACATATCATTTGTTAAATTTGGAGTTATAAAACAAAAGATATTAATTAATTAAGGAAAAGGGTATTTTATTGTAATTTAAATCAACTTGGAATTTTAAATGTTCAAAATATATTTTGGATTGCATATTTGAAATCCTCACATTTTTCTGATTTGAAAACATATATTATTTGTATCATTTGGATTAATATTTGAAAAGTTATTTGAAAATAGAATTTAAATTTGAATTTGATTTAATTTGAAAAAGATTTGAATTAAAACAGAAAACAGACAGAGACTTTTTATACTCAGAGAGTTCTAGCTACCGACAATGACAGGTGGGGCCTCTGGCTGACTCAGCAGCACACGCGCGCAGAAAACGTTTTACACCGCGGCCTAAACTAGCTCAAGCGAATGACATGTGGGGCCAAGGGACACACGGGTCCACATGCCAGCGGACGGGTGCGGGCTGCCAGGTGGGCCGAGCGAGGGAGCGCGGGTTAAGTGGTTGAAACAGCGGGGGGGGTTCTGCATAACAGACACTGCGGCTGACGGTGGGGCTGGCTGGACCGCGGGTTGCGCGCGCAAAACGGCAGGGGGTTTCTGTAAAACGACAAGGCCGCACTGTGCTTCTTCTCTGAATATGTCTGACGACAAAACGGTGCTCGACCGCGGCTCGGTGCAGGGATCGATCCCGCGACCTCGCGTGCGCGCGCGGCGGCGGTGACCGCTGCGGTAGGCTTGGGCTAGGTGTTAGGGAGGTGGGCGTGGCCTAGCTAGGGTTTCTGCGTGTCGGGGGAGCGAGTCGACGTTGCGCTCGCCGGCGCACAGAGCGTGCACGACGAAACGTCCGGCGAATCTAGGGCGTCACGGCGAGGCGGACCGTGTCAGGGGGGATCGTGGGCTCACCGGGAGGGCGTCGGTGCAGGCAGATCGGGTCGGCGAGCAGCAGGGCAACGATGATGCAGAGACCGAGCGAGCTAGGGTTTCGGGGTCGGCGTCGCGAGGTCCTGCGGCTCCGGTCCTTCTCCTCCTCGACGGCGGGTACTAGGTGAAGCAGGGGAGGCTTGCGGTCTTCCTCGACACCAGCGAGCGCGACGCCACCGGCTGGAAGCGACGGGGTGGTGGAGGCCGAGGGTTTTTGCTGGCGGTGGGGGTAGACGGTGGTGAGGGACGACAGGGAGAGAGGGGAGCAGCGTTGGGGTAGATCTGGGGGACGCAGGAGGCGTGGAGGAGGAGATAAAGCAGAGAGGGGGGTGGAAGGTGCCGTGGGGAGCAGGTAGAGGGAAAGGTGGCTTGGCCACCTTTCTCTCCTCTCCTCACGTGCTCGGTGGGGCTTGGCCAGGGCAGGCACGGGCAGGGGCAGGGTAGGGTGGTGTAGGGGGACTGCCAGGTGGGGTAGGGCAGGCCAAGCTCGGCTAGGGGGCCACAAGGCAGGGGGAGAAGAGAGGGAGAGAGGATAGGCTCGGGTTGGGTGGTGGTAGCCTCGGGCTAGGGTTGGCATTAGGGTTGGGGGTAGCTACGTGGGCCAGGGAGAGGGGCCAGGTGGGGCCTGCATGGTAGGGAGAAGGAAGGGCCGAAAGAGAGGGGGAGGTGGTAGCTAAGAGAGGGGGAGGTGGTAGCTATGGTCGGTTTAGGGTTTAGGTGAGAGAGAGGGAGAGGGGTTTATAGAGGGTGGTATGGTGAAGATGGAGTAGTGATTAGAGGGAACTTAGATAGAGGGTTAGAGAGAGAGGGGGTGAGAGCTAGGGTATTAGGAGTAAGCATGCTCCAAACTAGATCAAGCAAGAACTAGACAAGGAAAAGAGAGGGTGAGGTGGTTTAAGCATGATCTAATAAGATCAAGCTAAAAGAGAGAGAGGTAGATGAGAGATGGCATGATCCCACCAAAAACAAGTAAAAACCAAATGACAAGCAAAAGGTGGTACTTGCATGGCCCATGCAAATATTTAATGCCATGATGATTCTTGTGAAAACAATGTTATTACATGGCATTATTATTATGCATTCCCAAAATTGGAGTAAGGCCCAAGCAAAGGAATCTAGAAAGAATTCCAAGTGGAATAGATGGAGATAGCCATGTTTGAAATAGAATGGGACATGCTAGTGTGTATGTTCCACTAGATGATCAATAGTCCCAAAATATTCCAACATGAGTATAATTCCATGATAAACCATATGGAAGCTAGGAGAGAGGTTCCACTCACAAGGCATGCAAAGGTGGCCATGTGGCTCTCATATATCAATGATGTGAAAACAACATGGTGCTAAGATGAGAGCATGTGGACAAGAATTGGATCCATCCCAACCCACATGAACTAGAGGTAACTCAAATAAAATGCAAAGCTCATATTTAGTCGGATGGTGGAATTTATAAGGTGGTGAAAAGAAAGGGTGGTGGAGTGGAATAAAAGATATGCCCCCAACTCAACTTGGGCATTAAACAATATATCAAGAACCAAATACAATATCAAGAGGCAAATACAATTTACAATGCATATGAGAGAAGAACCAAATCAAAAAGGGTTTTGGTATGATGCTCAAATGCAAGGTGGCATGATGACATGAGCATGATATAATGATGATGCAACAATTATATATTTGAAGTAGCCATTATATTACTAGACCAAGTAGCATTACAATTGTTAGACAATTGGGATGCTACACCCGTTTTCCCAGCCCCACACCCGACCCCGCCGCCTCCTTGCTCCCGTGCGCACGCACCCAGCCGTCGCCGCCGCCGCCGCTTCTCCTCGCCGTCGCCGGCCGCCCCTTCGTCGTCGGCCATCGCCGCGTCTGTTGTCGGGTTCGTCTCGCCGCCCTCTTTCCGTTCCCGTGCTCCGCGTCTCCATCCGCCGCCGCCAACTGCGCCCTGCAGATCGCCGCGTACGCGCACGTGTTTATTATTCCGGGAGCCGTAGTTGACCGTGTGTGTACTTGCAGGAGTTTCCACGCCACCGGAACCGACCGTCGCCGCCGTCCGGAGCTCGCCGGAGTTCGTTTCGTCGTCCGTTTCCGGTAAGACAGCAGCCACCGTCAGATCTCAGATCAGCGGCTTAGATCGTTCGTTGACTGGTCAGCACTCCAGACGTTTACTAGTCAGAGGCCCCAGACGTTGACTGGTCAGACGCCCAGTCAGCGTCCAGTCATCAGACACAGTTGACTGGGTCAATTTCGTTAATCCCTTTAATTGGCAGATTTCGGTAGAATCTTGTAAATTGCGTAGAAATTAAACCGCTTGGCCAAAATTTGCAAATAAAATATGCACGAGTTCAGTGAGTCGTGTACAATCTCGCTGTAGCTTTGGTTCAGACTTTTACCGTCAGGTTTAGTACAGTTTAATCAAACTAGTTAGTGGCCTTTTCGGAGTAATAAATTCGTAGTAAAAGTTTCGTAGCTCCAAAAATCACGTATGATATGTCCCTGAACTCGTATGAACGAGGGGAATCTCATCGTGAAATAAAAGATAGGCTTACAGTAAAATCTTCTGCAGTATTTGTCTAATGGCTTTCGGCAGTGTTTTAATTACTCGGGATGTTTTATAACTCCTTTTTGAGTAATTCCAATTGGTACTGTTTCTTATCAGCGATTCCTATGCGGTAGAATTTTTCCGGGATTTTACAAACAGTATACTACCAGTAGTGAATTATTTAAGTTCTAGCTCTAGTAGAGATCTCTACTTTTGGTTAATAGTTTTCCTAGCGCCAAATCTATTTTCCATGCATGTATTCGGTAGTAATATGTATTAGTATTATGTGGTGCAGCTGTAGCACCAATTCACTTGCCGTTCTTGCATTCATGCATCATCTTTGTTGCATATGTTTGTGAATTGTTTGTTTATGAATGCAATTGTGTCGTGTAGATTGTGTGGAGTGCAACCCTTGCTCGTGTTTGGATTGTTCCTCCGACCGCTTCAATCAAGGCAAGTAGATGCTACTTTGTTCATGATATCGTCCTACTATTTTTAATGCATTGTCGTGTATTTTGTAGATGCATGCATAGGATGATACTATTGCTATGCTATGTCCTATTATGTGGTAGGGCTTTCCTTGTAGATGAACCACCGTTGTAGATGTGCTTAGCCATGCTATGTTGAACGAGGGCTGGGTTACATCATTGATACTTGTTTTCTCAAAGTATTGGTTTGTGAAAACTAAAACAACTTAATCAATGAATCCCCTGGGTGTGATGGTATTGATAATTTTTGGTGGTTTCATTGCGGAAAGGCACCCAGGTATCAAGAGAGAATGATTGGCTTCTTTATTGTGTAGCTTACGTGTACAACCATGTGCCAATAATGAAATGGGCGGTTGGTTGGACTTAGTAGGTTGTGGTAACTCGAACCCGCGTATCCAGAGATGTAGAATTTTGGTAGGTTGGACCGGTGCGCGTCGGGATTGAGGAGCTACTTCCCGAATAGTCTCTTCTTGGTCTTCTCCCTATCATCACCCAAAATGAGAGTGATGGTACGAGCTGGGCTGGCCAAGTCACATGGGTAAAGTGTACTAACCTCTGCAGAGTGTATAACCTAATCGATTAGCCGTGTCCCCTGTTATGGACAACTGAGTTGCTTGATATTGATTCCATGACATGTTTCTCGCTCATTCTAATTTCATAATTGTTTTAATGTTGTTGGGATAACTTAATTGGGATCTTTTCAAAGTAAATCAAAAACTGTTTATGAAAGTAGGACAAAGTTATTTGCAAATGCAAGCCAGACACAGCTCCACTTGCCAAATATGCATGTAGATGTTAGTACTATTGTCTCCATTTACTAGCTCTACTTGCCATACATTCCATGTATTGACCCTTCGGGGCTGTTGCGTTTTATGCTGCAGGATATTCCGATTCTGATTGATCGTTATAGGCCACGGTACTCCACTCGGCACTTGTTCACTTGTGGGCAATTTGAAGAATGGAGGATTTAATCGTTTATGTTGCTACCTGAATAATTTGAGCTAGCTTGTGCTAAGCTTTTATTGTAATAATGGTACTCTGGATCTTCGTTATCTATGATACACGGATATTTTGCTATGTTATCTATCTTACTCTATTGTGGGCCAATGAACCGATCCAGGGATTGGCATGTCACATAGAGGCCACGGTCTTTTCAGAACCGGGGTGTCATAGGATGGTATCAGAGCCCGTGTGTCGACTGTAGGATCGTGACCTAGAATTGGATTAGGAAGCCATAGATTTATTAAAGCCTATATTAACTCTATCTTTCATCTTATGCCTTTCACCCTCGTAAATTCTTACCATATGCTATTCTCACACTTTCCTCTTTTACTTGATAGATGGGAGAAGTCAGGACTGAGTATGCCACCATGGAGTCACCAAGGCCCTTTGCAAGGCAGTTAGCTCAGCTCTCACAGTCATTGGGATTGCCACTGCCCATGTTCAAGGGAAGAAGGTTATACACCTATGGATATGGAGAGGATGCATGGGAGATCACTACCTTCATATTCAGAGATGCCGCCTTGCCAAACCCCGTGCACTTGATCTACACCAAGACATACTGCAACTGGGGACTTGGAATCAACTTGACCATACATGAAGCCCTGTCTCGCCAGTGCCATCAAGTCCGACACCTACTACCGGCAGATTCACCCTACCGTGACTATGGAAGGCGCGATGAAGATGGGAACATTGTGGTTACCCCGGGCGACAGGAACAACATGCCGCCCCGTCGGAGGCACATAGAGGACATGGAAAGGGAGAATGGAGCTCTAGCAGAGAAGGTGAGGATGATAAAGGAGATTGCAGATTTTACTAGCAATGGTATGGTGGCCCAAGGACAGGAGATTGACACTTTGCATGAAGCTGTGGGAGTTCTGGAGAATGCCCTGATAGCCAGAGATGCAACCATAGCACATCTTCATGGTACTATGCAGGAGAACACCCAGATCATACAGCAACTGCAAGGGACAATCCAGGAAAGGGATCAAACTATTGAAGCTATGACAGCCCAGATTGCCGCTCTCCAAGCACAGCTGAATCCGCCCTCTGATGATGACAATGGAGATGATGGGAACAATGGGGATGATGATGACAGTGGAGATGATGATGATGAGGACGAGGATGATGATGATGGAGACGATGATGGTGGAGGAGATGAAGCTGTTGCAGTTGCAGCTGAGGATGAAAAAGAAGAGGAGGATCCAGAAGAGGTGGAGTTTGACGTTTCAAGTGATGGTTCCGGAGAGGTGTACACTCCGCCGCCATGATTGTACCGCGAGCCGAAGCGCCAACGCATGACCGCAAGGGCCTACCTCAAACTCTTCAAGCAATAGATAGAAGTCCACCAATTAGTCCTCGTTAGCCGAAATCGTTAGGATTATTCTCGATCGTTGTGATACTTAGTTCGTGTTAGTTTAAGAGTGTTTAGATGCTTATTTGTGTACCCCAATATCTCAGGAATTATTTGTGCAAAATTATATGAAAGAGTTATGGCAATTTGGTTACTATCTGTGTTGTTTTCGCTGCAGTTTTTCTGCTGATACAGCAGTACTGCGCGATTTTTCATATTTTTCTGATAACTCGGAAAAATCTGAAAAACATTGGGCTGAGGCGGAACTTCCTGTTCTATATGCACAAAAATTGGCTAATTTTTCTGACGAGTTTAAGTCAGGAAAAAAAATTCGTGAACACAGCAGAACTGTTCTGTCAGAATTGCTGTTTTGTCGTTTTGATATTCAACTGTTTAGTTAACCATTGCCAACTCTTGCAAAACTATTTCAGTAGGTATATACTGCTAGGATAGCACCTGGGATGTTGCTGGACCTCTTGTTTGATGATGTGTTGCTTGCTTGTGATTGTCTGCAATTGTTTGTTGTTACTTGACCATATGCATGGGTAGAATCCTATTACCGTAGTTGATTCTTTCTAAACTTACCTGTGCTGAACCGCAGATGCCTCCCCGCCGCCAACCCACTGAGTTGGAGCAGCTCATGGCAGCTCAGGCACAGCTGACCCAAGTGATGACCCAGTTCATGGCAAATCAGAACAACAACAACAATGGAAACAATCAGCCTCAGGGAGATACTCTCACCAGATTTATGAGGTTAAGGCCAGCTAAGTTCTCTACTGCAATGGAACCAATGGTTGCTCTCGACCGGTTGCGTTCCGTCAACAAGGATCTAGTAACTGTTGGATGCACTGATGCTGAGAAGGTGAGGTTTGCCGCTCACCTACTGGAGGGACCAGCCGCTTCTTGGTGGGACACATTTCAGATCACCCACCCTCTGAATACTGTGACTTGGGCAATGTTTGAGGAAGGTTTCAGGACCGACCACGTGTCTTCAGGAGTTCTGAGCCTGAAGAGGAAGGAGTTCCGCAACTTGCGCCAAACCAATCGAACCGTGGCCGAGTACATTGAGGAGTTCAACAACCTGTCCCGTTATGCACCTGAGGATGTTGACACTGATGCAAAAAGGAGGGAGAGATCCCTGGATGGCCTCAGTGATGAGCTTTCAGTGCAGCTGCTGGTGGTTTATTGCCCCACTTTCCAGGAGCTTGGAAGGGAAGCACAAGCAAGTGGAAAGCCGCAAGAGAAAGAACAACAATCACCACTCTGGCTCACACCACAAGTCTCGCACTTCATATGATGGATACTCCAAGCATGGAGGAAGTGACCATGGGAGCCATGACCGCCACCACCATGGAGGCGATGGGCATCGTCATGACAACCATAGGAGCAGTCACCACAGCCACAAGGGAGGACACTCTCACCACTCTGGAGGACACGGTGGACATGACCGCAACCGTGATCGCAATTTTGTGAAGAAGGATCTGAGTGAGGTGACATGCTTCAAGTGTAAGCAGAAGGGACACTATGCTGACAACTGTCCGGAGAGGAAAGGACTGAAGCCAACCAACAATGAGAAGGCCACAGTGAACCACATGAATGTGGAAGAGATTCCAGACGAGCCTGACCTTGTGATTGGTAAGTTTCCAATCAACACTTACCCTGCACTTATACTTTTCGATACTGGTGCATCGCATTCATTCATATCAAGGGCATTTGTGGATAAGTATAAGTTACCTACTGAGTCTATGAAGAGGTCTTTTAGAGTGAGTTCACCAGGAGGAGATATGATAGCTAGTGCGGGATGCCGCAACTTAACTGTGAGGATTGGAACACACAACTTCATTGCACATTTGGTAGTGTTGGAATCACAGGGATTAGATGTCATTCTGGGTATGGATTGGATGTCTATGCATGGGGGACACATAGATTGTGCACAGCGAGCTGTTTCACTCAAAACCCCGGATGGTAAGAGGATTAGATTCAAGTCAGCTGCACGACCAGGAAGGTGTAAGTTGAATTCTCTTAAGGGGGTTAGCATGGATACTGTGCCAGTGATTAGGGATTACCCCGACGTGTTTCCGGAAGAACTGCCAGGAATGCCACATGACAGGGAAGTAGAGTTTCTTATCGACCTGATGCCGGGAACAGGACCAATAGCAAAGAAACCATATAAGATGGATGTGGATGAGCTGAGGGAATTGAAGAAACAGTTGAAAGAGCAGCTGGAAAAGGGATTCATTCAACCTAGTGCGTCGTCATGGGGTGCACCTGTTCTGTTTGTGGAGAAGAAAGACAGCAGCAAGAGATTAGTGGTGGACTATCGCTCGCTGAATGAGGTAACCATCAAGAACAAGTACCCTCTGCCGAACATAAATGATTTGTTTGATCAACTGGAAGGAGCAAAGGTGTTCAGCAAGATTGATCTGCGATCAGGCTACTTTCCATTGAAGATCCGGAAGGAGGATGTACCAAAAACCGCCTTCACCACTAGGTATGGGTTATACGAGTATACAGTTATGTCATTTGGACTAACGAATGCCCCGGCATATTTCATGACCATGATGAACAAGGTATTTATGGAGTACTTGGACAAGTTCGTAGTGGTGTTTATTGATGACATACTGATATATTCCAAGGATGATGCTGAGCATGAGAAACATCTGCGACTGATTATGGAGAAACTGAGGGAACACCAGCTGTATGCCAAATTCAGCAAGTGTGAATTCTGGCTTAACACCGTTGGGTTTCTTGGACACGTAGTGTCAGGAGAAGGAGTCGCTGTTGATCCAAGCAAAGTGGCTACAGTAACTGAGTGGGAAGTACCCAAGAATGCTGGAGAGATTCGAAGCTTTTTGGGACTTGCTGGATATTACAGGAGGTTCATTGAAAACTTTTCCAAGATTGCAAAGCCGATGACTGAACTTCTGAAGAAGGAGAGGAAGTTTGAATGGACGGATGTGTGTGAAGCTAGCTTTCAGGAACTGAAGCGTCGACTAGTGACTGCACCTGTTCTGTGCTTACCAGATCTTCAGAAGGATTTCCAAGTATATTGTGATGCTTCCCGATAGGGACTTGGGAGTGTACTGATGCAAGATGGGAGAGTAGTGTCATACGCCTCGCGACAACTCAAGCACCATGAGCGGAATTACCCCACACACGACTTGGAGTTAGCGTCAGTGGTTCATGCGCTCAAGGTATGGAGGCAATACTTAATGGGAAAACACTGTGATGTGTACAACGACCACAAGAGCCTGAAATACATATTTACACAGAAGGAGCTGAACTTGAGACAAAGGAGATGGTTGGAACTTATCAAGGACTATGATATGAATCTACAATACCACCCAGGAAAGGCCAATGTAGTAGCAGATGCTCTGAGCCGAAAGGTTTATGCCAATGGATTGACAATTGGTGAATTGCCTGAGGATTTGTGCAAGCAATTCAAGGACCTTAGACTGGAGGTAGTATCTGAAGGATACTTGGCTACAATGGAAGTCCAACCAACGCTTCAGGACAGAATCAGGAAGGCTCAAGTGGGAGACAAAGAGATAGATGAAGTTAAGGAAAAGATGAAGGAAGGTCGAGCAAGGGAATTCCACGAGGATGAGCAAGGTGCCTTGTGGTATGGAGATCGTTTGTGTGTGCCCAACGATCCGGAGTTAAGGAAGTTGATTATGTAGGAAGCTCATGACTCGCCGTATTCCATACATCCGGGCAATACGAAGATGTATATGGATCTAAAGGACAGATTCTGGTGGAACAACATGAAGGGAGATATCGCCAAGCATATTGCCCTATGTGATGTATGTAGCCGAGTGAAGGCGGAACACCAGAAACCAGCAGGACTGCTACAGCCTTTGCCCGTGCCGGATTGGAAATGGGATAGAGTGGGAATGGACTTTATCACATGACTGCCCAGGACCAGGTCAGGATATGACTCTATTTGGGTAGTGGTCGATCATTTGACCAAGGTTGCCCACTTTATACCAGTGAAGACGACCTATACAAGTGCAAGGTTGGCCAAGATTTACATGGACAAGATTGTGTGCCTACATGGAGTTCCCAAGAGTATCGTATCTGATAGAGGCACCCAATTTACCTCACACTTCTGGCGCCAGCTACACGAGTCACTTGGTACTAGATTGGAGTTTAGCACAGCGTTTCACCCACAGACTGATGGACAGACCGAGAGGGTGAATCAGATTTTGGAGGACATGCTAAGAGCTTGCGCTTTGGCTCATGGTTCTAGTTGGGATGAAAATTTACCGTATGCAGAGTTTTCCTACAACAACAGCTATCAAACCAGCATCAAGACGTCGCCGTTCGATGTGTTATATGGGAAACGGTGCCGAACACCATTGCTATGGGATGGAGTAGGAGAACGTCAGTTGTTTGGACCTGACTTGATCAAGGACGCTGAGGAGAAGGTCGCCTTGATTAGAGACCGACTGAAGGTAGCACAATCAAGACAGAAGAGCTACGCTGACGCCAAGCGCAAGGAAGTGGTATATGAGATAGGTGATAGAGCATACCTCAGAGTATCGCCACTCCGTGGAATCAAGAGATTTGGTATTAAGGGTAAGCTGGCACCTCGATTTATTGGACCGTATCGGGTCTTAGCACGCAAAGGAGAAGTTGCCTATCAGTTGTAGTTGCCAGAGGCTCTGTCTGCTGTTCACAACGTGTTCCACGTATCCCAGCTGAAGAAGTGCCATCCGGAGATGGTGGATACACCATTGAGAGACGCTGTACCGCTAGAACAGGTTCAGCTTGAGAACGACTTGACCTATGAGGAGAAACCGGTGAAGATTCTGGAGACAACAGAAAGGACTACCCGTACCAAGACAATCAAGTTTTGCAAGGTGCAGTGGAGCCACCACACCGAAGAGGAAGCCACTTGGGAGCGTGAAGATGACATCCGAGAGGACTACCCACACCTATTTGCTAGCCGCGCCGAATCTCGAGGACGAGATTCATCTTAAGGGGGTTAGTCTTGTCACATCCCAAATTTTAGATTTGGTCTTGCATATCATTCATATCATTGCATCATGCTTTTCCATGCAAAATCGTCGAGTAGAGAGGATCGACGAAACACCATCGTCAAAACCCTTTTTTGTTTCGCTTCGAGGTTCCTGCGGGGAGCTTTAGAGGGACTTGCAACAACCACCCCTGTAGGTTCGAGCTTTCGCTCAAACTTTGACTGAAGGTTGTTCCCCTCGACGATACGAACCCGTAGGCGTGAAAATCGCTCCAATCGGAGTTCGTATGCAAAAGACTCGGACGTTTTAGTAAACCGCCGGAAAACGGTCCGAAAATCCGTACCAATTTCCGAGTTGTAGTCAGTTTCCGGACCGATTCGGTTCAGGATTTTTTTTTCTTTTTTTTTCTGCGCGCGAGGTACTTTTTAAAGGGCCCCACGCTGCCTCGTTTTGCGTGCCCGTTTTCCCAGCCCCACACCCGACCCCGCCGCCTCCTTGCTCCCGTGCGCACGCACCCAGCCGTCGCCGGCCGCCCCTTCGTCGTCGGCCATCGCCGCGTCTGTTGCCAGGTTCGTCTCGCCCTCCTCTTTCCGTTCCCGTGCTCCGCGTCTCCATCCGCCGCCGCCAACTGCGCCCTGCAGATCGCCGCGTACGCGCACGCGTTTATTATTCCGGGAGCCGTAGTTGACCGTGTGTGTACTTGCAGGAGTTTCCACGCCACCGGAACCGACCGTCGCCGCCGTCCGGAGCTCGCCGGAGTTCGTTTCGCCGTCCGTTTCCGGTAAGGCAGCAGCCACCATCAGATCTCAGATCAGCGGCTTAGATCGTTCGTTGACTGGTCAGCACTTCAGACGTTGACTAGTCAGAGACCCCAGACGTTGACTGGTCAGACGCCCAGTCAGCGCCCAGTCATCAGACACAGTTGACTGGGTCAATTTCGTTAATCCCTTTAATTGGCAGATTTCGGTAGAATCTTGTAAATTGCGTAGAAATTAAACCGCTTGTCCAAAATTTGCAAATAAAATATGCACGAGTTCAGTGACTCGTGTAGAATCTCGCTGTAGCTTTGGTTCAGACTTTTACTGTCAGGTTTAGTACAGTTTAATCAAACTAGTTAGTGGCCTTCTCGGAGTAATAAATTCATAGTAAAAGTTTCGTAGCTCCAAAAATCGCGTATGATATGTCCCTGAACTCGTATGAACGAGGGGAATCTCATCACGAAATAAAAAGATAGGTTTACAGTAAAAACTTCTGCAGTATTTGTCTAATGGCTTTCTGCAGTGTTTTAATTACTCGGGATGTTTTATAACTCCTTTTTGAGTAATTCCAATTGGTACTGTTTCTTATCGGCGCTGCCTATGCGGTAGAATTTTTCCGGGATTTTACAAACAGTATACTACCAGTAGTGAATTATTTAAGTTCTACCTCTAGTAGAGATCTCTACTTTTGGTTAATAGTTTTCCTAGCGCCAAATCTATTTTCCATGCATGTATTCGGTAGTAATATGTATTAGTATTATGTGGTGCAGCTGTAGCACCAATTCACTTGCTGTTCTTGCATTCATGCATCATCTTTGTTGCATATGTTTGTGAATTGTTTGTTTATGAATGCAATTGTGTCGTGTAGATTGTGTGGAGTGCAACCCTTGCTCGTGTTTGGATTGTTCCTCCGACCGCTTCAATCAAGGCAAGTAGATGCTACTTTGTTCATGATATCGTCCTACTATTTTCAATGCATTGTCGTGTATTTTGTAGATGCATGCGTAGGATGATACTATCGCTATGCTATGTCCTATTATGTGGTAGGGCTTTCCTTGTAGATGAACCACCGTTGTAGATGTGCTTAGCCATGCTATGTTGAACGAGGGCTGGGTTACATCATTGATACTTGTTTTCTCAAAGTATTGGTTTGTGAAAACTAAAACAACTTAATCAATGAATCCCCTGGGTGTGATGGTATTGATAATTTTTGGTGGTTTCATTGCGGAAAGGCACCGAGGTATCAAGAGAGAATGATTGGCTTCTTTATTGTGTAGCTTACGTGTACAACCATGTGCCAATAATGAAATGGGCGGTTGGTTGGACTTAGTAGGTTGTAGTAACTCGAACTCGCGTATCCAGAGATGTAGAATTTTGGTAGGTTGGACCGGTGCGCGTCGGGATTGAGGAGCTACTTCCCGAACAGTCTCTTCTTGGTCTTCTCCCTATCATCACCCAAAATGAGAGTGATGGTACGAGCTGGGCTGGCCAAGTCACATGGGTAAAGTGTACTAACCTCTGCAGAGTGTATAACCTAATCGATTAGCCGTGTCCCCGGTTATGGACAACTGAGTTGCTTGATATTGATTCCATGACATGTTTCTCGCTCATTCTAGTTTCATAATTGTTTTAACGTTGTTGGGATAACTTAATTGGGATCTTTTCAAAGAAAATCAAAAACTGTTTATGAAAGTAGGACAAAGTTATTTGCAAATGCAAGCCAGACACAGCTCCACTTGCCAAATATGCATGTAGATGTTAGTACTATTGTCTCCATTTACTAGCTCTACTTGCCATACATTCCATGTATTGACCCTTCGGGGCTGTTGCGTTTTATGCTGAAGGTTATTCCGATTCTGATTGATCGTTATAGGCCACGGTACTCCACTCGGCACTTGTTCACTTGTGGGCAATTTGAAGAATGGAGGATTTAATCGTTTATGTTGCTACCTGAATAATTTGAGCTAGCTTGTGCTAAGCTTTTATTGTAATAATGGTACTCTGGATCTTCGTTATCTATGATACACGGATATTTTGCTATGTTATCTATCTTACTCTATTGTGGGCCAATGAACCGATCCAGGGATTGGCATGTCACATAGAGGCCACGGTCTTTTCAAAACCGGGGTGTCACAATACCACATGCTAGAGTGGCATAACTACATGTGTTCTTTTCCTAAAACCACAATGATGGACACTAATACACACACATCTAATGAGGTGTGGCGATGCAGCATCTTTCAAGCTGGTGGTAGAATGCATGCTGCAGTTGAATCCCAGCATGCTGCCAGGGTTCCTAGACATGGTTGGACACAACATCCTGGAGTGGCATCACTGCATATGTTCTTTTCTAAAACCACAGTGATGCACACTTATACACACACACATCCAATGAGGTGTGGTGATGCAGCATATTTTAAGCTGGTGGTAGAATGCATGCTGTAGTTGAAATCCAGCATGCTACCAGGGTTCCTGGTCATGGTTGCACACCACATGCTGTGGTGGCATCACTGCATGTGTTCTTTTCCTAAAACCATAATGATGCACACTGATACACACACATCCAATGAAGTGTGGTGATGCAGCATCTTTCAAGATGGTGGTAGAATGCATGCTGCAGTTGAATACCAGCATGCTGCCAGGGTTCCTGGACATGGTTGGACACCACATGATGGTGTGGCATCACTGCATATGTTCTTTGCCAAAACCACAATGATGCACACATATACACACACATCCAATAAGGTTTGGTGATGCAGCATATTTCAAGATGGTGGTAGAATACATGATGTAGTTGAATTCCAGCATGCTGCCAGGCTTCCTGGACATGGTTGGACACCACATGTTGTGTTGGCATTACTGCATGTCTTTATTTCCTAAAACAACAATGATGCACACTGATACACACACACATCCAATGAGGTTTGGTGATGCAGCATATTTCAAGATGGTGGTAGAATACATGTTGTAGTTGAATTCCAGCATGCTGCCAGGGTTCCTGGACATGGGTGGACAACACATGTTGTGGTGGCATTACTACATGTGTTCTTTTCCTAAAACAACAGTGATGCACACTGATACACACACACACATCCAATGAGGTGTGGTGATGCAGCATCTTTCAAGCTGGTGGTAGAATGCATGGTGCAGTTGAATCCCAGCATGCGGCCAGGGTTCCTGGACATGGTTGGACACCACATGCTGGAGTGGCATCACTGCATATGTTCTTTTCCAAAACCACAATGACGCATACTTATACACACACATCCAATGAGGTGTGGTGATGCAGGATATTTCAAGCTGGTGGTAGAATGCATGCTGTAGTTGAATTCCAGCATGCTACCAGGGTTCCTGGAGATGGTTGGACACCACATGCTGTGGTGGCATCACTCCATGTGTTCTTTTCCTAAAACCATAATGATGCACAATGATACACACACATCCAATGAGGTGTGGTGATGCAGCATCTTTCAAGATGGTGGTAGAATCCATGCTGCAGTTGAATCCCAGCATGCTGCCAGGATTCTTGGACATGGTTGGACACCACATGCTGGAGTGGCATCACTACATATGTTCTTTTCCAAAACCACAATGACGCACACATATACACACACATCCAATGAGGTGTGGTGATATAGCATATTTCAAGATGGTGGTAGAAAACATGCTGTAGTTGAATTCCAGCATGCTGCTATGGTTCCTGGACGTGGTTGGACACCACATGTTGGAGTGGCATCACTGCATATTTTCTTTTCCAAAACGACAATGATGCACACTTATACACACACATCCAATGAGGTGTGGTGATGCAACATATTTCAAGCTGGTGGCAGAATGCATGTTGTAGTTGAATTCTAGCATGCTTCCAGGGTTCCTGGACATGGTTGCACACGACCAGTTGTGGTGGCATCACGGCATGTCTTCTTTTCCTAAAACCATAATGATGCACACTGATACACACACATCCAATGAGGTATGGTGATGCAACATCTTTCAAGTTGGTGGTAGAATGCATGCTTCAGTTGAATCCCAGCATGCTGCCAGGGTTCCTGGACATGGTTGGACACCACATGCTAGAGTGGCATCATTGCATGTGTTCTTTTCCTAAAACCACAATGATGCACACTAATACATACACACCCAATGAGGTGTGGTGATGCAACATATTTCAAGATGGTGGTAGAATGCATGCTTCAGTTGAATCCCAGCATGCTACCAGGGTTCCTGGACATGGTGAGACACCACATGCCATGGTGGCATCACTGCATGTGTTCTTTTCCTAAAACCACAATTATGCACACTGATACACAGACACATACAATGAGGTGTGGTGATACAACATCTTTCAAGATGGTGGTAGAATGCATGCTACAGTTGAATCCCATCATGCTGCCAGGGTTCCTAGACATGGTAGGAAACCACATGATGTGGTGGCATCGCTGCATGTTTTCTTTTCCTAAAACCGCAATGATGCACATAGATACACACACACATCCAATGAGGTGTGGTGATGAAGCATCTTTCAAGCTAGTGCTAGAATGCATCCTGAAGTTGAATCCGAACATGCTGCCAGGGTTACTGGACATGGTTGGATACCACATGCTGTGGTGGCATCTCTGCACGTGTTCTTTTCCTAAAACCACAATGATGCACACTAATACATACACATCCAATGAGGTGTGGCAATGCAGCATCTTTCAAGCTGGTGGTAGAATGCATGCTGCAGTTGAATCCCAGCATGCTTCCAGGGTTCCTGGACATGGTTGGACAACACATGCTGGAGTGGCATCACTGCATATGTTCTTTTCCAAAACCACAATGATGCACACATACACACACACATCCAATGAGGTGTGTTGATGCAGCATATCTCAAGATGGTGGTAGAATACATGTTGTAGTTGAATTCCAGAATGCTGCTAGGGTTCCTGGACATGGTTGGACACCACATGTTGGAGTGGCATCACTGCATATTTTCTTTTCCAAAACCACAATGATGCACACTTATACACACACATCCAATGAGGTGTGGTGATGCAACATATTTCAAGCTGGTGGTAGAATGCATGCTGTAGTTGAATTCCAGCATGCTACTAGGGTTCCTGGACATGGTTGGACACCACATGATGTGGTGGCATCACTGCATGTGTTCTTTTCCTAAAACCATAATGATGCACACCGATACACACACATCCAATGAGGTGTGGTGATGCAGCATCTTTCAAGCTGGTGGTAGAATCCATGCTGCAGTTGAATCCCAGCATGCTGCCAGGGTTCTTGTAAATGGTTGGACACCAAATGCTGGAGTGGCATCACTGCATATGTTGTTTTCCAAAACCATAATGACGCACACATATACACACACATCCAATGAGGTGTGGTGATGCAGCATATTTCAAGATGGTGGTCGAATACATGTTGTAGTTGAATTCCAGAATGCTGCTAGAGTTCCTGGACATGGCTGGACACCACATGTTGGAGTGGCATCACTGCATATTTTCTTTTCCAAAACCACAATGATGCACACTTATACACACACATCCAATGAGGTGTGGTGATGCAACATATTTTAAGCTGGTGGTAGAATGCATGCTGTAGTTGAATCCCAGCATGCTTCTAGGGTTCCTGGAAATGGTTGGACACCACATGCTGTGGTGGCATCAAAGCATGTCTTCTTTTCCTAAAACCATAATGATGCACACTGATATACACACATCCAATGAGGTGTGGTGACGCAACATCTTTCAAGTTGGTGGTAGAATGCATGCTTCAGTTGAATCCCAGCATGCTCCCAGGGTTCCTAGACATGGTTGGACACCACATGCTAGAGTGGCATCACTGCATGTGTTCTTTTCCTAAAACCACAATGATGCACACTAATACATACACATCAAATGAGGTGTGGCGATGCAGCATGTTTTAAGCTGGTGGTAGAATGCATGTTGCAGTTGAATCCCTGCATGCTGACAGGGTTCCTAGACATGGTTGGACACCACATGCTGGAGTGGCATCACTTCATATGTTCTTTTCCAAAACCACAATGATGAACACTTATACACACACATCCAAAGAGGTGTGGTGATGCAGCATATTTCAAGCTAGTGGTAGACTACATGCTGTAGTTGAATTCCAGCATGCTGCCAGGGTTCCTGGACATGGTTGGACACCACATGCTATGGTGGCATTACTGCATGTGTTCTTTAACTAAATCCATAATGATGCACACTGATACACACACATCCAATGAGGTGTGGTGATGCAGCATCTTTCAAGCTGGTGGTAGAATGCATGCTACAGTTGAATCCCTGCATGCTGACAGGGTTCCTAGACATGGTTGGACACCACATGCTGGAGTGGCATCACTGCATATGTTCTTTTCCAAAACCACAATGATGAACACTTATACACACACATCCAAAGAGGTGTGGAGATGCAGCATATTTCAAGCTAGTGGTAGACTACATGCTGTAGTTGAATCCCAACATGCTGCCTGGTTTCCTGGATATGGTTGGACACCACATGTTGTGATGCCATCACTGCATGTGTTCTTTTCCTAAAAGCACAATGATGCACACCAATACACACATATACAATGAACTCTAGTGGATCCATGTGGTCTATGAAAACAACACACATACAATGAACTCTAGTGGATCCATGTGGTCTATGAAAACAACACACATGCAATGACTCTAGTGGAACCATGTGGTTTATGAAAAGAACACACATGCAATGAACTCTAGTGGATCGATGTGGTTTATGAAAAGAACACACATGCAATGAACTCTAGTAGATCCATGTGGTTTATGAAAAGAACAAACACGCAATGAACTCTAGTGGATCCATGTGGTTTATTAAAAGAATACACATTCTGTGGTGGCATCACTGGATATATTCTTTTCTTAAAACCACAATGATGCACACTAATACACACACACATCCAATGAGGTGTGGTGATGCAGCATCTTTCAAGCTACTGGTAGAATGCATGCTATAGTTGAATCCCATCATGCTGCCAAGGTTCCTGGACATGGATGGAAACCACATGATGTGGTGGTATCGCTGAATGTGTTGTTTCCCTCAAACCACAATGATGCACACTCATACACACACAAATCCAATGAGGTGTAGTGATGAAGACTCTTTCAAGCTAGTGGTATAATGCATGCCGAAGTTGAATCCTAGCATGCTGCCAGGGTTACTGGACATGGTTGGATACCACATGCTGTGGTGGCATCTCTGGATGTGTTCTTTTCCTAAAACCACAATGATGCACAATGATACACTCACACACACATCCAATGAGGTGTGGTGATGCAGCATATTTCAAGCTGGTGGTAGAATGCATGTTGTAGTTGAAATCCAGCATGCTACCAGGGTTCCTGGACATGGTTGGACACCACATGTTGTTGTGGCATCACTGCATGTGTTCTTTTCCTAAAACCATAATGATGCACACTGATACACACACATCCAATGAGGTGTGGTGATGCAGCATCTTTCAAGCTGGTGGTAGAATGCATGCTTCAGTTGAATCCCAGCATGCTGCTAGGGTGCCTGGTCATGGTTGGACACCACAAGCTGTGGTGGCATCACTTCATGTGTTCTTTTCCTAAAAGCACAATCATGCACACCAATATACACACATACAATGAACTCTAGTGGATCCATCTGGTTTATGAAAACAACACACATGTAATGACTCTAGTGAAACCATGTGGTTTATGAAAAGAACACACATGCAATGAACTCTAGTGGATCGATGTGGTTTATGAAAAGAACACACATGAAATGAACTCTATTGGATCCATGTGGTTGATGAAAAGAACAAACATGCAATGAACTCTAGTGGATCCATGTGGTTTATGAAAAGAATACACATGTTGTGGTGGCATCACTGGATGTATTCTTTTCTAAAAAACACAATGATGCACACTAATACACACACATCCAATGAGGTGTGGGGATGTATCATCTTTCAAGCTGCTGGTAGAATGCATGCTATAGTTGAATCCCATCATGCTGCTAGGGTTCCTATACATGGATGGAAACCACATGATGTGGTGGCATCGCTGAATGTGTTCTTTTCCTAAAACCACAATGATGCACACTGATACACACACAAATCCAATGTGGGGTGGTGATGAAGCCTCTTTCAAGCTAGTGGTAGAATGCATGCTGAAGTTGAATCCCAGCATGCTGCCAGGGTTACTAGACATGGTTGGATACCACATGTTGTGGTGGCATCTCTGCATGTGTTCTTTTCCTAAAACCACAATGATGCACACTGATACACTCACACACACATACAATGAGGTGTGGTGATGCAGCATATTTCAAGCTGGTGGTAGAATGCATGTTGTAGTTGGAATCCAGCATGCTACCAGGGTTCCTAGACATGGTTGGACACCACATGCTGTGGTGTCATCACTGCATTTGTTCTTTTCCTAAAACCATAATGATGCACACTGATACACACACATCCAATGAGGTGTGTTGATGCAGCATCTTTCAAGCTGATGGTAGAATGCATGCTTTAGTTGCATCCCAGCATGCTACTAGGGTGTCTGGTCATGGTTCGACACCACAAGTTGTGGTGGCATCATTGCATGTGTTCTTTTCCTAAAACCACAATGATGCAAACTGATACACACACATGCAATGAACTCTAGTGGATCCATGTGGTTTATGAAAACAACACACATGCAATGACTCTAGTGGATCCATGTGGTTTATGAAAAGAACACACATGGTTTGAACTCTAGTGGATCCATGTGGTTTATGAAAAGAACACACATGCAATGAACTCTGGTGAATCCATGTGGTTTATTAAAAGAACATGCATGCAATGAACTCTAGTGGATCCATGTGGTTTATGAAAAGAACACACATGCTGTGGTGGCATCACTGCATGTGTTCTTTCCTAAAACCACAATGATTCATACTGATACACACACACACATGCAATGAACTCTAGTGGATCCATGTGTCTTATGAAAAGAACACACCTGTGATGACTCTAGTGGATCCATGTTGTTTATGACTAGAACACACATGCAATGAACTCTAGTGGATCCATGTGGTTTGTGAATAGAACACACATGCAATGAACTCTAGTGGATCCATGTGGTTTATGAAAAGAACACACATGCCATGGTGGCATCCCTGCATGTGTTCTTTTCCTAAAACCACAATGGTGCACACTGATACACACACATCCAATGAGGTGTGGTGATGAAGCATCTTTCAAGCTGGTGGTAGAATGCATGCTGGAGTTGAATCCCAGCATACTGCCAGGGTTCCTAGACATGGTTGGACACCACATGATGTGGTGGCATCACTGCATGTGTTCTTCTCCTAAAACCACAATGATGCACACTGATACACACACATCTAATGAGGATTGGTGATGCAACATCTTTCTAGATGGTGGTAGAATGCATGCTGTAGATGAATCCTAGCATGCTGCAAGGGTTCCTGGACATGGTTGGACACCACATGATGGAGTGGCATCAATTGATGTGTTATTTTCCTAAAACCACAATGATGCACACTGATACACACACACATCAAATGAGGTGTGGTGATGTAGCCTCTTTCAAGATGATGGTAGAATGCATGCTGCAGTTGAATCCCAGCATGCTGCCAAGGGTCCTAGACATGGTTGGACACCACATGCTGTAGTGGCATCATTGCATATGTTCTGTTCCAAAACCACAATGATGCGCACTAATACACACATACATCTAATGAGGTGTGGTGATGCAGCATATTGAAGGATGGTGGTAGAATGCATGCTGTAGTTGAATTCCAGCATGCTGCCAGGGTTCCTGGACATGGTTGGACACGATATGCTATGGTGGCATCACTGCATGTGTTCTTTTCCTAAAACCATAATGATGCACACTGATACACACACATCTAATGAGGTGTGGTGATGCAGCATCTTTCAAGCGGGTGGTAGAATGCATGCTCCAGTTGAATCCCAGCATGCTGCGAGGGTTCCTGGACATGGTTGGACACCACAAGCTGTGGTGGCATCACTGCATGTGTTCTTTTCCTAAAACCACAATGATGCACACCGATACACAGACATGCAATGAACTCTAGTGGATCCATGTGGTTTATTTAAACAACACACATGTAATGACTCTAGTGGATCCATGTGGTTTATGAAAAGAACACACATGCAATGAACTTTAGTGGATCCATGTGGTTTATGAAAAGAACACACATGCATCAAACTCTAGTGGATCCATCTGGTTTATTAAAAGAACACGCATGCAATGAACTCTAGTGGATCCATGTGGTTTATGAAAAGAACACACATGTTGTGGTGGCATCACTGCATGTGTTCTTTCCTAAAACTACAATGATGCATACTGATGCACACACATGCAATGAACTCTAGTGGATCCATGTGTCTTATGAAAAGAACACACATGTGATGACTCTAGTGGATCCATGTGGTTTATGACTAGAAGACAGATGCAATGAACTCTAGTGGATCCATGTGATTTATGAATAGAACACACATGCAATGAACACTACTGGATCCATGTGGTTTATGAAAAGAATACACATGCTGTGGTGGCATCACTGGATGTATTCTTTTCTTAACACCACAATGATGCACACTAATACACACACACATCGAATGAGGTGTGGTGATGCAGCATCTTTCAAGCTGTTGGTAGAATGCATGCTATAGTTGAATCGCATCATGCTGCCAGGGTTCCTGGACATGGATGGAAACCACATGATGTGGTGGCATTGCTGAATTTTTTCTTTTCCTAAAACCACAATGATGCACACTGATACACACACATCCAATGAGGTGTGGTGATGAAGCCTCTTTCAAGCTAGTGGTAGAATGCATGCTGAAGTTGAAACCCAGCATGCTGCCAGGGTTACTGTACATGGTTGGATACCACATGTTGTGGTGGCATCTCTACATGTGTTATTTTCCAAAATCCATAATGATGCACACTGATACACTCGCACACACATCCAATGAGGTGTGGTGATGCAGCATATTTCTAGCTGGTGGTAGAATGCATGCTGTAGTTCAATTCCAGCATGCTACCAGGGTTCCTGGACATGGTTAGACACCACATGCTGTGGTGGCATCACTGCATGTGTTCTTTGCCTAAAACCATAATGATGCACAATGATACACACACATCCAATGAGGTGTGGTGATGCAACATCTTTCAAGCCTGTGGTAGAATGCATGCTTCAGTTGAATCCCAGCATGCTGCTATGGTTCCTAGACATGGTTGGACACCACAAGCTATGGTGGTATCACTACATGTGTTCTTTTCCTAAAACCACAATGATGCACATCGATACACACACATGCAATGAACTCTAGTGGATCCATGTGGTTTATGAAAACAACACACATGCAATGACTCTAGTGGATCCATGTGGTTTATGAAAAGAACACACATGCAATGAACTCTAGTGGATCCATGTGGTTTATGAAAAGAACACACATGCAATGAACTCTATTGGATCCATGCGGTTTATTAAAAGAACACGCATGCAATGAACTCTAGTGGATCCATGTGGTTTATGAAAAGAACACACATGTTGTGGTGGCATCACTGCATGTGTTCTTTCTGAAATCCACAATGATGCATAGTGATACACACACATGCAACGAACTCTAGTGGATCCATGTGTATTTTGAAAAGAACACACATGTGATGACTCTAGTGAATCCATGTTGTTTATGACTAGAACACACATGCAATGAACTCTAGTGGATCCATGTGGTTTATGAATAGAACACACATGCAATGACCTCTAGTGGATCCATGTGGTTTATGAAAAGAACACACATGCCGTGGTGGCATCACTGCATGTGTTCTTTTCCTAAAACCACAATGATGTACATTGATACACACACATCCAATGAGGTGTGGTGATGAAACGTGTTTCAAGCTGGTGGTAGAATGCATGCTGGAGTTGAATCCCAGCATGCTGCCAGGGTTCCTGGACATGGTTGGACACCACATGATGTGGTGGCATCACTGCATGTGTTCTTCTCCTAAAACCACAATGATGCACACTTATACACACACACACACATCAAATGAGGTGTGGTGATGTAGCCTCTTTCAAGCTGGTGGTAGAATGCATGCTGCAGTTGAATCCCAGTATGCTGCCAAGGTTCCTAGACATGGTTGGACACCACATGCTGGAGTGGCATCACTTCATATGTTCTGTTCCAAAACCACAATGAGGCGCACTAATACACACATACATGTAATGAGGTGTGGTGATGCAGCATAATTCAAGATGGTGGTAGAATGCATGCTGTAGTTGAATTCCAGCAAGCTGCCAGGGTTCCTGGACATGGTTGGACACGACATGCTATGGTGGCATCACTGCATGTGTTCTTTTCCTAAAACCATAATGATTCACACTGATACACACACATCCAATCAGGTGTGGTGATGAAGCATCTTTCAAGCGAGTGGTAGAATGCATGCTTTTGTTGAATCCCAGCATGCTGCTAGGGTTCCTGGACATGGTTGGACACCACAAGTTGTGGTGGCATCACTGCATGTGTTCTTTTCCTAAAACCACAATGATGCACACCGATACACACACATGCAATGAACTCTAGTGGACCCATGTGGTTTATGAAAACAACACACATGTAATGACTCTAGTGGATCCATGTGGTTTATGGAAAGAACACACATGCAATGAACTCTAGTGGATCCATGTTGTTTATGAAAAGAACATACATGCAATGAACTCTAGTTGATCCATGTGGTTTATGAAAAGAACACACATGTTGTGGTGGCATCACTGCATGTGTTCTTTCCTAAAACTACAATGATGCATTCTGATACACAGACATGCAATGAACTCTAGTGGATCCATGTGGTTTATGAAAAGAACACACATGTTGTGGTGGCATCACTGCATGTGTTCTTTCCTAAAACTACAATGATGCATACTGATACACAAACATGCAATGAACTCTAGTGGATTCATGTGTCTTATGAAAAGAACACACATGTGATGACTCTAGTGGATCCATGTGGTTTATGACTAGAACACACATGCAATGAACTCTAGTGGATCCATGTGATTTATGAGTAGAACACACATGCAATGAACACTAGTGGATCCATGTGGTTTCTGAAGAGAATATACATGCTGTGGTGGCATCACTGGATGTATTCTTTTCTTAATACCACAATGATGCACACTAATACACACACACACATCGAATGAGGTGTGGTGATGCAACATCTTTCAAGCTGTTGGTAGAATGCATGCTATAGTTGAATCCCATCATGCTGCCAGGGTTCCTGGACATGGATGGAAACCACACGATGTGGTGGCATCGCTGAATTTGTTCTTTTCCTAAAACCACAATGATTCACACTTATACACACACACACATCCAATGAGGTGTGGTGATGAAGCCTCTATCAAGCTAGTGGTAGAATGCATGCTGAAGTTGAAACCCAGCATGCTGCCAGGGTTACTGTACATGGTTGGATACCACATGCTCTGGTGGCATCTCTGCATGTGTTCTTTTCCAAAATCCACAATGATGCACATTGATACACTCGCACACACATCCAATGAGGTGTGGTGATGCAGCATATCTCCAGCTGGTGGTAGAATGCATGCTATAGTTCAAGTCCAGCATGCTACCAGGGTTCCTGGACATGGTTAGACACCACATGCTGTGGTGGCATCACTACATGTATTCTTTGCCTAAAACCATAATGATGCACAATGATACACACACATCCAATGAGGTGTGGTGATGCAACCTCTTTCAAGCCTGTGGTAGAATGCATGCTTCAGTTGAATCCCAGCATGCTGCTATGGTTCCTAGACATGGTTGGACACCACAAGCTATGGTGGTATCACTACATGTGTTCTTTTCCTAAAACCACAATGATGCACATCGATACACACACATGCAATGAACTCTAGTGGATCCATGTGGTTTATGAAAACAACACACATGCAATGACTCTATTGGATCCATGTGGTTTATGGAAAGAACACACATGCAATGAACTCTATTGGATCCATGCGGTTTATTAAAAGAACACGCATGCAATGAACTCTAGTGGATCCATGTGGTTTATGAAAAGAACACACATGTTGTGGTGGCATCACTGCATGTGTTCTTTCCTAAAACTACAATGATGCATATTGATGCACACACATGCAATGAACTCTAGTGGATCCATGTGTCTTATGAAAAGAACACACATGTGATGACTCTAGTGGATCCATGTGGTTTATGACTAGAAGACACATGCAATGAACTCTAGTGGATCCATGTGATTTATGAATAGAACACACATGCAATGAACACTAGTGGATCCATGTGGTTTATGAAAAGAATACACATGCTATGGTGGCCTCACTGGATGTATTCTTTTCTTAAAACCACAATGATGCACACTAATACACACACACATATCCAATGAGGTGTGGTGATGCAGCATCTTTCAAGCTGTTGGTAGAATGCATGCTATAGTTGAATCGCATCATGCTGCCAGGGTTCCTGGACATGGATGGAAACCACATGATGTGGTGGCATCGCTGAATTTGTTCTTTTCCTAAAACCACAATGATGCACACTAATACACACACACACATCCAATGAGGTGTGGTGATGAAGCCTCTTTCAAGCTAGTGGTAGAATGCATGCAGAAGTTGAAACCCAGCATGCTGCCAGGGTTACTGTACATGGTTGGATACCACATGTTGTGGTGGCATCTCTACATGTGTTCTTTTCCAAAATCCATAATGATGCACACTGATACACTCGCACACACATCCAATGAGGTGTGGTGATGCAGCATATTTCCAGCTGGTGGTAGAATGCATGCTGTAGTTCAATTCCAGCATGCTACCAGGGTTCCTGGACATGGTTAGACACCACATGCTGTGGTGGCATCACTGCATGTGTTCTTTGCCTAAAACCATAATGATGCACAATGATACACACACATCCAATGAGGTGTGGTGATGCAACATCTTTCAAGCCTGTGGTAGAATGCATGCTTCAGTTGAATCCCAGCATGCTGCTATGGTTCCTAGACATGGTTAGACACCACAAGCTATGGTGGTATCACTACATGTGTTCTTTTCCTAAAACCACAATGATGCACATCGATACACACACATGCAATGAACTCTAGTGGATCCATGTGGTTTATGAAAACAACACACATGCAATGACTCTAGTGGATCCATGTGGTTTATGAATAGAACACACATGCAATGAACTCTAGTGGATCCATGTGGTTTATGAAAAGAACACACATGCAATGAACTCTATTGGATCCATGCGGTTTATTAAAAGAACACGCATGCAATGAACTCTATTGGAGCCATGTGGTTTATGAAAAGAACACACATGTTGTGGTGGCATCACTGCATGTGTTCTTTCCGAAATCCACAATGATGCATACTGATACACACACATGCAACGAACTCTAGTGGATCCCTGTGTCTTTTGAAAAGAACACACATGTGATGACTCTAGTGAATCCATGTTGTTTATGACTAGAACACACATGCAATGAACTCTAGTGGATCCATGTGGTTTATGAATAGAACACACATGCAATGACCTCTAGTGGATCCATGTGGTTTATGAAAAGAACACACATGCCGTGGTGGCATCACTGCATGTGTTCTTTTCCTAAAACCACAATGATGTACATTGATACACACACATCCAATGAGGTGTGGTGATGAAACGTGTTTCAAGCTGGTGGTAGAATGCATGCTGGAGTTGAATCCCAGCATGCTGCCAGGGTTCCTGGACATGGTTGGACACCACATGATGTGGTGGCATCACTGCATGTGTTCTTCTCCTAAAACCACAATGATGCACACTGATACGCACACACACACACACACATCAAATGAGGTGTGGTGATGTAGCCTCTTTCAAGCTGGTGGTAGAATGCATGCTGCAGTTGAATCCCAGCATGCTGCCAAGGTTCCTAGACATGGTTGGACACCACATGCTGGAGTGGCATCACTTCATCTGTTCTGTTCCAAAACCACAATGAGGCGCACTAATACACACATACATGTAATGAGGTGTGGTGATGCAGCATAATTCAAGATGGTGGTAGAATGCATACTGTAGTTGAACTGCAGCATGCTGCCAGGGTTCCTGGACATGGTTGGACACGACATGCTATGGTGGCATCACTACATGTGTTCTTTTCCTAAAACGATAATGATGCACACTGATACACACACATCCAATCAGGTGTGGTGATGCAACATCTTTCAAGCGAGTGGTAGAATGCATGCTTTTGTTGAATCCCAGCATGCTGCTAGGGTTCCTGGACATGGTTGGACACCACAAGTTGTGGTGGCATCACTGCATGTGTTCTTTTCCTAAAACCACAATGATGCACACCGATACACACACATGCAATGATCTCTAGTGGACCCATGTGGTTTATGAAAACAACACACATGTAATGACTCTAGTGGATCCATGTGGTTTATGGAAAGAACACACATGCAATGAACTCTAGTGGATCCATGTGGTTTATGAAAAGAACATACATGCAATGAACTCTAGTTGATCCATGTGGTTTATGAAAAGAACACACATGTTGTGGTGGCATCACTGCATGTGTTCTTTCCTAAAACTACAATGATGCATACTGATACACAGACATGCAATGAACTCTAGTGGATCCATGTGGTTTATGAAAAGAACACACATGTTGTGGTGGCATCACTGCATGTGTTCTTTCCTAAAACTACAATGATGCATACTGATACACAAACATGCAATGAACTCTAGTGGATTCATGTGTCTTATGAAAAGAACACACATGTGATGACTCTAGTGGATCCATGTGGTTTATGACTAGAACACACATGCAATTAACTCTAGTGGATCCATGTGATTTATGAGTAGAACACACATGCAATGAACACTTGTGGATCCATGTGGTTTCTGAAGAGAATATACATGCTGTGGTGGCATCACTGGATGTATTCTTTTCTTAATACCACAATGATGCACACTAATACACACACACATCGAATGAGGTGTGGTGATGCAACATCTTTCAAGCTGTTGGTAGAATGCATGCTATAGTTGAATCCCATCATGCTGCCAGGGTTCCTGGACATGGATGGAAACCACATGATGTGGTGGCATCGCTGAATTTGTTCTTTTCCTAAAACCACAATGATGCACACTAATACACACACACACATCCAATGAGGTGTGGTGATGAAGCCTCTTTCAATCTAGTGGTAGAATGCATCCTGAAGTTGAAACCCAGCATGCTGCCAGGGTTACTGTACATGGTTGGATACCACATGCTCTGGTGGCATCTCTGCATGTGTTCTTTTCCAAAATCCACAATGATGCACATTGATACACTCGCACACACATCCAATGAGGTGTGGTGATGCAGCATATTTCCAGCTGGTGGTAGAATGCATGCTGTAGTTCAATTCCAGCATGCTACCAGGGTTCCTGGACATGGTTAGACACCACATGCTGTGGTGGCATCACTGCATGTATTCTTTGCCTAAAACCATAATGATGCACAATGATACACACACATCCAATGAGGTGTGGTGATGTAACATCTTTCAAGCCTGTGGTAGAATGCATGCTTCAGTTGAATCCCAGCATGCTGCTATGGTTCCTAGACATGGTTGGACACCACAAGCTATGGTGGTATCACTACATGTGTTCTTTTCCTAAAACCACAATGATGAACATCGATACACACACATGCAATGAACTCTAGTGGATCCATGTGGTTTATGAAAACAACACACATGCAATGACTCTAGTGGATCCATGTGGTTTATGAAAAGAACACACATGCAATGAAATCTAGTGGATCCATGTGGTTTATAAAAAAACACACATGCAATGAACTCTATTGGATCCATGCGGTTTATTAAAAGAACACGCATGCAATGAACTCTAGTGGATCCATGTGGTTTATGAAAAGAACACACATGTTGTGGTGGCATCACTGCATGTGTTCTTTCCTAAATCCAGAATGATGCATACTGATACACACACATGCAAAGAACTCTAGTGGATCCATGTGTCTTATGAAAAGAACACACATGTGATGACTCTACTGAATCCATGTTGTTTATGACTAGAACACACATGCAATGAACTCTAGTGGATCCATGTGGTTTATGAATAGAACACACATGCAATGACCTCTAGTGGATCCATGTGGTTTATGAAAAGAACACACATGCCATGGTGGCATCACTGCATGTGTTCTTTTCCTAAAACCGCAATGATGTACACTGATACACACACATCCAATGAGGTGTGGTGATGAAACGTGTTTCAAGCTGGTGGTAGAATGCATGCTGGAGTTGAATCCCAGCATGCTGCCAGGGTTCCTGGACATGGTTGGACACCACATGATGTGGTGGCATCACTGCATGTGTTCTTCTCCTAAAACCACAATGATCCACACTTATACACACACACATCCAATGAGGTATGGTGATGAAGCCTCTTTCAAGCTAGTGCTAGAATGCATGCTGAAGTTGAATCCTAGCATGCTGCCAGGGTTACTGGACATGGTTGGATACCACATGCTAGAGTGGCATAACTACATTTGTTCTTTTCCTAAAACCACAATGATGGACACTAATACACACACATGTAATGAGGTGTGGCGATGCAGCATCTTTCAAGCTGGTGGTAGAATGCATGTTGCAGTTGAATCCCAGCATGCTGCCAGGGTTCCTAGACATGGTTGGACAAAACATCCTGGAGTGGCATCACTGCATATGTTCTTTTCCAAAACCACAGTGATGCACACTTATACACACACACATGCAATGAGGTGTGGTGATGCAGCATATTTTAAGCTGGTGGTAGAATGCATGCTGTAGTTGAAATCCAGCATGCTACCAGGGTTCCTGGTCATGGTTGGACACCACATGCTGTGGTGGCATCACTCCATGTGTTCTTTTCCTAAAACCATAATGATGCACACTAATACACACACATCCAATGAAGTGTGGTGATGCAGCATCTTTCAAGCTGGTGGTAGAATGCATGCTGCAGTTGAATACCAGCATGCTGCCAGGGTTCCTGGACATGGTTGGACACCACATGATTGTGTGGCATCACTACATATGTTCTTTTCCAAAACCACAATGATGCACACATATACACACACATCCAATAAGGTTTGGTGATGCAGCATATTTCACGATGGTGGTAGAATACATGATGTAGTTGAATTCCAGCATGCTGCCAGGGTTCCTGGACATGGTTGGACACCACAAGTTGTGTTGGCATTACTGCATGTGTTTATTTCCTAAAACAACAATGATGCACACTGATACACACACACACATCCAATGAGGTTTGGTGATGCAGCATATTTCAAGATGGTGGTAGAATACATGTTGTAGTTGAATTCCAGCATGCTGCCAGGTTTCCTGGACATGGGTGGACACCACATGTTGTGGTGGCATTACTACATGTGTTCTTTTCCTAAAACAACAGTGATGCACACTGATACACACACACACATCCAATGAGGTGTGGTGATGCAGCATCTTTCAAGCTGGTGGTAGAATGCATGGTGCAGTTGAATCCCAGCATGCTGCCAGGGTTCCTGGACATGGTTGGACACCACATGCTGGAGTGGCATCACTGCATATGTTCTTTTCCAAAACCACAATGACGCATACTTATACACACACATCCAATGAGGTGTGGTGATGCAGGATATTTCAAGCTGGTGGTAGAATGCATGCTGTAGTTGAATTCCAGCATGCTACCAGGGTTCCTGGAGATGGTTGGACACCACATGCTGTGGTGGCATCACTCCATGTGTTCTTTTCCTAAAACCATAATGATGCACAACGATACACACACATCCAATGAGGTGTGGTGATGCAGCATCATTCAAGATGGTGGTAGAATCCATGCTGCAGTTGAATCCCAGCATGCTGCCAGGATTCTTGGACATGGTTGGACACCACATGCTGGAGTGGCATCACTACATATGTTCTTTTCCAAAACCACAATGACGCACACATATACACACACATCCAATGAGGTGTGGTGATATAGCATATTTCAAGATGGTGGTAGAAAACATGCTGTAGTTGAATTCCAGCATGCTGCTATGGTTCCTAGACGTGGTTGGACACCACATGTTGGAGTGGCATCACTGCATATTTTCTTTTCCAAAACGATAATCATGCACACTTATACACACACATCCAATAAGGTGTGGTGATGCAACATATTTCAAGCTGGTGGCAGAATGCATGTTGTAGTTGAATTCTAGCATGCTTCCAGGGTTCCTGGACATGGTTGCACACGACATGTTGTGGTGGCATCACGGCATGTCTTCTTTTCCTAAAACCATAATGATGCACACTGATACACACACATCCAATGAGGTATGGTGATGCAACATCTTTCAAGTTGGTGGTAGAATTCATGCTTCAGTTGAATCCCAGCATGCTGCCAGGGTTCCTGGACATGGTTGTACACCACATGCTAGAGTGGCATCATTGCATGTGTTCTTTTCCTAAAACCACAATGATGCAGACTAATACATACACACCCAATGAGGTGTGGTGATGCAACATATTTCAAGATGGTGGTAGAATGCATGCTTCAGTTGAATCCCAGCATGCTACCAGGGTTCCTGGACATGGTGAGACACCACATGCCGTGGTGGCATCAGTGCATGTGTTCTTTTCCTAAAACCACAATTATGCACACTGATACACAGACACATCCAATGAGGTGTGGTGATACAACATCTTTCAAGATGGTGGTAGAATGCATGCTACAGTTGAATCCCATCATGCTGCCAGGGTTCCTGGACATGGTAGGAAACCACATGATGTGGTGGCATCGCTGCATGTTTTCTTTTCCTAAAACCGCAATGATGCACATTGATACACACACATCTAGTGAGGTGTGGTGATGAAGCATCTTTCAAGCTAGTGCTAGAATGCATCCTGAAGTTGAATCCGAACATGCTGCCAGGGTTAGTGGACATGGTTGGATACCACATGCTGTGGTGGCATCTCTGCACATGTTCTTTTCCTAAAACCACAATGATGCACACTAATACATACACATCCAATGAGGTGTGGCAATGCAGCATCTTTCAAGCTGGTGGTAGAATGCATGCTACAGTTGAATCCCAGCATGCTTCCAGGGTTCCTGGACATGGTTGGACACCACATGTTGTGTTGGCATTACTGCATGTGTTTATTTCCTAAAACAACAATGATGCACACTGATACACACACACACATCCAATGAGGTTTGGTGATGCAGCATATTTCAAGATGGTGGTAGAATACATGTTGTAGTTGAATTCCAGCATGCTGCCAGGTTTCCTGGACATGGGTGTACACCACATGTTGTGGTGGCATTACTACATGTGTTCTTTTCCTAAAACAACAGTGATGCACACTAATACACACACACACACATCCAATGAGGTGTGGTGATGCAGCATCTTTCAAGCTGGTGGTAGAATGCATGGTGCAGTTGAATCCCAGCATGCTGCCAGGGTTCCTGGACATGGTTGGACACCACATGCTGGAGTGGCATCACTGCATATGTTCTTTTCCAAAACCACAATGACGCATACTTATACACACACATCCAATGAGGTGTGGTGATGCAGGATATTTCAAGCTGGTGGTAGAATGCATGTTGTAGTTGAATTCCAGCATGCTACCAGGGTTCCTGGAGATGGTTGGACACCACATGCTGTGGTGGCATCACTCCATGTGTTCTTTTCCTAAAACCATAATGATGCACAACGATACACACACATCCAATGAGGTGTGGTGATGCAGCATCTTTCAAGATGGTGGTAGAATCCATGCTGCAGTTGAATCCCAGCATGCTGCCAGGATTCTTGGACATGGTTGGACACCACATGCTGGAGTGGCATCACTACATATGTTCTTTTCCAAAACCACAATGACGCACACATATACACACACATCCAATGAGGTGTGGTGATATAGCATATTTCAAGATGGTGGTAGAAAACATGCTATAGTTGAATTCCAGCATGCTGCTATGGTTCCTGGACGTGGTTGGACACCACATGTTGGAGTGGCATCACTGCATATTTTCTTTTCCAAAACGATAATGTTGCACACTTATACACACACATCCAATGAGGTGTGGTGATGCAACATATTTCAAGCTGGTGGCAGAATGCATGTTGTAGTTGAATTCTAGCATGCTTCCAGGGTTCCTGGACATGGTTGCACACGACATGTTGTGGTGGCATCACGGCATGTCTTCTTTTCCTAAAACCATAATGATGCACACTGATACACACACATCCAATGAGGTATGGTGATGCAACATCTTTCAAGTTGGTGGTAGAATGCATGCTTCAGTTGAATCCCAGCATGCTGCCAGGGTTCCTGGACATGGTTGTACACCACATGCTAGAGTGGCATCATTGCATGTGTTCTTTTCCTAAAACCACAATGATGCACACTAATACATACACACCCAATGAGGTGTGGTGATGCAACATATTTCAAGATGGTGGTAGAATGCATGCTTCAGTTGAATCCCAGCATGCTACCAGGGTTCCTGGACATGGTGAGACACCACATGCCGTGGTGGCATCAGTGCATGTGTTCTTTTCCTAAAACCACAATTATGCACACTGATACACAGACACATCCAATGAGGTGTGGTGATACAACATCTTTCAAGATGGTGGTAGAATGCATGCTACAGTTGAATCCCATCATGCTGCCAGGGTTCCTGGACATGGTAGGAAACCACATGATGTGGTGGCATCGCTGCATGTTTTCTTTTCCTAAAACCGCAATGATGCACATTGATACACACACATCTAGTGAGGTGTGGTGATGAAGCATCTTTCAAGCTAGTGCTAGAATGCATCCTGAAGTTGAATCCGAACATGCTGCCAGGGTTACTGGACATGGTTGGATACCACATGCTGTGGTGGCATCTCTGCACATGTTCTTTTCCTAAAACCACAATGATGCACACTAATACATACACATCCAATGAGGTGTGGCAATGCAGCATCTTTCAAGCTGGTGGTAGAATGCATGCTACAGTTGAATCCCAGCATGCTTCCAGGGTTCCTGGACATGGTTGGACAACACATGTTGTAGTGGCATCACTGCATATTTTCTTTTCCAAAACCACAATGATGCACACTTATACACACACATCCAATGAGGTGTGGTGATGCAACATATTTTAAGCTGGTGGTAGAATGCATGCTGTAGTTGAATCCCAGCATGCTTCTAGGGTTCCTGGACATGGTTGGACACCACATGTTGTGGTGGCATCACAGCATGTCTTCTTTTCCTAAAACCATAATGATGCACACAGATATACACACATCCAATGAGGTGTGGTGACGCAACATCTTTCAAGTTGGTGGTAGAATGCGTGCTTCAGTTGAATCCCAGCATGCTCCCAGGGTTCCTAGACATGGTTGGACACCACATGCTAGAGTGGCATCACTGCATGTGTTCTTTTCCTAAAACCACAATGATGCACACTAATACATACACATCAAATGAGGTGTGGCGATGCAGCATGTTTTAAGCTGGTGGTAGAATGCATGTTGCGGTTGAATCCCTGCATGCTGACAGGGTTCCTAGACATGGTTTGACACCACATGCTGGAGTGGCATCACTTCATATATTCTTTTCCAAAACCACAATGATGAACACTTATACACACACATCCAAAGAGGTGTGGTGATGCAGCATATTTCAAGCTAGTGTTAGACTACATGCTGTAGTTGAATTCCAGCATGCTGCCAGGGTTCCTGGACATGGTTGGACACCACATGCTATGGTGGCATTACTGCATGTGTTCTTTAACTAAAACCATAATGATGCACACCGATACACACACATCCAATGAGGTGTGGTGATGCAGCATCTTTCAAGCTGGTGGTAGAATGCATGCTACAGTTGAATCCCTGCATGCTGACAGGGTTCCTAGACATGGTTGGACACCACATGCTGGAGTGGCATCACTGCATATGTTCTTTTCCAAAACCACAATGATGAACACTTATACACACAAATCCAAAGAGGTGTGGAGATGCAGCATATTTCAAGCTAGTGGTAGACTACATGCTGTAGTTGAATCCCAACATGCTGCCTGGTTTCCTGGATATGGTTGGACACCACATGTTGTGATGGCATCACTGCATGTGTTCTTTTCCTAAAAGCACAATGATGCACACCAATACACACATATACAATGAACTCTAGTGGATCCATGTGGTCTATGAAAACAACACACATACAATGAACTCTAGTGGATCCATGTGGTCTATGAAAACAACACACATGCAATGACTCTAGTGGAACCATGTGGTTTATGAAAAGAACACACATGCAATGAACTCTAGTGGATCGATGTGGTTTATGAAAAGAACACACATGCAATGAACTCTAGTAGATCCATGTGGTTTATGAAAAGAACAAACACGCAATGAACTCTAGTGGATCCATGTGGTTTATTAAAATAATACACATTCTGTGGTGGCATCACTGGATGTATTCTTTTCTTAAAACCACAATGATGCACACTAATACACACACACATCCAATGAGGTGTGGTGATACAGCATCTTTCAAGCTACTGGTAGAATGCATGCTATAGTTGAATCCCATCATGCTACCAAGGTTCCTGGACATGGATGGAAACCACATGATGTGGTGGTATCGCTGAATGTGTTGTTTTCCTAAAACCACAATGATGCACACTCATACACACACAAATCCAATGTGGTGTGGTGATGAAGACTCTTTGAAGCTAGTGGTATAATGCATGCCAAAGTTGAATCCTAGCATGCTGCCAGGGTTACTGGACATGGTTGGATACCACATGCTATGGTGGCATCTCTGGATGTGTTCTTTTCCTAAAACCACAATGATGCACAATGATACACTCACACACACATCCAATGAGGTGTGGTGATGCAGCATATTTCAAGCTGGTGGTAGAATGCATGTTGTAGTTGAAATCCAGCATGCTACCAGGGTTCCTGGACATGGTTGGACACCACATGTTGTTGTGGCATCACTGCACGTGTTCTTTTCCTAAAACCATAATGATGCACACTGATACACACACATCCAATGAGGTGTGGTTATGCAGCATCTTTCAAGCTGGTGGTAGAATGCATGCTTCAGTTGAATCCCAGCATGCTTCTAGGGTGCCTGGTCATGGTTGGACACCACAAGCTGTGGTGGCATCACTTCATGTGTTCTTTTCCTAAAAGCACAATGATGCACACCAATATACACACATACAGTGAACTCTAGTGGATCCATCTGGTTTATGAAAACAACACACATGTAATGACTCTAGTGGAACCATGTGGTTTATGAAAAGAACACACATGCAATGAACTCTAGTGGATCGATGTGGTTTATGAAAAGAACACACATGCAATGAACTCTATTGGATCCATGTGGTTGATGAAAAGAACAAACATGCAATGAACTCTAGTGGATCCATGTGGTTTATGAAAAGAATACACATGTTGTGGTGGCATCACTGGATGTATTCTTTTCTAAAAACCACAATGATGCACACTAATACACACACATCCAATGAGGTGTGGTGATGCATCATCTTTCAAGCTGCTGGTAGAATGCATGCTATAGTTGAATCCCATCATGCTGCCAGGGTTCCTATACATGGATGGAAACCACATGATGTGGTGGCATCGCTGAATGTGTTCTTTTCCTAAAACCACAATGATGCACACTGATACACACATAAATCCAATGTGGGGTGGTGATGAAGCCTCTTTAAAGCTAGTGGTAGAATGCATGCTGAAGTTGAATCCCAGCATGCTGCCAGGGTTACTAGACATGGTTGGATACCACATGTTGTGGTGGCATCTCTGCATGTGTTCTTTTCCTAAAACCACTATGATGCACACTGATACACTCACACACACATACAACGAGGTGTGGTGATGCAGCATATTTCAAGCTGGTGGTAGAATGCATGTTGTAGTTGGAATCCAGCATGCTACCAGGGTTCCTAGACATGGTTGGACACCACATGCTGTGGTGCATCACTGCATGTGTTCTTTTCCTAAAACCATAATGATGCACACTTATACACACACATCCAATGAGGTGTGTTGATGCAGCATATTTCAAGCTGATGGTAGAATGCATGCTTCAGTTGCATCCCAGCATGCTACTAGGGTGTCTGGTCATGGTTCGACACCACAAGTTGTGGTGGAATCACTGCATGTGTTCTTTTCCTAAAACCACAATGATGCACACTGATACACACACATGCAATGAACTCTAGTGGATCCATGTGGTTTATGAAAACAACACACATGCAATGACACTAGTGGATCCATGTGGTTTATGAAAAGAACACACATGGTTTGAACTCTAGTGGATCCATGTGGTTTATGAAAAGAACACACATGCAATGAACTCTGGTGAATCCATGTGGTTTATTAAAAGAACATGCATGCAATGAACTCTAGTGGATCCATGTGGTTTATGAAAAGAACACACATGCTGTGGTGGCGTCACTGCATGTGTTCTTTCCTAAAACCACAATGATGCATACTGATACACACACACATGCAATGAACTCTAGTGGATCCATGTGTCTTATGAAAAGAACACACATGTGATGACTCTAGTGGATCCATGTTGTTTATGACTAGAACACACATGCAATGAACTCTAGTGGATCCATGTGGTTTATGAATAGAAACCACATGCAATGAACTCTAGTGGATCCATGTGGTTTATGAAAAGAATACACATGCCATGGTGGCATCCCTGCATGTGTTCTTTTCCAAAAACCACAATGGTGCACACTGATACACACACATCCAATGAGGTGTGGTGATGAAGCATCTTTCAAGCTGGTGGTAGAATGCATGCTGGAGTTGAATCCCAGCATGCTGCCAGGGTTCCTGGACATGGTTGGACACCACATGATGTGGTGGCATCACTGCATGTGTTCTTCTCCTAAAACCACAATGATGCACACTGATACACACACACATCTAATGAGGTTTGGTGATGCAACATCTTTCTAGATGGTGGTAGAATGCATGCTGTAGCTGAATCCTAGCATGCTGCAAGGGTTCCTGGACATGGTTGGACACCACATGATGGAGTGGCATCAATTGATGTGTTATTTTCCTAAAACCACAATTATGCACACTGATACACACACACACATCAAATGAGGTGTGGTGATGTAGCCTCTTTCAAGATGATGGTAGAATGCATGCTGCAGTTGAATCCCAGCATGCTGCCAAGGGTCCTAGACATGGTTGGACACCACATGCTGTAGTGGCATCACTGCATATGTTCTGTTCCAAAACCACAATGATGCGCACTAATACACACATACATCTAATGAGGTGTGGTGATGCAGCATATTTAAGGATGGTGGTAGAATGCATGCTGTAGTTGAATTCCAGCATGCTGCCAGGGTTCCTGGACATGGTTGGACACGACATGCTATGGTGGCATCACTACATGTGTTCTTTTCCTAAAACCATAATGATGCACACTGATACACACACATCCAATGAGGTGTGGTGATGCAGCATCTTTCAAGCGGGTGGTAGAATGCATGCTCCAGTTGAATCCCAGCATGCTGCGAGGGTTCCTGGACATGGTTGGACACCACAAGCTGTGGTGGCATCACTGCATGTGTTCTTTTCCTAAAACCACAATGATGCACACCAATACACAGACATGCAATGAACTCTAGTGGATCCATGTGGTTTATTTAAACAACACACATGTAATGACTCTAGTGGATCCATGTGGTTTATGAAAAGAACACACATGCAATGAACTTTAGTGGATCCATGTGGTTTATGAAAAGAACACACATGCATCGAACTCTAGTGGATCCATGTGGTTTATTAAAAGAACACACATGCAATGAACTCTAGTGGATCCATGTGGTTTATGAAAAGAACACACATGTTGTGGTGGCATCACTGCATGTGTTCTTTCCTAAAACTACAATGATGCATACTGATGCACACACATGCAATGAACTCTAGTGGATCCATGTGTCTTATGAAAAGAACACACATGTGATGACTCTAGTAGATCCATGTGGTTTATGACTAGAACACACATGCAATGAACTCTAGTGGATCCATGTGATTTATGAATAGAACACACATGCAATGAACACTAGTGGATCCATGTGGTTTATGAAAAGAATACACATGCTGTGGTGGCATCACTGGATGTATTCTTTTCTTAAAACCACAATGATGCACACTAATACACACACACATCCAACGAGGTGTGGTGATGCAGCATCTTTCAAGCTGTTGGTAGAATGCATGCTATAGTTGAATCGCATCATGCTGCCAGGGTTCCTGGACATGGATGGAAACCACATGATGTGGTGGCATCGCTGAATTTGTTCTTCTCCTAAAACCAGAATGATGCACACTGATACACACACATCCAATGAGGTGTGGTGATGAAGCCTCTTTCAAGCTAGTGGTAGAATGCATGCTGAAGTTGAAACCCAGCATGCTGCCTGGGTTACTGTACATGGTTGGATACCACATGTTGTGGTGGCATCTCTGCATGTGTTCTTTTCCAAAATCCATAATGATGCACACTGATACACTCGCACACACATCCAATGAAGTGTGGTGATGCAGCATATTTCCAGCTGGTGGTAGAATGCATGATGTAGTTCAATTCCAGCATGCTACCAGGGTTCCTGGACATGGTTAGACACCACATGCTGTGGTGGCATCACTGCATGTGTTCTTTTCCTAAAACCATAATGATGCACAATGATACACACACATCCAATGAGGTCTGGTGATGCAACATCTTTCAAGCCTGTGGTAGAATGCATGCTTCAGTTGAATCCCAGCATGCTGCTATGGTTCCTAGACATGGTTGGACACCACAAGCTATGGTGGTATCACTACATGTGTTCTTTTCCTAAAACCACAATGATGCACATCGATACACACACATGCAATGAACTCTAGTGGATCCATGTGGTTTATGAAAACAACACACATGCAATGACTCTAGTGGATCCATGTGGTTTATTAAAAGAACATGCATGCAATGAAATCTAGTGGATCCATGTGGTTTATGAAAAGAACACACATGCAATGAACTCTATTGGATCCATGCGGTTTATTAAAAGAACACGGATGCAATGAACTCTAGTGGATCCATGTGGTTTATGAAAAGAACACACATGTTGTGGTGGCATCACTGCATGTGTTCTTTCCTAAATCCAGAATGATGCATACTGATACACACACATGCAAAGAACTCTAGTGGATCCATGTGTCTTATGAAAAGAACACACATGTGATGACTCTAGTGAATCCATGTTGTTTATGACTAGAACACACATGCAATGAACTCTAGTGGATCCATGTTGTTTATGAATAGAACACACATGCAATGACCTCTAGTGGATCCATGTGGTTTATGAAAAGAACACACATGTCGTGGTGGCATCACTGCATGTGTTCTTTTCCTAAAACCGCAATGATGTACACTGATACACACACATCCAATGAGGTGTGGTGATGAAACGTGTTTCAAGCTGGTGGTAGAATGCATGCAGGAGTTGAATCCCAGCATGCTGCCAGGGTTCCTGGACATGGTTGGACACCACATGATGTGGTGGCATCACTGCATGTGTTCTTCTCCTAAAACCATAATGATGCACACTGATACGCACACACACACATCAAATGAGGTGTGGTGATGTAGCCTCTTTCAAGCTGGTGGTAGAATGCATGCTGCAGTTGAATCCCAGCATTCTGCCAAGGTTCCTAGACATGGTTGGACACCACATGATGGAGTGGCATCACTTCATATGTTCTGTTCCAAAACCACAATGAGGCGCACTAATACACACATACATCTAATGAGGTGTGGTGATGCAGCATAATTCAAGATGGTGGTAGAATGCATGCTATAGTTGAATTCCAGCATGCTGCCAGGGTTCCTGGACATGGTTGGACACGACATGCTATGGTGGCATCATTGCATGTGTTCTTTTCCTAAAACCATAATGATGCACACTGATACACACACATCCAATGAGGTGTGGTGATGCAGCATCTTTCAAGCGAGTGGCAGAATGCATGCTTTTGTTGAATCCCAGCATGCTGCTAGGGTTCCTAGACATGGTTGGACACCACAAGTTGTGGTGGCATCACTGCATGTGTTCTTTTAATAAAACCACAATGATGCACACCGATACACACACATGCAATGAACTCTAGTGGATCCATGTGGTTTATGAAAACAACACACATGTAATGACTCTAGTGGATCCATGTGGTTTATGAAAAGAACACACATGCAATGAACTCTAGTGGATCCATGTGGTTTATGAAAAGAACACACATGCAATGAACTCTAGTGGATCCACGTGGTCTATTAAAAGAACACGCATGCAATGAACTATAGTGGATCCATGTGGTTTATGAAAAGAACACACATGTTGTGGTGGCATCACTGCATGTGTTCTTTCCAAAAACTACAATGATGCATACTGATACATAGACATGCAATGAACTCTAGTGGATTCATGTGTCTTATGAAAAGAACACACATGTGATGACTCTAGTGGATCCATGTGGTTTATGACTAGAACACACATGCAATGAACTCTAGTGGATCCATGTGATTTATGAGTAGAACACACATGCAATGAACACTAGTGGATCCATGTGGTTTCTGAAGAGAATATACATGCTGTGGTGGCATCACTGGATGTATTCTTTTCTTAATACCACAATGATGCACACTAATAAACACACACATCCAATGAGGTGTGGTGATGCAGCATCTTTAAAGCTGTTGGTAGAATGCATGCTATAGTTGAATCCCATCATGCTGCCAGGGTTCCTGGACATGGATGGAAACCACATGATGTGGTGGCATCGCTGAATTTGTTCTTTTCTTAAACCACAATGATGCACACTTATACACACACACATCCAATGAGGTGTGGTGATGAACCCTCTTTCAAGCTAGTGGTAGAATGCATGCGGAAGTTGAATCCCAGCATGCTGCCAGGGTTACTGGACATGGTTGGATACCACATGCTGTGGTGGCATCTCTGCATGTGTTCTTTTCCAAAATCCACAATGATGCACATTGATACACTCGCACACACATCCAATGAGGTGTGGTGATGCAGCATATTTCCAGTTGGTGGTAGAATGCATGCTGTAGTTGAATTCCAGCATGCTACCGGGGTTCCTGGACATGGTTAGACACCACATGCTGTGGTGGCATCACTGCATGTGTTCTTTGCCTAAAACCATAATGATGCACAATGATACACACATCTCCAATGAGGTGTGGTGATGCAACATCTTTCAAGCCTGTGGTAGAATACATGCTTCAGTTGAATCCCAGCATGCTGCTAGGGTTCCTAGACATGGTTGGACACCACAAGATGTGGTGGTATCACTACCTGTGTTCTTTTCCTAAAACCACAATGGTGCACATCGATACACACACATGCAATGAACTCTAGTGGATCCATGTGGTTTATGAAAACAACACACCTGCAATGACTCTAATGGATCCATGTGGTTTATGAAAAGAACACACATGCAATGAACTCTAGTGGATCCATGTGGTTTATGAAAAGAACACACATGCAATGAAATCTAGTGGATCCATGCGGTTTATTAAAAGAACACGCATGCAATGAACTCTAGTGGATCCATGTGCTTTATGAAAAGAACACACATGTTGTGGTGGCATCACTGCATGTGTTCTTTCCTAAAACCACAATGATGCATACTGATACACACACATGCGAAGAACTCTAGTGGATCCATGTGTCTTATGAAAAGAACACACATGTGATGACTCTAGTGAATCCATGTGGTTTATGACTAGAACACACATGCAATGAACTCTAGTGAATCCATGTGGTTTACGAATAGAACACACATGCAATGAACTCTAGTGGAACCATGTGGTTTATGAAAGAACACACATGCCGTGGTGGCATCACTGCATGTGTTCTTTTCCTAAAACCACAATGATGCACACTTATACACACACATCCAATGAGGTGAGGTGATGAAACGTGTTTCAAGATGGTGGTAGAATGCATGCTGGAGTTGAATCCCAGCATGCTGCCAGGGTTCCTGGACATGGTTGGACACCACATGATGTGGTGGCATCACTGCATGTGTTCTTTTCCTAAAACCATAATGATGCACAACGATACACACACATCCAATGAGGTGTGGTGATGCAGCATCTTTCAAGATGGTGGTAGAATCCATGCTGCAGTTGAATCCCAGCATGCTGCTAGGGTTCCTGGACATGGTTGGACACCACAAGCTGTGGTGGCATCACTGCATGTGTTCTTTTCCTAAAACCACAATGATGCACACCGATACACACACATGCAATGAACTCTAGTGGATCCATGTGGTTTATGAAAACAACACACAAGTAATGACTCTAGTGGATCCATGTGGTTTAAGAAAAGAACACACATGCAATGAACTCTAGTGGTTCCATGTGGTTTATGAAAAGAACACACATGCAATGAACTCTAGTGGATCCATGTGGTCTATTAAAACAACACGCATGCAATGAACTCTAGTGGATCCATGTGGTTTATGAAAAGAACACACATGTTGTGGTGGCATCACTGCATGTGTTCTTTCCTAAAACTACGATGATGCATACTGATACACACACATGCAATGAACTCTAGTGGATCTATGTGTCTTATGAAAAGAACACACATGTGATGACTCTAGTGGATCCATGTGGTTTATGACTAGAACACACATGCAATGAACTCTAGTGGATCCATGTGATTTATGAATAGAACACACATGCAATGAACACTAGTGGATCCATGTGGTTTCTGAAGACAATAGACATGCTGTGGTGGCATCACTGGATGTATTCTTTTCTTAAAACCACAATGATGCTCACTAATACACACACACATCTAATGAGGTGTGGTGATGCAGCATCTTTCAAGCTGTTGGTAGAATGCATGCTATAGTTGAATCCCATCATGCTGCCAGGGTTCCTGGACATGGATGGAAACCACATGATGTGGTGGCATCGCTGAATTTGTTCTTTTCCTAAAACCACAATGATGCACACTGATACACACACATCCAATGAGGTGTGGTGATGAAGCCTCTTTCAAGCTAGTGGTAGAATGCATGCTGAAGTTGAATCCCTGCATGTTGCCAGAGCTACTGGACATGGTTGGATACCACATGCTATGGTGGCACCTCTGCATGTGTTGTTTTCCTAAATCCACAATGATGCACACTGATACACTCACACACACATCCAATGAGGTGTGGTGATGCAGCATATTTCAAGCTGGTGGTAGAATGCATGCTGTAGTTGAATTCCAGCATGCTACCAGGGTTCCTGGACATGGTTAGACACCACATGCTATGGTGGCATCACTGCATGTGTTCTTTGCCTAAAACCATAATGATGCACAATGATACACACACATCCAATGAGGTGTGGTGATGTAGCATCTTTCAAGCCTGTGGTAGAATGCATGCTTCAGTTGAATCCTAGCATGCTTCTAGGGTTCCTAGAGATGGTTGGACACCACAAGCTGTGGTGGTATCACTACATGTGTTCTTTTCCTAAAACCACAATGATGCACACCGATACACACACATGCAATGAACTCTAGTGGATCCATGTGGTTTATGAAAACAACACACATGCAATGACTCTAGTGGATCCATGTGGTTTATGAAAAGAACACACATGGAATGAACTCTAGTGGATCCATGTGGTTTATGAAAAGAACACACATGCAGTGAACTCTAGTGAATCCTTGCGGTTTATGAACAGAATACACATGTTGTGGTGGCATCACTACATGTGTTCTTTCCTAAAACCATAATGATGCATACTCATACACACACATGCAAATAACTCTAGTGGATCCATGTGTCTTATGAAAAGAACACACATGTGATGACTCTAGTGAATCCATGTGGTTTATGACTAGAACACACATGCAATGAACTCTACTGGATCCATGTGGTTTATGAATAGAACACACATGCAATGAACTCTAGTGGATCCATGAGGTTTATGAAAAGAACACACATGCCATGGTGGCATCACTGCATGTGTTCTTTTCCTAAAACCACAATGATGCACACTGATGCACACACATCCAATGAGGTGTGGTGATGAAACGTATTTCAAGCTGGTGGTAGAATGCATGCTGGAGTTGAATCCGAGCATGCTGCCAGGGTTCCTGGACATGGTTGGACACCACATGGTGTGGTGGCATCACTGCATGTGTTCTTCTCCTAAAACCACAATGATGCACACTGAGGCACACACATCCAATGAGGTGTGGTGATGAAACGTCTTTCAAGCTGGTGGTAGAATGCATGCTGGAGTTGAATCCCAACATGCTGCCAGGGTTCCTGGACATGGTTGGACACCACATGGTGTGGTGGCATCACTGCATGTGTTCTTCTCCTAAAACCACAATGATGCACACTGATACGCACACACACACACATCTAATGAGGTGTGGCGATGCAACATCTTTCTAGCTGGTGGTAAAATGCATGCTGTAGTTGAATCCTAGCATGCTGCCAGGGTTCCTGGACATGGTTGTACAACACATAATGGAGTGACATGAATTGATGTGTTCTTTTCCTAAAACCACAATGATGCACACTAATACACACACACATCAAATGAGGTGTGGTGATGTAGCATCTTTCTAGCTGGTGGTAGAATGCATGCTGCAGTTAACTCCCAGCATGCTGCCAGGGTTCCTAGACATGGTTGGACACCACATGCTGGAGTGGCTTCACTTCATATGTTCTGTTCCAAAACCACAATGATGCACACTAATACACACATACATCTAATGAGGTGTGGTGATGCAGCATATTTCAAGATGGTGGTAGAATGCATGTCGCAGTTGAATTCCAGCATGCTACCAAGGTTCCTAGACTTGGTTGGACACAACATGCTGTGGTGGCATCACTGCATGTATTCTTTTCCTAAAACCATAATGATGCACAATGATACACACACATCTAATCAGGTGTGGTGATGCAGCACCTTTCAAGCTGGTGGTAGAATGCATGCTTCAGTTGAATCCCAACATGCTGCCAGGGTTCCTGGACATGGATGGATACCACATGTTGGAGTGGCATCACTGCATATGTTCTTTTCCAAAACCACAATGATGCACACTGAGACACACACATCCAATGAGGTGTGGTGATGCAGCATATTTCAAGTTGGTGTAGAATGCATAATGTAATTGAACTCCAGCATGCTTCCAGGGTTCGTGGACATGGTTGGACACCACATGCTGTGGTGGCATCATGGCCTGTGTTCTTTTCCTAAAACCATAATGATGCACACTGATAAACACACATCCAATGAGGTGAAGTGATGCAACATCTTTCAAGCTTGCGGTAGAATACATGCTTCAATTGAATGCCAGCATGCTGCCAGGGTTCCTGGACATGGTTGGACACCACATGCTAGAGTGGCATCACTGCATGTGTTCTTTTCCTAAAACCACAAAGATGCACACTAATACATACACATCCAATGAGGTGTGGCGATGCATCATCTTTCAAGATGGTGGTAGAATGCAAGCTGTAGTTGAATCCCTAATGCTGCCAGGGTTCCTGGACATGGTTGGACACCACATGCTGGAGTGGCATCACTACATATGTTCTTCTCCAAAACCACAATGATGCACACTTATACACACATATGCTATGGTGGCATCACTGCATGTGTTCTTTTCCTAAAACCATAATGATGCACGCTGATACCCACACGTCCAATGAGGTGTGGTGATGTAGCATCTTTCAAGCTGGTGGTAGAATGCATGCTTTAGTTGAATCCCAACATGCTGACAGGGTTCCTAGACATGGTTGGACACCACATGTTGTGGTGGCATCACTGTATGTGCTATTTTCCTTAAAGCACAATGATGCACACCAATACATACACATACAATGAACTCTAGTGGATCCATGTGGTTTATGAAAACAACAAACATGCAATGACTCTAGTGGAACCATGTGGTTTATGAAAAGAACACACATGTAATGAACTCTAGTGGATCCATGTGGTTTATGAAAAGGACAGACATGCAATGAACTCTAGTGGATCCATGTGGTTTATGAAAAGAATACGCATGTTGTGGTGGCATCACTCGATGTGTTCTTTTCTTAAAACCACAATGATGCACACTCATACACAAACACATCCAATGTGGTGTGGTGATGCAACATCTTTCAAGCTGCTGGTAGAATGCATGCTACAGTTAAATCCCATCATGCTACCAAGGTTCCTGGGCATGGATGGAAACCACATGATGTGGTGGCATCGATGAATGTGTTCTTTTCCTAAAACCACAATGATGGACACTGATATACACACACATCCAATGAGGTGTGGTGATGAAGCCTCTTTCAAGCTAGTGGTAGAATGCATGCTGAAGTTGAATCCCAACATGCTGTTATGGTTACTGGACATGGTTGGATACCACATGTTGTGGTGGCATCTATGCATGTGTTCTTTTCCTATAACCACAATGATCCACACGGATACACTCACACACACATCCAATGAGGTGTGGTGATGTGTCAACACCCGGATTTTTAATCCCAGATGCCCGTTATGACATACCTTGCAATCCCAGGATTACCATTTTTGCGAGACATAATGGCTTGGATATCACAATACATCATCCATTACAAACCATACATAAGGTCTTACACAAATAAGGATCTCATAATCCAGTCTTAATACAACAAGCAGCGGAAATAAAAGATAAGCATAGCGGTGGGGTCCATCTTCAGGGGCACAGGCAATGTTGATGAAGGAAGATAGTCCTAGTTATCGTAGTCGTCCTGTTGGCCATCATCTTGGTAGTCTGCTTCATAGTCTGGCCATGAGAATAGCCAGGGACAAAAGCCATGAGTACTCTTTAAGTACTCGCTAACTACCACTAACAAGTAGTATAATTCTAAGTTAAAGTGCTCAATCTAAGTTTAACTATAAGGTTAACTTTGAAACCTAAGCCGAGTTCTGGAGCAGAGAAAGATAAAATAAAGTTCTAGAATCACTTAAGTTGGGAAGCTATTGTCATAAGCACAACTCTATTGTGGTCAAGTCAAGATTCATCATTCATTTCATAAGTCATTTTGAAAACATCTGACAACGAAACAGTATGGCCATTCCAACTGTCCATAACCGCATACGCGGCTATTCAAATAGTTTGACACTCTACAAAGGTGGTACACTTTCACCACAATATTCGATACATCTGTCAGAGGTAACCTTGAATCATCATACTTAGTATGCAGATAATCAAACATAACCTTTCCTTTTTCACACCCTAGTATAAGCACCTCTCCTATGAGCATGGCCTCCCAACCATGACCATTAGTCATCTTGGGCACTGCATAGGTGGACAACATTAAGAGGTAGCCTCAGCTCAAACCTCTCCCGCGAGGGAACTAATACTAATGCATATAAACTTCCAGCTAAGCCTTACCCAATTTAGGTAGTGTGGTTGTATGGTAAATTTGGAATGGTATCGCATCCGAATCCAACCATCAGTTTTATAAAAGGGCTAAGGCTCATGCCTCAACATTTTCATCATCATAAACCATTTGTGTTTCTCAACACATGTCCAAACATCTCAATAGAATGACTCATCATTCCAAGGTTTTCATAATTCATTTTTACTAATTGTTCCCATCTAAAGTGACTCAAGTTTTGATCTACTCTAAACTACTAAGTTAAGAGTGTTCACTAAGGTGGAAAGATGATGGGTTCAATCTCATGCCATAGAATGACATCTAAATCTTATCTAAATAGGTCAAGTTTTATACTATTTATGCTACCTTCAAAACAAGTAAGGGACTTTGTGTAAAGCAAAGGAAGTAAAGATTGAAAGTAAGACTTGGGGTAACTAGTAGTCAAAGTGGTAGGATCAAAGCATGCCTAAAGCATGTTTGCTTGGGTTATCTAGATTGCAAGTATTTGCTTGTATTGTTAATGGTGGCTTGCTAAAGTAAGTTTTGCAAGGTTTAGCTTGCCAATAATAGCTTGCCTTGGATGGTGCAGTGATTGAAGTTTTCTTCTTCTTCTTCTTGGTAGCACTCCTCCTCCTCGTAAGCTTGGTCGGTACTATCTTCTATAAAGACATACGGAGTACACAATCACCAAACAATACTTAACTAGTCTAATTAGAATTCTAAGACACACATTTGATGATCTATTATCATCACAAGCATCACAAGTTTTATTCAATAGTGGTGATCTCCATGGCGATACGCTTGGCTGAATCAAGCCTGTTGCTAACATGGCATCCAACTACTTCTTCAATTTTACTAACTCTGAGGGGTTCATGCTATAGGGTCTCTGGGCTATGGGTCCGGTTCCGGGGATTAGTTCGATAATGAACTCAATATCCCTATCCGGGGGCATACCTGGCAATTTATCTGGGAATACGTCGGGGTATTCACAGACTACTCTGACTTGGTCTATGGTGGGTAGGGCTAGACTCTTGTTGCACTTGAATTGACGGGGTAAGGTTTCAGAGATATGCTCTACTGTTACTCCAGAACTACTGGTCATGGTGATGGCTTTCTTAGCATAGTCTATCAGTCCTTTATGCCTTGACATCTAGTCCATACCTAGTACTACTTCCAATACTTTGGTTCCAAGTACTATTAAGTTGGCATAAAAATCTATCCCATGTATTCTAATAGGCACAACTTTGCAAATTTTTCTAGCTTTTGCAGTTGAACCGGGGATTTGAACTATCATGACATGCTTCAGGTTAGTTGGGTGAATCTTACTAGTGCATGCAAATTCTTCGGTGACAAATGAATGCGATGCTCCCGAATCAAACAATACTCTTGCTAAAATTGAGTTGATAGAAAACATACCCAGCACTACATCTGGCGCTTCTTGGGCTTCTTCTGCGTTCATGTGGAAGAGACGACTGTTGCGGTTGTGAGGGTTCCCTAGGGCAAACCTTCTTCCTGGTTGAACACGATGCTGCTGTTGAGATGGGGCATTCACAGTGGCATTGGCGGCAGTCTTCTTAGGACACTCATTGGAGTAGTGACCCTTCTCTCCACACTCGAAACAGGTGATCTGGGACTTGTCCTTTGCTGCGACAGGCACAACATTGCTCCCATTTCTGGGTGCAGTGTTATTGTTGTTGTTATTGTTTTTGCTCTTGGGAGGTGCACGGTCGAAATTGTTGGCATTGCCGGAGTTGTGATGGTTTCCTCCGGTCTTCACATTTCCTTCGCTACGGTTGGGGTAGCTTGGGCGAGACATTGGGGGTCGGTTGTTCCTTGGTGCATATCCTGGTGAGGGGTTGGGACGGTACTTCTGGTGACTGTTGGATCCTGATTGCTGCATCATACGACGTATGCGGTTGTCATTGGCCTGGTTAATCTTCCCTTCCATCTGAATGGCAGAGTCGACTAGCTCTTCGAGATCCTGAAAATGGATGTTGACGAGGACAGTCTGCATCTCATCATGCAGTTCGTTCAAGAATCTCTCCTTCTTCTTGTCCTCCGTGTTGATCTCATCAGGTGCATATCTAGCAAGTGGCAGGAATCTGTTAGGGTACTCCACCACAGTCATTCTTCCTTGCTTCAATTCGCGGACCTCATCCATCATTTGGGTGACTAGACCTTGCGGCACGTGGGTGTGGCTGAACTTGACTTTGAATGCTTCTCATGTCATAACCTGACCATGGTTCATATTGCGGACACTAGTCCACCAAGCTCTTGCATCTCCCGCTAGATAGTGGGTGGCAAAGAGAACTTTCTCGTTTTCATCAACTCCTGCAACTTCTAGGTTGTTTTCCATCATTTGCAACCAGTCATCAACATCTAACGGGTTTTCAGATTGGTTGAAGATTGGGGGATTGGTATTCTGAATTTTTTTGAGTTTGGATCCATGGTGATCTTGATTTCCATGCCCTTGGTTTTGGAGAGCCATCTGGGCGATTTGTTGTAGTGTTACTAAGTTGGCTTGACGTTCTGCCCTGCTTGCTTCACGGTCTGCGACGAGATTCTACAAGATCTGTAGCATCGGGTCTTGCGATGAGTTGCTCCCTCATTGGTTTCCACGAGTCATCCGAGGATTGATATAGATATAGGGGTAAGGGGGAAATTCTAAGTTTCATGGTTTTGGTTTCAAAGCTAAAACTTTCTGTTAGACTCAGGTTTTTCAACTAACTCCATTTCATTAATGCAAACAAACACATGATACAACACACACCACAACAAACAAAGGAAAATAGATGGTTTGAAGAACCATTCTACAAGCTACGATACAGTGGGACCGATACATCTCATGCTATGACAGTGCTCTAGTGCATCTACTCATCACCGATGAAGTCGGAGTCCTCATCGTCAGTGTAGAATTCCACGACATCCTCCTCCAGAAAGTCATCATTATTGCTGAGGCTCAGGGGGGGCTCAGCTGACAGGGGGGTCCACCAGTCAGCGGCTCATAACGCGTGAAGCGGTATGGGGGAATGTGGGACGTTGAATTAGAGTGGGGATCAACGGCTAGGGATCGTCATCAACGACGGACCTGTCGCCGGCGAGCTCTAACCCTAGCGGCTCAGTGGGGGTGCATAGGGGGCGTACCAGGGCTCCAGCAACGACGGCGAGGCGGACAAACAGACTGGTGGTCAACAGCGAGCTCAGGGACGGTCGAGGCAGCTTCGAGGGTGGTCGCAATCAGCGACGCCCTTCTCCTCTAGAGGTGGCCTGCTCCGGTACAATTCCGGCGAGATGCTGCTCCCCGTCTTGGATCTTGATAAGCTTGGATTAAAGCTTTGGGCTGGAATTGCATCGGAGCAGGCTGCCTCTAGAGGAGAAGGGCGCCGCTGATTGCGACCACCCCCGGAGCTGCCTCGACCGACCCTGAGCTCGTCGTCGACCACCAGTCTGTTTGCCCGCCTCGTAGTCATTGCTGGAGCCCTGGTACGCCCCCTATGGACCCCCACTGAGCCGCTAGGGTTCGAGCTCGCCGGTGATATGTCCGTCGTTGACGACGATCCCCAGCCGTTGATCCCCACTCTAATCTAACGGCCCACGTTGCCCCGTACCGCTTCGCGCGTTATGAGTCGCTGACTAGTGGACCCCCTATCAGTTGAGCCCTGCACCACGGAGTGACACTGGGCCGGCCCGTTAGAGTTTCCCGCGCGACCCAGTTAGTTTGAATTAGGATTTTTCTTTTTAGTTTAAACCTAGTTCTGTCTCTGAGTTTGAAAATCAATTCGGAGAGATTTACAAATCCAAATTGCATGAAACCAATTTTGCCTAAAAGGTTTTGAAAAGATGTATCCAAGACCGTTGGATTTAATTCAATTAGAGTTGTAGATCTCTCCTAGTAAAAATAACAAAACAGAAGGATTTGCACCTTGCAACATTGGTATAAAATCAACCAAGTTAGCTTTTGAGTTGATTCCAACTCTCAAAAATCACATTTCATCATACCTATCTGAATATGTAATAATATTAGGATTTACATGCAGTGACTTTGGACTAGTACCAAAATAATGCTATATAGGCATTTCTTAAATCAGTAAATAATGAACTTAAACCAAAGTAATATTGATCCAACCCTTAAATTACATTCCCACATGTTAGAATATGTGGTGATGACATGTGTCCACGTGATCCCATATTTTAAGTGGTGAATATTAAATCTTAGTTAATTTTTCAATGAGCTGAAATTACTTTTCTAAAATAAAAAGGAGGAAACTATTGAATAAAACTTGTGATGTTTGTGATGATAATAGATCATCAAATGTGTGTCTTAGAATTCTAATTAGACTAGTTAAGTATTGTTTGGTGATTTTGTACTCCGTATGTATTTATAGAAGATAGTACCGACCAAGCTTACGAGGAGGAGGAGTGCTACCAAGAAGAAGAAGAAAACTTCAACCACTTCACCAACCAAGGCAAGCTAGCACTATGCAAGTTAACCCTTGCAAGTTGTACTTGCAAGCCACCATTAACAGTGCAAGCTATTGTTAGCAAGCTAGAATTAAGCTAGATGAATGAGCAAAGATGCTTTAGGAATGCTTTGGTCACACCACTTTGACTATTACTACCCCAAGTATTACCTTACCAGCTTTACTTCCTTTACTTTACACAAAGCCCCTTACTTGTTTTGAAGGTAGCATAAAGAGTATAAATTTTGACCTATTTAGATAAGCTTTAGATGTCATTCTATGGCATGAGATTGAACCCATCATCTTTCCACCTTAGTGAACACTCTTAACTTAGTAGTTTAGAGTAGATCAAAACATGAGTCACTTTAGATGGGAACAATTGGTGAAAATGAATTATGAAAACCTTGGAATGATGAGTCATTCTATTGACATGTTTTGACATGTGTTGAGAAACACAAAGGGTTTATGATGATGAAAACGTTGAGGCATGAGCCTTAGCCCTTTTATAAAACTGATGGTTGGATTCGGATGCGATACCATTCCAAATTTACCGTACAACCACACTACCTGAATTGGGTAAGGCTTAGCCGGAAGTTTATATGCATTAGTATTAATTCCCTCGCGGGAGAGGTTTGAGCTGAGGCTACCTCTCAATGTTGTCCACCTATGGAGTGCCCAAGATGACTGATGGTCATGGTTGCGAGGCCATGCTCATAGGAGAGGTGCTTATACTAGGGTGTGTAAAGGGAAGGTTATGTTTGATTATCTGCATACTAAGTATGATGATTCAGGGTTATCCCTGCCATATGTATCGAATCTTGTGGTGAAAGTGTACCACCTCTGTAGAGTGTCAAACTATTCGAATATCCGCGTCCGCGGTTATGGACAGTTGGAATGGCCATACTGTTTCGTTCTCAGATGTTTTCCAAACAACTTATGAAATGAATGGTGAATCTTGACTTGACCACAACAGGGTTGTATTTATGACAATAGCTTCCCAACTTAAGTGATTCTAGAACTTTGTTTTATCTTTCTTTGCTTCAGAACTCAGCATAGGTTTCAAACTTAACCTTATGGTTAAACTTAGATTTATCACTTTAACTTAGAACTATACTACTTGTTAGTGGTAGTTTGCGAGTACTTAAAGAGTACTCATGGCTTTTGTCCCTGGCTATTCTCATGGCCAGACTATGAAGGAGACTATCAAGATGATGGCCAGCAGGACGGCTATGATAACTAGGACTATCTTCCTTTGTCAGCATTGCCTGTGCCCCTGAAGATGGACCCCACCGCTACGCCTTATATTTATTTTTGCTGCTTGTTGTATTAAGACTGGATCATGAGATCCTTATTTGTGTAAGACCTTATGTATGGTTTGTAATGGATGATGTACTGTCCGTTATGTCTCGTAAAAATCGTAATCCTAGGATTGCGAGGTATGGCATAACAGGCATATGGGATTAAAAATCCGGGCATAATGGTAACCCTAGCGGCTTAGTGGGGGTGCATAGGGGGCATACCAGGGCTCCAGTGACGACGGTAAGGCGGGCAAACGGACTGGTGGTCGACGGCAAGCTCAGGGACGGTCGAGGCAGCTCCGGGGGTGGTCGCAATCAGCGCTGCCCTTCTCCTCCAGAGGCGGCCTGCTCTGGTACAATTCTGGCGAGCTGCTACTCCCCGTGCTCCAGCTAGAGGTGAGGGACGATCAGTGAGGTGAGGGGAGTGGAGTGATGTGCTGCAAATGGCTGGGGGTGCCCTCCTTTTATAGGCTCGACAGCGAGACCGAGAGGGATGGGCAGGTGCCAGCGGCGACATGGCTACGGGCTGCAAGCGGCATAGCTGAGGGTGGCGATCGACACGCGGTCTCCTGGCAGTGCTCTAGGACTTTAATGCGGTCGGGTGGTGGTATGCGGTCGGGTGGTGCTAGCACTCTGAGCGGCAGAGGCGGCGGCTTCGACGACGAGCGGTGGCTGTGACGCATTGGACGGCGAATGGGGGTGTCTGGCGTGCTCCCTGGGTCGTGGCGACGCGGTGGGCGCAGGCTGCGGTCGAGCACCGGCTTGTGCACGCGTGCCAGGTGCGGCGCTCTGGCACGTGCTCGGCATGGCGCGGTGGCACTGGGAGCGGGGTTTTCTTGGTGGTCCACGGCTGGTCCTGGCTCGAGGAGGGCACAGTGGGCGGCAGTGAGGTGCGGGCTATCTCCTAGACATCACGAGAGAGAGGGGGACGGTCTGCTGCGGCGGTGACCAAGTTGGCCGGCGAGTTGGTGCTCGGGGTGGCTCGGCACTGTTGCTAGGGACAAGGGGGTGAGGTGCTAATGGTCTGGTTTGATCAAGAGGGGACAAAGGTATTAATTGGAGATCAAATGGGGGCAAAACCCTGTACAAAATAGGGAGCTATGTTTAGACTCTGATTCTTGCCTGCCAAGTGTTTGTGAAAATGGCCACAAGAAATAAACTTTGGAATTTTGAAAAGATTTTTGGTGGGTGTGCTAGTACTAAGCTTGGGACTTTGTGGGTGTTTGGGTTTTGAAAATTGAACTTGTTTGAGTGGTTTTTGGAATAGTGGGATCTTCCCATATGAAATAGATTCAATTTTAAACTGTCATTTAAAATTAGTATTTGATTGTTTTTAGTAGATCACAAAGTGGGACTTGGTACCTCATTATGTGTACTAGCAAGGGGTGTAAAGATCCACAAATGTTTCTGTTAGGTTTTGAGTACTAGGAATAGCCAAAGTAGACATGATAGTTAATTTGGCCAAAATGACCATTCACTTCAATTATTCATTTTGAGTTGTTTTTCTATGGGAAAAGTTTGGGAATGATTTAGATGATATTTATTTCACCTAAAGATCATTTTACAAGCAATGAATCAGAGAACCATGGCAATTCAAATCAACTCCTAATTTAAATGCACATACACATGCATGTTTCATAATTTGAATGGGAAAAGTTTTTGTTAACCCTAATTTTGATGATTTGAATCTTAATAATCTTGGATTAAAGTTTTGGGATATTACAAACCTTCCCCCCTTAAACAAAATCTCGTCCCGAGATTTACAAAGAAAACTAGGAACTAAAGAGATCTGCGAACTCTATCCTAATGTAATCTTCTCGCTCCCAAGTAGCTTCTTCTTCAGTATGGTTGCTCCACTGAATCTTGAGAAACTTGATACTCCGGGTCCTGGCGGTTTTGTAAGCTTCTTCCAAGATATGGATAGGCACTTCACGATATGTCAGATCATTGTTGATCTCCAGAGCTGTGTGACCGATGTTCTTGAAAACTTCAGTCTTCTCTGGCACTTCTAGGCATTTGCGAAGTAATGAGATATGGAACACATTGTGGATGGCTGACATCTCTTTAGGTAGTTCCAGTTGATACGTTACTTCTCCTCGACGGTTCAGAATCTGGGGGCTAACTTCCCTTTTAGACTAAAGCGCTGAGTTCACTTCAATGGTGAAACCTTGAGATATACAAAATCTCCGACATTGAAAGTTAGGTCTCTCATTCTCTTGTCAGCATAACTCTTTTGTCTGGATTGGGCGGTCTTGAGGTGCTCACGGACTTTGTGAACCTTCTCTTCGGCTTCTTGGAGAATGTCGGGTCCAAAAATCTGACTCTCTCCTACTTGTGACCAATTCAAAGGGGTACGACACTTCCTTCCGTATAGGAAATGAAATGGTGCCATCTGCAAACTAGCTTGATAACTGTTGTTATATGAGAATTCTGTGAAAGGCAGTTAGTCTTCCCATTTTGATCCATATTCCAACACATAAGCTCTAAGCATATCCTCTAAGATCTGGTTGACTCTCTCAGCCTGTCCATCTGTTTGTGGGTGATACGCGGTACTGAAGTTCAACTTGGTTCCTAATCCTTCTTGGCTTTCTGCCAAAATCTCGAGGTAAACTGGGTTCCTCGATCTAATACTATGGTCTTGGGGGTTCCATGCAGACTAACAATCCTAGCAATGTACAGCTCTGCTACCTTGGACAGTCTATCAACTATGACCCAGATTGAGTCATTTCCCCTACTAGAAGTAGGCAAACCGGTGATAAAGTCCATTCCGACGGAATTCCATTTCCATTCTGGAATCTGCAATGGTTGCAACAATCTTGCAGGTCTCTGATGCTCTGCTTTGCCTCTTTGACAGATATCGCACTTAGCGATGTAGCTTCCGATTTCTCTCTTCATCTTGTGCCACCAAAATTGCTCTTTCAAATCCTGATACATCTTCATTCCTCCGGGGTGGATAGAATAAAGAGTATCATGAGCATCCTTCATGATAACTTGCTTCAGTTCTGAATCTGCTGGCACACAGATACGTCCTTTGTACCACAGTACTCCTTCTTCGTCTTCCGTGAATCCAGGTACCTTTCCTGTACCTATACGACATTTGATTCTGTCGATACTTTCATTCCCCTTCTGGGCTTCCTTGATTTGGCTAATCAAAGTGGGTTGAAGTTCAATGCTAGCTAAGAATCCTTTGCTAACCAATTCAGTCCTGAACTGCTCCAACTCTTCATACAAACTTGGTTGCTTCTCCTTGATCATGGTGTTTAGCCTACACGGCAATCTGCTAAGAGCATCCGCTACCACATTGGCTTTGTTAGGGTTATAGTGAATGTCAAGGTCATAATCCTTGATTAACTCTATCCATCTCCTTTGCCTTATCAGCTCCTTCTGAGTAAAAATATACTTCAAGGTTTTATGATCTGAGTAAATCTCACAGCGATTACCCATCAGATAATGATGCCATGTCTTTAATGCCAAAACTACGGCTGCTAGTTCAAGATCATGGGTCGGATAGCTCTGCTCATGCTGCTTCAGTTGTCGAGACAGATACGCGATGACTTTGCCTTCTTGCATCAATACACATTCTAGACCAATCTTGGATGCATCACAATATACATCAAATGGCTTCTTGATGTCTAGCATGATCAAAATTGGGGCTGATATCAATCTCTTCTTCAGCTCCTGGAAACTGGCTTCGCACTTGTCTGTCCATTCAAACTTCTTGTCCTTCTTCAACAATTGGGTCATGGGTCTGGCGATTCTTCAGAATCCTTCTACGAACTTGCGGTAGTATCCTGCTAATCCGAGAAATGCACGGACTTGGGTTTGAGTGGTTGGGGCTTCCCATTCTTCGACATCTTTGATCTTGGCGGGATCAATAGAGACTCCTCCGGCAGACACAATATGTCCTAGGAATCCTACTTCTTTCAGCCAAAACTCAACTTTGCTGAACTTGGCATATAACTGATGCTCTCTCAGGGTTTCTAGGATGATTTTCAGATGTTGCTCGTGCTCTTCTTCTGACTTGGAGTAGATAAGGATGTCATCGATAAATACAACTACTAACTTATCTAGGAAATTTATAAAGATCTTATTCACGAGGTTCATGAAATAAGCAGGGGCATTGGTTAATCCAAAATACATAACCGTATACTCGTATAAACCATAGTGAGTAGTAAAGGCGGTCTTCGGAATATCCGTTGCACGAATCTTAAGTTGATGATAACCAGTCCTAAGATCAATCTTTGAGAATACCTGGGCTCTAGTCAACTGATCAAATAGATCCTTTATCTTTGGCAATGGGTACTTGTTTTTGATGGTGACATCATTCAACTTTCTGTAATCTGTACACAGACGGTTGCCTCCATCTTTCTTGTCGAGGAATAACACTGGTGATCTCCATGGCGATGCGCTTATCTGAATCAAGCCTGTTGCTAACATGGCATCCAACTACTTCTTCAATTTTACTAACTCTGAGCAGTTCATGCTATAGGGTCTCTGGGCTATGGGTCCGGTTCCAGGGATTAGTTCGATAATGAACTCAATATCCCTATCCGGGGGCATACCTGGCAATTCATCTGGGAATACATCGGGGTATTCACAGACTACTCTGACTTGGTCTATGGTGGGTAGGGCTAGACTCTTGTTGCACTTGAATTGACGGGGTAAGGTTTCAGAGATATTCTCTACTGTTACTCCAGAACTACTGGTCATGGTGATGGCTTTCTTAGCATAGTCTATCAGTCCTTTATGCCTTGACATCTAGTCCATACCTAGTACTACTTCCAATACTTTGGTTCCAAGTACTATTAGGTTGGCATAAAAATCTATCCCATGTATTCTAATAGGCACAGCTTTGCAAATTTTTCTAGCTTTTGCAGTTGAACCGGGGATTTGAACTATCATGACATGCTTCAGGTTAGTTAGGTGAATCTTACTAGTGCATGCAAATTCTTCGGTGACAAATGAATGCGATGCTCCCGAATCAAACAATACTCTTGCTAAAACTGAGTTGACAGAAAACATACCCAGCACTACATCTGGCGCTTCTTGGGCTTCTTCTGTGTTCATGTGGAAGAGAAGACTGTTGCGGTTGTGAGGGTACCCTAGGGCAAACCTTCTTCCTGGTTGAACACGATGCTGCTATTGAGCTGGGGCATTCACAGTGGCATTGGCGGCAGTCTTCATGGGACACTCATTGGAGTAGTGACCCTGTCTCCACACTCGAAACAGGTGATCTGGGACTTGTCCTTTGCTGCGACAGGCACAACATTGCTCCCAGTTCTGGGTGCAGTGTTGTTGTTGTTGTTATTGTTGTTGCTCTTGGGAGGTGCACGGTCGAAATTGTTGGCATTGCCGGAGTTGTGATGGTTTCCTCCGGTCTTCACATTTCCTTCGCTACGGTTGGGGTAGCTTGGGCGAGATATTGGGGGTCGGTTGTTCCTTGGAGCATATCCTGGTGAGGGGTTGGGACGGTACTTCTAGTGACTGCTGGATCTTGATTGCTGCATCATACGACGTTTGCGGTTGTCATTGGCCTGGTTAATCTTCCCTTCCATCTGAATGGCAGAGTTGACTAGCTCTTCGAGATCCTGAAAACGGATGTTGACGAGGACAGTCTGCATCTCATCATGCAGTTCGTTCAAGAATCTCTCCTTCTTCTTGTCCTCCATGTTGATCTTATCAGGTGCATATCTGGCAAGTGGCAGGAATCTGTTAGCGTACTCCACCACAGTCATTCTTCCTTGCTTCAATTCGCGGAACTCATCCATCATTTGGGTGACTAGACCTTGCGGCACATGGGTGCGGCTGAACTTGACTTTGAATGCTTCTCATGTCATAACCTGACCATGGTTCATATTGTGGATACTAGTCCACCAAGCTCTTGCATCTCCCGCTAGATAGTGGGTGGCGAAGAGAACTTTCTCGTTTTCATCAACTCCTGCAACTTCTAGGTTGTTTTCCATCATTTGCAACCAGTCATCAACATCTAACGGGTTTTCAGTTTGGTTGAAGATTGGGGGATTGGTATTCTGAAATTTTTTGAGTTTGGATCCATGGTGATCTTGATTTCCATGCCCTTGGTTGTGGAGAGCCATCTGGGCGATTTGTTGTAGTTTTGCTAAGTTGGCTTGACGTTCTGCCCTGCTTGCTTCACGGTCTGCGATGAGATTCTGCAAGATCTGTAGCATCGGGTCTTGTGATGAGCTGCTCCCTCCTTGGTTTCCATGAGTCATCCGAGGATTGAGATAGATATAGGGGTAAGGGGGAAATTCTAAGTTTCATGGTTTTGGTTTCAAAGCTAAAACTTTCTGTTAGACTCAGGTTTTTCAACTAACTCCATTTCATTAATGCAAACAAACACACGATACAACACACACCACAACAAACAAAGGAAAACAGATGGTTTGAAGAACCATTCTGCAAGCTACGATACAGTGGGACCGATACATCTCATGCTATGACAGTGCTCTAGTGCATCTACTGATCGTTGATGAAGTCAGAGTCCTCACCGTCAGTGTAGAAGTCCACGGCATCCTCCTCCAGAAAGTCATCATTATTGCTGAGGTAAGAATCCATGTCTCCCTAGATGTCTTCACCCTCATCTTCTTCTTCCTTGGCGGCAAGCTAAGCTTCCTGCTCCTTGATGGTCTTCTCGGGGTCGGCCACCTTCTTGCGAAGACGGGCGATGGTGCGATCCTTCTTGGCACGCTGGTTGCGAAGAGACTGGCGGTCCTGGACGAGCAGTGCGAAAGTCAGGGCCTTCTGGTCGGCAATGGCATGATTCTAGTTGGCTAACTCCTTGGCATTGTCCAGTTCCTGCTGTTTGTCATGCAGCAAGAAGTCAAGATTCTCCACTTGACGCCTCAACTTTGGGTGACTTGGCATCTCCATCGGCATTGCCATGAAGTCATGTCTTGCATAGTGATCAAAACGGGTTCCTTGGATTTTGTTGACGCTGAGGGCACATAGACGTGCGAGAGCTTTATGTATTGCCCTGGATAATCCATCTAGCCAGTTGTTCTATCTCACGGAGAACTGAATTCTCCCGGAAGTTGGTGCTTCGATGCTTCCTCTAAGATCCGCGGTGACTAGCCACTGTAGGTCTCCTCCTGGGGGTCCTGGAAGTTGAGCTCCAAGAAACTCCGGATGTGGGTGTCCCAGTAACTCTGACAGTGAATCCAGATCCCTCTCGAAGATCAGCTGACCTCTGTTTCCCAACTGGTAAAACTTGCTGAACCGAGTCTCCATCTACAATAATTAAGGATGAGGAAATTATTGAAGTCATCAAGTGTGTCAAATTTTAAGTAGTAATGTAAGAATTTTGAGGAACATGAATTTTTGAGAAAGAAAGAATTCCCAAGGATAGGAGAGGAGATAGTTTTTCGTAAATACTCACTTTGGTTTTGAAACTAAGTTTTTGTTCGGACGTCCATTCTAACTAGGGTCTCCTATGGTCAGGATGGCTCTGATACCAACTTGTCAACACCCGGATTTTTAATCCTAGATGCCTGTTATGCCATACCTCGTAATCCCAGGATTACCATTTTTGTGAGACATAATGGCTTGTATATCACAGTACATCATCCATTACAAACCATACATAAGGTCTTACACAAATAAGGATCTCATGATCCAGTCTTAATACAACAAGCATCGGAAATAAAAGATAAGCGTAGCAGTGGGGTCCATCTTCAGGGGCACAGGCAATGCTGACGAAGGCAGATAGTCCTAGTTATCATAGTCGTCCTGTTGGCCATCATCTTGGTAGTCTCCTTCATAGTCTGGCCATGAGAATAGCTAGGGACAAAATCCATGAGTACTCTTTAAGTACTCGCAAACTACCACTAACAAGTAGTATAATTCTAAGTTAAAGTGCTCAATCTAAGTTCAACTATAAGGTTAACTTTGAAACCTAAGCTGAGTTCTGAAGCAAAGAAAGATAAAATAAAGTTCTAGAATCTGTTAAGTTGGGAAGCTATTGTAATAAACACAACTCTGTTGTAGTCAAGTCAAGATTCATCATTCATTTCATAAGTCATTTTGAAAACATCTGACAATGAAACAGTATGGCCACTCCAACTGTCCATAACGGCAGACGCGGCTATTCAAATAGTTTGACACTCTGCAGAGGTGGTACAATTTCACCACAAGATTCAATACATCTATCATGGATAACCCTGAATCATCATACTTAGTATGCAGATAATCAAACAAAACCTTTCCTTTACACACCCTAGTATAAGCACCTCTCCTATGAGCATGGCCTCCCAACCATGACCACCAGGCATCTTGGGCACTGCATAGGTGGACAACATTGAGAGGTAGCCGCAGCTCAAACCTCTCCCGCGAGGGAACTAATACTAATGCACATAAACTTCCGGCTAAGGCTTACCCAATTCAGGTAGTGTGGCTGTACGGTAAATTTGGAATGGTATCGCATCCGAAACCAACCATCAGTTTTATAAAAGGGCTAATGCTCATGCCTCAACATTTTCATCATCATAAACCATTTGTGTTTCTCAACACATGTCAAAACATCTCAATAGAATGACTCATCATTCCAAGGTTTTCATAATTCATTTTTACCAATTGTTCCCATCTAAAGTGACTCAAGTTTTGATCTACTCTAAACTACTAAGTTAAGAGTGTTCACTAAGGTGGAAAGATGATGGGTTCAATCTCATGCCATAGAATGACATCTAAAGCTTATCTAAATAGGTCAAGTTTTATACTATTTATGCTACCTTCAAAACAAGTAAGGGACTTTGTGTAAAGTAAAGGAAGTAAAGCTTGAAAGTGAGACTTGGGGTAACTAGTAGTCAAAGTAGTAGGATCAAAGCATGCCTAAAGCATGTTTGCTTGGGTTATCTAGATTGCAAGGATTTGCTTGCATTGTTAATGGTTGCTTGATAAAGTAAGTTTTGCAAGGGTTAGCTTGCCAATAATAGCTTGCCTTGGTTGGTGCAGTGGTTGAAGTTTTCTTCTTCTTCTTCTTGGTAGCACTCCTCCTCCTCGTAATCTTGGTCGGTACTATCTTCTATAAATACATACGGAGTACACAATCACCAAACAATACTTAACTAGTTTACTTAGTACTCTAAGGGACACAATTGATGATCTATTATCATCACAAGCATCACAAGTTTTATTCAATAGTTTCCTCCTTTTTATTTTAGAAAAGTAATTTCTACTCATTGAAAAATTAACTAAGATTTAATATTCACCACTTAAAATATGGGATCATGTGGACACATGTCATCACCACATATTCTAACATGTGGGAATGTAATTTAAGGGTTGGATCATAAATAGTTTGGTTTAAAGTGACTAGAAATGACTATATAACATTATTTTGGTATTAGTCCAAAGTCACTGCATGTAAATCCTAATTTTATTACATATTCAGATAGGTATGATGAAATGTGATTTTTGAGAGTTGGAATCAACTCAAAAGCTAACTTGGTTGATTTTATAAAAATGTTGCAAGGTGCAAATGCTTCTGTTTTATTATTTTTACTAGGAGAGATCTATAACTCTAAATGAATTAAATCCAACGGGTTTAGATAGAACTTTTAAGTAGCTTTCTAACAAAATTGGAATCACTACATTTGGATTTGTAAATCTCTCTGAATTGAATTTTGAACTAAGGGACAGAACTAAGTTTAAACTAAAAAGAAAAATCCTAATTCAAACTGGCTGGATCACGCGGGAAATGCTAATGGGCCGGCCCGGTGTCACTCCGCAGCGCGGGGCTCAGCTGACAGGGGGTCCACTAGTTAGCGGCTCATAATGCACGAAGCGGTACGGGGCAATGTGGGACGTTGGATTAGAGTGGGGATCAACGGCTGGGGATCGTCGTCGACGACGGACCTGTCGCCGACGAGCTCTAACCCTAACGGCTCAGTGGGGGTGCATAGGGGGCATACCAGGGCTCCAGCGATGATGGCGAGGCAGGAAAACGGACTGGTGGTCGACGACGAGCTCAGGGACGGTCGAGGCAGCTCCGGGGGTGGTCGCAATCAGCGACGTCCTTCTCCTCCATAGGCGGCCTTCTCCGGTAAAATTCCGGCAAGCTGCTGCTCCCCGTGGTCCAGCTAGAGGTGTGGGACGATCAGTGAGGTGAGGGGAGTGGAGCTGGCGCTCTAAGCGGCAGAGGTGGAGGCTTTGGGGCGGTGGTATGTGGTTGGGCGGAGCTGGCGCTCTAAGCGGCAGAGGTGGAGGCTTTGATGGCGAGCGGTGGCTGTGAGGCGTTGGATGGCAAATGGGGGTGTTTGGCATGCTCCCTGGGTCATGGCGACATGCTGGGCACGGGCTGCGGTCGAGCGGCGGCTTGTGCACGCGTGCCGGGTGCGGCGCTCTCGCGCGTGCTCGGCATGGCGTGGTGGCACTGGGCGCGGGGTTTTCTCGGTGGTCCACGGCTGGGCCTGGCTCGGGGAGGGGACATTGGGCGGTGGTGAGGTGCGGGCTATCTCCTAGACAAGGTGAGAGAGAGGGGGACGGTCTGCTGCGGCGGTGACCAAGTTGGCCGGCGAGTTGGTTCTCGGGGTGCCTCGGCACTGTTGCTAGGGACAAGGGGGTGAGGTGCTAATGGTCTGGTTTGATCAAGAGGGGACAAAGGGATTAATTGGAGATCAAATGGGGGCAAAACCTTGTACAAAACAGTGAGCTATGTTTAGACTCTGATTCTTGCCTGCCAAGTGTTTGTGAAAATGGCCGCAAGAAATAAACTTTGGAATTTTGAAAATATTTTTGGTGGGTGTGCTAGTACTAAGCTTGGGACTTTGTGGGTGCTTGGGTTTTGAAAATTGAACTTGTTTGAGTGGTTTTTGGAATAGTGGGATCTTCCCATATGAAATAGATTCAATTTTAAAGTATCATTTAAAATTAGTATTTGATTGTTTTTAGCAGATCACAAAGTGGGCCTTGGTACCTCATTATGTGTACTAGCAAGGGGTGTAAAGATCCACAAATGTTTTATGTTAGGTTTTGAGTACTAGGAATAGCCAAAGTAGGCATGATAGTTAATTTGGCCAAAATGACCATTCACTTCAATTATTCATTTTGACTTGTTTTTCTTTCGGAAAAGTTTGGGAATGATTTAGATGATGTTTATTTCACCTAAAGATCATTTTACAAGCAATGAATCACAGAACCATGGCAATTCAAATCAACTCCTAATTTAAATGCACATACACATGCATGCTTTCATAATTTGAATGGGAAAAGTTTTTGTTAACCCTAATTTTGATGATTTGGATCTTAATGATCTTGGATTAAAGTTTTAGGATGTTACATGATGCAGCATATTTCAAGCTGGTGGTAGAATGCATGCTGTAGTTGAATTCCAGCATGCTATCAGGGTTCCCGGATATGGTTGGACACCACATGCTGTGGTGGCATCATTGCATGTGTTCTTTTCCTAAAACCATAATGATGCACACCGATACAGACACATGCAATGAACTCTAGTGGATCCATGTGGTTTATTAGAAGAACTCGCATGCCATGAACTGTAGTGGATCCATGTGGTTTATGAAAAGAACACACATGCTATGGTGGCATCGCTGCTTGTGTTCTTTTTCTAAAACCACAATGATGCATACTGATACACACACATGCAATGAACTCTAGTGGATCCATGTGTCTTATGAAAAGAACAGACATGTGAAGACTCTAGTAGATCCATGTGGTTTATGAAAACAACACACATGCAATGAACTCTAGTGGATCCATGTGGTTCATGAACAAACACACACATGCAATGAACTCTAGTGGATCCATGTGGTTTCTGAAAATAAAACACATGCAATGAACACTAGTGGATCCATGTGGTTTATGAAAAGAACACACATGCCTTGGTGGCACCACTGCATGTGTTCTTTTCCTAAAACCACAATGATGCACACTTATACACACACATCCAATGAAGTGTGGTGATGAAGCATCTTTCAAGATGGTGGTAGAATGCATGATGGAGTTGAATCCTAGCATGTTGCCGGGGTTCCTAGACATGGTTGGACACCACATGATGTGGTGGCATCACTGCATGTGTTCTTTTCCTAAAACCACAATGATGCACACTGATACACACATAGACACATCTAATGAGGTGTGGTGATGCAACATCTTTCAAGCTGGTGGTAGAATGCATGATGTAGTTGAATCCTAGCATGCTGCCAGGGTTCTTGTTGGGGGGATAACCCTGGGTAGGGTCACTCCGAGGTATAAGGGACGATTTAGCCGAGGTTCGGCAAGGTCAAAGAGGATGCTGGCCAAGTCACCTCAAGGCAGGCCAGATCACAGAGTAACCCGGACCAGGAGGGTCGCCAAACATTGTCTCGTCCGACTCAAGGAATAAGTCAGAGACACTTGTCTAGCTTATATGCAGGAACAGGTGTGGCCAGATCAACTGTGATCCGGATCCTCGTTTGGCTTCTAGGAGAAGGAAGGAATATCTCTGGTCAAAAAGAAGGCCCGGTGCGTACTGGATGAGCGAATAAAGCAAGGGCAGGACCACCGGATCGTGGCCGACAAGGGTGACGACGCTCACGTTGGCTGACGCAGGCGCCGCAGAGGCAACGTCGCTAAAGCAAGAGTGACGTGGGGGAAAAGCACCCCTGTCGGGTTACTAATTTGGGAGGAGGCATATTAATATGCCTCCACGTATGCCCTAGGCCAGGACCGAACCACCCCTATATAAGGGGGGTTGGGGTTCTGGTAAGGGGGTTGGGTCTTTTCAAATACATAGCAAGGAAAGCACTAGTGGATCTAGGGTTCTCGGGGCTAGTTGGTAGGCAAGAGTAAGAGAGTTTCTTCTTCCTCCTCTTGTCAATACAGCTCGAGGAGCACTTGTAATCTGAGAGAGAACATCAATACGAAGCTTCTATGTAGAGAATCACTCTACTATCCCTCCCTGGATTCCCCTAGCGCATATTAGTCCCCACCTTTAGCCTATCCATGGCATCTACCGTGACACCACCACGACAGTTGGCGCCCACCGTGGGGCTAGCGGCGCTAGCAGGGGTGAAGATCCGGACGGGAAATTTCATCGGCACTGGTGAACACATCGTCTCCGGGCTCGTTCAGCGCTTCGGTGCGCTGGACTACGTCAGCGACAACGTTGGCTGCTTCGGCACGCGCCCCCTTCCGCGCAACGGCGTCTTCGTCAAGCTCGGCGCGCACAAGGTCTATGTTGCCGTGGACGTGTCTTGCGCTCATCCGCATCGCGTCGTCGATGCGGGGAACCACCCCTCACTGTGGCTCGCGGGGCGCGTATCGCTCGCTCCCCGGACCATGCAGAGGTGATGATGATCGTGCCGAGCACGGGCGTGAGCAAGGATCCAGCGCCAGACCCGGAGGCAACACCCAAGGAACCAAGGAAAGCTAGGGGTCCTCCGCTAGAGAGGCCCGAGAACGTGCTGAGGGAAGCTATGGATAGCTTGGCTAACCCGGTGGCAGCAGTGGTAGATCCGGCTCAGGCACATGCCGAGCTAGAGGAGACCCGGCGAAAGATACTAGAGGGCGCAAAGAAAATAGCAGTGGCTCAGCAGTCGTTTAACATGACGCTGCGTGAGTACGCGAAAGCGAACAAGGTTGATGCAGTGAGGGTAAAAGGGAGAAACCTCATAAGCGAGATGAACAGAGAAGGTGATGATGGACCAGAAGCTGCCGACATGCTGTCGAAGCTCGGTTCGACCCGACAGGAAATTCCACCGGGCGTTGCATTGGAGCACCTCAGAAAGCCATCTATCAGGCCGTCCCCAGGAACCGACTCAATTTATGTTCCGGAAAACGCGGAATCCGGAGCTGAACCCATGGACATTGACATGGAGGGTAGTGCGCCGAACCCGGGGACTACCTCGGCAAACTCGGGGACTACCTCGGCAAACTCGAGGACTACCTCGGCAAACCCGGGGACTACCTCACCAGACCCGGGGACTGTTCAGCGTGATCCGGCTGAAGTTATGCCGGTGGATCAGATGGAAATTGATGAGGAGATGTTCCCTGCGAGAGCAGTACCAGCTTGGGCACTGCCTATATACAAGTTCTTGAAAGATGGAACGTTACCCACTGAGGAAGTGCTAGCCAGGCAAACTCAGAGAAGGGCCAAAGCTTACACAATCATCAATTCCGAGTTGTACAAGCGGAGTGTAACCAGTGTCCTCCAGCGGAGTGTAACCAATTCCGGAAGAAGGACATCCTCCGAGATATACACCAAGGAGAATGCGGGAATCACGCCTCATCCCGGGCTTTAGTGGCAAAGGCATTCCGACATGGATTTTACTGGCCAAGCGCCTTGGAGCAGGCCGAAGATCTGGTGAGAAAATGCAATGGTTGCCAAAGATAAGCCACCAAGACACATATGCCTATGTCGGAACTCAAAACCATACCAATTACATGGCCATTTGCTGTGTGGTGCTTGGATATGGTTGGCCCGTTCAAACCAGCAAGAGGAAACATGACGCACATTCTGGTCATGGTGGACAAGTTTACAAAATGGATCGAAGTGAAGCCTATAAGAAAATGTGATGGAGCTACGGCCGTGACATTTCTCAAAGACATCATCTTGAGATACGGTTATCCACACAGCATTATAACTGATAACGGCACAAATTTTGCTGAAGGAGGATTTGCATGGTTCTGCCGAGATAAGAGAATCCGACTCGACGTAGCCTCGGTATCCCACCCCGCATCGAACGGACAAGTGGAAAGATCCAACGGATTAGTGCTATCCAGGATAAAACCCCGGCTCATTGAGCCGCTGCAAAGATCAGCTGGGTGCTGGATAGAAGAACTACCAGCGGTATTGTGGAGTTTAAGAACAACTCCGAATCGATCAACAGGCTACACGCCATTCTTTCTGGTATATGGGGCAGAAGCTGTATTACCAGCCAACATAGAGCATGATTCGCCTAGGGTCACCCAATACACAGAAGACGAAGTGCAAGAATCCCGGCAAAATGATGTTGATCTGCTGGAAGAAGCGAGAGAACTGGCACTGTCCAGATCCGCCATATATCAGCAAAATCTCCGACGCTATCATAGCCGGAAAGTGTGCCCCCGAGTCTTCCGGGAAGGCGATATGGTGCTCCAGTTGGTACAGCATACCACTGGCATGCATAAATTATCCCCCCCATGGGAAGGACCATTTATTGTGAGCAAAGCATTGCACAATGACTCTTACTATCTCATAGATGCAAAGCAACAGGAAAAGAACAAGGCGGACAGGTCCGGAGAGGAATCCAAGCGACTGTGGAATGTAGCACTACTTCGTCCCTTCTACACTTAGCTAAAGAGTGTATGAGCAGTAACTCAGGGACTGCCTTAATAAATGATTGTTGTTACTCTTTATGCGTTAGCTGGAATGACTCGTTTCGCTTAACCTGGATTAGTAATGTGTGAGCACCAAAAACCCAACCCTTCGACTCGCTGCTGTCCAACAAGAATTGGCTTCATGGAGAGCAAGGGAACAAGTTTGGAATTGCGTAGCACATGAAAAACTACTAAGGAAACGATCCTATTCCAGCTAACGTTTGTTTTTTTCGACTAACCCTGTATTTACTTTCAAGCTATTATGCTGAATTATTTTGAGCCAAGCCTCAAAGTTTCTCAGTATTGTTAAAACGATTCTTGAAGCTCGGGTTCGTAGGTCGTAAAACCAAATCAAGGTAGACACGGATCGAGCCGGAGAATTGGACGAACAAGAAAATGAAACTCGGGGACTACGCCCAAGTTAATCCAGCATACAAGCATACTAGAAAAATATTAGGTATTCAGCATACAATTGCACCCGGCATACCAGGGATTTGATAAATTTTCAAATTTTTTCAACTAAGGAGCGGCAGGAGGAGGAAGTTCGGCGTCATCATCACTATCTTCAATATCTGAAGCAGCATCTTCTCCATCATCGCCCGACCCATCCTCCACGTTCTCCATCTGCTCCTTCTCGCTGAAGTCCAGAAAGCTCGGCCCCTCAACCCAGTCATGGACTGGAGAATATTCGATAAGGCTGTAGGCGCAAGCCTGGTGCCGAGCTACCCACTCCGGATCATCGGTCCATTTGGATCCGGTGTGCCGACGGGTGAGGAGGCTCAGATCGATTTTCTCGTACCATGAAAGGATATGATGGAGAAGGGTATCTATCGTGGCACGCCCAGCGGATTCCCTCCAGAGGTCAAGTTGAGTCTCAGTCTCCATCAGTTTTTCCGCAAGGAGCACGATCCTTTCCAGAGCGTCCTCGCTTGGCCAGAATGTGTTGAAGATCTTTTCCATAGTTCTTGATAGTTTCCACCTGAGCTGACATGCTAACCAACAAGTCCTCCATGTCCAAGGGGATGCTCTCACCATCAGGAGCGATGGGAGTACACCTCTCTTGGCGGAATTTGGCAACGGCAGCACTGGCGATGGCAGTACCCTCCGGAAAGTTATCTGAAAATAAGGAAAGGGAGGATGCTAAAGCAAAGGCATATGAGCTAACCCGGAAAACTAGGTCGGTCAAGGCGAAGAAACTTACGTGAGATATGGCGATGGATCCGGGTCAACTCCTTGATACAATTATCGCGTCTCTGCCGAAGTTGTTCAAGCTCGGCAAGCGCCGACCCAAGCCGGACTTCGGATTCCTTGAGCAGATCTTGGTCCTTGGAGATCTGAAGGGTAAAGCACTCACGCTCTTCGGTGAAGTTCTGGCCAACTTTATGGAGCTCGGTTTTGTGTTGGGCCTTCATCTTCTCCATCTCGGCCTTGAGTTTGGCTATCTCGCCGTCCTTGGTCCAGAGGAGGGCAAGCTCATCGTCCTTCTTCTTCAGCTCGGCTTGATGCTGTCCTGCTTGTTCGAGAAAATGCAGCATCATATCAGGCACGGGCACACTATCCTCAAGCAATGCTGAAATAGTGTGTTGACCCGACAAAGCCGAGGAGTGAATGTTTGCCGAGCCAAGAAAAAGAAAGAATGGAAAACACAGCGACGTTGGCCGAAAGGGGACATACCTCGTATTTCCTCCAAGTTTTTCCACATAATCTTGTTTTCAGCCTCCACCCCAGCTGCAAAAAACCGAATAAGGAGGTTAGTCCGACAGAAGCAAACAAAATGGTGAGGTGTTAAGGGAGGAAATTACCTCTCTTTTCATGCTCCACGCCAAGTGCAACGTGTTTTGCGCGCAAGATCTTATGGGGATCAAGCAGGCGCTGAAACTCGGCGCTCCGACGGTTGGTGGTTACCTGACAAAGGCACAGGCCTGTAAAGTTAGTTCGGTGCATATTCGAAGTGTACAAGATCCGGGCCAAGCGGAACTTAACCCGTCTCTAGGTGTGTGCATATTCGAAGTATACAAGATCCGGGCCAGGCGGAACTTAACCCGGCTCTAGGTGTGTGCATATTCGAAGTATACAAGATCCGGGCCAAGCGGAACTTAACCCGGCTCTAGGTGTGTGCATATTCGAAGTGTACAAGATCCGGGCCAAGCGGAACTTAACCCGGCTCTAGGTGTGTGCATATTCGAAGTGTACAAGATTCGGGCCAAGCGGAACTTAACCTGGCTCTAGGTGTGTGCATACTTGAAGTGTACAAGATCCGGGCCAAGCGGAACTTAACCCGGCTCTAGGTGTGTGCATATTCGAAGTTTACATGCAGCTACGTTGATCTTCTAAGGAGCATCCGGCCGAGTAATAAGTTACTCCGCCGGAGGCTCGGGGACTAATGGTTATTATCTACAACATGTAAAGAAGAAACAACGTACCTCCATCATACGCCCATCGAGGTTAATGGCCTTGGCGGCGGTATTCATCTGAGCGGAAAATTCAGCTGGGCCGAACTTTTCCGGGAGATCGTCGTTGTAGACAAACTCCGCCTTATTCCAGTTCATGACAAACTCGATGAGGCTCGGAGGGTACCGTTCGCCAGTGGGCATGTGAGGTGCCACCAAGACCTTGGCATGAGCTTCTTTCCTTTCAATCAGGGCAAGAGCAGGGCTAGTGTGAAGAACCATCTGCTGCGAATCAGCTGGCTCGGCGGGAGGATCCGTCGCTGCTGATGACTTCTTTGGAAGCATCGACGACAAGGTTCGCTGCCCAGCCTCGACGGAGGTGGACTTGCCTTTGGCCTGCTGGGAGGAAGTAACCACAGTGGATTTTCCCTTGCAAGCCGCTGGAGTGGTTCCTCGCCGAGCTTGAGATGACTCCGACGAGTCAGATGAGCTTGGCGCAGGAGCTTTGGTGGCTGGCGTTGGAGCTGCTGTTGGTTTCTTCGAAACCGGGACAGGCGCTGGTTCGGTGGCTGGTGCTGGAGCTGCTGCTGGTGCTGGAGTTGCGGTAGACTTGGTAGTTGCTGGTTGCGGAAATGCCGAAGTGCCGGAGGCCGTTTCCTCGTCTGATCTGACCCCTCCCGATCCGAGCTCATGTCCCTCTGAAGGAGGTACTGCGAACCCGGAGCGGCCGCAGAGCCCTCCGGAATAGGGCTCAGCGGGCGTGACTCGTCGTTGCGGGGAGGGGAAGGACTAGACCGAAGAGGAGAGGAGATGCTCGATCCGCTCTGAGGGACCTCCACAGGAGCCCTGCAAGAGAACATAATGTCAGGAGTGAAATTACCCCGAAGCAGGGAGAAGTGTGTTGCGCAGTGAAAAAAGAACTTACGCATCCGAGGTCTCGGCCTCCTTAGGTTTCCGAGCCCTCCGTGCCGGGGCTTTGCCTGCCCGTTTGGAGGTAGTCTTGTCTCCGGCCTTCTTTTGCCTTTTGGAAGGCTGAGAAGGTTCGGAAGAAGAACTCGACGCGGATCCGCGATTCTTCTTTGACGCCACCAGAACAGGCTCGCCCGTGGCAAGTGGAGAATCCTCGTGGATGTGCCCACCGGAGTTAGCTGATTCCGGGAAGGCAAAAGAAAGAGGGACAGCCTCAACGGGTTCAATCACATCGATATCCGAGTCATCCTCATCGTCGGGCCAATCTCTAAGAGAAGAGAATTTACCGCTGGGTCGTTTGGTGGCATCGGGTGTGGGGAGGAACATCTCCTGATCCGGCTCCTCTCATCCGGAATTTCTCGGTTCGGGGCCCACTTAAGGTTCGGATCCGGGCCATCCTCGAGGGTTTGCTAGAGAAACAACTGAGAAAAAAGCACAAGGAGCAAAGTCAGAAATATGATAAGAGCCGACATGAAATTGATCCGAGATAAGTTTACCCCACGAAGCTTACCGCGGGAGGGAGCCTGTCACGACAGTAATGCTCAATACCCCACGTCCATTCGGCGGAGAAGTCCTTATGGGTGGTGAAAAGAGCCTTGACCCGGCGGAAGATCTCCGTATTGCTCAACTCGAACGAGGAAGTTCGGTTGGGGTCGCGACTGAAGCTCATATGGCACAACTTGTGAGTGCGCCGCTGAAGGGGAGAGATTCGGTTGCGCACGAATGTGATCATGGCATCCTCGTTGTGCAATCCGAGCTTCTTCAGCTCTGCAAACCTTTTGTTCACTTGGTTGGCTAGGGCTGTAGGCTTCCTGGCAACCTCCTCCCAGAAATACGTGTCAGGGGGACCCGGAGCGTAGGGCAGCAACCGGATCAAATCTTCCGTGCCTTCATTCCGGACGTAGAAGAAGGTTCGGGCCCACCCTTTGCAGGAGTCAAGCCCGGTGACCCGAGGAAAGATTGAATACCTCCGGGGCGAGACCGAGGCAGCTCCGAACTGAGTTAGCTGTTTGTCCTCCGACTCGACGTGGATGTTGGGGACCACGTTGCGACGGAGGCCAAAGAACCGGATCCACAGCTCCTTCGTAGGCCATAGCCCGGTGTAGCCCTCGATCGAAGAAACGAAAGCGGACAGAGAGGTGATGGCGTTCGCCGGGAGATGATGTGGTTGCAAGTGATAGGTCCGGATCCAGTCCCGGAAGAAATCACTCACTAGAAGCCCGAATCCTCGTTGTAAATGGGATAAGAAAACAACAAATTCGCCCGGATTGGGTGAGGGGGCCAGCTCCGAGGAGGGGAGACGAGCGGCGACGCCGGCGGGAATGCGCCGGGTCCGGTAGAGCCAGGCGATGTCGTCCTCGCAGACCCAGGAGCCGGCCCACGCGACGCGGTCCGTCGCGCCAGCGTCCTCCTCCATCTCCTGCTCAACGATGATGAGCTCCTCCTCCGTCATCTCGATTCCGCTGTCCTCGCTGGAGTTGGCGGTGGCGGGGCTCTGTGGTTTAGACTGACGAGGACCCGTGGCTAAACAGAGGCGCAGCAGTGACTGTGGTGAGGAGGAACGGAGAAGGTGCGGCGGTTGCGAGGAAGAAGAAGAGGAACGGGCGAGGGGGCGCGGAGATGGAAAAGTTCTAAGGAGCGTGCCCCTCCCGTATTTAACCGCCCCCAGTCATCAACGACTGGGATCGTGCTGCGCAGGAAAACCACACGATGTGGCCGTGCATCACCAGCATCGACCAATCAGAGAGGAGACACACTGGGGGCCGCAGAGTAAATGTGATCCAATGACACGACGTGTAGTTGCGGTAAACAAGGAGACAGACGTGACGTAACCCCCACATAGTAATCACTGGCATTTACTGCGGCGGTTACTGCGCAGGCCCTTAAAATAAGGCAACGTAATGATTAACCGTTACGTGGGTTGGCGTACGAGAGAAGGAAGCAAGGCTCGGATCCGAGCCACGGTGGTAACCCGGCCGGCAAGTGAAAACTTGAACCGTGCGGAGGGAAAGTAAAACCAAACGATCCGAGCCAAAGTGGTGACCCGGCCGGCAAGTGAAAACTTGGAGCGTGCGAAGGGAACGTAAATCCATATAATCCGAGACAAAAAGTTAACCAGGAAATAAACGTCCGAAGCTTGGATACGAATGAAACTAATGTGGCCTTAGCGACCAAGGCCACTAAGGCCGCACCAGCTTCGGGGACTAATGTTGGGGGGATAACCCTGGGTAGTGTCACTCCGGGGTATAAGGGCCGAGTTAGCCGAGGTTCGGCAAGGTCAAAGCGGATGCTGGCCGAGTCACCTCAAGGCAGGCCGGATCACGGAGTAACCCGGACCAGGGGGTCGCCTAACATTGTCTCGTCCGACTCAAGGAATAAGTCGGAGACACTTGTCTAGCTTATATGCAGGAACAGGTGTGGCCGGATCAACTGTGATCCGGATCCTCGTTTGGCTTCTAGGAGAAGGAAGGAATATCTCTGGTCAAAAAGAAGGCCCGGTGCGTACTGGATGAGCGAATAAAGCAAGGGCAGGACCACCGGATCGTGGCCGACAAGGGTGACAACGCTCACGTTGGCTGACGCAGGCGCCGCAGAGGCAACGTCGCTAAAGCAAGAGTGACGTGGGGGAAAAGCACCCCTGTCGGGTTACTAATTTGGGAGGAGGCATATTCTTAGGAATATGCCTCCACGTATGCCCTAGGCCAGGACCGAACCACCCCTATATAAGGGGGGGTTGGGGTTCTGGTAAGGGGGTTGGGTCTTTTCAAATACATAGCAAGGAAAGCACTAGTGGATCTAGGGTTCTCGGGGCTAGTTGGTAGGCAAGAGTAAGAGAGTTTCTTCTTCCTCCTCTTGTCAATACAGCTCGAGGAGCACTTGTAATCTGAGAGAGAACATCAATACGAAGCTTCTGTGTAGAGAATCACTCTACTATCCCTCCCTGGATTCCCCTAGCGCATATTAGTCCCCACCTTTAGCCTATCCATGGCATCTGCCGTGACACCACCACGATAGTTCCTGGATATGGTTGGACACCACATGATGGAGTAGCATCAATTGATGTGTTCTTTTCCTAAAACCACAATGATGCATACTGATACACACACATCAAATGAGATGTGGTCATGTAGCATCTTTCAAGCTGGTGGTAGAATGCATGCTGCGGTTGAATCCCAGCATGCTGCCAGGGTTCCTAGACATGGTTGGACATTACATGCTAGAGTGGAATCACTGCATATGTTCTGTTCCAAAACCACAATGATGCAGTCTAATACACACATACATCTAATGAGGTGTGGTGATGCAGCATATTTCAAGACGGTGGTAGAATGCATGCTGTAGTTGAATTCCAGCATGCTACCAAGGTTCCTAGACATGGTTGGACACCACATGCTATGGTGGCATCACTGCATGTGTTCTTTTCCTAAAACCATAATGATGCACACTAATACACACACATCCAATGAGATGTGGTGATGCAGCATCTTTCAAGCTTGTGGTAGAATGCAAGCTGTAGTTGAATTACAGCATGCTAACAGGGTTCCTGGACATGGTTGGACACCACATGCTATGGTGGCATCACTTCATGTGTTCTTTTCCTAAAACCATAATGATGCACACTTATACACACACAATCAATGAGGTGTGGTGATGCAGCATCTTTCAAGCTGGTTGTAGAATGCATGCTGCAGTTGAATCCCTACATGCTGCCACGGTTCCTGGACATGGTTGGACACCACATGCTGGACTGGCATCACTTCATATGTTCTTTTCGAAAACCACAATGATGCACACTTATACACACACATCCAAAGAGGTGCGGTGATGCAACATATTTCAAGTTGGTGGTAGAATACATGCTGTAGTTGAATTCCAGCATGCTGCCAGGGTTCCTGGACATGGTTGGACACCACATGCTATGGTGGCATCACTGCATGTGTTCTTTTCCTAAAACCATAATGATGCACACTGATACACACACATCCAATGAGGTGTGGTGATGCAGCATCTTTCAAGCTGGTTGTAGAATGCATGCTTCAGTTGAATCCCAACATGCTGCCAGGGTTCCTGGACATGGATGGACACCACATGTTGTGGTGGCATCATTGCATGTGTTCTTTTCCTAAAACCACAATGATGCACACCGATACACACAGATGCAATGAACTCTAGCGGTTCCATGTGGTTTGTGAAAACAACACACATGCAATGACTCTAGTGGAACCGTGTGGTTTGTGAAAAGAACACACATGCAATGAACTCTAGTGGATCCATGTGGTTTATGAAAAGAACAGACATGCAATAAACTCTAGTGGATCCATGTCGTTTATCAAAAGAACACACATGCAATGAACTCTAGTGGATCCATGTGGTTTATGAAAAGAATACACATGTTGTGGTGGCATCAATGGATGTGTTCTTTTCTTAGAACCACAATGATGCACACTGATACACAAACACATGCAATGAGGTGTGGTGATGAAGCATCTTTCAAGCTGCTGGTAGAATGCATGCTACAGTTGAATCCCATCATGCTGCCAGGGTTCCTGGACATGGATGGAAACCACATGATGTGGTGGTATCGATGAATGTGTTCATTTTCTAAAACCACAATGATGCCAACTGATACACACACACACATCCAATGAGGTGTGGTGGTGAAGATTCTTTCAAGCTAGTGGTCGAATGCATGCTGAAGTTGAATCCCAGCATGTTTCCAGGGTTACTGGACATGGTTGGATACCGCATGTGTTCTTTTCATAAAACAAAAATTATCCACACTAATACACTCACACACACATCCAATCAGGTGTGGTGATGCAGCATATTTCAAGCTGGTGGTAGAATGCATGCTATAGTTGAATTCTAGGATACTACCAGGGTTCCTGGACATGGTTGGACACCACATGCTGTGGTGGAATCACTGCATGTCTTCTTTTCCTAAGACCATAATGATGCACACTGATACACACCCCTCCAATGAGGTGTGGTGATGCAGCATCTTTCAACCTGGTGGTAGAATGCATGCTTCAGTTGAATCCTAGCATGCTGTTAGGGTTCCTGGACATGGTTGGACACCACAAGTTGTGGTGGCATAATTGCATGTGTTCTTTTCGTAAAACCACAATGATGCACACCGATAAACACAGATGCAATGAACTCTAGCGGATCCATGTGGTTTGTGAAAGCAACACACATGCAATGACTGGTGGATCCATGTGGTTTATGAAAAGAACACACATGCAATGAACTCTAGTGGATCCATGTGGTTTATGAAAAGAACACACATGCAATGAACTGTAGTGGATCCATGTGGTTTATTAAAAGAACACGCATGCAATGAACTCTAGTGAATGCATGTGGTTTATGAAAAGAACACACATGATGTGGTAGCATCGCTGCATGTGTTTTTTATTAAACCACAATGATGCATACTGATACACACGCACATGCAATGAACTCTAGTGGATCCATGTGTCTTATGAAAAGAAAAGACATGTGATGACTCTAGTGGATCCATGTGGTTTATGAAAACAACACACATGCAATGAACTCTAGTGGATCCATGTGGTTTATGAAAATAAAACACATGCAATGAACTCTAGTGGATCCATGTGGTTTATGAAAAGAACACACATGCCATAGTGGCATCGCTGCATGTGTTCTTTCCTTAAACCCACATTGATGCACATTGAGACACACCCATCCAATGAGGTGTGGTGATGAAGCATCTTTCAAGCTGGTGCTAGAATGCATGATGGAGTGGAATCCCAGCATGTTGCCAGTGTTCCTGGACATGGTGGGACACCACATGATGTGGTGGCATCACTGCATGTGTTATTTTCCTAAAACCACAATGATGCACACTCATACACACACACACACATCTAATGAGGTGTGGTGATGCAACATCTTTCAAGATGGTGGTAGAATCCATGCTGTAGTTGAATCCTAGCATGCTGCCAGGGTTCCTAGACATGGTTGGACACCACATGATGGAGTGGCATCAATTGATGTGTTCTCTTCCTAAAACCACAATCATGCACACTGATACACACACATCAATTGAGGTGTGGTCATGTAGCATCTTTCACGTTGGTGGTAGAATGCATGCTGCAGTTGAATCCCAACATGCTGCCAGGGTCCCTAGACATGGTTGGAAACCACATGCTGGAGTGGCATCACTACATATGTTATGTTCCAAAACCATAATGATGCAGACTAATACACACATACATCTAATGAGGTGTGGTGATGCAGCATATTTCAAGATGGTGGTAGAATGCATGCTGTAGTTGAATTCCAGCATTCTACTAGGGTTCCTAGACATGGTTGGACACCACATGCTATGGTGGCATCACTGCATGTGTTCTTTTCCTAAAACCATAACGATGCACACTGATACACACACATCCAATTAGGTGTGGTGATGCAGCATCTTTCAAGCTGGTGGAAGAACGCATGCTGTAGTTGAATTCCAGCATGCTAACAGGGTTCCTGGACATGGTTGGACACCACATGCTTTGGTGGCATCAATGCATGTGCTCTTTTCCTAAAACCATAATGATGCACACTAATACACACACATCCAATGAGGTGTGGTGATGCAGCATCTTTCAAGATGGTGGTAGAATGCATGCTGTAGTTGAATCCCTGCATGCTGCCAGGGTTCCTGGACATGGTTGGACACCACATGCTGGAGTGGCATCACTGCATATGTTCTTTTCCAAAACCACAATGATGCACACTTATACACACACACATCCAAAGAGGAGTGGTGATGCATCATATTTCAAGCTGGTGGTGGAATACATGCTGTAGTTGAATTCCAGCATGCCGCCAGGGTTCCTGGACATGGTTGGACACCACATGCTATGGTGGCATCACTGCATGTGTTCTTTTCCTAAAACCATAATGATGCACACTAATACACACACATCCAATGAGGTGTGGTGATGCAGCATGTTCCAAGCTAGTGGTAGAATGCATGCTTTAGTTGAATCCCAACATGCTGCCAGGGTTCCTCGACATGGTTGGACACCACATGTGGTGGTGGCATCACTATATGTGTTCTTTTCCTAAAAGCACAATGATCCACACCAATACACACACATACAATGAACTCTAGTGGATCCATGTGGTTGATGAAAACAACACACATGCAATGACTCTAGTGGAACCATGTGGTTTATGAAAAGAACACACATGCAATGAACTCTAGTGGATCCATGTGGTTTATGAAAAGAACAGACATGCAATGAACTCTAGTGGATCCAAGTGGTTTATGAAAAGAACACACATGCAATGAACTCTAGTGGATCTTTGTGGTTTATGAAAAGAATACACATGTTGTGGTGGCATCACTGCATGTGTTCTTTTCTTAAAACCACAATGATGCACACATACACACACACATCCAATGAGGTGTGGTGATGCAGCATCTTTCAAGCTGCTGGTGAAATGCATGCTACAGTTGAATAACATCATGATGCCGGGATTCCTGGACATGGTTGGAAACCACATGATATGCTAGCATCGCTGCATGTGTTCTTTTCCTAAAACCACAATGATGCACACTGATACACACACATCCAATGTGGTGTGGTGTTGAAGCCTCTTTCAAGCTAGTGGTAGAATGCATGTAGAAGTTGAATCCCAGCATGCTGGGAGGGTTAGTGGACATGGTTGGATACCACAATGATGGACACTAATACACCACATGCTAGAGTGGCATCACTGCATATGTTCTTTTCCTAAAACCACACTGATTCACACTAATACACACACGTCCAATGAGGTGTGGCGATGCAGCACCTTTCAAGCTGGTGGTAGAATGCATGCTGCAGTTGAATCCCATCATGCTGGGAAGCTTACTAGACATGGTTGGATACCACATGTTTTTGTGGCATCTCTCCATGTGTTCTTTTCCTAAAACCACAATGATGCAGACTGATACACTCACACACTCATCCAAGGAGGTGTGGTGATGCGGCATTTTTCAAGCTAGTCGTAGAATGCATGCTGAAGTTGAATCCTAGCATGCTGCTAGGGTTCCTAGACATGGTTGGACACCACATGCTAGAGTGGCATCACTGCATGTGTTCTTTTCCTAAAACCACAATGATGCACACTAATACACACACATCCAATGAGGTGTGGCGATGCAGCATCATTCAAGTTGGTTGTAGAATGCATGCTACAGTTGGATCCCAGCATCCTGCCAGGGTTCCTAGACATGGTTGGACACCACATGCTAGAGTGGCATCACTGCATATGTTCTTTTCCAAAACCACAATGATGCACACATATACACACACATCCAATGAGGTGTGGTGATGTAGGATATTTCAAGATGGTAGAATACATGTTGTAATTGAATTCCAGCATGCTGCCAGGGTTACTGGACATGGTTGGACACCACATGCTGTGGTGGCATCACTGCATGTGTTCTTTTCCAAAAACCATAATGATGCACACTGATACACACACATCCAATGAGGTGTGGTGATGCAACATCTTTCAACCTAGTGGTAGAATGCATGCTTCAGTTGAATCCCAGCATGCTGCCAGGGTTCCTGGACATGGTTGGACAACACATGCTGTGGTGGCATCACTACATGTGTTCTTTTCCTAAAACCAAAATTATGCACAATGATACACACACACATATCCAATGAGGTGTGGTGATACAACATGTTTCAAGCTGGTGGCAGAATGCATGCTACAGTTGAATCCCATCATGCTGCCAGGGTTCCAGGACATGGTTGGAAACCACCTGATGTGGTGGCATCACTGCATGTGTTCTTTTCCTAAAACCACAATGATGCACAATGATACACACAGACACATCCAATGAGGTGTGGTGATGAAGCATCTTTCAAGATGGTGGTAGAATGCATGCCGAAGTTGAATCCCAGCATGCTGCCAGGGTTACTGGACATGGTTGGAGAAGACATGCTGTGGTGGCATCTCTTCATGTGTTCTTTTCCTAAAACCACAATGATGCACACTAATACACACACATCCAATGAGGTGTGGCGATGCAGCATCTTTCAAGATGGTTGTAGAATGCATGCTGTAGTTGAATCCCAGCATGCTGCCAGTGTTCCTAGACATGGTTGGACACCACATGCTAGAGTGGCATCATTGCATATCTTATTTTCCAAAACCACAATGATGCAGACTTATACACACACATCCAATGAGGTGTGGTGATACAGCATATTTCAAGCAGGTGGTAGTATGCATGATGTAGTTGAATTCCAGCATGCTACCAGGGTTCCTGGACATGGTTGGACACCACATGTTGTGGTGGCATCACTACATGTGTTCTTTTCCTAAAACCATAATGATGCACACTCATACACGCATCCAATGAGGTGTGGTGATGCAGCATCTTTCAAGCTGGTCGTAGAATACATGCTGCAGTTGAATCTCAGCATGCTGCCAGTGTTCCTGGACATTGTTGGACACCACATGCTAGAGTGGCATCACTGCATATGTTCTTTTCCAAAACCAGAATGATACACACATATACACACACATCCAATGAGGTGTGGTGATGCAGCATATTTTAAGATGGTGGTAGAATACATGCTATAGTTGAATTCCAGCATGCTGCCAGGGTTCCTGTACATGGTTGGACACCACATGCTGTGGTGGCATCACTGCATGTGTTCTTTTCCTAAAACCATAATGATGCACACGGATACACACACAGATCCAATGAGGTGTGGCGATGCAACATCTTTCAAGCTGGTGGTAGAATGCATGTTGCAGTTGAATCCCTGCATGCTGCCAGGGTTCCTGGACATGGTTGGAGACCACTTGATGGAGTGGCATCACTGCATATGTTCTTTTCCAAAACCACAATGAAGCACACTTATACACACATCCAAAGAGGTGTGGTGATGCAGCATATTTGAAGCTGGTGTTAGAATACATGGTGTAGTTGAATTCCAGCATGCTGCCAGGGTTCCTGGACATGGTTGGACACTACATGCTATGGTGGCATCACTGCATGTGTTATTTTCCTAAAACCATAATTATGCACAGTGATACACACACATCCAATGAGGTGTGGTGATGCAGCATATTTCAAGTTGGTGGTAGAATGCATGTTGTAGTTGAATTCCAGCATGCTACCAGGGTTCCTGGACATGGTTGGACACCACTTGCCGTGGTGGCATCACTTCATGTGTTCTTTTCCTAAAACCATAATGATGCACACTGATACACACATCCAATGAGGTGTGGTGATGCAGCATCTTTCAAGCTGGTGGTAGACTGCATGCTTCAGTTGAATCCCAACATGCCGGCAGGGTTCCTGGACATGGTTGGACACCACATGTTGTGGTGGCATCACTTCATGTGTTCTTTTCCTAAAAGCACAATGATGCACACAAATAAACACACATACAATGAACTCTAGTGGATCCATGTGGTTTATGAAAAGAACACACATGCAATGACTCTAGTGGAACCATGTGGTTTATGAAAAGAACACACATGCAATGAACTCTAGTGGATCCATGTGGTTTATGAAAAGAACACACATGCAATGAACTCTAGTGGATCCATGTGGTTTATGAAAATACCACACATGCAATGAACTCTAGTGGATCCATGTATTTTATGAAAAGAATACACATGCTGTGGTGGTGTCACTGGATGTGCTCTTTTCTTAAAACCACAATGATTCACACTGATACACCCACACACACATCCAATGAGGTGTGGTGATGCAGCATCTTCCAAGATGCTGGTACAATGCATGCTACAGTTGAATCCTATGATGCTGCCAGGGTTCCTGGACATGGATGGAAACCACATGATGTGGTGGCATCATTGCATGTGTTCTTTTCCTAAAACCACAATGATGCACACTAATACACACACATCTAATGAGGTGTGGTGATGAAGCCTCTTTCAAGCTAGTGGTAGAATGCATGCTGAAGTTGAATCCCAGCATGCTGCCAGGGTTACTGGACATGGTAGGATACCACATGCTGTGGTGGAATCTCTGCATGTGTTCTTTCGTAAAACCAAAAGGATGCACACTGATACACTCACACACACATACAATGAGGTGTGGTGATGCAACATATTTCAAGATGGTGGTAGAATGCATGCTTCAGTTGAATCCCAGCATGCTGCTAGGGTTCCTGGACATGATTGGACACCACAAGTTGTGGTGGCATCACTGCATGTGTTCTTTTCCTAAAACGACAATGATGCACACCAATACACACACATGCAATGAACTCTAGTGGATCAATGTGGTTTATGAAAACAACACACATGAAATGACTCTAGTGGATCCATCTGGTTTATGAAAAGAACACACATGCAATGAACTCTAGTGGATCCATGTGGTTTATGAAAATAACACACATGCAATGAACTCTAGTGGATCCTTGTGGTTTATTAAAAGAATACGCATGTAATGAACTCTAGTGGATCCATGTGGTTTATGAAAAGAACACACATGCTGTGGTGGCATTGTTGCATGTGTTCTTTTCCTAAAACCACAATGATGCATACTAATACACACACATGCAATGAACTCTAGTGGATCCATGTGTCTTATGAAAAGAACACACATGCGATGACTCTAGTGGATCCATGTGGTTTATGAAAACATCACACATGCAATGAACTCTAGTGGATCCATGTGGTTTATGAAAAGAACACACATGCAATGAACTCTATTGGATCCATGTGGATTATGAAAAGAACACAGATGCCGTGGTGGCATCACTGCATGTGTTCTTTTCCTAAAACCACAAGGACTAATACACACACACATCCAATGAGGTCTGGCGATGCAGCATCTTTCAAGATGGTGGTGGAATGCATGCTGGAGTTGAATACCAGCATGCTGCTAGGGTTCGTAGACATGGTTGGATACCACATGCTGTGGTGGCATCACTATATATATTCTTCTCCTAAAACCACAATGATGCACATTGATACACACACATGCAATGAACTCTAGTGGATCCATGTGGTTTGTGAAAAGAACACACATGCAATGAACTCTATTGGATCCACGTGGTTTATGAAAAGAACACACATGCAATGAACTCTATTTGATCCACGTGGTTTATGAAAAGAACACACATGCAATGATATCTAGTGGATCCATGTGGTTTAGGAAAAGAACACACATGCTGGAGTGGCATCAATGGATGTGTTCTTTTCCTAAAACCACAATGATGCACAATGATACACACACATATCCAATGAGGTGTGGTGATGTAGCATCTTTCAAGCTAGTGGTAGAATGCATGTAGTAGTTGAATGCCAGCATGATGCCAGGGTTTCGGGACATGGTTGGACACCACATGCTGGAGTAGCATTACTGCATATGTTCTTTTTTAAAACCACAATGATGCACACTGATACACACACATCCAATGAGGTGTGGTGATGCAGCATATTTCAAACTGGTGGTAGAATGCATGTTGTAGTGGAATTCCAGCATGTTGCCAGGTTTCTTGGACATGGTTGGACACCACATGTTGTGGGGGCATCACTGCATGCGTTCTTTTCCTAAAACCACAATGATGCACACTTATACACACACATCCAATGAGGTGTGCCGATGCAGCATCTTTCAAGCTGGTGGTAGAATGCATACTACTGTTGAATCCCAGCATGCTGCTAGAGTTCCCGGACATGGTTGGACACCACATGCTATGGTGGCATCACTGCATGTGTTCTTTTCCTAAAACCACAATGATGCACACTGATACACACACACATCCAATGAGGTGTGGTGATGCATCATCTTTCAAGCTAGTGGTAGAATGCATGTTATAGTTGAATCCCAGGATGCTGCCAGGGTTCCTGGAAATGGTTGGACACCACATGCTGTAGTGGCATCACTGCATATGGTCTTTTCCAAAACCATAATGATGCACACTGATACACACGTCCAATGAGGTGTGGTGATGCAGTATCTTTCAAGCTGGTGGTAGAATGCATGTTGTAGTTTTATCCCAGCATGCTGCCAGGGACCTGGACATGGTTCGACACCACATGCTATGTTGGCATCACTGCATGTGTTTTTTTCTAAAACCACCATGATGCACACTGATACACACACATATCCAAAGAGGTGTGGTGATGCAGCATCTTTCAAGCTAGTGGTAGAATGCATGCTGGAGTTGAATCCAAGCATGCTGCCAGGGTTCCTAGACATGGTTGGACACCACATGCTATGGTGGCATCACTTCATGTGTTCTTTTCCTAAAACCACAATGATGCATACTGATACACACACACATCCAATGGGTGTGGTGATGAAGCATCTTTCAAGCTGGTGGTAGAATGCATGCTGGAGTTGAATACCAGCATGCTGCCAGGGTTCCTGGACATGGTTTGACACCACATGATGTGGTGGAATCACTGCATATGTTCTTTTCCTAAAACCACAATGATGCACACGGATACACACACACAGATCTAATGAGGTGTGGTGATGCAACATCTTTCAAGATGGTGGTAGAATGCATGCCGTAGTTGAATCCTAGCATGCTTCCAGTGTTCCTGGACTTGGTTGGACACCACATGATGGAGTGGCATCAATTGATGTGTTATTTTCCTAAAACCACAATGATGCACACTGATACACACATCCAATGAGGTGTGGTGATGTAGCATCTTTCAAGCTCGTGGTAGAATGCATGCTGCATTTGAATCCCACCATGCTCCCAGGGTTCCTGGACCTGGTTGGACACCACATGCTGGAGTGGCATCACTGAATATGTTCTGTTCCAAAACCACAATGATGCACACTAATACACACACATCTAATAGGTGTGGTGGTGCAGCATATTTCAAGATGGTGGTAGAATGCATGCTGTAGTTGAATCACAGCATGTTGCCAGGGTTCCTAGACATGGTTGGACACCACATGTTGTGGTGGCATCATTGCATGTGTTCTTTTCCTAAAACCACAATGATGCACACTGATATACACATCCAATGAGGTGTGGTGGTACATCGTCTTTCAAGCTGGTGGTAGAATGCATGCTGTAGTTGAATCCAAGCATGCTGCCACAAATTTAGCTGATGCTCGCACTCCATCAGTTTGGCTATGAAAGCCGTATGTCTTTTGGGAATGGGCTCAGTGGGCCTGAGGGAGCTGAACATCCGCATTACCCCCGGTATAATATCTGCACCGTAGTTCTTCACTAGCTCAAGGCGAGTGGAGAAGCTCGCTAGCAGATCCTATATCATATGGGATTGGCTCGACATTAGGATCGGTGGGGATACCACGTTGTTCGCGGGACCGGGTTACGGTAGTAGTAGCAAGAGTATTGCCATCTGGAAATTTGGCTGCGAACAGAGTAGAGCAAACAGTGAACAAAAGCACCAAACCCGGAGGAATGAAAGTTCAGCAAGGGCAAAGAACTCACAGGCAATCTGGAAGAGGAGTCGCTGAAGCTCGGAATGGACATTGGTGTTGTGGGCATGGAGTTTCTCGTATTCAGAGGTTACCGATGTAAGTTTGATGTCGGCTTCCTGCAATAAGCTTTGGTCCTTGGAAATTTGCATGGTTAGACGCTCTTTTTCCTTGGCAAACTCCTGATCAGCTTTCTCTAGTTTGGACTTATGGAAGTCCTTAAGCCTCTGAATTTCGGCATTCAGCCGAGTAATTTCCGAGTCCTGGAGGTGCAACCGAGCTATCTCATCGTCCTTCTTCTTCAGTTCAGCCTCATGTTTCCCTGCTTGTTCGAGGAAATGGGTCATCATATCAGACATGGGTACACTATCTTCAAGAGCAATCACAACAGTGGGTTAATTTGGCAGAGCCGGAATATAAATATCCACCGGATGAAGAAAAGAACACACAATGATGGGGTGAACAAGATAAGATACCTTTGATCTCAGCCAACTTCTTCCGCATGTTGATGTTCTTAGCTTCAACCTCGGCTGTATGGTTCGGATAACAAATTAATATGGATCACAGATAACTCGAACAAACGAAAATGGAAGAAGGAAAAGTCTAAGTAAGAAAAATTACCCTTCTTCTGGTGATCCTCCAGAAGTTTACCATAATGCGCGCGAACGTCTTTATAGGAGTCCAACAGGCGCTGGAACTCGGCGGATCAGCGGTTAGTGGTAATCTGAAATAAGCAAGGAAATGTCAAGTTGAAAGGCAAAGTAAAATATAATTCGAAGTCTACAAGATCCGGGCCAAGTGGAACTTAACTCGGCTCTAGGTGTGTAGATATTCGAAGTCTGCAAGATCCAGGCAAAGTGGAACTTAACCCGGCTCTAGGTGTGTGGATATTCGAAGTCTGCAAGATCCGGGCCAAGTGGAACTTAACCCAACTCTAGGTGTGTGGATATTCGAAGTTTGCAAGATCTAGGCCAAGTGGAACTTAACCCGGCTCTAGGTGTGTGGATATTCGAAGTATGCAAGATCTGGGCCAAGCGGAACTTAAACCGGCTCTAGGTGTGTGGATATTCGAAGTCTACAAGATCTGGGCCAAGCAGAATTTAACCCGGCTCTAGGTGTGTGGATATTCGAAGTCTACAAGATCCGGGCCAAGTGGAACTTAACCCAGCCCTAGGTATGTGCATATTCGAAGTCTACAAGATCCGGGCCAAGTGGAACTTAACCCGTCTCTAAGTGTGTGGATATTTGAAGTGTCCAAGATCCGGGCCAAGGGAACATATCCCGGCTCTAACTTTGTTAATATTTGAAATTGCTAAGGACAAAAACTAAATTCTCTAGGAGCATCCGACCGAGTAACAAGTTACTCCCTCGGAGGCTCGGGGACTAGGGGATATATCTACAAGTGCTCATGCATACAAAGTACCACACGAGAGGAAACGTGTTACCTCCATCATCCCGCCAGCCAAAGAGATGGCCTTGGTGGCGAAGTTCAACTCCACTCTGAACTCGGCTGGGCCAAACTTCTCCGGCAGATCATCCTTGGGGTCGATGAACTCAGTGTTGTTCCAGTTACGCACATACTCTAGGAGCAGTGGACTATAACTTTCGCCGCTAGGAGAGTAGTTCGCCACCAAGCCTTTGATGTGGGCTTCTCACCTTGTAGATTGAGCTGCAGCAGGGCTGGTATGCAGGACCAGCTATCGGCTACCCTCTGATCTGGCAGCGGGAGACCCAAAGGTGATGCCATTGGCTGATCTGGCAGCTTTCTTGAGCTTGCCGGATGAAGGAGGATGCGGCGGAAGATCAGAGGCCGCTGATCCGGATGAAGCCTGAGGAGCTGGCTAGAAGATATCTTCGATCGACATAGTTGATCCGGAGGGAGTTGACGGGGCTTTCCTCTTGGGAGGCTTAGTGGAAGCCATTGAGGATGTTGCTGCTAAGGCTGATGCTGCTGACGTTGTGGCTGTAGCTGCCGGTGCTGGTGATGCTGCTGCTGATGCAGGTGCTGGTGCTGGTGATGGTGGTGCTGTTGCTGATGTTGGTGGTGTTGGTGCCGCTGATGCTACTGCTGGTGCTACTGATGGAGCTGAAGGAGAACTTGTTTGGGGTGGTGCCAATGATACTGCACCTCAACACTTGGTGGTGGGGCCAAAGAGGAACTAGAAAGATCTGGCATGGCCGTATCCTGAGCTGCCCCACCATCCCCCGCGCTGACATTGCCCTCCTCATGGTGAGGTGGGCTCTGATTAGGTGCCGCCATGGAGCCCTCTTGGATAGGGCTGAGCGGGCGAGTGTCGTCATCGCGGGAGGGAGAAGGGCTGCTCCGGATTGGAGACGCTAGGCCGGAGCCACTCTGGGGAATGACCCTAGGAGCTCTAGAAAATAAAAGCACCAAGTCAAAAAGAGAAAAAAGAACCGATAAGAGACAAAGGAAAACAGAGAAAGGAAAAAACCCCAAGTGCAAATGCAAAGAGACTTACTCGTCCGAGGTTGGGGGTGCCCGAGGTTTGGGCGCCCTCCGGACCATGCTCTTGGCGGCTGGCTTAGTCGAGGCTTTCACCCTGGACTTTTTCTGCCTCTTCTTGGGTGGCGGCGCCTTCGAAGCTGCGGCCGAGGTAGCCGCGCGCATTTGGGAAGGAGCAGGGACTGGACCACCCATGGAAAGCGGGGGAACCTCATGGACCTGACCGGCCAGGTTAGCTGAAGATTCGAACATAACCACTTATGCGTAAGAGATGAGAACCAGGTGAAGTACCTCCAGGACCTCAACGTCCGTGTCATCGTCATCCGACCAATCCCTTAAAGAAGAGGCCTTACCAGAGCTGCGTTTGACGACGTATGGAGTGGGCAGGAAGGTATCCGGATCAGGCTCCACCTCGTCTTCCTCGGTGCGGTCCGGTACCCACTTGCTCGCCAGCACCTTGCCATCTTCTAGTGGCTGCTGGAGAAATCGCTGAGAACAAGACAACAATGGCTAAGTTATGACAATAATCCGACATACCGAGAAGATCCGGAAAACAGTAAGAAGGAAGTTTACCTTTGGAGGAGGGTTGTCCCGGGTGAAGGGCTCGAGCCCCCATTCCCAATCTTTGGAGAATTCCTTCTCCATGTTGAAAATGGCCTTAACCCGGCAGTAAACCGTCGAGTTATCGAGCTCAAAAGATGAAGTTCGGTGGGGGTCGAGCGGGCCTTTCAAGTAGAAGTTCTTGTGCGCACGCATCTGAAGGGGGAGACCCAGCTACGGACAAAGGTGATCGTAATGTCCTCCCCCCAAAGCTTCTCCTTGAACAGCTCCTTGATCCGGCGCTCCACCTGGTTCGCCAGGGTTGTGGGTCGCTTGGGGATGCTCTCCCAAAGAGAGGTATCTAGAAGTCTGAGCTTGAAGGGGAGGAGAAGAATCAAATCCTCGGAAGTTGTATTCCGGACATAGAAGAAAGTTCGGGCCTAGCCTTTGCAAGACTCAAGCCCGGTGACCCGGGGAAATATCGAGTTCTTGCGGGGAATTATGGAGGCTGCATCGCATTGGGACAGGTGCTTGTCTCTCGGGGCAAGCTCTGGATCCGGATATGGGAACCTGCTGTGGCCTTAACAACTAAAGTTGCTAAGACCGCACCAGCTTCGGGGACTAATGTTGGGGGGATACCCCCGGGTAGGGCAACACTGGGGTATAAAGGCCGATTTAGCCGAGGTACGGCGTGGTCAAAGCAAGTGCTGGCCAGGTCACCTCAAGGTAGGTCGAACCACAGAGTAATCTAGCCCATGGAGCATCTCCTTAGCCGTAGCCCGGCCGACATAAAATATATGCCGGCCATGTTTATCTGTCTATGATGCAGGTACCCTCATAGCCGGGTTAGCCACGTGCTAGCCAGACTATCCCATGGCTTCCAAGAGAAGGAAGGAATCTCCTGCTGGTCAAAAGGTGGCTTTATTAGCTGTAGCGTGAGCAAAGCAAAGCAGAGAGGAGGACCAGCAGGTCAGGGGCGACCAAGGTGACGTGGGAAATGTCCGCTGACGTACCCTGTGTCTAGTGATGCTTAAAGGCAAGGATTATGTTGTGGGTTATGTCCAAATCCCGGGCGAGCCGTTAAAGAGAATAAAGAAACATCTAGATTTAGTCGAGGGGCATATTAGGAGAATATGTTACCACGTGTGCCCTAACTTTGTAAACCGGGCTCCCCTATATAAGGAGCACCAGGGCCTCCATAGAGAGGGATCGATCATTTTCTCTGTCAAAGAAAGAACTCTAGAGCTAGCTTGTGGGGAGTAAGAGACATAGTATCCTTCTCACCACTAGCTTGAAGAACACTTGTAAACTCCATTGATAGAGCAAATACAAGAACTTATGTGCATGGAATCACCACGTTTTCCCTTCCTGGAATCCCCTAGCACACATTGGCCCCATCTTTAGCCTATCCATGGCATCTACCGTGCCACCACCATGACATGAATCCCAGCATGCTGACAGGGTTCCTGGACATGGTTGGACACCACATGATGTGGTGGAATCACTACATGTGTTCTTTTCCTAAAACCAAAATGATGCACACACACACATCTAATGAGGTGTGGTGATGCAACATCTTTCAAGATGGTGGTGGAATGCATGCTATAGTTGAATCCTAGCATGTTGCAAGGGTTCCTAGACATGGTTGGACACCACAAGATGGAGTGGCATCAATTGATGTCTTCTTTTCCTAAAACCACAATGATGCACACTGATACACACACAAATCAAATGAGCTGTGGTGATGTGGCATCTTTCAAGATGGTGGTAGAATACATGCCGCAGTTGAATCCCAGCATGCTGCCAGGATTCCTAGACATGGTTGGACACCACATGCTGGAGTGGCATCACTCCATATGTTCTTTTCCAAAACCTCAATGATGCACACTAATACACACACACATCTAATGAGGTGTGGTGATGCAGCATATTTTAAGATGGTGGTAGAATGCATGCTGCAGTTGAATCCTAGCATGCTGCCAGGGTTCCTGGACATGTTTGGACACCACATGCTATGGTGGCATCATTGCATGTGTTCTTTTCCTAAAACCACAATGATGCACACTGATACACACACACACATCCAATGAGGTGTGGTGATGTAGCACCTTTCAAGCTTGTGGTAGAATGCATGCTGTAGTTGAATCCAAGCGTGCTGCCACGGTTCCTGGACATGGTTGGACACCACATGCTATGGTGGAATCACTGCATGTGTTCTTTTCCTAAAACCACAATGATGCACACTAATACACACACATCCAATGAGGTGTGGTGATGCAGCATCTTTCAAGATAGTAGTAGAATGCATGCTGCAGTTGAATCCCAGCATGCTGTCAGGGTTCCTGGACATGGTTGGACACCATATGATGTGGTGGAATCACATCATGTTTTCTTTTCCTAAAACCACAATGATGCACACTGATACACACACATCCAATGAGGTGTGGTGATGCATCATCTTTCAAGATAGTGGTAGAATGCATGCTGCAGTTGAATCCAAGCATGCTGCCAGGGTTCCTGGACATGGTTGGACACCACATGCTAGAGTGGCATCACTTCATATGTTCTTTTCGAAAACCACAATGATGCACACTGATACACACACATCGAATGAGGTGTGGTGATGCAGTATCTTTCAAGATGGTGATAGAATGCATGTTGCAGTTTAATCCTAGCATGCTGCTAGGGTTCCATACATGGTTCGACACCACATGCTATGTTGGCATCACTTCATGTGTTCTTTTCCTAAAACCACAGCGATGCACACAGATATACACAGCCATATCCAATGAGGTGTGGTGATGCAGCATCTTTCAAGCTGGTGGTAGAATGCATGCTGCAGTTGAATCCCAACATGCTGCCAAGGTTCCTAGACATGGTTGGACACCACATGCCATGGTGGCATCAGTACATGTGTTCTTTACTAAAACCACAATTATCCACACTGATACACACAGACATCCTGATGCAGCCCATCCTACGGACGCTCCTACATCTACACCAACAAGTCCCCCAAGTGGACCCATGACTCGTACCCGAGCCAAACTCCTACAAGCTAAGGTGAACTCGCTCCTCTCCTCGTGCCAATTTGATACATCCTTGGACCAAAGTGGAGTCTCCGGTCTACGCACACCAGAGTCTCTGGTCCACCAAAGGCTTCGGCCTGAAGACCCCGGAGTCTCCGGCCCACCTCCGGTCTGACCCCAAAACCAAGCTCGAGGTCAACCAGATGGACCCTCTGGAGATGGACCGGAGATCAACCAGGAACTCCAGCCTAGACCAGAGTCTCCGGTCCACCACATCGGAGTCTCCGGACCGAGCATCGCCAGGCCTGTAAAAGGCCTTTGGGCCTTTGGCCATGTCCCCCTAGTCCGTCTAGAATTTACCTTTTATCCCTAAAGTACCCCTGACTTTGTGGCTGGCCTATATATAGTCCCCCACCTCCATTGTAAACCCTAGGCATGATATTTGGAATTAATGGAAACCCCTTGTGGATCTATCTAGTTCTTGCCTCATGCTCCTTTGACAAAGGAGCACCAAATATCCCAAACCTTATTCGAGTTTGCATCGTGCCTCCGTGTTGTACAAGGCCTAGGCATCGAAGTCCCTCTGCCTAGACGTCAAGATCTCAACGAGTCTCCCTCCTTGCCGTGCCAGTTCGAGAGAGAGTCCTCCGCCAGACGCTGATTCTAGGGATTGCGCCGGAGCGATCACCGCCGACATGAGCTATTGGTGTGTATCGTGGTTTTGCGTGTGTGTGTTCATCGCATTCTTTGTGCGTGAGTTTGTCGTGTTCATCCTCCCCTCCTCTCCCTGTACTCCATCCTTGATTTGAGTGGGATTCGTGAAAGAACGGGCCACCCTAGAGGTTTTCCCTCAACATATTGGTATCAAGAGCTTTGTTTCTCATGAATTGCCCCACAAATTTTTCTTCTATCCACCAAAAATTCGAAAATCCCTGAAAAAACAGCCCAAATTTTCCTTTGGATCGATCTCTTGATTTGGAGTGTTATTTGTGGTTTTGATCCGACCAAATCTTGTCTAAGGTGTTGGTCCAGCTTTCTCCTGTGTTTTCCCAGCCCAATTTGGCCAATTTTTCGCGTATTTGAGGACCCAAGGCGTGGATTTCCGCTCAAGAAAAAGAGCAGTTCATGATCTGAATCTAGCCCAGAGTCTCCGGCCCACACTGGAGTTTCCGGCCTGTCCACACCAGAGTCTCCAGCCTGAACTGGAGTTTCTGGCCTGAGACCCTGGAGTCTCCGGCCCTGACGCCTGATTTTGACACTTTTGCCTCTAATCTTGCATTGTCTAATTTCCCCTTGTTTGTTTGTGCTCGTGTGCGTGTCGTCAACTAACAACAAGCTTCCGTATCGACAAATCCCGCACTCATCGACACCACGGCCCACGAACATCATCCCGCACCACCGACGTCAAGTTCATCATCACCAACAAAGGTATAACTCTCGTCACCTTTTTAACCCCTATCTTCCTTTGTGTGTACCTATCCCACGAGATTGGCTCATCTGGTGTTTGCTTGAGCATTGTGGAATTTTTCCTTGGAACGTGAGAGTGCAAGAGCAATATCAAGTATGACTAGGTAGCATCAAGGGAGAGCGAAAAAAGAAAGAAAGAAAAAGATACATAGCAAAAGAAAAAGAAAAATAGTCTCCCATAGCAAAAGAGAGTCTCAAAGCTTGTAAGGAAGAGAGAAAGAAGAGCGTCCAAGGCAAGTGCACAAATCCGTTGCTCATTTTTCTTCTTTGCAAACGAGCCATGATCTCTCCTTGCATTGGCACGACAATGAGCGTAGTCTTTGTTATGACATTTTTTTTGCTCATTTTCATAGTCGTGTCAATCCCAACAATCTCCACGTGTGTGTATATAGCCGTAGGTTCTCGTCACCCTTTTCAGTTGTTGACCTTAGCCTTTGACTTGAGTTTTGTTTGGACTTTACCCACTTTTGACTATCCCTTTTCTTTTGGTTGGTTCTTTGGCATTCCACAATCCTAACCTACCACCAACAAGCTTTTGAGAGTTAGTTCTTTCTTTAGTGTGAGTTCTCTTTGCAATCCACTTTGCACGCTTATAGCTCTCACTTGTGGTTTCTAGTTTGGTGCAGTCCCCAAGGTGAGGTACAAGGCTAACACCACCATATTCCACTTACATATACAATACTTGTGTGTTTTGCATGATGGATAGGCATGGTGATTGGAGCCAACCACCTCCTCAAGGATAAGAACATGGACCGTACATGACGCGCGCAAGTCACTTCCTCGTCCGACAAGAGTTCCGTGAATGTTGCCAAGCCCTTGAGACGCGACAAGATGAACAATTTGGTGAGACGCCAGCCGAGTTCAAGAACATCGACAACTGCTTCGATGGCCTCGAACGACAAATGCATGCGATGCATCACAACTTCGGCCACGAAAATGAAGCGCTACAATGCTCCGTCACCGAAACAAATGACAATCTTCAACGCCTCATCGACAAAATGGCAAGACCATGTTCACGCGCATCAAGCTCTTCAAGTTATTCGCATCGTCATGCACCTCTTCAACAAGATCTACATCCAAGTTCTCCAAGATGCAATGACGCCCCCGTGGTTGAAGATGGAAGTTCTTCGAACTACGTACCTTCCCCGCGGCACGCTGCAACATCAAGCTATGATGGTGATTTCTCTTCGAGGCCCCAAGCAAGGCAAGAGGCACATCGTCATCATGCAAGGGCACTAGTAATCCAACAAGAGACACCAGAAGAAGAACCGCAAGTGCAACCGCAAGTCTACCACCATCATCCACGACACATACTTGACACAACAAGTGATGACTCCAATTTGGCAAATTAAGCTCGTCATCAACATGAAGCTCTCCAATATCCTCCTCCTCGTCATCATCGTCATGATTGTCCGCACCGACAACATGGTCATCACGAGGCACCTCCTCCACCACACCTAAACATGGAGCGTCAAGTGGTACAAGTTGAGCGACACCCACCATGTCAAGAGGCTTAAGACCATGATCTTCGCCATGAGGGCCATGTGCCTAATCAACATCACCAACCGAGGAACAAGCCTCCCCTTCATCATCAACTGCGTCATGAGGCTCCACATCCTTAACACTCTCATGAGGCCCAAGTGCCCCAACCTCGTCAACAACCAGAGGAAGAGCAAGCTCCACAACAACAACTTCAAGAGAAAGCTCCACAACAACAACATCAAGAGAAAGTTCCTCATCAAGGTCGCGAGAATCAAGTTCCACCTCCTCAACCACAAGCATATCATCAAGGTCACCAACATCGTCACAATGACCGCAATGATAAAGAAACCTTCGGGAAGCTCAAGTTCACAATGCCCAAGTTTACCGGATCCAATGACCTCGAAGAATACCTCTCATGGGCACTCAAAGTTGACAAGATCTTCCGCATGCACAATTATAATAACGAGAAGATGGTCGCCATGGCTTCGCTTGAGTTTGATGATTACACCAACCTTTGGTGGCAACAAGTTCAAGTTGCTCATGACGCAAGACAAGAGCCTCCAATCAAAACTTGGCATGACATGAAGGCTCATATGAGATCCCGCTTTGTCCCCGCGCACTACACGCGTGACCGCTTCAACAACCTTCAATCGCTTCGTCAAGGGACAAAGACCATGGAAGAGTACTTCAAGGAAATGAAACTCAACTTGATTCGCGCCAAGATTGATGAGCGCATGGAGCAAACTATGCCATGCTTCCTTATTGGGTTGAACCACCCAATCAAGCGCATCGTCGAGTTCCAAACATACAACACCATGGTTGAGCTTGTGCACATTGCAACAAAGGCCGAACGTCAAGTGCAAGAGGACATCAAGTACAACAAGCCCAAGATGTATTTCACCTACAAGCAAGCTTCAACCGCTACGCTAACAACCTTCAATTGAAGCTCCTCAAGTACCTCCAAGCCTTCCTTCAAGCCCACACTTCATCAAGGAAAACTGCCCCCAAGTGGCAAACAAGCAACGAGTGATACACCTTTCAACGGTGAATGCTGCAAGTGTGGAGGCAAAGGACACAAGTCGGCCGAGTGTGGAAACAAGAAAGTTTTGTTCATTCATGACAATGGCGACGAATAGTACTTGAGTGAAGATGAATTTGATGTCCGAGTCAAGGAAGCAATGGCAAGGCAACGAGTGGAAGATGACCAAGAACTCCTCATGTGTGAACATGACGCAAGTCCATTGCTTGTTGTCACAAGGATCTTGACCACTCAAGCACAAGAGCTTGAAGATCAACGCTCAAATATCTTCCAAACATGATCCGGATCTATGGTAAATCTATCAAAGTGATCATCGATGGGGGGAGTTTCCACAACCTTGCTAGCACCGAGTTGTGTAAGAAGCTCAACCTCACCCACCATCCGCACAAGCACCCTTACCACGTGCAATGGCTATGTGACCAAGGGTCCGTGAAGATCAAGCATACCATATCGGTCTCCTTCGCCATTGATCCGTACAAAGACACGGTGGAGTGCGATGTGGTTCCTATGACAGTTTTCCACATGCTTCTTGGTCGATCATGGCAATTTGACAAGGATGCTCTACATGATGGTCACACCAATGTATACACTTTCAAATGGCTCAACAAAACATGTGTTTTGCAACCAATGACTCCTAGCCAAATAATTGCAGACAATGCAAAGGCTTTAGCGAGGGCGCAAAGCACAACACCTACTTGTGAGAAGAGCAGTGAGAGAGAGCCACCTCATAGTGAGTGAGAGCCACAAGCCAAACTCGAGTGGAACAACTAAGAGTGTTCTCCTTGCCACCAAAAGTGAGATGAGAGATGTTAGGAACAACCCATCCATCTTGCACTATGTCCTCCTTTGCAAGGGACTAGCACAAGGAACTAATGAATTAACCAATGTTCATCCATCTTTGATGATTGTTTTGCAGGAATTCAAGGATGTGTTCCCCGAAGAGCTCCCACATGGACTACCTCCTCTTCGCGGCATCGAACATTGCATTGACCTCGTCCCCAGCGCACCACTTCCCAACCGCGCCGCTTACCGCACGAACCCGGGGGAGACAAAGGAGATTGAACGTCACATCAACCAACTTGTCTCCAAAGGTTTGATCCAAGTTTGCACTAGCCCATGTGCCGTACCCATGATTCTTGTTCCAAAAACAGATGATACGTTACGGTTATGCATGGACTGCCGTCCAATCAATGCTAACACCGTGTGTTAACGACATCCCATACCATGTCTCAATGACATGCTTGATGAGTTGTGTGGAGCTACTATTTTTTCGAAAATTGATCTTCGTAGTGGTTACCATCAAATATGCATGGCTGAAGTTGATGAGTGGAAAACCGCCTTCAAGACCAAACTTGGTCTCTATGAATGGTCGGTTATGCCCTTTGGGTTATCTAATGCCCCATCCACCTTCATGCGCCTTATGAATCATATCTTGCATTCTCTCATTGGAAAAAGTGTTGTTGTCTATTTTGATGATATACTTGTTTATAGCAAGTCACTTGAGGAACATATTACACATGTCAAGGAAGTTGTACAAATCCTTCAACATGAAAAGCTTTATGCTAATCTTCCCAAAGGCACTTTTGCTAAAGACAAGTTGATTTTTCTTAGATTTGTTGTTTCTTCGAAGGGCATTGAAGTTGATGTGTCCAAGGTAAAGGACATACGAGATTGGGCCATCCCAACAAATGTGAGTGAACTCTGAAGTTTTCATGGGTTGGCTGGTTTCTATTGTCGCTTTGTGAAAGACTTTTCAACCATTGCTTGTCCTCTCAACGAGTTGATGAAAAAGAATGTCACCTTCGTGTGGGGCAAAGCTCAACAAAAAGCTTTTTATGAACTTAAAAAGAGGCTCACCGAAGCACCTCTTCTTGCGTTACCGGATTTCACTAAAACTTTTGAGATAGAGTGTGATGCTAGTGGTACTGGCATTGGTGCTCGCCTATTTCCTACCATAGTGAGAAACTGGATGGTGCTCGCCTTAATTATCCAATTTATGACAAAGAGCTTTTTGCCTTAGTTCGTGTTCTTCAAGTTTGGCAACACTACCCATGCCCCAAGGAATTTATCATACATTCCGACCATGAGTCATTGAAATATCTCAAAGTCCAATCCAACTTGAGTGAGAGACACGCTAAGTGGGTTGAGTTTATGGAGTCTTTTCCATACATTGTCAAGTATAAGAACGGCAAAGATAATGTAGTTGCGGACGCTTTGTCTCACAAACACACAAGCCTTCTTACGAGACTTGAAATAAATGTGTTGGGTCTTGAGGAAATAAAATCTTTGTATGCTTCTGACCCATTCTTTGAACCAATTTTCGCATAGTACTCCATTGATAAGGGAGTTTATGATTTCTATTTGCATAAGGGATTTCTTTTTAAACAAAACAAGCTTTGCATTCTGAAGTCGTCACTCCAACTTTTGCTTATCCAAGAATCGCATGGTGGAGGCCTCATGGGTAACTTTAGCCGTGAAAAGACATTGGACATGCTCTCCACTCACTATGTTTGGCCCAAGATGAAGCACGATGTGGAGCGCTACGTTCAACGATGCACGACATGTGTCCAAGCTAAGTCGCAAGCTAACCCTTATGGTCTTTATATGCCATTTACTATTCCTCATACACCTTGGTCTGACATTAGTATGGATTTCGTGTTAGGATTGCCTAGATCTAAGCATGGTCATGATTCTATATTTATTGCCATGGATCTCTTTTCCAAAATGGCACACTTCATACCTTGCCATAATACCGATGATGCTTCACATGTTGGCAATTTGTTTTTCAAGGAAATCGTCCATCTTCATGGTGTGCCGAGAAAAATCGTCTCCAACCGCGATGTTAAATTCATGAGCTACTTATGGAAGACCCTCATGGCCAAGCTCGGCGTCAAGCTCCTATTTTCATCCACGTCGTATCCTCAAACCGCCGAAGCCTTGGGACTCTCCTTCGTGTGTTGATCAAGAAAAACCTCAAGGATTGGGAGGAATGCATTCCACACGCCCCGAGTTCGCCTACAACCGTGCCAAGAACTCAACAACCAAGATGAGTCCCTTCATGATTGTCCATGGTTTCAAGCCCCTCACCGTGCTCGACATCCTACCCCTACCTCTCCATGAGCGCACCAACATGGACCTTGAGAAGAGCGCACAAGCTATGAAGAAGCTTCATGAAGAAACAAGAGCTACTATCGAGCAACAAGTCCTTCGCCAAGCTTCAAGGTTAAACAGAGGAAAGAAGGAGATGATCTTTGAAGAAGGTGATCTTGTGGAGAATATCATTTTGTGGCCCGAAAGTTGGGGTGTCCAGGCAACGCGGTACCCCAGTTCCCTGAAATCAGCCGGGATGACTACAGTTGGTGTGCCAAATACTTAGAGGGTCTTTTTCGTCACGAATTCAACTTTATGTTTCAATACAAAAAATCAGGCTAACGGCCGTCAAGTTGGGCCCCCCTGACAGTTCTCGCTATTATGTCGCTCCTGTCACTCCCATCGCTTAGGTGTCAATTAGGCTTGCAGCTTTGGCGCCTGCACCCATTACGCGTCTTCTTCTTCCCCGGAGCGGCAATCTGTGGGGCGTCGCAGCCATGGCGCGGAGCTGGGACATGGACGAACCTGCTCGGCCCAGCTCTCCTCCCTATAGGCTTGCAGCGTTGGCGCCTGCATCCATTACGCGTCTTCTTCCCCGAAGCGGCAATCTGTGGTCGTGGCCATGGCACAGAGCTGGGACGTGACAAAGCTGCTCGGCCCCACTCTCCTCCCCATCCCGAGTCGGAGCTCGCCCTCACCATGGACGCCCCCATGGCACGGTGCGGGGACGATAATGGGTTCCCGGTTATATCTATCACCTTGTCGACCATGCTCAGTTCTGTTTTCCTCCTATAGAATCCGAGATCGCCGTCGTCGTGGTTGCACCCGCACCAATTCTGCCACCTGTGCCGAGGTCTCTATGGTAGCTCAAGTTCTACCATGTTGGGCCTATAAGTGTTGTTGTCTCTTGGGATGTACCAACTTCATTGTGTTTCACTATTAAAGACAAAATATAATTGATTTCTCTCAATTTCTCGCATAGAAAAATGCACAGCTAATTTCATATTCTCGCAGGAACTAGCCCCACTTGTTGAACCAGCGGCACTTCCACGATCTCCACGTAACCACGGTGAGTTTTCGAATCGAAAGTTGTAGTTACCACGTTTCTTCTGCAGTCATTCCTCTTCCTTAGTCATTCCTCTGCAGTTTTTCCTGGGCGCTTCTTCTTCCTCTTTTCTCGAACCGTCGGTTCATCTTCTTCTTCCTGTCGCAGGCAGTTCCTTGCAGGCATTTCCTTTCACCCATTTCCTTGCAGGCATGGACGATGGGAAACGCACAACAGAGACCCACTTGGTCTCTGCCCATGGCACCACGACTTTGATAGTGGTGTACACAAATGATGAAGCGACTGTGGAGATAACTCTTGCCAGGTTTGAGCAATTGCTTGAGAAAGAGAAGCACAAGTTTGTGGGGCTAGACTTGGAGTAAACCCGTGCAAATAAGCGAAAAAATCCTCCACAAGTTTGTGGGGCTAGACTTGGAGTACATCCCTAGAACCATCTAAGTGTAGGAGTAAACCAACTGAGATGCATTGTCCGGCTTTGGTCGAGTTCTTATGTAGGAAAGGGATAACTTTCACTAGCGTGGATATCACAAATGACACAATTATGCTTTCTCGTGCGTTGATAAAAATCCCGGATGGGCAACACATCGACATCCAAAATCGGTACAAGATCAAACCATACCCAGCGAAGGATGGCATGGGTGATCTGGCAGCGGAAATCATTGATAAATCCTATGAAAAACTGAAGAAATTGAAGCAACTCGATCACGACTACTGGGAGTCGATGCCGATGAGCCAGGTGCGCCTCGGGTATGCAGCCAGAGACGCCTACATGGCGTACGAGTTGTACAGTAAGCTCATTACCATAAAAGACAGGATGGTTAAGGCAGGGGTTTTCACGAGAGAGCTATGCCCTGGTTGCAAGATAGCCCAAGCGAAGAAGCGCGAGGAGGACAGAAAGCGGTTTCAGGACGAGCAGGGATCTTGGGACGGTGGCGACATCAAGCGGTTGAAGGGGAAGCAAGTCAGGGACGACAACAAGTGGTGGTGATACATTATGTGTTTGAACTAGATTTTAGTTTCTAGTTTATTATGTGTTTGATAAATTTAGTTACTTCAATACAAAATTTCGACCAATTTAACTTGTTGATGTATTTCTTGACAATTATAATATAATCGAGCACTAGAAATATTTTGTAGTGTGCATGAGCATGATTAGTAAATATAATTGAACACTAGAAACTTTAAGGCACTCCATATAAAGGAGTAGATTAATATAGAAGGTTCACCAGAGACACCACGGATATATTGTCTTACATGCCACACATAGGTAATAATTAACTAGAAAAAAATAAAAGTAGGGGCTGCAGCAGGAGGCCGGGACACGGAGACGCCTAGCAGGGCAGGGGTTTATCAGCAGGAGGCAGCGATAGCCTAGTCGATGGGATACAGGACAGTCTTGACATACTCCTGGAGGAATTTGTCGTAGGCTGCGTGCCGCGCCAAGATAATCGGCCTATGGCTTCTACCTCCGCCTCTGCCAACGCCCTCCGCGTGCTAGATCATGCTATTGAGGTCCACATTGATTGCTCTGCCACAGAATGGGCAAAACGGTGTCCCCCTACGGTGGAAACGGAATAGCCCATACCATAACCACCTCAACACGTAGCGGCTCTTGTTGTCCCTGGATACCTTGCTATCGTCCACTTCATCATCATCCTCCTGTTGATTTTTAAGAACATAACTTAGAACTCATACATATGATTGAATTGTATTACAACTCAAGAATTGACAACATGTATATGTAAGACAATATATCCGTGGATATCAAAGATAAAGCATCTCAGCAATAGTTTGATCGGTTCATATATCATTTCATCTCAACACAATGACAAATAATTGCATCAGAGTGAATGTAGGATAAATCTAGGGGCCTCATAAGTTTCTTCAGGGATGGAGTAGGTGAACCAAGTAATAATTGCACAACCTGTAATGTTGTTGTACATCTCCCCAGGTTCACTAACTCATCCCTGAAAAAATCTTACAATAATATGTCTGCCTCTCTTTTGGTACAAATTTGAATCATTGGCCACAATAAGAAATTGAAATGTAATCGTACAAAACATTATTCAGGGATATACATAGTCAGGTACAAAAACAAGCCTAAATATTTTAATGATAAATAAAAAACCAAACAATTAATCTTCAGGTACATGTTAAAAATACTTATGCATATGCATAATACCAATCATTAAAACATCAGAAACAATTCAAGGATCATATATGTAGTTCCATATGAAAATAAATCTAGGGTCTCATAATTTGTTTCAGAGATGGAGTTGGAGAACCAAAGTACCAACAGCACAATCTATATTGTTTGTGTGCATTGCTGCGTCAGGTTCACCAACCCATCCCTAAAACACGACACCATCATATGTGTCTCCCCTTGAACTATTTTGGGGAAAATTTCAATCATCGACCTCGGTGACAAACTAAAATGTAATTCTTATACACTATGAATGCATGGAATAGATAATTCAAATATCATAGTTCTATGAATGTATAATAAAGATTGCATCCTCATAAGTTTATTCAGGGATGGCGTGAGCGAACCAGGTAACAATTGCACAACTATATTGTTCTTGTACATGGTCCCAGGTTCGCTCACTCATCCCTGAAATAATCTGACACCAATGTGTCTGCCTCTCTTTGGGGAAAATTTGAATCATTGGCCAGAATAAGAAATTGAAATGTAATCATACAAAACAAAATTCAGGGATATACATAGTCAGGTACAAAAACAAGCCTAAATATTGTAACTATAAATAAAAAACCAAACAATTAATCTTCAGGTACATGTTAAAAATACTTATGATCAAAACCATTCATATACATATGCATCATACCAATCATTAAAACATCAGAAACAATTCAAGGATCATATATGTAGTTTCATATGAGAATAAATCTAGGGCCTCATAATTTGTTTCAGAGATGGAGTTAGAGAACCAAAGTACCAACAGCACAACGTATATTGTTTGTGTGCATTGCTGCCTCAGGTTCACCAACCCATCCCTAAAACACGTCAGCATCATACGTGTCTCCCCTTGAACTCTTTTGGGGCAAATTTCAATTATCGGCCTCCGTGACAAACTAAAATGTAATTCTTATATACTATGAATGCATGGAATATATAATTCAAATATCATAGTTCTATGAATGTAGAATAAAGATTGCAGCCTCATAAGTTTCTACAGAGATGGCGTAAGCGAACCAAGTAACAATTGCACAACTTATATTGATCTTGTACATGGCCCTAGGTTTGGTCACTCATCCCTGAAAAAATCTGACACCAATGTGTCTGCCTCTCTTTGCGGCAAATTTGAATCATTGGCCACAATAAGAAATTGAAATGTAATCGTACAAAACAATATTCAGGGATATACATATGCATCATACAACACATTGATAGATCAGAAACAATACAAAGATTGTATATTTAGGTTCCATATGAGAGAAAAATTAGGGCCTCATTTTTTTGAGTGATGGAGTTGGAGAACCAAAATACCAACAGCACAACCTATATTGTTTATGTGCATTGCTGCCTCAGGTTCACTAACCATCCCTAAGAAAACGACACCATCAGATGCCCTTGCACTATTTTGGGGCAAAATTGAATCATTGGGCACAATAAGGAATAGAAATGTAATGTTATAGGCCTGCCATGTATCGAAATCAACACTTAACTAGCAAACTCAACTAGATGGCAGATGAGAAGATTGGGATCTTGTGGACCACAGGGATTGGGGTTTTGTGACTAGATGGCAGATGCATCAATCAACCGATCGAAGCATATATATATTACCCTACTTCAAGAGCAAAATAATCTGTACACGATTGAGCAAATCCTATGTATGAACATTTAAAACTGCGGCTACGACTAGAGAAGCTAGATTCCATAAGAAATTTACTACTATAGTTTAGTAAAGGCAAGATCAACTGATTAAAACTATACAAGTGACCATTCAAAAATAAGAAAACTCTAAAAGCGGTTAACTACAGAGAGCAGATCTAGAAACTAGGAGAAGTGGTAGATGAGGACGTGTTTCTTCATGGCCAGTTCAATGACGGCAAGTTCATTCTCGTACTCCGGGTCCTCCTTGGTGTACTCGAGGTCCAATCCCACGAACTAGTCATTGTCTTTCTCAAGCCATTCCTCGTACATCCTCAGGACTCGCACCACTGTCTTGTCCTTGTTGGTGTAGATGACATCTATATTCTTATTTCCATGGGCAATGAAGCGATATAGACCCTAGGAACTTCCATGTGCTATTGCAGCAGTATAAGATTAGGTGGCTCACGTTACCAGTCTCCCCTACACCTACCATCAGAGATGGTAGTAGACAAAACAAAAGTGCATACGTCGTTTCCTCGCTCTAACGCACAAGGCGTTTTTGAGCTCATCCTTCTCTGGACCAACTAAGCTATCCTTACATTTTATAGAAGACTCATTGGTACGAGGGATTGGATATGACATATCGGCTCGCCCTTACTACAGCAGAAAGATTACCGGGACGGCGGCCTTCTGCACAGTGGGCGGGTACATACCAGCTCTATATAAAGCATTTTCTTTTAGGTATAAGGGTAGTCACACCATTTCCTCTGCCCGATCTCGAATTTCGTATAAGTGATGTGATTAGGCTAAAGTCGTTGTTTGGAGAGCGAGTCGACTTCTTTCGCAAATGTTCAATCTCTATTCTTGGGTGGTCGAGGAAGAGATAGAATTCAATCAAGTGTGACTATTTCTTTCCCCTTCCTGCGTGTGGGTAGTGAGGTATCCATGATTTAGGATATCTAAGCCCTACATACAAGTTTGAATAAAGTGCTCGCTTCTAGGGTCGGGGCATTGTCGGTGCAGGTTTGGTCGCCAGAGATTATCGAGGGAAGTTCATTGCTGTGGCATGCAGGAAGTATAGCAAAATTAGAGATCCTTTGATAATTGAGCTTATTGTGTGCCGTGATACTGTCCTGTTTGCCAAGGATAGGGGCTCCGGGTGAAAGTGCAGATGGAAATTGATTGCCAGATGGTTCAATCCCTGTGGCAGGATAGGGACAGCGAGCTGAAGGGATCCAGTTGTTGGGCTCGATGCAGGTTCTGTTTCAGAAGTTCAGTAACCATCTGTCGTTCCTTGAGCCATAGATCCAAATCAGGAATAGAGCAATTGACCGGTCCTCATTGACGAGGTTCATGGCCATACAAGATCACAAAAGGAGAGTTCTTGATTGCCGAATGGTGGTGTTATACCAATACTCAGCGAGAGATAACCATTGGCTACACTTGTGAGGATGAGCGTGAACTATCTCTAGCTAAGGCACTGGAAGCAGGCATTAAGTCAGCACCGGAAGATGCTTCATAAAATTACCGCTCCTTATAGAGCTCGTGTGAAACTCATAACCATACTGATCCGATCTTGCACAGAGAATGGTAGGTATCTCATGTACATAGGTAATGTTTCCTCATTATTCCGTAACTGAAATAGTTACAATACATAAATTCAAAATAGCGAGAAGCACATAGGGAGTCAGCTAGCTCCCTGACCTAGTAGCAAGTTGGCACTGTACTTTGAGTAGGAAACATTTCCCTACTTCGCTTCCCTGCTAACGGCTACGGCTATGGCTATGATTCTTAATCGAATCAAATAACGGAATGGCGGCCCATCGATATCCCTTCCCTCAATACCGGTATCATACCAAGGAAGCAGGCATTGGCAAAGAGATCATCTTTATCCAGCCCTCGGCATCCTATGCACGTATGAATTATCTAGTTATATCCTAGAGATAAGTAGCACTAGCGTTAGTAGAACAAGCAACGACGCCTCTGTTTCCTATTCCTAGCGAACTAAATCAATTAAATAGACCAGGGCTAGGAAAATCAATCAATTATCTAGTTGTAGACGTCAACAATTAGGATCGAAACAACAGCGTGATCAAGGCAGGTTGCTTCCTATCCTATACTAGGTTTCCTATTGTAGGTATGGCTCTACGGAAGTAAACGAACTAGCCTTGCTTTTGAGAATTCTCTAGCCAAGGTTCTAGTGAGAAGCATTCCTGGAATTCAAAGAAAACATAAGGGCTCGGCTTCAGCAAAAGAGATGGACAAAAAGCTGGTCAAAAAAGCAAAGTGAGAAGGAAGGGTTCCCCGATAAGGAGGGCTCTATGAGCTATCTAAGGATGTTAGTTATTGTTATCGAAATGCATCGCTTTGAGACACGCAAGGATGCGGGTGTGCTTCGGTGGACTGTAATGGCTTCCTTGGGAACGGAGTAAGTAGATGGGTATCCGTCGTAACCCGTTCTCTATGCTTTGCTTTAACTGGGTAGGTGGACAATAGTACAACTCATCTGCCGAATCAGGAGCGGTAGGACTAACTTGGTAATGGGTTATGTTCCTTGCTTTCCTTGAATGCTTGTTATAGATAGCTGACAACGGCTATTCTCTGTATCTATGTAATGGAATCACACATTAAATAATCCCACTCGGTAGAGATGAATCCAACAACCAAAAACGATTGAAAATCCTAATGCTAAGCGAGGTTAGAACTTTCTCTCAGATGTCCGAAGCATGTAACATACATCGATCTAAGAAAGTAGGGTTAAGTAACTACAACCTAGTTGGATAGGAAAGAGCTGGAGAAGGCATTCCAATAAAGAAATAGAGAGTTAGCTACATATATTGAAGTTGAATCTATGCTCTTTGCAAGGCTAAAAGCTATCCAAGATACTACAGTACTCTTAGGTATACTCTTGTAGCTCCTGAATTCCTTACGCTAGTTAAACCCTTATGAAAGAGGGAAGAATGCTTATTCTTATTAATAGGCTACTTTTCTTTAGACATCTTAACTGCTATTTGAGGGAATGCAGCATGCGCCCTATAACTTGCTTTTCTATTTCCAACCTTCACTGCAGCGCGTCTATCCTTAGTTTTCGTGACTAGCATGCTTGCTCACTTCCTATAACGGCAATCAAAGAAAATATCGTTCTGATCCTATAGCATAACTAAACTTAACTAAGTAGTAAAGAGAAGATTAGGATGAGTAAGCCCTGACTTCAAGTCTATGTATAGCAACTAGCTATATTACTACTTATTAGTCATACTTTATCTCGATGGACCCCGCCTATTTAGAATAATAATAAAGTCTTCAAGAGTTACTGGCATATTACTCCCATGAGTGAGAATTGTATACGTAGGAGGGAACCTGGCGCAAAAAAGAAGGCTTGGTTCGGTGAAGTTCGCTATTCTAATTGTGAAGATCAAAATGATGGTTTGGATGAGCAATTGGGAAACACACACGGGGTCATGGACTAATGTTAGATGCATGCCTTTCGGATAGAATGTCACACTGGCTCTGGAGTGCTCGGGTAATATAGAAGGAAGGGAACATCGTCTGCGAGCTCTCTATAATAATCCACTTGATTATTGCAAAGGCTCCAACAGAGCAAAGTTGTACAAAAAGAAGTACGCATATTAAAGGCCCCCTTCGAATTCAAATGGAAAGCAAGGGTCCCGAATGAAATGATAGAGAAATCCTTGTTATTCACAGAAATAGGATCGGAACAAGAAGTAAGAACACGACAAAGCTGGTTGACAGATGTGCTCTATCAACTATCCAAGTGGAAGATATTCTTACAAGGCAGCTGGAATGCTAATTGGATGATAGGGCCGAGGGATAATTAGTTGGTATGGCCCAGCTATCATAATTCCCACTGGAATAGGAGAGTAATGGCGCGGCGCGTACTAAGGTTTGGTGCGTGGCAAGGTTGTATAATTCGAGCTGACACGAGTGGGGCATTCAAGACTAAGGAAAGCAATCGTGGTACGATTCTATAAATGCTTTTAGCGTGCTAGAACCCGAGTTAGGGTAGGTCGACGAGAGATTGTACACAAAGACTACCTAAGCCAGTCCTAGCGCTAAGAATTGATTGAGCAAAAGAAGTTTTGTAAGCTGCTATCATAGCATTCCCTCAATAAGGTATTTTAAGGTTGTTTTCACCTTTGTTAGAAGGCCACTACTCTTTTCCAAAGGTCCACGAGTCGAATCAGTAAGATTTCATCTTAAAGATTTCTCACCACAGTGGCGTGCTATTTCATTATTTTGTTATCTAGCCGGGCTATATTTTAGCTATCTAAATCATCAAACAAAGAAGCCAAGGACTAGTCAAAAGAGAGGAGGGACCTTGTGTATAGAATCCACTCATTCGAAATGCCCCACCTCTATCAAATTGGTATTCATCTCGAAGGAAAATAAGAGAGTTTTGTTTTGCCACAATGAGTAAACAACTAGTTTGATTTTGAAAAAGCCCATTTTCAAAAGGAAAGTCGTACGAAGGCAAAGCGGACAGCGGGAAAAGCTTTCAACCTCGTTTCAGTTGATTTCTACCATTGAACCTTCCCTAAAGACATGTATTTCTCCTTCCAATTCACCTTCATGTTCCCCATCAGAGTATTCAATCAATCCATTCCTAGCACCATGTCATAGGCAACCAGTGGAAACAGCCTCAGTTTAGCTTCAAATTCCACTCCTGGCACCTTCCAGGTAACCCCTCCGATACATTGCTTTACTGATTATGTTCTGACCATTAGCAACCATAACCACTATGGGAAATGTTTGTACCAGCTTGGCTTTGATTTCTTAACCTAAAGTTCCCTTCCCTCAGAAACCAGCAATTCCCAGATCAGAAATCCTATTTCCAGCTCCTCTAGTTTTCTTAAACCAGGACTTTTTATTTATCCAGCAGGGATATTACCGAAAAAGGGCTTCCGTTCAAAGCTGAAAGAAAGAGACTGGTCCTCCCTCTTTTCCTAGCGGTTAAGTAGTTAGTAGGTCCCCCTAGCCCCGCAACCAAGAGTCACTTGTCAAAAGCTGACCAAGAAGACAATTACTGCTATTTCAAGATAACAAAAAGACAAGGCAATAGGAAAACAATCATACCTTGGATAAAAAGGGCTTTTCTATGTGTTATGCCCTACGTTACATTCACCTTATTTATCTGCATTCTCTTCCGCAGCGAGCTAGTATGCCCAAAGCCGGCAGTGCGTAGGAGGTCACTGATCGAGCACTCTTGCACCGACGAATCCGGTTTTAGATAGAATGAATAGGCGAAGAAAGGACAACCTCCTAGTAAGAAGGTTTCTTTCTGACGTATGGAAAGCCTTACCTCTTTCTTGGACACGTTTTCGCTGCGCGCCTCTATGATAAACGAAATGACAGACATGAACAAAGCATATAGTTGGTATGACGAGATATTCTTCTTTCCCGACGGAACTACCTTTCAGCTTCGCTAAAAACACCTGTGCTATGCCTCAAAGTCTCAACACTGGCCCGGAGGAGAACACTAATCTACGCATAAATCAAATCTCTGCTCATTTTTGATTCAACTGACCGAGACTAGCAAATCAATCCTTTTGAAGCACTCAGCTTTTAGACAAGTCTTCAGACTGCCATGTTTTAGCTTACTTACCTTTGCCTGCCAACGCTAGAAAAGCTAGCTTCCTTGTTTGTGGTACCAGGAATGTGTCATCTTGATCAAGGAGTCTAGAACTCCATGCTGGGGATGTAGGAAATGCTACTCGTGCCGGTGAATCGACAAAACTATGACCTTTGCAGCTTTTTGTGCAATGTCATATGTCATAAAAGAAAATGTTGGTGCAGGCTGTCTTCGTATGCTTTTTCAAAAGCAAGAATTACTACTATTTATTGACTTTATGAAAAGAAAGTAAATTGACACTTCATGTCTCTCTTTTGAAACTGAAACTTGAAAATAGTAGGAAATGAAAAGCAAGAACGAAGTAGGCGAGGAAAGGCATACATAGGTCAGAAAAGTATGCATGGTCGTCACGGGTAAGGATTCTCATTCCAGCATTCTTGGGTCTAGTTTTGTTTGGACTTGGGCTTAGATGTAGTGGGTTCTTGGGCCACTTCTTTACCTTTATCAACCTTAGAAGGAGCATTAGTCTTCGACACATCAATCAACCTTAGTAGGAGCATGGGATTTGGACACATCAGCACCAAACCTGTTGTTGAAGTCGAGTATGAGCTTCTATCCAATCGAAAGAAGAAGCAAAGGCTTTTCGCCTTATCTTTGCATTTAAGTTCTCGAAAGGAGAATCGGAGGCTTTACACCTATCTTTTCTACTTGCTTTTCATTTTCTAAAAACAAGAGATCTAGGAAATGAAAGGGATTCATTATCGATAAGCTGTGGGTAGAACAGCACAATGATAGAAATATGAGGAAAATCGTCTTCATCAATTGATATTTAGCAATGTCTATTTTTTAGGCTAGGAAGAGATAAGATATTGTTACTGGGCTAGGATGTTCATTTGGGAAGGATCTCGGATGAAGCTCCAGAGTTCTTGACCAGTGGAGTCAAGTGGAGAAGGCGTTACTTGATAGGAAAGCAGATTTTTTTAGCAGGAATTGTTGTTGTTTCAGCGCGGTAACGAAGGATGTCTTTCTACCTGCACTTGACCCTAGAAAGTTGTGGTGTTTTCTATCTCAGAGGATGAACCACGCCTTTATGCAAAGGCGATGCCGAAGAACATAAGCGGTTGTTTAAAGCAGTGGCGGCGCATCCGCCTCCAGAGTCTTTCTAGGTTTGTTCAATATCATTTATATGTCATATGCCAAGGGCTAAATATACGGTAGCCGATTATACACTCCGTGTAGGGCGAAGTTTGTCCCAGTTGGTAGTTATATATAGGTATAGCTGGAGCCCTAGACAGTCTAGCCATATATCAGAATATCATATCATGGGTTGTGCGCTACTCTGGAAGGAGTGGTGACCCAGCGCGATAGGTTGCTTTTACTATTACAAGACTGGCTTCCTGGTTAAGTTAGCCTCCTTGAGTTTGTGTTACGGACGGAGTGGGCTTTTCCCCAGGGGGTCTAGTTTTAAGGCAAGTAGGCCTATTGAGATGCATATAACTACCTTGTTCATCTTATCACCCCGCCTAGCGACTTTGCAAGCATTAAAGGCTAGGCACCTAACAGCGGTTATTCCTCCAACAGGTTATTCTGGGTTACGCTAAACCTTCAAGCCTTCTACCAACAGATGAATACTTAATCTATCCCCTCTACCCACGGAAAGGGAAAGCTACTCTTCCAGAGTATATGCCGAAAATCCTATGTTTGGAGTGACCATGAACACACTGCTTGAGACCCTTCTTTCGTGAGACAGTTGTGATTCCGGTTTCATGTTTTGGATTGAGCTTTGTCACTCTTTCTATGCCTCTTTATTTTTCTTGGAGGATAACACACACGCGGCGCTAAGGTTCCCGTGGCAACTGAACTAGGATTCAAAGCCAGGATGAGCGGATCTACCGCTCTAGGTCCTTTCCTATTCTTATACTAATATGTGCAAGTTCCTTGCGTTTAGAACAAGAACGTGAGGCATAGTAATGGCGCATGTGTGATATTATATTGATCCTGTTTAGGCTGCTTTAGGAAAGCAGCTATTTTTTTTAAATAATACATTTTTTCAATGAATTTCACGAATATTACGCAAAAAAAGGAATTTACATATCTAGCGCACTGTCATTTTTTGAACAAACGACCAGCATTAGGTCGTTTTTTTGAAAAAACGACAGCCCATGTCGTTGGTTGAGAAAACGACTAGAGGCTAACAAGATCGGCTGGTAGCTGTTCTTTTTTTGGAAAAACGACAATTCGAAATCGTTTTTTGGAAAAACGACAATCCAAAATCGTTTATTGAAAAGCAGACGGTTGCATGGCTCATGCACACTACGTTAGGCTAATCCAGCCGTTTAAAGTTTATCACCCGCAAACTAGAATCCCACCACTATTTTGCGCCATTCTTTTATCCGCTAGTATTTCTCCTGCCACTTTTTTGCGCCGTTTATCTCCCGCCACCTCTTTCCGCTAGTATTTGTCCCGCCACTTTTTTCACGCCGTTTCTCTCCCGCCACTTATTCCCGCTGTTTTCTCCCGCCATTTTTTCGCGTCGTTTCTCTCCCGCCAATTCTTCCCGCTGTTTCTCTCCCGCCACTTGTTCCTGCTGTTTTCTCCTGCCAATTTCTACTAGTTGCCTCTATAAATACTTGCACCGAGATGGTATCTCTCCATCCTGTTATTCCTCTATTTCTCCCATTTCCTTCCCCTTTCCATGATGAGTGTGCCATGTTCGGACCCCGAGTATAGGCCTACGAAGACGAAAGATGCCAGGTTGCCGCAAGGGGCGACACACGAGCGTCGTTGGTGCGGACATCTCGCAAAGGTCAAGGAGTCGATCGATTTCTCCACCTGCATGGGCATGAAGTTTTTCATGTGTCCCAACTACGACGCAAGCCCGCCCCGGCAAGCAAGTTCGTCATACGAGAGGCCTCCGGTATGTTCCCATAGCATGGTTAATATGAACCATTCATGTTATCATGAGTTCTTTTATTCATTCCATTGATTTGCTTGTAGTCTCCTCCTCCACTTTGCAAGTGGTACCATTGGATTGACACCGAGCAGCCAGCCTGGGCCAAGACAGAGTGTCATGACAGGAACCGAGCTGCGTGGGCTGCCTTTCATGAAGAGGAACGCGCTGAAAGGATGGCCGAAGAGGCGAAGAAGGAACATGAGAGATAAATGAAAGAATTCCAAGCACAGAAAGCTCAAATCCGCGAGCTGAACAGGAAGAAAAGGGAGGAAGAGAATGCAAGACCGGGAAGAGGTGCGCAAGGGGGCCCGTGAGGCGAAAAGGAAGAGATTAAGAGAAAGAGCTGCCGAGGCGCGGGCGACAGAGGAACGTCGGGACAAGACCGGGAAGTACCCGCGCTGGACTCAGGGAAGGTAGATGTATGTCTCAGTACCGATGTATCTTAATTCCTGTTGTAGTGTCCTGATGTAACTTCATTTCAGTTGTAGTGTCCCAATGTATCTTAATTTTAGTTGTAGTGTCTTCATGTATCTTAATTTCAGTTGTAGTGTCTTGATGTATCTTAATTTTAGTTGTAACTTCATTTCAGTTATAGTGTTGTGATGTATCTTTAATTCAACATGTCAGACCAATGTTGCTTTCCATCAAAAAACATTCCCGCCAAAATGCTTCCCGCCAGATTTTTTCCCGCCAGAATGTTTCCCGCCATAATGCTTCCCGCCAAAATATCTCCCGCCAAAATCTTTCCCGCCAAAATGCTTCCCGCCATAATGTTTCCTGCCAGATTTTTTCCTGCCAGAATGTTACCTATAAAAAACCCCTCCTCGCGCAGTTGTTTAAGCAGCAGCCACCCTGTTTTTAGCGAGTATGTTTCCCTACGATCGCAGTTTCATGCCAAACATGTCCGTCGACCTTTTCATTTGGCTAGGAACTTTACGATAGACAACAATCCAGCCCCATTGGAGAAACTAATTAGTAGTGATTGTCTCCTCACTGAGCTGCGTGAGGGATTGCGTAGGAAAGGGTGGCCGAAGAAGACTCTAGAGGAGATACGGCAAGAGTTACTTCGGATCAATGCTAGGTGGAGCAAGCAAAGATTCTCTAATGAAGGGGCAAGGCAGCAGAACATCACGCTCCCTTGGATTTGGATAGAAGAGAGTGAAGATGAAGATGATATATTCATGACGTCTACCGTTGGGACCAAGTGGAGAGCTGAGTGGGACGAAAGGCAGGCCAAGAAGAGGGGTAAAGACGAGGCATCGTCAAAGGGTAAGGGAAAGAAGAGCAATGACAAGCTAGAAGAGAGTGAAGATGAAGATGATATATTCATGACGCCTGCCGTTGGGACTAAGTGGAGAGCTGAGTGGGATGAAAGGCAGGCCAAGAAGAGGGGTAAAGACGAGGCATCGTCAAAGTGTAAGGGCAAGCCATCACCGGTCGAGGCATCGTCGAAGGGTAAGGGCAAGAAGAGCAATGACAAGCTAGAAGAGAGTGAAGATGATATATTCAGGACTCCTACCGTTGGGACTAAGTGGAGAGCTGAGTGGGACGAAAGGCAGGCCAATAAGAAGGGTAAAGACGAGGCATCGTCGAAGGGTAAGGGAAAGAAGAGAAGGCCATGAAGAAGGCATCATTGAAGTGTACGGGCATAGTCGTAGGGATAGACAACGCTCTTATTTATTTACCGCAGTTGAATCGTGTTGCAAGCTATGTTGTAGTGTTTGTCGAATAAAAAATGTGTCAGATAACTATACCGATACAAGATAAAAGTCTCATACATAGCCAGATAACTAGACCGATACAAGATAGAAGTCTCATACATAGACAGATAACTAGACCGATACAAGATACAAGTCTCATACACAGACAAATAACTAGACCGATACAAGATACATAGACAGATATGCAGACAGATACATAGATAGATATCACTGCCACCGGTCACGAGGTTGCCCTGGCGTCGGTGTAGGCCATCCGTACCTTCTAGGAGGCACCACATTGCGGGGAGGTAGAGTTGACCCGTCACCCTGCGTCTGTGTATCCTGTGTGGGGATAGGTGGTGGAGTCTGATGCGTCTCCTGAGTTTGCTGCGTCTGATACAGTCCAAACCAGTCAACCTGATCCTGGTGAGTCTGTTGATCCTCCTCATTAGTCGCCCACGAACCCATTGAGGACATGCTTGGGTCTCCATATCCTCCTGCCATGTAAAAATATTAAGTACTCAACGATTATACACTACATGTAACCAAAATAGATAGGAAAATGCGTACCCTCAGGACGATGGCCCATGAATGGGACTTGCGGCTGCTTCTGGTGCCACTGGTCGAAAGTAAACTACGGCTGCTGCTGCCACTAGTCGAAAGTAAACTGCGGCTGCTGCTGCCACGCCAATCCTCCAGCCTGGTCTAGGAGTGGTGCTCTCGGTGTCTCCTCCTGCTGCTGCCATGTTTAGCTTCCAGCCTGGTCTGGGGGTGGTGCTCTTGGTGTCTCCTGCTGTGGGATCCGTCGACGAGGCCCGTGGCGGGTAGGTGCAGCGGGTGTCTCCTGCTGTGAGCCTCGGAGCAGTGTCTGGTCCGCACGCGGGGTGCGCTCCTGCGTGGAGTGACGTGGCGGGCGAGCCTGCGTGGAGTGACGCGGCTGGCCCTCCCCCATGGAGTGACGAGGTGGACGCTGTGCTGCTCGGTGTTGAACGACGTCTGAAACGTTCGTGCATGTGATGGTCGCATAGATACTCTATAGTCTGTCCTGGACACGCCTTACAAAGGACTGAACTCCTTGACGTGGTAGTAGAAGAGGAGCGGACGAGAGAGAACGTCCCCACTGATTCACTTCATTCTGTAGCTCCCATGTCATATTGGCCTGCATTTATATAGTGGACAAGTACACATTATACAGGCTACTAGGTGCAGTGACGAAGAAAAGTGTATTTACCGCTGATTGTCTGGGCTCCATAGTCGACTGGCTAGGGTATCTTTCATCATCATGTGCGTGGTGGATGGGACGCAACCGTGTCATGCTCATGTACCTCTGTAAGTATGCACGGAATAGCTCCATATCAAACGCAGGAGCGGTCCACATGCCAGCTGTTGCATTCTGCCAACCATTGATATAAGTATTAACCCGTTGAAGCCACTGATTTGCACTTCTTTTAGTACCCTTCCGAGAGTAAAATTTTGTAAGTACACGATCGGTGTAAAATTATAGATACATAATATATTAACTTACATATGCACGTCCGATGAAAGGGGCGCCTCCGAACATGGAGGATCTACCATCTGGCGAAGACCGAATTGCCTCATGACCCTCTGTTGAGACATCTCCTCCACCTGACAATCGAAGATGATCTTTGATTTAGTGAGCCAGTAGTCCTCATCTCTACGACACGTAATAGATAACCCGTCGGGATATCTTGCGGCTGCCTCGGCTGTGGTGTACGGCTCCCAAATCACCGACTCCTCCTTCAACGTGTCGAACTGCTCGCTGAACGCCAGGTAGCAGCGGGTTACTTGTTCTCCCGCAAAACGACACGGTTGGATTAAATAGTTGTTAGTTTCCTTCGTAGTGCAATATGGACCAAGTAATTAACAGAACCTTTTAACTTACCTTTCGTCATGTCCAATGTGTACCAAATGTAGGCATGTCAATTCTCTCGTGGCCAAACAGCATATCAGACTCATAGACAATGGGGCGCTCTCCCTGGACGATTACCGCTTGATTTTTTGCTACCTCCGGGCGGCCCATAGGGAACCTCTCCCATGACCACAGCTACAGCAACAATAGGCATAGCAAGGCAGATTTTTCCTTGGTTAGCGTACAGCCCATGCACATACCTTGGTACGTTGCTGCTAAGACAGCAGACCCCCAACTCCATTGGGTGATGTCGTTCTGGCATGTCGCCTCCGCGATCTCTCTAGCATAGCGGATGTAGCGTGCACTGATTGTTGAGACGTGGTTCTCGGTGAACATCACCTTCCCAAGTAGCCACAATAAGTACGCCTCAAGGCTGCACGTAATTTGTGGCTCAGTCATCATAACGCCTGGGTACCCGAACGTCTGTATCTGCATTGGTAAATAGAACAAGTTTTAGCATCGTGTCATATGAAAATAGGTGTGTCAAATACGAAGATACTTAGTAGCAAACAAACCTGATAGTTCTGCAACCAATCAAATTTGGGCCCATGATTTTCATACGTGAACTCCGGAACTCCTTCACGAATGCCATAGAATCATTAGGCCATTTCCTGGGCCCAATTCGCCGGTGCATCCACCGGGCCTATTGGCACTCCAGCCAACGGCAGGCCCAGCAAGTACGAGACATCCTGCAGTGTAGGAGCCATCTCCCCCCACCGAAAGTGGAAAGTGTGAGTCTCGGGCCACCATTGATCCACTAAGCAGGTGAGCAACGACCCGTCGTAGCCCATGTGTGTGGTCTGGAATCCATGGTGTCGTCCTTCTAACTCCTGCGTATGAGTGGCCTCATCCAGACGCACAAATGGTAATAGCCCGGCCCACTTCAACCTGCATACCGAGATAGAATTACAATTTGTTTACATGTACGCCTCAAATATTTGAACCCCAACTAGGAATAAATGTCTCATACCTCTGCAGCCAATAAGGGTGTATCATCCAGTTAGACATGGGAGTGCGAGTGATAAGGTGCTTCAAGCTCCCTGGTTCCGCATCCAATAAAGTTGACCGGTGCTTTCTATCAATATCAGCATTAAGCAAAGATCCCGCCATCTGCATGATTCAGAACATGGTTCCATAAGAATTAAAAATTCAGAACATGGTTTCATAAGAATTACAAATTCAGAACATGGGTCCATAAGAATTACAAATTCAGAACATGGTTCCTTAAGAATTACAAATTTAAAACATGGTTCCATAAGAATTACAAATTTAAAACATAGTTCCATACAAACTACAAATTTAAAACATAGTTCCATACGCATTACAAACTTAAAACATAGTTCCATACGAATTACAAATTTAAAACATAGTTCCATACGAATTACAAAATCTAGTTTCTTCCTCTGCCTCTTGTTCCTCGCCTGCCACGTCTGCCACGTCCACGAGGAGCCGCTCCTCCAGTCCTGAAGATATGACAATTGGTGTCTCTATAACCAAAATGGTTACATAGAAAACATTGTCTAGTAGGGCCTCCGGCTTCGGATTCATCCATATCGTTACGGATGCGAACACATTGTCGCCTTCCTCTGCCTGTCCGCATTAGTCCAGGATCTGGGATGTAAAACCTTTCACCGGGGTTTACTTTGTTGAAATTGCCCCATGCTCTATATCCCATCATCTCGCCAGTCCATGTATTGATCACCGACTCCTTAAGAAAATAAGGAGACACAAACGATCTCGCATCCATACCTAACCGCCCACACGCAGCAAGTACATGAGAGCAAGGCAAATGCAGCAGCTTGGGTTTGTTGCAGGTACACTCACACGTCGGCCAAGCCTCATTGCCTATCCTCACCTCTTGTGTCTTTACCTCTTCTCCAGATCCGATCCTGTTGGAAGGGAGGCGAACCTCAAATCTTCGTTCTTGATTACCGATGGCGACGACTTGCATAAACCGAGCCTTTTCCATTTTGGCATTCATGTAATCCATTATCTTTGAATAGTACCTCGTGTTTGGGTTGTTCATGATATGCATCTGAGCAAGATGGAGTCTGTCTCTGAAGTACTTCAACGTTCCGGTGAAAATACACTCCACAATAGCTGTTAATGGCAGAGCCCTGCTTCCTCTCAAGACGAAGTTGTAAGTTTTGGCAAGATTTGTAGTCATGATGCCAAACCTAGAACCATGAGTGTCGTGCAACAGAGACCAGCTCTCCCAGGCTCGTGCTCTATCCATTCCTGAAAATTCTTAATCCGTCTGCCAGGCCTCCTCCTAGTACCGGGTTGGTCAAATCCTGGCAAATCACAAAGAGCAATTGGTTCTTCCTCGGGTGGTGCTGCTCCAGCTACTGTCTGTGCAGCTACCGCGGCCGCATGAGCCGCCACAACTGCTGCTCTAGCTGCTCTCCTCTGCCTAACATGTTTTTTTGTGAATTCACCTAGATAGTCCCGACACTTGATATACTTCCACTCCTGGTTCTGCTTGCAAAGCTTCTTGAATAGGTTCATAAGGGCCTTGTTCCTGAACTGTGAGAAAAAGTTAGCCCCTAGATGCCGCATGCACCAACGACTCTGCATGTCTAGCCATGGAGTTGGTTCATCTGGAGCAGGCTCAGTCAGCTTCCTTATCGCGCTGAGTATACCCGGATGCCTATCATGTAGGACGCATACATTCGGTATATCCCTCACAACTGCTATCTTCAGCTGCCTGAAAAACCATACCCAACTCTCGGTGTTCTCGCTCTCCACGAAAGCAAATGCAAGTGGAACAACTTGATTGTTCCCGTCTTGACCTATGTCAGTCAAGATCTGGCCCCTGTACTTGCCAGTGAGAAATGTTCCATCTACAAAAATGACTGGTCGACAGTGAGTGAAAGCTTCTATGCATATAGAAAATGAGAAGAACAATCGATGCAGCACCCTCAAATTGGGTTCTTGAGGCAATGTTAAGTGTTGGATGTCGAGGTATGTGCCTGGATTCCTAGCCTGCAGCATCTGCAGCATCCGAACAACACAGTCGTATCCATCTCGAAATGAACCAAATCTTGTCTCCAGTGCCCTCTACTTAGTCCTCCAAGCCTTTCCGTAAGATATATTGTAGCGAAATCTGACAGCAACTTTGTTGATGATAGCTTTCACCACCATGGCTTTGGTCTCCACTATCTCAGTGTATAACATTTTAGCCAGGAGGGTTGACGTGAGATTACGATGGTCTTGCAGGACATTGTCAAGATGACATGTGTGCTGCACAACATCGCTAACCTTCCAGTTGGTGTCATATCGAGGAACATGGGCATGGACCCTGGCAGGACACCGAGCTACCTCGCAAACCAAAGTCAAATATTGTTGGGATGACACCTTTGTTTTGAAAACCCGTTGCGTGGACAATGCCCACTCAACGATTGCTTCTTGTAGATGTCTCTTGCTAGGATATAATGCACTAATGGAGATGTTGTTGGCGTGATAGTGCAACGAGGAATCATGCCCATCATTCACATTCATTGCTGCTGTGTGGTCTTGATTACATGATGCCGGAATAGGTTGGTCCTCTTGATCAGACTCAGCGGAATCATAAGAGCTATCACTATACCCTTCTGAATCTTCGGCTTCCATCTGATCTTGCAACCAACCGTCGTGTATCTCGTCCTCATCGACCTCACCACTGAAAATATCTTCTCCTGTCCCTTGACTACCTCCAGCTGATTCATGTCCACCATCCTCGGTGTGTGCAAAACTACTCTGACCAGGTTCATAACTACCTCCATCACTGTGTGCATAACTACTCTGACCAGGTTCATAACCACCACCGCCATCTTGGCCTTGACTGCTCTGGTCATCATAGTAGCCACTACCACCTCCGTCTTCGGCTTGACTGCTCTGCTCATGATCATAACCACCACCAGCATGGTTTGTCTGACTACTTTGGCCCTGATCATAACCAGGCTTTTTCGCCACAGGAAGCACTAAGACACTAGGGTTAATTACCCTACGCAGACAAGCTTTCACCCATTTGACCCATTTATCTTGCTCTTCTATCGGTCTCAAAAAAAATATATAGATTAATACTTGACTTAGTCCATAATACATGCACACCGACAGTATGGGTGAGAGGGAGCCCTAAACGAGCACATAACCAATCCTTCAACTCAAAAATGGATATTGTTTTGGGATCCTTGAGCACTTCATCAATACAATAAAAATCGCTCAAATCAACTCCATTCTGGTTTGTTTTGACGACACCGTCACCATAGTAGAACCTAAAAACTACATTATTGGACATAACTTCAGAGCTAAAAAAATACCACATTTTATAAAATGCCCGCACAATGGAAGCTTTTAGCCTGCAAATATACTAATAATCCTATAGACAAATAATATTGCATAGCCCACAGATATAATTATAATCCTATAGCCGAATAATCTGGCATAGCTCACAAATATACTTATAATCTAGCACTTCATCGCGGAGCACTAACATACAACATCCAGAACTACTGAGAAGATAAACAAACACAAATGACTGTAGTTACCAAGAACTTAGGGTTTACCCTTGAAGCGTGCGAAATCCTGCAGTGCAGCTGCCTCCACTCAACCGTGCAGCTGCCTCAAGCCCCAGCCCGAGAATCCACCGTGCAGCTGCCTCAAGCCCCCGCCCCAGACTCCACCATAGCCATTGCACCTCAAGAACTCCAAGAAAATCCTCCACGAAAACGCCTCAAATCGCTACACCAGACTATCCCACAAGTAGATCGGGAATCTACTAGCTTCAGCAACAAATTTAGTGTAAAACGGAGCAAAGTGTGGCAGCAAATGGGAGCAGCTCCATGGGAGAAGAAGCAGCAGGGGAGAAGAGCTAGAAGGGGCTGGGCGGCAGTAGAGGGAGAGGAAGAAGGAGGCGTGCGCGGGGCTCGTCGTTCCACCAGACAACAACGCGGGCTCGTCGTTCCACCAGACAACGACGCAGGCTGGGTCATCTTTTCATGCAACGGCTGGAGCGTCTGTCGCGCTGCAGGCCAGCAGGGTTGGGCCCAGGCGGTTATTTCGGTGCCTCAAAAGACGGCGGCACTGTGTCCTGTCCTCATAAGACGACGATCCCGGGTCGTTTTTCGAAAAAATGATAGTGCTATACTTCCGTAAATTCCTTAATCTGCGTAATATTAATGAAATTGATTTAAAAAACATATTATTTAAAAAAAATTAGCAGGAAAGCACTCAAGCAAGAATGGAGAAAACGTCTTCTGCTGCTATCTTATCTGCTAAAATGGAAAAAATCTTCTCTTCTTCTCTATGTCACTAATCAGAGTCGGAGAGACCCATGAGACTTTCTTTTCTCCCGGCAGGCTCTAGCGCTACGGCAATGCTTATGGCTGCAATCCTAACTGCAATGGACCTCGCGGATTTAGTGCACCCAATTCATTAGGGGTTCCTGATAGTGAGATTCCTCTAGTCAAGTATAAGGATTGAGTATGAGGGATTTCATCCAGTCTGTTTCCATTGCGGAATGTATGGTCATAGAATAGACTCATGCCCCAGCTTATAGTATGCTTCTTGGAAGGCCTTGGATTCACACGTCTGGTGCTGCCCCGTCTTCTCTGCATAAAAGAGTCAAGTATGCTGTTGAGGGCCATGTGGTAACTGTAAAAAAGAAACTTTGTTCTATCTACTAGATCATTCCCGTATATTGAAGCCGCTGAAGAAGCTATTGAGACTTCCTTCTAGTCACTCGAAATTTGGAATGCTAATTCCGTTTCAGAGGGTTCCACTATGCCCAAAGATGTCTGAAGCTTCGAAGATGGTAGCAAGATTTATGCTGAACAACCCATATCAGAAAGGCAAGGGATTGGGCAAGAACTTCCAACGAATATTCGCCCAAGTGGAACTCCCTTCTGCCGATGAGAGATTCGGGCTAGGATATGAGCCCAAGAAAGGAGACAAAGAGAGAATCATTCAGGAAAGAAGAGATAAGCGATTGGCCCATCTAGAGGGGAAGGGAACCCCAACACCAGCTACATCTAAAAACAATAAGGTCCTGATAGGTGGAGGAGGGCCATCCCAAACATGCAACATATCCTCCATTTCTGCTCCGGCCAAAGAAAGGGTTCAGGTCTGTAAAAAGGATTGTTCGCCGGTCGGGCTATCTTATAGGCTGGTTTCTCATTATACTACACGATTACTCCTTTCATAATAGAAAAGAAAAAGAAGGCTCGGGTTTCATAACTGAATACGAATCGGGATCAGGTTTAGCAGATGTTGTCGTAAAGTCAAAAGATAGGAATTAGTTCACAACCTCAATATAATAAGGATCGGGCTCGGGAACAGCTTATCTAGTAGCGGATGCAAAGAAAGAAAGCAAAGACGTGTCCCATACCGAAGCTGAAAGGAACTTGATCACCCGGAAAAGATTTCTTTTCTTTGTTGATTCCTCTCAATGAAATTTGCCTTGTTGCACTATGTTACTTACGGATGTATGCATGCAGTCCGGGAACACTTTGGGGTGAACACCCATCCGAACAAGTAGGGTCAATAGTTCAGCATTTAGGTCGTAACATTTAGCAAAAAATGAATCTTAAACCCAACAGGTGCTCTCCGAACCAAGCTAGATAGTCTCCTATCACTAGGCTCACCAACCAGCCTAGATTTTGATTCTTTCTTATTATTCTAACCAGATATAAAAACCATAAGGATTGTTTCTAGCCAAGAGTTCCCATATTACATAAGCACTCTTGGGTGAGGTGGGCCCTCATTTGCTAGGTCTTTGAGTGCGCGTCGTACCACGTGGTTGGTACACTAGGCTGATAGATACTTTACTTTCAGGATCTGTCACCTTCGCTAGACAGAGAGTAAGCAACTCCTATTATCACCGGAACGTCGAGTTGAATTTCTTGTGTCATGTGCAACATCCATCAATGGTGGTTCATTAATGTCCATAGATTTAGACTCCTTGCCCCTTCCCTTATACGCAAAAGATCGAGAGGGGCCCGAACCAAACCGAGAACGTAAACAAAATTCGACTCACTCTCGTATGGTTCGCCCTCGAGCCCTAGGCGAGTCGGCCGGGTCTTTCCCTCTTGTTCTGTTTCTGCCACGATAAAGACGCACGGAAGAACTATGGTATGCCCAGCGCGTGGAGGATCCATTGAGAGTGTCCCTTGTCTCGGTAGGGAACAGTACCTATTGTCTTGAAAAAAAAGCAAGTGTTACGGTCCCCTATTGTTTGATCCAATATTGACCGGTGCGGATCACGTTCTACTACCTCCGGTCTGTGGTTTGACCTCCCGTAGTGGTCCTTGCTTTTCTTTTTGAAAGCTCCGTGGGGCCAATTTAGCGTACTTGCTCAGCGTGCCCCCCTTTCGTCGAGTGCCCCGCCCGGTTCATAGGGTTGTTGGCCTACCAAGCAAGCACTTGCCCGCTGCTCCTGCCGCCTGCCAAGTGGGCTTCGCGCTTGTTATCCTGACTGTTTTCTCACTTGGGCCCTTTCCTATTGCTCTAACCATAAGCTATGGCAATTCCAGCTCTCACCCACTCTGGCCTGCCCAGCGAGGCCTGAGTGAGCTCAGTGGTCAGCCCCTGACGTTAGGGGTCTTTCGCTTTTGCCAGATCTATAGAGATATTACGAGTCCTCCATCCCAGACCATCTGGTTCACCGGTACTACCAAAAAGTCTCATGCTTACGTTACTGTGACTGATATATAAGTATGATCTCGGACTACGAAGACCCAGTCGTGCTTCTGGTTTCCATTCTCATCATCATACTGAAGGAAACTCCTCGTGCTCTGCCATAAGATCCTGGAGTCCATATCATGGTGAAGGTAAGGTAACGCTGTGATTCTTTCTCAAAAAACTGACCGAACACGTTCGAGTTATTGGCTCGTCCGACCCAGCAGCATTCATGAGTCGCTCGTTCAACTGTCCCTCAAAGACACGGTCGAGAAGTTCTATGCATGGTCGCCTCCCCCCCCGTCCTTTCTTTCTCTCGGTCGCACCAGGGCGGGCCCCTCTAGGGTAATAAATAAATGGATAAATAAAGGGGACTTCTGCTACGGGCTATGCCACCCATTACTTATGAGGTAAGTCACATCCATCCCATCGCAAGCACCTACAATGTCATGATCACATTAGTTTACCCTTTTTTGGTAGTTCAACGGCCTGTCGCCCCTCTAACAAGAAAAGGTAGAAATATGGAAACTTCTCTGCCATTTAGATCGGAGAATTTATAGAGGAAATCGGCTTTTAAATTTCCAGAAACCACACGATTATATAGCCAAAGGGAATACGCCGCGCCTAAAATCATCCCAAGCGCAGCTAATGTGGCTACTAAGCTATTTCTTTGAAAAGCTCCTACTAAGATTAGAAATTCCCCGATAAAGCTGCTAGTGCTGGGTAAACTCGTATTGGCTAAAGTGAAAAAGAAGAAAATGGTAGAGAAATTCGGCATGGTGCTCACTAAACCTCCATAATATCTAACAAGTCGAGTCTTATATCGGTCATATAGAACACCAACACATAGAAAAAGTGCTGAAGGAACCAGTCCATGACTTAACATAAGTAAAATGCTACCTCCAATTCCCTGTATGTTCGATAGAGCCTAATATTCCCCCAGAGTACGCCGGTCACCCCCCGAACCGTACAAGATAGTTACCACCTATCATATGGCTTTCTAACTCCACTTCTTTTTCTGGTCGTCCGCTCTATCGGATCGATGGTAGTCTCAGAGATCTGGTAACCTACGACATTTTTGACAACACGCTTCCTTCTTCCGTTTTGAGTTGCGCATCTTTCTCCCCGGGGCATACTATATTATCACATCATAGACCCCCACCCCAACTCTATCTTCCTTATCAGTGAACCGGAACATAGTGCATAGGTACTCTTCGATGCTACGAGGATGAGACGAGGTGACATACTACAATCATGCACTGAAGTTCTCCCCTTCGGCTTTAATATGGAACCTCTCAGCTGCTCCCTCGGGATAGGTAGGCCCATCCCCACCCCCCCTTTCCCGAGAGGTGGCCAGGCTATGTTTCCCCTGCGGCCACCCAGCGGCGGCAGAAAACGAAAAAGGGTGGGCTTCGCGCGGTTCATGTTTTATTGGAAAGAGAGAGCTTTTCATTCTCTTATAGAAGCCCACGCGGGTAAAGCCCAACGAAACTGCAGGGAGCACTGAGCAATGGGGGGATGAGGGCGACTCCGCCCACGGGTTGGACCACACCACAGGCAAAAGTCCTTCCACGGCAAGAGAAGGGTGACCGGAACAAGAAAAGGGAGCTAGTCATTGGAGGTAAGACAAGGCTCGTTCCGTGTGACTCCACAGAAGAATACGCGCGCTAGAAAAGGCAACCCGCTTAAAAACGCTAGCTAGTTTTGTAGCCTTAGTTAGTTTGGGTGCCTACGCTTGCTCTCTGGCATGCTACGGCAACACCCCCTGCTTGCTTCTTTCTGTTCGATGCGGAGCTCCCAGCCTTCCCACCCTTGCTTAGCGTTCCACTTGTGATCCTGGAGGATTTGGAGAAATGCACCCGACCAGGAAGAATGGATTTTGGATTTTATTTTATGTGAATGGACCTATCTTGTAAAGTATGGTTTTTCATGCTATAGACCATGTTGAGAAAGACCAACCAACAACACAAATAAAGACCGTTCCATTTGGGTACCTCAAAAGGGAGGTGCTCTTTATGATGCTACGGATGGCTGTCCGAAGTGCATGCAATGACGGGCTCGGATAGGATAGGATTGTGCACGCCGGGCCCTTCGGGTGTCCATATTTTGGCCGACCTTAGATAGGCCCCTATGTTATGCGGCCGTAATATTTTGATACTCTCCACCGCTGTTACGCCAGAAATCCAAGGTTCCACACTAGCTCCTGTTCTGCGGCGTGGTGGCAGGACCGCTAGGGGATTGGCTCTGGGTGTAGGTAGGGTCAAATCTGTAGGGGTCATGCAAATACATAGGCCCCTTCCCTTCTGCCGAATTGTTTAGAAGGCGCTTTCCGTTCTATGGTCCCTCAGAGCGAAGGGTTAGGCAGGTAGTACGGGCCCTCTGACTTCCAGCTATGTGCTGTGTGCAACACCTGCGCAGCGAATGAAGGGAAGCTCTACGAGCTTTCTTCGCCAGCTGCTTATGTAGTGGTCGACATTCCTACATGCTCCGACTGATCCCCACTGGAGTCCCTACCGAATGGAAACTGTCGTGATGCTTTGGTGACGAATGTCACCGGGGTGACTATGGAAGGATTTCGTGGTAGTCTCTAACTCCCTCCAACTCAATCAATATCAAGAACATGTCGTGAGCATGGGGGTTTGGCCGACTACTAAACTAGACTATTGGCTAGGGCTAGGCTAGTTATAGCTTCTATAGTGAGTGGCCCTTCCGCTTTGATCTAGTTGTAGTTTGTATTGTACTAAATTGAACACATATCAAGAAAGGCGATCAATCAATAAGTATTTGCCCTTCTCTGGCCTGGGGAAAGCAGCGAACTCGTTGAACTAGGGGCTTTTTGATTCATGGTCCCTATTGTTGTATTGTATATTGTCGGGGGAAGCTACTGCTTCTACGACAGCTCCGCTTCCTCGTCTTGCTTCTACTTTGCTTGTTTGCGCGAAGGCTTAGAGTTCTTCTCGCTAGGTCCAAATGCAAAGATCTAATCCAACGGAAATCCCGCATATTGAGCGTAGCTGATATGTGGCTACTAGGCGCGTTCATCCCGCATGCCATAAAAAAGACTTCTTTTTTTTATGGCCAAAGATAGAATAGGTTTTTTTATGGCAATGTAGTACCTCAGACTCCTCATCAGGGACCTCCTCCTCGAACTCATCATTCTCCTCGATTGGGTCGAAGATTTCTTGTACCGCGATGGGGTCGTTGATGTAGATCACCAGATTGCCTCCGCCTGCCACCTTCCCCCCATCCAGACCTATCGCTAGCACCACGATGTTGTCGGCCACCTACTGCTCGGCGGCGATGGCTAAGACCTGCTGCTCGGCGGTGATGGCTACCACCTGCTGCTCGGCAGCGACGGCTACCACCTGCTGCTCGGCAGCAACGGCTACTGGCTGGACGGATGAGCTCGCACCCTCGACGGCGCAGCGACAAGCAGCGTTCATGCCCGGAGAAGACGCCTCCGCGTGCTTGGCGACGACCGCGCCATCTGCTGCTGCGCCTTCAAATGGCTTCACCTCCGGCTCGTCTCCACGCATACGCTTCATGGCGCACCAAGGGAAGAAGGTAGTGCAAGCGAGGGAGCTTTGGCGTGTGCGGCAGGTGTAGATTGGGGTCTTGGGACTAGACAGGTCGAGGGGGGTTATAAACACTGAACCGTTTGTACTCCTCGAGTGGATACGTGTGGTGGGCGGGGGGCGGGGGCTACCACGATCTCCACCCTTTTTTTGGGTTCCTTTTTTTTGAAACAACCATGATCTCCACTTTAGAGCTGAATTGAAAACACGCTCATGGCAGACCTCGATTCCACTGCATGCAAGTGGCACAGAACCAATTTCTAGCAACGTTAGATCTACTCGAGGGGGGCCCTTGACTCATGGAAGTTACTAGCGGTAGGGCCCAGTTGGAAGTGAGATTGAGAGTGCTGCGTAAAAATGGGATATGTCTTATTAAAATCAAGTGGCAATAAATTGCAGCGTCCTGTCGACAACCGTGCACTCGATGACCCGTTGCCCTGTGCATGTGTTGTAGTAGCAGTAGTAGGCTTTTCAGACTTGATTAAACTTGACATGACTGCTCGACGACTTTTTCACTGGACGGCATGGTGTTCCTTCCTGTAGAAGTCTCGCTGAGGGAGACGTTCGTGCTGTCTCACGCTATACTGTGAAGGGCGCGACGTGTGCAACAATCATCGTTGGATCGCACAGAATCAACGGTTGGTGCGCATGATCCGCTTGACAACTGTGACAACCAATCAGGGAGTAGCAGACAGGGTGAGCACAGGTTTGGGCTTCTATGAAAGATAGAGATAGGGGAGGCAAAACTAAGTAGTACCACATAAAACCAAGGGCAAAACTGAGTAGTATAAAAATGGAAAGTGTCTTGTACAATGAAATACATCGTGGAATACATCAAATTATGCCAAGATAGATCCACTAGAGTTCATTGGATGTGTGTTCTCATGAACCACACCCATTGTCATTGCATGTGTGTTCCTCTAGACAAAACCACATAAGGATCCAACGGTGTCACTGCATGTTTATTCTTTTCATGAACCACACCCAGTGTGATTGCATGTCTGTTCCTCTAAACAAACCACATAAGGATTCACCAGTGTCATTGCATGTCTATTCTTTTCATGAACCACACCCAGTGTCATTGCATGTGTGTTCTTCTAAACAAACCACATAAGTCATTGCATGTCTATTCTTTTCAGGAACCACACCCGGTGTTATTGCATGTGTGTTCCTCTAGGCAAACCACATAAGGATCCACCGGTGTCACTGCATGTCTATTCTTTTCATGAACCACATAAGGATCCACCAGTGTCATTGGATGTGTGTTCTTCTCATGAACCACACATGGATCCACCAGTGTCATTGCATGTCTGTTCTTTTCATGAACCACAGTTAGAGTCATTGCATGTCTGTTACTTCCACAAACCACATACGGATCCACCGGTGTCACTGCATGTCTGTTCTTTTCATGAACCACACCCAGTGTCATTGCATGTGTGCTCTTCTAAACAAACCACATAAGTCATTGCATGTCTATTCTTTTCATGAACCACACCCAGTGTCATTGCATGTGTGCTCTTCTAAACAAACCACATAAGTCATTGCATGTCTGTTCTTTTCATGAACCACACCCAGTGTCATTGCATGTGTGTTCCTCTAGACAAACCACATAAGGATCCACCGGTGTCACTACATGTCTGTTCTTTTCATGAACTACACCCAGTGTGATTGCGTGTATGTTCCTCTAAACAAACCACATAAGAATCCACCAGTGTCATTGCATGTCTGTTCTTTTCATGAACCACACCCAGTGCCATTGCTTGTGTGTTCTTCTAAACAAACCACATAAGGACCCACCGGTGTCACTGCATGTCTGTTCTTTTAATGAACCACATAAGGATCCACCAGTGTCATTGGATGTGTGTTCTTCTCATGAACCACACATGGATCCACCAGTGTCATTGCATGTCTGTTCTTTTCATGAACCACAGTTAGAGTCATTGCATGTCTGTTACTTCCACAAACCACATAAGGATCCACCGGTGTCACTGCATGTCTGTTCTTTTCATGAACCACACCAAGTGTCATTGTATGTGTGTTTTTCTAAACAAACCACATAAGTCATTGCATGTCTATTCTTTCAAGAACCCCACCCAGTGTCATTGCATGTGTGTTCCTCTAGACAAACCACATAAGGATCCACCTATGTCACTACATGTCTGTTCTTTTCATGAACCACAATGAGTGTGATTGCATGTGTGTTCCTCTAAACAAACCACATAAGGATCCACCAGTGTCATTGCATGTATGTTCTTTTCATGAACCACACCCAGTGTCATTGCATGTGTGTTCTTCTTAACAAACCACATAAGTCATTGCATGTCTGTTCTTTTCATGAACCACACCCAGTGTCATTGCATGTGTGTTCCTCTAGACAAACCACATAAGGATCCACCGGTGTCACTGCATGTCTGTTCTTTTCATGAACCACACCCAGTGTGATTGCATGTTTGTTCCTCTAAACAAACCACACAAGGATCCACCAGTGTCATTGCATGTCTGTTCTTATCATGAACCACACCCAGTGTAATTGCATGTCTGTTACTTCCATAAACCACACATGGATCCACCGGTGTCATTGCATGTCTGTTCTTTTCATGAACCACACCTAGTGTCATTGCATGTATGTTCTTTTCATGATCCACATAAAGATCCACCAGTGTCATTGCATGTCTGTTATTTTCATGAACCACACCCGGTGTCATTGCATGTGTGTTCTTCTAAACAAACCATATAAGTCATTGCATGTCTATTCTTTTCATGAACCACACCCGGTGTCATTGCATCTCTGTTCCTCTAGACAAACCACATAAGGATCCACCAGTGTCACTGCATGTCTGTTCTTTCCATCTGAGTGTCATTTGATGTGTGTTTTTCTCATGAACCACACATGGATCCACAAATGTCATTGCATGTCTGTTCTTTTCATGAACCATAGCTAGAGTCATTGCATGTCTGTTACTTCCATGAACCACAGATGGATCCACTGGTGTCATTGCATGTTTGCTCTTTTCATCAACCACACCCAGTGTCATTGCATGCCAGTTCTTTTCATGAACCACATAAGGATCCACTAGTTTCATTGGATGCGTGTTCTTCTCATGAGCCACACATGGATCCACTAGTGTCATTGCATGTCTGTTCTTTTCATGAACCGCAGCTAGTGTCATTGCATGTCTATTACTTCCATAAACCACACATGGATCCACCGGTGTCATTGCATGTCTGTTCTTTTCATGAACCACACCTAGTGTCATTGCATGTCTGTTCTTTTCATGAACGACATAAGGATCCACCAGTGTCATTGCATGTCTGTTCTTCTCACAAACCACATAAGGATCCACCGGTGTCATTGCATGTCTGTTCTTTTCATGAACCACACGCGGTGTCATTGCATGTGTGTTCCTCTAGACAAACCGCATAAGGATCCACTGGTGTCACTGCATGTCTGTTCTTTTAATGAACCACATAAGGATCCACCAGTGTCATTGGATGTGTGTTCTTTTCATGAACCACACCTAGTGTGATTGCATGTATGTTCCTCTAAACAAACCACATAAGGATCCACCAGTGTCATTGCATGTCTGTTCCTCTAAACAAACCACATAAGGATCCAGCAATGTCATTGCATGTCTGTTCTTTTCAGGAACCACACCTTGTGTCATTGCATGTGTTTTCTTCTAAAAAATTTGCATGTCTATTCTTTTCATGAACCGCACCCGGTATCATTGCATGTGTGTTCCTCTAGACAAACCACATAAGCATCCACCGGTGTCACTGCATGTCTGTTCTTTTCATGAACCACATAAGGATCCACCAGTGTCATTGGATGTGTGTTCTTCTCATGAACCACACATGAATCCACCAGGGTCACTGGATGTGTGTTCTTTTCATGAACCACAGCTAGATTCATTGCATGTCTGTTACTTCCATAAACCACATAGGGATCCACCGGTGTCACTGCATGTCTGTTCTTTTCATGAACCACACCTAGTGTCATTGCATGTTAGTTCTTTTCATGATCCACATAAGGATCCACCGGTGTTATTGCATGTCTGTTCTTTTCATGAACCACATAAGGATCCACCAGTGTCATTGCATGTCTGTTCTTTTCATGAACCACACCCAGTGTCATTGCATGTCTGTTACTTCCATAAACCACACATGGATCCACCGGTGTCATTGCATGTCTGTTCACTTCATGAACCACACCCAGTGTCATTGCATGGCTATTCTTTTCACGAACCACGTAAGGATCCACCAGTGTCATTGTTGTATGTTCCTCTAAACAAACCACATAAGGATCCACCGGAGTTATTGCATATCTGTTCTTTTCATGAACTACACCCAGTGTCATTTCATGTGTGTTCTCCTAAACAAACCACATAAGTCATTGCATGTCTGTTCTTTTCATGAACCACACCCAGTGGCATTGGATGTGTGTTCCTCTAGACAAACCACATAAGGATCCACCGGTGTCACTGAATGTCTGTTCTTTTCATGAACCACAACCAGTGTGATTGCATGTCTATTCCTCTAAACAAACACATAAGGATCCACCAGTGTCATTGCATGTCTGTTCTTTTCATGAACCACACCCAGTGTCATTGCATGTGTGTTCTTCTAAACAAACTGTGGGCTCCCCAGATTATCCATCTGAGAAATCCCTGTTATGTATATATCCACGTTCCCATGATCAGTGAGCCGTGGAACATAACCAACAAGTATCAATACAACATCCAAAACATAATAAATTTACAAGACGTACATAAATGCCATTATGGCTACAACATCTTTAGCAGCGGAACATCACATGCAGAGCCCAATCGTGCCGCAACCTACATGCAACTTACTGGGAAGACGGCCTAGCTCGTTGGACGTCACCTAAATCTGGAAATCTGATCAAGTAAATAACCAGGGACAAAGCCGTGAGTACTTTTGAATGTACTCGCAAACCACCGGGATAAAAGAAATAAGGAAATGCAATTCTGGCTGTGGCAAGATAGCGCTATCTGGGGCTGTCTTTGAAAAGCCTAAACTACTTCTTATAGGTATGGCATCTCCATATCTTTGTTGAAAAAGATTTTTGAAACATGCCTCTATTTTATAATTCAAGACATCTCCATATCTTTGTTGAAAAAAGAGTTTTGGAAAAAAAACAGTTTTGGAGGAGAAACCCTTTTTAAACCTCTTTGACCACCTCTGGTCAAAACAAAGCTTTCGAACTCAGGTTCCCCCGGAACCTTCATTCTTTCATCTATTCTTTCCAAACAACCACCATTTGGGTACTCCTAGCCAACACCTTTCCAACCGTCCTTGACCGTGGACACGGCTATTTGAATAGATTATACTCTGCAGAGTTTGCGCACTTTCCCCACAAGAGTCAATACATCCGCCAGTATAAAACCACGACCCACTACCAACTGTAGTTGGGGGTCCGGATAATCAAACATAATGTTTCGCTTGTCGACCCTAGCAAAGGCTGCTTTTCCTTTTGGGTTTGTTCTCCCTGGCAACGAGTATGTGGCTCCTAGCCATAGTCCTGCCTTCTGTACACGCGTATACCCAAGCCACAACTTGGTGTATACCTTAATCTGGTGACTCCACTTCCTTCCGTACCACCTAACTCATACCATCCGCGGGAGACCCAATTGTTGCACCGCCACTCCTGCCAGAACAGGCTCACTCTTGCCGAAGCAAGCTACAGGCTCGAGATCGTAGATCTGTTAGCGCCTGCCCGGGCTTCAAGGGATCTCTCCCTGTAAGCATTGTACAAGCTCCCTCGGCTAATGAATACAAACTACGAGCTAAGCCCCAACACCTGGGGTAATGGTGTTACACTGATAAAATTGTTCCTGTAAAGGCATAGAATATCCCTTCTCTTCCTCATTTCCCATCATAACCACTTTTGTAGTTAAAACATCCACTGGGAACGATGCCTCTTTCCAAGGGTTTTACCAAAACAGTTTTTAAACATTTTGTAGTAGGGTAAACCCCAAAACAGTTCATTTTCTCAAAGTCGGGGTTTTCAACTAGGTAGGATGCTAACCATCGTACTCTCAGTCTAAAGCGATAAAATGTTAGGTACATCAAGGTGGTGCCACGAGGGACACAAAGTCATAACATGGAGGAGCCAAGTTATTAGCGCAGTATTTATAAAACAAGACATGCAGGTAAATAATGCAATTTATAAAGAGGGTACAAAGAAGTAATAAAAGGAGTAGGACAAGTATCAGAATTCGGGAATTGTGTCTTGCCTGTGATCAGCAATAAGTCCCTGGACTTCTTTAGATAACCAAGAATACCCAATAAATAATAATAAGAAGTCCCTTCCTTCTGGTCGTCAAACACTCACACTATCGTCGTTATCGAGTATACATGCAAGCAGACAAGTCCACAATCAATACAAGGCATTCATGCATCAAACCATACAGCAAACAAACATAAGGAATCCTACTTAACTCATTAGGTTTTGGGGGAATGGGGTACTAGGAGTGGAAATTACTAGATTGCCATTGTACTGTTTTTTCTCTTGGAAGATAGATGTCTAGGATAAATACCATGAACTTGGGGTGGGGTTCTGAGGTCTGTAGGATACCAATTTGCAACAATGATATCCTAAGATAGGTCTTGACAAAACAAAACCAACACAAGTGGTTTCACTAGATTATCAATTACCTAGATTTAATTATGCTTTTTATAGTGGAGATAACTCTAGTTTGAGGAAATAATTCACCAGAATTTATCTAGAGGCCCAAAAATTATTTCCTTGGTTGGTTAGGTAGTGTTTGATGTACTGAACCGCATAGAGTTGGATGATTGTCAAAATAATTACCAGATTGCCCTCAGGAAATTCCCAAAGACAGTTCTGTAAGGTTTTTCTCTTTTTCACCAGATTTATTCTAAAGAAGCTTTTGATTTTATTCCAAGGGAATGTGGTAGGCATTTCAAATACCTTTTTGTAGAAATTGGATTCACTCTCTTTCGAGTTGTTAAACTCCTGGAGAGATTTATTTAGTGATAAAACCACTTACAGAAGTAATTAAATCACTAAAATTCAACCAGAGCTCAATAAAATCTAAGCTGCTGGGGTTTGATAGATACTGATATTATGGGCTACTGGGAGGTGGAACTTGTCAATACCACATTTGGTTTGTCCTAGAGAAATTTCCTAAGACGGATAAAGCCTATTTTTGTTATTTTGGTTAAAGACACACTTCTGTTCACCTTGACATAAGACCTATGCTAGATGACGTAAAACCTTCCAGTAGAGCTTTGGTTCTCCTCTTTTGGAGATGTACAACTCCTTGAGGAATTTATCTAGGGAAAAGTACACCTGGTAGCAGAATAAATTCTAGCAAATAATGGAAATTATTTTTGACTAGGTGTTGCCTCTGCATGTTTGAGAAAACATCAGGGTACTACCAGAAATTTATATTTTGGCATTTGGATTTTATTTACATTTTCAAAAGGATTTAATCCTACAGGTCTTTTTCTGGATCTGGAATAAAAAGAAAAAGGCAACAGGGCAAGTTGGGCTGGATCAGGGGCTCCTGGGCCGACCGGGAGGGAATCGGCCCATGGTGCACGGGGCGACGTGCGGGAGCCAGCGTCTTGAACCTGGCAAGCGGTACCCGGCAGTCAGTGACAGGGGGCGGTCCAGGGAGTATCAGTCAGATCTAGCCATCGGTTTAAGTCGCGATGGACGGATCGTGGTTGTCATCTACGGGAAACAGGGCGGCCGGCGGCGGTACCCTAGGGGATGCGGAGCTCAGCCGGGAGGCTCACCTAGGGCTCGAGGAAGGTCGAGGAGGCGGCAGGGAGATGTGGTCGACAATGGCGAGCAGATCGAGGGGCAGCACGACGGAGTAGGCCTCCAGGAAGAAGCTCGCGCGATGGAGACTAGGGGTACCTCGTCGGAGCTCAACACCGACGACGGAGGAGACAACCCTGGGTAAAAACAAGCATAGGGTTAGGTAGAGGAGGAAGAGGGGAGTGCGAGGGCCAACATGTAGAGGAAGAGGAGTAGGGGAGAAGGAGCCTTGCTCAATTTTTTAAGGAGGCCGAAGCTTCTCCTTCTTCTTCTCCTAGACAACACAGAGCATAGGAGAGGGAGTGGAGCCTGGGGAGAGTGAGTGGAGGGGAGAGGGAGCAAATGAGGGGCAGGGGCTCGCTGGGGGTGGCCTCTAGCCTTTATAACAAGGAGGGAAGCTAGATGATGTAAATGTCCAATTTGGACATAGGGAAGGGGTGATGCTGGCCAGGGATTGGCCTAGAGGGAGGTGGGGAGGGGTAAGAATGGTATTTGGGGTCGTGTAGGGGGCAAAGAGGGGCAATGGTTGGCTGTGGCAACTTTTAATTTGTAAGATCTTTTGCAAGATATGCCTCTCCCTCTCTCATACTAGAACATGGGCCCAAGATGTCAGTGCTACAGTAGCTTAGCTACAGTGCTGGTCGACCATAGGAGAGAAGTGTGTTGTACAAGCTTGGTGGAGAGGATTTGATCTTGATTTAACTCAATACTAGCTAGATTTGCCAAATTGATTAAATGGGTGCTTGTGAAGGAAGTTCAAAAACTTGCATTGGATCAGAGGAGGAAATGGTACTGGGAGATATATGAGGTTAAGGTAGACTCCTAGGATTTATTTGAGATTTTTATAAGGGGTTTTAGTGCTCATAAATCCATTTATCCAAAAAGGGCAGAAGTAGTTTCTAGAAGATCATTTGATAAATTTACATTGGACAAGGGTCGATTTTGATTTGAGATGGTCCCAAATGTGCCTAGGGGAATTTTCCCAAGATTTATTGTCGCTTAAAAGTATTTAAGACAATTATTATTCCATTTCTGCCATTTAAGAAAATAGGCAAGAAGAAATAATAAAGCTTCTCACAAATATTTATTTTTGAGATGGGAAGATATGGTTTGATATATGGAACTGACATGAGCCAAAAGTTGGGGAAGTGTTTTGACAAAAACCAAACTTTCCATTGGGAAAAGGGTTTTTGAGATTTTGTCTAATAAAGAAGTTTATGCGATTTGGAGAAATAATAATTATGGATAATATTTGAGAAATTTTGATGATCAAGGTAGATGATGTAGACAAGGTGTAGAAAGCATTTGCAACCTTGGGATTGGAGAATCCAAGTTGATTTTGGTGGAATACCCTAGATTAGGGATCTAGGGTGGTGTTAATTTCATACCATCAAAACATGGTTGTATCTTGGAGTTCAGAGTTCACCTTGATGCAAGGGATAGATAATTAGTTAGACTAGGTCATATAGATGATCATGGCATAAGGATCTTGGATTAATTGCATGTGAGGTGATCTAGAAGTGAGGGCAAACTTTGTTGAAAATAAGACTGCCATACGAGATGAGTCATGATGCCTTATAAACCATGTGGGTTTAATAATATCAAAAATCTAGTTGGGATAAGTGAAGTATATTTTGATAGACCTATAAGAGTAGAACACAACCATGCCAAGAGTTGGTCCATAGAAGGTTGGATGATGGTGTGAGCTTCTGTCAAAGTAGGCATGATGCCTAGATTTGCAGGAAAAGGTATATTCTTGCCTGCAAAACAATCAAGAACAAGTAGGTTGGAGGATGATCTAACAAAGCAAAAAGGTGGGCCTTGGTAGTCCTTAGGATGGTTAACAAGATGGTTCAGATGCATTTCCAAAAATGCACAAGGGTTGAGAAAGGGAGGCATTCAAAAAGGTGATGTTCGAACAGTTTCCAGACATAGTCAATTTTGGCAGTTTTGAGGATTTTGACTAGAGTATGAGAGGGAATGTTTTTGGAGGGGTTGCAAGGTAAAAAAGAATGATCAAGTGGATGATTTGGAAGTGTAGATTGAGTAGAAGGGGTCCATGCTTGATATTGGTCTTCATGGACTTGAAAGCTTCTAGAATGGAAATCTTCAGAATTGATTTGGTTAAAGGTTTTGGATGATCACCTAGTAGCTAGGGATCAAATCCAAGTTTGTATTCTTGCTTGAGGGATGATGATTTGGAAACAACTTGATCCTAGTGATGAGCTCCTATAGTAGCTCATACTACTTCCTAAGCAAACAAGTCAAACAGCATATCAAGGCAACTCATCACACAGCACATCAAGGCAACTCATCTTATAAACTAATCAACTACTACTAGGGTTACCATCAAGATTAGCTTGAGGTAAGAAGGGGTAATTTTGAAAGGTTGGAGTTTGAAAGAGGTAAGAGTCATTGGTATCTCTACCAAGAGGAGAAATCAAAAGCTTTCAGAAAGGTTTTGGGGATCCTAAAGGTAAGAGTAGTTGAAGGTTCTGTCTTGAAAACATAAGGAGGTTATATTAAATATTTCTCCATAGTTTTGTCAATAGAAGCTACTAAAATAGTTTTGGTTGCATAAGCATCTTGGCTCAGGTTTTGAAATGCCAGAACATTTGAGAATATGTAAAATGAGCGAGGATAGTTTTGGTAAGTAGCTTTTGTCAACTAATGGTGAGGTAACGAGTATCATAAGGTATAAACTCACATGCACAAATGCAAACAAACAACAAGAAAACACTGCACTCATGAACAAGAAAAAGTTTTTGTTCCCCCTGATTTTTGCATTCTGGAAAACTAATCAGGGTTGCTGAAATTGGGATGTTATAGACCTTTCCCCCTTAAAAGAATTTCATCCCAAGATTTGGGAGAATAAGATTAGGGGATTCGTCTTGGAATTAGTGCTATGTGCTTCTTGTGTACTAACTTGTCGGCTTAGTCATTGAACAGGGTCACTTCGGCAGTGGGGGTTGAACTTCAATTTCCTTGGAGGCACAAGTGTTGAGCTGGCTTTAACCATGATTATTGTATTCTACGGTGCCTGTCCTAAGGGATTATTGTATTCTAGTCCTTGTCCTTGGGTCCAGCTTTGGGATTGCATCTGTCAGAGTGTTATTCTATTTTGTGGGAAAGACGCAGTCTTTCCCCCTTAGGATTATACCTGGGTAGATCAGAGAGTTACAAACCGGCGACATCCTTGGGAGGGTGGCAGAAGATAGTTCTTAAGGTAGCGTACAGTGACATAAGGGAGGGTAGGATCATAGGTGTCGTTCCAGGGGGGAGACCATGGGCTAGTTTATTATAAGTTGCACTTGCCGACTTTCCGGTAATTCTCTGTTCATGAACCACACCTAGAGTCATTGCATGTCAGTTCTTTTCATGAACCACCTAGGGATCCACCGGTGTCATTACATGTCTTATCTTTTCATGAATCACATAAGGATTCACCAGTGTCATTGCATGTTTGTTCTTTTCATGAACCAAACCCGGTGTCATTCACGTGTGTTCCTACAAACCACATAAGGATCCACCGGTGTCACTGCATGTCTGTTGTTTTCATGAACCACATAAGGATCCACCAGTGTCATTGGATGTGTGTTCTTCTCATGAACCACACAAGGATCCACCAGTGTCATTGCATGTCTGTTCTTTTCATGAACCACAGCTAGAGTCATTGCATGTCTGTTACTTCCATAAACCACACATGGATTCACCGGTGTCATTGCATGTCTGTTCTTTTCATGAACCACACCCAGTGTCATTGCATGTCTATTCTTTTCATGAACCACATAAGGATCCACCAGTGTCATTGCATGTCTGTTCTTCTCACAAACCACATAAGGATCCACCGGTGTCATTGCATGTCTGTTCTTTTCATGAACCACACACGGTGTCATTGCATGTGTGGTCCTCTAGACAAACCACATAAGGACCCACTGGTGTCACTACATGTCTGTTCTTTTCATGAACCACATAAGGATCCACCAGTGTCATTGGATGTGTGTTCTTTTCATGAACCACACCTAGTGTGATTGCATGTATTTTCCTCTAAACAAACCACATAAGGATCCACCAGTGTCATTGCATGTCTGTTCTTTTCATGAACCACACCCAGTGTCATTGCATGTCTGTTACTTCCATAAACCACACATGGATCCACCGTTGTCATTGCATGTCAGCTATTTGCATGAACCACACCCAGTGTCATTGCATGCCTATTCTTTTCATGAACCACATAAGGATCCACCAGTGTCATTGCATCTCTGTTCCTCTAAACAAACCACATAAGGATCCACCGGAGTCATTGCATGTCTGTTCTTTTCATGAACTACACCCAGTGTCATTTCATGTGTGTTCTTCTAAACAAACCACATAAGTCATTGCATGTCTGTTCTTTTCATGAACCACACCCAATGTCATTGCATGTGTGTTCTTCTAAACAAACCACATAAGTCATTGCATGTCTATTCTTTTCATGAACCACACATGGTGTCATTGCATGTGTGTTCCTCTAGACAAACCACACAAGGATCCACCGGTGTCACTGCATGTCTGTTCTTTTCATGAACCACATAAGGATCCACCAGTGTCATTGGCTATGTGTTCTTCTCATGAACCACACATGGATCCACCAGTGTCATTGCATGTCCTTTCTTTTCATGAACCACAACTAGAGTCATTGCATGTCTGTTACTTCCATAAACCAAACATGGATCCACCGATGTCATTGCGTGTCTATTCTTTGCAAGAACCACACCTAGTGTCATTGCATGTCTGTTCTTTTCATGAACCACATAAGGATCCACCAGTGTACTTGCATGTCTGTTCTTCTCACGAAGCACACAAGCATCCACATTGTGTCATTGCATGTCTGTTCTTTTCATGAACCTCACTCGGTGTCATTGCATGTGTGTTCATGTAGACAAACCACATAAGGATCCACCAATGTCACTGCATGTCTGTTCTTTTCATGAACCACACCCAGTGTGATTACATGTCTGTACCTCTAAACAAACCACATAAGGATCCACTAGTGTCATTGCACGTCTGTTCTTTTCATGAACCACACCCAATGTCATTGCATGTGTGTTCTTCTAAACAAACCACATGAGTCATTGCATGTCTATTCTTTTCATGAACCACACACGGTGTCATTGCATGTGTGTTCCTCTAGATAAACCACACAAGGATCCACCGGTGTCACTACATGTCTGTTCTTTTCAAGAACCACATAAGGATGCACCAGTGTCATTGGATGTGTTTTCTTCTCATGAACCACACATGGATCCACCAGTGTCATTGTATGTATGTTTTTTTCATGAACCACACCTAGTGTCATTGCATGTATGTTATTTTCATGAACCACATAAGGATCCACCAGTGTCATTGCATGTCTGTTCTTCTCACAAACCACACAAGGATCCACCTAGTGTCATTGCATGTCTGTTCTTTTCATGAACCACACCCGGTGTCATTTCATGTGTGTTCCTCTAGACAAACCACATAAGGATCCACCGGTGTCACTGCATGTCTGTTCTTTTCATGAACCACATAAGGATCCACCAGTGTCATTGGCTGTGTGTTCTTCTCATGAACCACACATGGATCCACCACTGTCATTGCATGTTCTTTCTTTTCATGAACCACAACTAGAGTCATTGCATGTCTGTTACTTCCATAAACCACACATGGATCCATCGGTGTCATTGCATGTCTGTTCTTTTCATGAACCACACCCAGTGTCATTGCATGTCTGTTCTTTTCATGAACCACATAAGGATCCACCAGTGTACTTGCATGTCTGTTCTTCTCACGAACCACACAAGGATCCACATTGTGTCATTGCATGTCTGTTCTTTTCATGAACCACACTCGGTGTCATTGCATGTGTGTTCATGTAGACAAACCACATAAGGATCCACCAGTGTCACTGCATGTCTGTTCTTTTCATGAACCACACCCAGTGTGATTGCATGTCTGTTCCTCTAAACAAACCACATAAGGATCCACTAGTGTCACTGCACGTCTTTTCTTTTCATGAACCACACCCAATGTCATTGCATGTGTGTTCTTCTAAACAAACCACATAAGTCATTGCATGTCTATTCTTTTCATGAACCACACATGGTGTCATTGCATGTGTGTTCCTCTAGACAAACCACACAAGGATCCACCGGTGTCACTGCATGTCTGTTCTTTTCATGAACCACATAAGGATGCACCAGTGTCATTGGATGTGTGTTCTTCTCATGAACCACACATGGATCCACCAGTGTCATTGCATGTATGTTTTTTTCATGAACCACACCTAGTCTCATTGCATGTATGTTATTTTCATGAACCACATAAGGACCCACCAGTGTCATTGCATGTCTGTTCTTCTCACAAACCACACAAGGATCCACCTAGTGTCATTGCATGTCTGTTCTTTTCATGAACCACACCCGGTGTCATTGCATATGTGTTCCTCTAGACAAACCACATAAGGATCCACCGGTGTCACTGCATGTCTGTTCTTTTCAAGAACCACATCAGGATCCACAAGTGTCATTGGCTGTGTGTTCTTCTCATGAACCACACATGGATCCACCAGTGTCATTGCATGTCCTTTCCTGTCATGAACCACAGCTAGAGTCATTGCATGTCTGTTACTTCCATAAACCACACATGGATCCACCAGTGTCATTGCATGTCTGTTCTTTTCATGAACCACACCCAGTGTCATTGCATGTCTGTTCTTTTCATGAACCACATAAGGATCCGCCAGTGTACTTTCATGTCTGTTCTTCTCACGAACCACACAAGGATCCACATTGTGTCATTGCATGTCTGTTCTTTTCATGAACCACACTCGGTGTCATTGCATGTGTGTTCATGTAGACAAACCACATAAGGATCCACCAGTGTCACTGCATGTCTGTTCTTTTCGTGAACCACACCCAGTGTGATTACATGTTTGTTCCTCTAAACAAACCACATAAGGATCCACTAGTGTCATTGCATGTTTGTTCTTTTCATGAACAACACCCAGTGTCATTTCATGTGTGTTCTTCTAAACAAACCACATAAGTCATTGCATGTCTGTTCTTTTCATGAACCACACCCTGTGTCATTGCATGTGTGTTCTTCTAGACAAACCACATAAGGATCCACTGGTGTCACTTCATGTCTGTTCTTTTCATGAACCACACCTAGTGTGATTACATGCCCGTTCCTCTAAAGAAACCACATAACAATCCACCAGTGTCATTGCATGTCTGTTCTTTTCATGAACCACACCCAGTGTCATTGCATGTGTGTTCTTCTAAACAAACCACATAAGTCATTGCATGTCTATTCTTTTCATGAACCACACCCAGTGTCATTGCATGTGTGTTCCTCTAGATAAAACACATAAGGATCCACTGGTGTCACTGCATGTCTGTTCTTTTCATGAACCACATAAGGATCCACCAGTGTCATTGGATGTGTGTTCTTCTCATGAACCAGACATGGATCCACAAGTGTCATTGTATGTATGTTCTTTTCATGAACCACAGCTAGAGTCATTGCATGTCTGTTACTTCCATAAACCACACATCGATCCACCGGTGTCATTTAATGTACGTTCTTTTCACGAACCACACTTAGTTTTATTGCATGTCAGTTCTTTTCATGAACCACCTAAGGATCAACCGGTGTCATTGCATGTCTTATCTTTTCATGAATCATATAAGGATCCACTAGTGTCATTCCATGTCTGTTCTTTTCATGAACCAAACCCAGTGTCATTGCATGTGTGTTCCTACAAACCACATAAGGATCCACCGGTGTCATTGCATGTCTGTTCTTTTCATGAACCACACCCAGTGACATTGCATGTCTCTTCTTTTCCTGAACCACATAAGGATCTACCAGTGTCATTGCATGTCTGTTCTTCTCACAAACCACATAAGGATCCACCGGTGTCATTGCATGTCTGTTCTTTTCATGAACCACACACGGTGTCATTGCATGTGTGTTCCTCTAGACAAACCACATAAGGATCCACTGGTGTCACTAGATGTCTGTTCTTTGCATGAGCCACATAAGGATCCACCAGTGTCATTGGATGTGTGTTCTTTTCATGAACCACACCTAGTGTGATTGCATGTCTGTTCCTCTAAACAAACCACATAAGGATCCACCGATGTCATTGCATGTCTGTTCTTTTCATCAACCACACCCAGTGTCATTGCATGTCTGTTACTTCCATAAACCACACATGGATCCATCGCTGTCATTGCATGTCAGTTATTTTCATGAACCACAACCCAGTGTCATTGCATGGATGTTCTTTTCATGAACCACGTAAGGATCCACCAGTGTCATTGCATGTCTGTTCCTCTAAACAAAGCACGTAAGGATCCACCAGAGTCATTGCATGTCTGTTCTTTTCATGAACTACACCCAGTGTCATTTCATGTGTGTTCTTCTAAACAAACCACATAAGTCATTGCATGTCTATTCTTTTCATGAACCACACCCGGTGTCATTGCATGTGTGTTATTCTAGACAAACCACATAAGGATCCACCAGTGTAACTGCATGTCTGTTCTTTTCATGAACCACACCTAGTGTGATTACATGCCTGTTCCTCTAAAGAAACCACATAACGATCCACCAGTGTCATTGCATGTATGTTCTTTTCATGACCCACACCCAGTGTCATTGCATGTGTGTTCTTCTAAACAAACCACATAAGTCATTGCATGTCTATTCTTTTCATGAACCACACCCAGTGTCATTGCATGTGTGTTCCTCTAGATAAACCACATAAGGATCCACCGGTGTCACTGCATGTCTGTTCTTTTCATGAACCACATAAGGATCCACCAGTGTCATTGGATGTGTGTTCTTCTCATGAACCACACATGGATCCACCAGTGTCATTGTATGTATGTTCTTTTCATGAACCACACCTAGAGTCATTGCATGTCTGTTACTTCCATAAACCACACATCGATCCACCGGTGTCATTGCATGTACGTTCTTTTCATGAACAACACCTAGTTTTATTGCATGTCAGTTCTTTTCCTGAACCACGTAAGGATCCACCGTTGTCATTGCATGTCTTATCTTTTCATGAATCACATAAGGATCCACCAGTGTCATTCCATGTCTCTTCTTTTCATGAACCAAACCCAGTGTCATTGCATGTGTGTTCCTACAAACCACATAAGGATCCACCAGTGTCATTGCATGTCTGTTCTTTTCATGAACCACACCCAGTGACATTGCATGTCTCTTATTTTCCTGAACCACATAAGGATCCACCAGTGTCATTGCATGTCCGTTCTTCTCACAAACCACATAAGGATCCACCGGTGTCATTGCATGTCTGTTCTTTTCATGAACCACACACAGTGTCATTGCATGTGTGTTCCTCTAGACAAACCACATAAAGATCCACTGGTGTCACTAAATGTCCGTTCTTTGCATGAACCACATAAGGATCCACCAGTGTCATTGGATGTGTGTTCTTTTCATGAACCACACCTAGTGTGATTGCATGTCTGTTCCTCTAAACAAACCACATAAGGATCCACCAGTGTCATTGCATGTCTGTTCTTTTCATGAACCACACCCAGTGTCATTGCATGTCTGTTACTTCCATAAACCACACATGGATCCACCGCTGTCATTGCATGTCAGTTATTTTCATGAACCACACCCAGTGTCATTGCATGGCTGTTCTTTTCATGAACCACGTAAGGATCCACCAGTGTCATTGCATGTCTGTTCCTCTAAACAAACCACATAAGGATCCACCGGAGTCATTGCATGTCTATTCTTTTCATGAACTACACCCAGTGTCATTTCATGTGTGTTCTTCTAAACAAACCACATACGTCATTGCATGTCTGTTCTTTTCATGAACCACACCCGGTGTCATTGCATGTGTGTTCTTCTAGACAAATCACATAAGGATCCACCGGTGTCACTGCATGTCTGTTCTTTTCATGAACCACACCTAGTGTGATTACATGCCTGTTCCTCTAAAGAAACCACATAACGATCCACCAGTGTCATTGCATGTCTGTTCTTTTCATGAACCACACCCAGTGTCATTGAATGTGTGTTCTTCTAAACAAACCACATAAGTCATTGCATGTCTATTCTTTTCATGAACCACACCCAGTGTCATTGCATGTGTGTTCCTCTAGATAAACCACATAAGGATCCACCGGTGTCACTGCATGTCTGTTCTTTTCATGAACCACATAAGGATCCACCAGTGTCATTGGATGTGTGTTCTTCTCATGGACCACACATGGATCCACAAGTGTCATCGTATGTATGTTCTTTTCATGAACCACAGCTAGAGTCATTGCATGTCTGTTACTTCCATAATCCACACATCGATCCACCGGTGTCATTGCATGTACGTTCTTTTCATGAACCACACCCAGTTTTATTGCATGTCAGTTCTTTTCATGAACCACCTAAGGATCCACCGGTGTCATTGCATGTCTTATCTTTTCATGAATCACATAAGGATCCACCAGTGTCATTCCATGTCTGTTCTTTTCATGAACCAAACCCAGTGTCATTTCATGTGTGTTACTACAAACCACATAAGGATCCACCGGTGTCATTGCATGTCTGTTCTTTTCATGAACCACACCTAGTGTCATTGCATGTCTCTTCTTTTCCCGAACCACATAAGGATCCACCAGTGTCATTGCATGTCTATTCTTCTCACAAACCACATAAGGATCCACCGGTGTCATTGCATGTCTGTTCTTTTCATGAACTACACACGGTGGCATTGCATGTGTGTTCCTGTAGATAAACCACATAAGGATCCACTGGTGTCACTACATGTCTGTTCTTTTTTTAATGAACCACATAAGGATCCACCAGTGTCATTAAATGTGTGTTCTTTTCATGAACCACACCTAGTGTGATTGCATGTTTGTTCCTCTAAACAAACCACATAAGGATCCACCAGTGTCATTGCATGTCTGTTCTTTTCATGAACCACACCTAGTGTCATTGCATGTCTGTTACTTCCATAAACCACACATGGATCCACCGGTGTCATTGCATGCCTGTTATTTTCATGAACCACACCTAGTGTCATTGCATGGTTGTTCTTTTCATGAACCACGTAAGGATCCACCAGTGTCATTGCATGTATGTTCCTCTAAACAAACCACATAAGGATCCACCGGAGTCATTGCATGTCTGTTCTTTTCATGAACTACACCAAGTTTCATTTCTTGTGTGTTCTTCTAAACAAACCACACAAGTCATTGCATGTCTGTTCTTTTCATGAACCACACTCGGTGTCACTACATGTCTGTTCTTTTCCTGAACCACACCTAGTGTGATTGCATGTCTATTCCTCTAAACAAACCACATAAGGATCCACCAGTGTCATTGCATGTCTGTTCTTTTCATGAACCACACTCAGTATCATTGCATGTGTGTTCTTCTAAACAAACCACATAAGTCATTCGTGTCTATTCTTTTCATGAACCATACCAAGTGTCATTGCATGTGTGTTCTTCTAAACAAATCACATAAGTCATTGCATGTCTATTCTTTTCATGAACCACACCCAGTGTCATTGCATGTGTGTTCCTCTAGACAAACCACATAAGGATCCACCAGTGTCACTGCATGTCTGTTCTTTTCATGAACCACATAAGGATCCACCAGTGTCATTGGATGTGTGTTCTTCTCATGGACCACACATGGATCCACAAGTGTCATTGTATGTATGTTCTTTTCATGAACCACAGCTAGAGTCATTGCATGTCTGTTACTTCCATAATCCACACATCGATCCACCGGTGTCATTGCATGTACGTTCTTTTCATGAACCACACCCAGTTTTATTGCATGTCAGTTGTTTCATGAACCACCTAAGGATCCACCGGTGTCATTGCATGTCTTATCTTTTCATGAATCACATAAGGATCCACCAGTGTCATTCCATGTCTGTTCTTTTCATGAACCAAACCCAGTGTCATTGCATGTGTGTTACTACAAACCACATAAGGATCCACCGGTGTCATTGCATGTCTGTTCTTTTCATGAACCACACCTAGTGTCATTGCATGTCTCTTCTTTTCCCGAACCACATAAGGATCCACCAGTGTCATTGCATGTTTGTTCTTCTCACAAACCACATAAGGATCCACCGGTGTCATTGCATGTCTGTTCTTTTCATGAACTACACACGGTGTCATTGCATGTGTGTTCCTGTAGATAAACCACATAAGGATCCACTGGTGTCACTACATGTCTGTTCTTTTTTTAATGAACCACATAAGGATCCACCGGTGTCATTAAATGTGTGTTCTTTTCATGAACCACACCTAGTGTGATTGCATGTCTGTTCCTCTAAACAAACCACATAAGGATCCACCAGTGTCATTGCATGTCTGTTCTTTTCATGAATCACACCTAGTGTCATTGCATGTCTGTTACTTCCATAAACCACACATGGATCCACCGGTGTCATTGCATGTCTGTTATTTTCATGAACCACACCTAGTGTCATTGCATGGTTGTTCTTTTCATGAACCACGTAAGGATCCACCAGTGTCATTGCATGTATGTTCCTCTAAACAAACCACATAAGGATCCACCGGAGTCATTGCATGTCTATTCTTTTCATGAACTACACCAAGTGTCATTTCATGTGTGTTCTTCTAAACAAACCACACAAGTCATTGCATGTCTGTTCTTTTCATGAACCACACCCGGTGTCACTACATGACTGTTCTTTTCCTGAACCACACCTAGTGTGATTGCATGTCTGTTCCTCTAAACAAACCACATAAGGATCCACCAGTGTCATTGCATGTCTGTTCTTTTCATGAACCACACTCAGTATCATTGCATGTGTGTTCTTCTAAACAAACCACATAAGTCATTGCGTGTCTATTCTTTTCATGAACCATACCAAGTGTCATTGCATGTGTGTTCTTCTAAACAAATCACATAAGTCATTGCATGTCTATTCTTTTCATGAACCACACCCAGTGTCATTGCATGTGTGTTCCTCTAGACAAACCACATAAGGATCCACCGGTGTCACTGCATGTCTGTTCTTTTCATGAACCACATAAGGATCCACCAGTGTCATTGGATGTGTGTTCTTCTCATGAACCACACATGGATCCACCAGTGTCATTGTATGTCTGTTCTTTTCATGAACCACAACTAGAGTTATTGCATGTCTATTACTTCCATAATCCACACATGGATCCACCGGTGTCATTGCATGTATGTTCTTTGCATGAACCACACCCAGTGTCATTGCATGTCAGTTCTTTTCATGAACCACCTAAGGATCCACTTGTGTCATTGCATGTCTTATCTTTTCATGAATCACATAAGGATCCACCAGTGTCATTCCATGTCTGTTCTTTTCATGAATTAAACCCAGTGTCATTGCATGTGTGTTCTTTTCATGAACCACACCTAGTGTCATTGCATGTCTGTTCTTTTCATGAACCACATAAGGATCCACCAGTGTCATTGCTTGTATGTTCTTCTCACAAACCACATAAGGATCCATCGGTGCCATTGCATGTTTGTTCTTTTCATGAACCACACACGGTGTCATTGCATGTGTGTTCCTGTAGATAAACCACATAAGAATCCAATGGTGTCACTCCATGTCTATTCTTTTCATGAACCACATAAGGATCCACCAGTGTCATTTGATGTGTGTTCTTTTCATGAACCATACCTAGTGTGATTGCATGTCTGTTCCTCTAAACAAACCACATAAGGATCCACTAGTGTCGTTGCATGTCTGTTCTTTTCATGAACCACACCCAGTGTCATTGCATGGCTATTACTTCCATAAACCACACATGGATCCACCGGTGTCATTGCATGTCTGTTATTTTCATGACCCACACACAGTGTCATTGCATGGATGTTCTTTTCATGAACCACGTAAGGATCCACCAGTGTCATTACATGTCTTTTCCTCTAAACAAACCACATAAGGATCCACCGGAGTCATTGCATGTTAGTACTTTTCATGAACTACACCAGTGTCATTTCATGTGTGTTCTTCTAAACAAACCAGATAAGTCATTGCATGTCTGTTCTTTTCATGAACCACACCCGGTGTCATTGCATCTTTGTTCCTCTAGACAAACCACATAAGGATCCACCGGTGTCACTGCATGTCTGTTCTTTTCATGAACCACACCCTGTGTGGTTGCATGTCTGTTCCTCTAAAAAAACCAAATAAGGATCCACCAGTGTCATTGTATGTCTGTTCTTTTCATGAACCACACCCAGTGTCATTGCATGTCTGTTACTTCCATAAACCACACATGGATCCACCGCTGTCATTGCATGTCAGTTATTTTCATGAACCACACCCAGTGTCATTGCATGGCTGTTCTTTTCATGAACCACGTAAGGATCCACCAGTGTCATTCCATGTCTGTTCCTCTAAACAAACCACATAAGGATCCACCGGAGTCATTGCATGTATGTTCTTTTCATGAACTACACCCAGTGTCATTTCATTTGTGTTCTTCTAAACAAACCACATAAGTCATTGCATGTCTAATCTTTTCATGAACCACACCCGGTGTCATTGCATGTGTGTTCTTCTAGACAAACCACATAAGGATCCACCGGTGTCACTACATGTCTGTTCTTTTCATGAACCACACCTAGTTTGATTACATGCCTGTTCCTCTAAAGAAACCACATAACGATCCACCAGTGTCATTGCATGTCTGTTCTTTTCATGAACCACACCCAGTGTCATTGCATGTGTGTTCTTCTAAACAAACCACATAAGTCTTTGCATGTCTATTCTTTTCATGAACCACACCCAGTGTCATTGCATGTGTGTTCCTCTAGAGAAACCACATAAGGATCCACCGGTGTCACTGCATATCTGTTCTTTTCATGAACCACATAAGGATCCACCAGTGTCATTGGATGTGTGTTCTTCTCATGAACCACACATGGATCCACAAGTGTCATTGTATGTATGTTCTTTTCATGAACCACAGCTAGAGCCATTGCATGTCTGTTACTTCCATAAACCACACATCGATCCACCGGTGTCATTGCATGTACGTTCTTTTCATGAACCACACCCAGTTTTATTGCATGTCAGTTCTTTTCATGAACCACCTAAGGATCCACCGGTGTCATTGCATGTCTTATCTTTTCATGAATCACATAAGGATCCACCAGTGTCATTCCATGTCTGTTCTTTTCATGAACCAAACCCAGTGTCATTGCATGTGTGTTCCTACAGACCACATAAGGATCCACCGGTGTCATTGCATGTCTGTTATTTTCATGAACCACACCCAGTGACATTGCATGTCTCTTCTTTTCCTGAACCACATAAGGATCCACCAGTGCCATTGCATGTATGTTCTTCTCACAAACCACATAAGGATCCACCGGTGTCATTGCATGTCTGTTCTTTTCATGAACCACACACGGTGTCATTGCATGTGTGTTCCTCTAGACAAACCACATAAGGATCCACTGGTGTCACTACATGTCTGTTCTTTGCATGAACCACATAAGGATCCACCAGTGTCATTAAATGTGTGTTCTTTTCATGAACCACACCTAGTGTGATTGCATATCTGTTCCTCTAAACAAACCACATAAGGATCCACCAGTGTCATTGCATGTCTGTTCTTTTCATGAACCACACCCAGTGTCATTGCATGTTTGTTACTTCCATAAACCACACATGGATCCACCTGTGTCATTGCATGTCTGTTATTTTCATGAACCACCCCTAGTGTCATTGCATGGTTGTTCTTTTCATGAACCACGTAAGGATCCACCAGTGTCATTGCATGTATGTTCCTCTAAACAAACCACATAAGGCTCCACCGGAGTCATTGCATGTCTGTTCTTTTCATGAACAACACCCAGTGTCATTTCATGTGTGTTCTTCTAAACAAGCCACACAAGTCATTGCATGTCTGTTCTTTTCATGAACCACACCCGGTGTCACTACATGTCTGTTCTTTTCCTGAACCACACCTAGTGTGATTGCATGTCTGTTCCTCTAAACAAACCACATAAGGATCCACCAGTGTCATTGCATGTCTGTTCTTTTCATGAACCAAACCCAGTGTCATTGCATGTGTGTTCCTACAGACCACATAAGGATCCACCGGTGTCATTGCATGTCTGTTATTTTCATGAACCACACCCAGTGACATTGCATGTCTCTTCTTTTCCTGAACCACATAAGGATCCACCAGTGTCATTGCATGTCTGTTCTTCTCACAAACCACATAAGGATCCACCGGTGTCATTGCATGTCTGTTCTTTTCATGAACCACACACGGTGTCATTGCAAGTGTGTTCCTCTAGACAAACCACATAAGGATCCACTAGTGTCACTACATGTCTGTTCTTTGCATGAACCACATAAGGATCCACCAGTGTCATTAAATGTGTGTTCTTTTCATGAACCACACCTAGTGTGATTGCATGTCTGTTCCTCTAAACAAACCACATAAGGATCCACCAGTGTCATTGCATGTCTGTTCTTTTCATGAACCACACCCAGTGTCATTGCATGTCTATTACTTCCATAAACCACACATGGATCCACCTGTGTCATTGCATGTCTGTTATTTTCATGAACCACACCTAGTGTCATTGCATGGTTGTTCTTTTCATGAACCACGTAAGGATCCACCAGTGTCATTGCATGTATGTTCCTCTAAACAAACCACATAAGGCTCCACCGGAGTCATTGCATGTCTGTTCTTTTCATGAACAACACCCAGTGTCATTTCATGTGTGTTCTTCTAAACAAGCCACACAAGTCATTGCATGTCTATTATTTCCCTTAACCACACCCAGTGTCACTACATGTCTGTTCTTTTCCTGAACCACACCTAGTCTGATTGCATGTCTGTTCCTCTAAACAAACCACATAAGGATCCACCAGTGTCATTGCATGTCTGTTCTTTTCATGAACCACACTCAGTATCATTGCATGTGTGTTCTTCTAAACAAACCACATAAGTCATTGCGTGTCTATTATTTTCATGAACCATACCAAGTGTCATTGCATGTGTGTTCTTCTAAACAAACCACATAAGTCATTGCATGTCTATTCTTTTCATGAACCACACCCAGTGTCATTGCATGTGTGTTCCTCTAGATAAACCACATAAGGATCCACCGGTGTCACTGCATGTCTGTTCTTTTCATGAACCACATAAGGATCCACTAGTGTCATTGGATGTGTGTTCTTCTCATGAACCACACATGGATCCACAAGTGGCATTGTATGTATGTTCTTTTCATGAACCACGGCTAGAGTCATTGCATGTCTGTTACTTCCATAAACCACACGTCGATCCACCGGTGTCATTGCATCTAGGTTCTTTTCATGAACCACACCCAGTTTTATTGCATGTCAGTTCTTTTCATGAACCACCTAAGGATCCACCGGTGTCATTGCATGTCTTATCTTTTCATGAATAACATAAGGATCCACCAGTGTCATTCCATGTCTGTTCTTTTCATGAACCAAACCCAGTGTCATTGCATGTGTGTTCCTACAAACCACATAAGGATCCACCGGTGTCATTGCATGTCTGTTCTTTTCATGAACCACACTAAGTGTCATTGCATGTCTCTTCTTTTCCTGAACCACATAACGATCCACCAGTGTCATTGCATGTCTGTTCTTCTCACAAACCACATAAGGATCCACCGGTGTCATTGCATGTCTGTTCTTTTCATGAACCACACATGGTGTCATTGCATGTGTGTTCCTCTAGAAAATCCACATAAGGATCCACCGGTGTCACTACATGTCTGTTCTTTTCATGAACCACATAAGGATCCACCAGTGTCATTGGATGTGTGTTCTTCTCATGCACCACACATGGATCCACCAGTGTCATTGTATGTCTGTTCTTTTCATGAACCACAACTAGAGTCATTGCATGTCTGTTACTTCCATAATCCACACATGGATCCACCGGTGTCATTGCATGTATGTTCTTTTCATGAACCACATAAGGATCCACCAGTGTCATTCCATGTATGTTCTTTTCATGAATTAAACCCAGTGTCATTGCATGTGAGTTCCTACAAACCACATAAGGATCCACCGGTGTCATTGCATGTGTGTTCTTTTCATGAACCACACCTAGTGTCATTGCATGTCTGTTCTTTTCATGAACCACATAAGGATCCACCAGTGTCATTGCATGTATGTTCTTCTCACAAACCACATAAGGATCCACCAGTGTCATTGCATGTCTGTTCTTTTCATGAACTACACACGGTGTCATTGCATGTGTGTTCCTGTAGACAAACCACATAAGAATCCACTGGTGTCACTACATGTCTGTTCTTTTCATGAGCCACATAAGGATCCACCAGTGTCATTTGATGTGTGTTCTTTTCATGAACCATACCTAGTGTGATTGCATGTCTGTTCCTCTAAACAAACCACATAAGGATCCACCAGTGTCATTGCATGTCTGTTCTTTTCATGAACCACACCCAGTGTCATTGCATGGCTATTACTTCCATAAACCACACATGGATCCACCGGTGTCTTTGCATGTATGTTATTTTCATGAACCACACCCAGTGTCATTGCATGGATGTTCTTTTAATGAACCACGTAAGGATCCACCAGTGTCATTACATGTCTTTTCCTCTAAACAAACCACATAAGGATCCACCGGAGTCATTGCATGTCAGTTCTTTTCATGAACTACACCAGTGTCATTTCATGTGTGTTCTTCTAAACAAACCACATAAGTCATTGCATGTCTGTTCTTTTCATGAACCACACCCGGTGTCATTGCATCTGTGTTCCTCTAGACAAACCACATAAGGATCCACCGGTGTCACTGCATGTCTGTTCTTTTCATGAACCACACCCTGTGTGATTGCATGTCTGTTCCTCTAAACAAACCACATAAGGATCCACCAATGTCATTTCATGTCTGTTCTTTTCATGAACCACACCAAGTGTCATTGCATGTTAGTTCCTCTAGACAAACAACATAAGGATTCACCGGTGTCACTGCATGTCTATTCTTTTCATGAACCACATAAGGATCCACCAGTGTCATTGGATGTGTGTTCTTCTCATGAACCACACATGGATCCACCTGTGTCATTGTAAGTTTGTTCTTTTCATGAACCACAGCTAGAGTCATTGCATGTCTGTTACTTCCATAAACCACACATGGATCCACCGGTGTCATTGCATGTATGCTCTTTTCATGAACCACACCCAGTGTCATTGCATGTTAGTTCTTTTCATGAACCACCTAAGGATCCACCGGTGTCATTGCATGTCTTATCTTTTCATGAATCACATAAGGATCCAGCAGTGTCATTGCATGTCTGTTCTTTTCATGAACCAAACCCAGTGTCATTGCATGTGTGTTTCTACAAACCACATAAGGATCTACCGGTGTCACTGCATGTCTGTTTTTTCATGAACCACATAAGGATCCACCAGTGTCATTGGATGTGTGTTCTTCTCATGAACCACACATGGATCCACAAGTGTCATTGCATGTCTATTCTTTTCATGAACCACACCTAGTGTCATTGCATGTCTGTTCTTTTCATGAACCACATAAGGACCCACCAGTGTCATTGCATGTCTGTTCTTCTCACAAAGCACACAAGGATCCACCTAGTGTCATTGCATGTCTGTTCTTTTCATGAACCACACCCGGTGTCATTGCATGTGTGTTCCTCTAGACAAACCACATAAGGATCCACAGGTGTCACTGCATGTCTGTTCTTTTCATGAACCACATAAGGATCCACTAGTGTCATTGGATGTGTGTTCTTCTCATGAACCACACATGGATCCACCAGTGTCATTGCATGTCCTTTCTTTTCATGAAGCATAGCTAGAGTCATTGCATGTCTGTTACTTCCATAAACCACACATGGATCCACCGGTGTCATTGCATGTCTCTTCTTTTCATGAACCACACCCAGTGTCATTGGATGTCTGTTCTTTTCATGAACCACATAAGGATCCACCAGTGTCATTGCATGTCTGTTCTTCTCACAAACCACACAAGGATCCACCTTGTGTCATTGCATGTCTATTCTTTTCATGAACCACACCCGGTGTAATTGCATGTGTGTTCATGTAGACAAACCACATAAGGATCCACTAGTGTCACTGCATGTCAGTTCTTTTCATGAACCACACCCAGTGTGATTAAATGTATGTTCCTCTAAACAAACCACATAAGGATCCACCAATGTCATTGCACGTCTGTTCTTTTCATGAACCACACCCAATGTCATTGCATGTGTGTTCTTCTAAACAAACCACATAAGTCATTGCATGTCTATTCTTTTCATGAACCACACACGGTGTCATTGCATGTGTGTTCCTATAGACAAACCAACAAGGATCCACCGGTGTCACTACATGTATGTTCTTTTCATGAACCACATAAGGATCCACCAGTGTTATTGGATGTGTGTTCTTCTCATGAACCACACATGGATCCACCAGTGTCATTGCATGTATGTTTTTTCCATGAACCACACCTAGTGTCATTGCATGTATGTTCTTTTCATGAACCACACCCGGTATCATTGCATGTGTGTTCATGTAGACAAACCACATAAGGATCCACCAGTGTCACTGCATGTCTGTTCTTTTCATGAACCACACCCAATGTCATTGCATGTGTGTTCTTCTAAACAACCACATAAGTCATTGCATGTCTATTCTTTTGATGAACCACACACGGTGTCATTGCATGTTTGTTCCTCTAGACAAACCACATAAGGATCCACCGCTGTCACTTCATGTCTGTTCTTTTCATGAACCACATAAGGATCCACAAGTGTCATTGCATGTCTGTTCTTTTCATGAACCACACCCAGTGTCATTGCATGTGTGTTCTTCTAAACAAACCACATAAGTGATTGCATGTCTATTCTTTCCTTGAACCACACCCAGTGTCATTGCATGTGTGTTCCTCTAGACAAACCACATAAGGATCCACCGATGTCACTACATGTCTGTTCTTTTCATTAACCACACCTAGTGTGATTGCATGTCTGTTCCTCTAAACAAACCACATAAGGATCCACAAGTGTCATTGCATGTCTGTACTTTTCATGAACCACACCCAATGTCATTGCATGTGTGTTCTTCTAAACAAACCACATAAGTCATTGCATGTCTATTCTTTTCATGAACCACACACGGTGTCATTGCATGTGTGTTCCTCTAGACAAACCACACAAGGATCCACCGGTGTCACTGCATGTCTGTTCTTTTCATGAACCACATAAGGATCCACCAGTGCCATTAGATGTGTGTTCTTCTCATGAACCACACATGGATCCACTAGTGTCATTGCATGTATGTTTTTTTCATGAACCACACCTAGTGTCATTGCATGTATGTTATTTTCATGAACCACATAAGGATCCACCAGTGTTATTGCATGTCTATTCTTCTCACAAACCACACAAGGATCCACCTAGTGTCATTGCATGTCTGTTCTTTTCATGAACCACATAAGGATCCACCAGTGTACTTGCATGTCTGTTCTTCTCACGAAGCACACAAGGATCCACATTGTGTCATTGCATGTCTGTTCTTTTCATGAACCACACTCGGTGTCATTGCATGTGTGTTCATGTAGACAAACCACATAAGGATCCACCAGTGTCACTGCATGTCTGTTCTTTTCATGAACCACACCCAGTGTGATTGCATGTCTGTTCCTCTAAACAAACCACATAAGGATCCACAAGTGTCATTGCACGTCTGTTCTTTTCATGGACCACACCCAATGTCATTGCATGTGTGTTCTTCTAAACAAACCACATAAGTCATTGCATGTCTATTCTTTTCATGAACCACACACGGTGTCATTGCATGTGTGTTCCTCTAGATAAACCACATAAGGATCCACCGATGTCACTACATGTCTGTTCTTTTCATTAACCACACCTAGTGTCATTGCATGTCTGTTCTTCTCACAAAGCACACAAGGATCCACCTAGTGTCATTGCATGTCTGTTCTTTTCATGAACCACACCCGGTGTCATTCCATGTGTGTTCATCTAGACAAACCACACAAGGATCCACCGGTGTCACTGCATGTCTGTTCTTTTCATGAACCACATAAGGATCCACCAGTGTCATTGGATGTATGTTCTTCTCATGAACCACACATGGATCCACCAGTGTCATTGCATGTATGTTTTTTTCATGAACCACACCTAGTGTCATTGCATGTATGTTATTTTCATGAACCACATAAGGATCCACCAGTGTCATTGCATGTCTGTTCTTCTCACAAACCACACAAGGATCCACCTAGTGTCATTGCATGTCTGTTCTTTTCATGAACCACACCCGATGTCATGGCATGTGTGTTCCTCTAGACAAACCACACAAGGATCCACCGGTGTCACTGCATGTCTATTCTTTTCATGAACCACATAAGGATCCACCAGTGTCATTGGCTGTGTGTTCTTCTCATGAACCACACAGGGATCCACCAGTGTCATTGCATGTCCTTTCTTTTCATGAACCACAGCTAGAGTCATTGCATGTCTGTTACTTCCATAAACCACACATGGATCCACCGATGTCATTGCATGTCTGTTCTTTTTATGAACCACACCTAGTGTCATTGCATGTGTGTTCTTCTAAACAAAGCACATAAGTCATTGCACGTCTATTCTTTCCATGAACCACACCCAGTGTCATTGCATGTGTGTTCCTCTAGACAAACCACATAAGGATCCACCGGTGTCACTGCATGTCTTTTCTATTCATAAACCACACCCAGTGTGATTGCATGTCTATTTCTCTAAACAAACCACATAAGGATCCACCAGTGTCATTGCATGTCTGTTCTTTTCATGAACCACACCCAATGTCATTGCATGTGTGTTCTTCTAAACAAACCACATAAGTCATTGCATGTCTATTCTTTTCATGAACCACACACGGTGTCATTGCATGTGTGTTCCTATAGACAAACCAACAAGGATCCACCGGTGTCACTGCATGTATGTTCTTTTCATGAACCACATAAGGATCCACCTGTGTTATTGGATGTGTGTTCTTCTCATGAACCACACATGGATCCACCTGTGTCATTGCATGTATGTTTTTTCCATGAACCACACCTAGTGTCATTGCATGTATGTTCTTTTCATGAACCACACCCGGTATCATTGCATGTGTGTTCATGTAGACAAACCACATAAGGATCCACCAGTGTCACTGCATGTCTGTTCTTTTCATGAACCACACCCAATGTCATTGCATGTGTGTTCTTCTAAACAAACCACATAAGTCATTGCATGTCTATTCTTTTGATGAACCACACACGGTGTCATTGCATGTTTGTTCCTCTAGACAAACCACATAAGGATCCACCGCTGTCACTTCATGTCTGTTCTTTTTATGAACCACATAAGGATCCACAAGTGTTATTGCATGTCTGTTCTTTTCATGAACCACACCCAGTGTCATTGCATGTGTGTTCTTCTAAACAAACCACATAAGTCATTGCATGTCTATTCTTTCCTTGAACCACACCCAGTGTCATTGCATGTGTGTTCCTCTAGACAAACCACATAAGGATCCACCGATGTCACTACATGTCTGTTCTTTTCATTAACCACACCTAGTGTGATTGCATGTCTGTTCCTCTAAACAAACCACATAAGGATCCACAAGTGTCATTGCATGTCTGTACTTTTCATGAACCACACCCAATGTCATTGCATGTGTGTTCTTCTAAACAAACCACATAAGTCATTGCATGTCTATTCTTTTCATGAACCACACACGTTGTCATTGCATGTGTGTTCCTCTAGACAAACCACACAAGGATCCACCGGTGTCACTGCATGTCTGTTCTTTTCATGAACCACATAAGGATCCACCAGTGCCATTGGATGTGTGTTCTTCTCATGAACCACAACTAGAGTCATTGCATGTCTGTTACTTCCATAAACCACACATGGATCCACAAGTGTCATTGCATGTCTGTTCTTTTCATGAACCACACCTAGTGTCATTGCATGTATGTTCTTTTCATGAACCACAACTAGAGTCATTGCATGTCTGTTACTTCCATAAACCATACATGGATCCACAAGTGTCATTGCATGTCTGTTCTTTTCATGAACCACACCTAGTGTCATTGCATGCGTGTTCTTCTAAACAAACCACATAAGTCATTGCACGTCTGTTCTTTCCATGAACCACACCCAGTGTCATTGCATGTGTGTTCCTCTAGACAAACCACATAAGGATCCACCGGTGTCACTGCATGTCTTTTCTATTCATTAACCACACCCAGTGTGATTGCATGTCTATTTCTCTAAACAAACCACATAAGGATCCACCAGTGTCATTGCATGTCTGTTCTTTTCATGAACCACACCCAATGTCATTGCATGTGTGTTCTTCTAAACAAACCACATAAGTCATTGCATGTCTATTCTTTTCATGAACCACACACGGTGTCATTGCATGTGTGTTCCTATAGACAAACCAACAAGGATCCACCGGTGTCACTGCATGTATGTTCTTTTCATGAACCACATAAGGATCCACCAGTGTTATTGGATGTGTGTTCTTCTCATGAACCACACATGGATCCACCAGTGTCATTGCATGTATGTTTTTTCCATGAACCACACCTAGTGTCATTGCATGTATGTTCTTTTCATGAACCACACCCGGTATCATTGCATGTGTGTTCATGTAGACAAACCACATAAGGATCCACCAGTGTCACTGCATGTCTGTTCTTTTCATGAACCACACCCAATGTCATTGCATGTGTGTTCTTCTAAACAAACCACATAAGTCATTGCATGTCTATTCTTTTGATGAACCACACACGGTGTCATTGCATGTTTGTTCCTCTAGACAAACCACATAAGGATCCACCGCTGTCACTTCATGTATGTTCTTTTCATGAACCACATAAGGATCCACAAGTGTCATTGCATGTCTGTTCTTTTCATGAACCACACCCAGTGTCATTGCATGTGTGTTCTTCTAAACAAACCACATAAGTCATTGCATGTCTATTCTTTCCTTGAACCACACCCAGTGTCATTCCATGTGTGTTCCTCTAGACAAACCACATAAGGATCCACCGGTGTCACTGCATGTCTTTTCTATTCATAAACCACACCCAGTGTCATTGCATGTCTGTTCTTCTCACAAAGCACACAAGGATCCACCTAGTGTCATTGCATGTATGTTATTTTCATGAACCACACCCGGTGTCATTGCATGTGTGTTCCTCTAGACAAACCACATAAGGATCCACCGGTGTCACTGCATGTCTGTTCTTTTCATGAACCACATAAGGATCCACCAGTGTCATTGGATGTGTGTTCTTCTCATGAAACACACATGGATCCACCAGTGTCATTGCATGTCTGTTCTTTTCATGAACCACAGCTAGAGTCATTGCATGTTTGTTACTTCCATAAACCACACATGGATCCACTAGTGTCATTGCATGTCTGCTCTTTTCATGAACCACACCCAGTGTCATTGCATGTCACTTCTTTTCATGAACCACATAAGGATCCACCGGTGTCATTGCATGTCTGTTCTTTTCATGAACCACATAAGGATCCACCAGTGTCATCGCATGTCTGTTCTTTTCATGAACCAGACAAGGATCCACCGGTGTCATTGCATGTCTGTTCTTTTCATGAACCATAGATAGAGTCATTGCATGTTTCTTACTTCCATAAACCACACATGGATCCACTAGTGTCATTGCATGTCTGCTCGTTTCATGAACCACACCCAGTGTCATTGCATGTTAGTTCTTTTCATGAACCACGTAAGGATCCACCGGTGTCATTGCATGTCTGTTCTTTTCATGAACCACATAAGGATCCACCAGTGTCATCGCATGTCTGTTCTTTTCATGAACCACACCCAGTGTCATTGCATGTGTGTTCCTTTAGACAAACCACATAAGGATCCACTGGTGTCACTGCATGTCTGTTAGTTTCATGAACCACATAAGGATCCACCGGTGTCATTGCATGTCTGTTCTTCTCGCAAACCACACAAGGATCCACCTAGTGTCATTACATGTCTATTCTTTTCATGAACCACACCCGGTGTCATTGCATGTGTGTTCCTCTAGACAAACCACATAAGGATCCACCGGTGTCATTGCATGTCTGTTCTTTTCATGAACCACATAAGGATCCACCAGTGTCATTGGATGCGTGTTCTTCTCATGAACCACACATTCATCCACCAGTGTCATTGGATGCGTGTTCTTCTCATGAACCACACATGGATCCACCAGTGTCATTGCATGTCTGTTCTTCTCATGAACCACACATGGATCCACCAGTGTCATTGCATGTCAGTTATTTTCATGAACCACAGCTAGAGTCATTGCATGTCTTTTACTTCCATAAACCACACATGGATCCACCGGTGTCATTGCATATATGTTCTTTTCATGAACCACACCCAGCGTCATTGCATGTCTGTTCTTTTCATGAACCATGTAAGGATCCACCAATGTCATTACATGTCTATTCTTCTCACAAACCACACAAGGATCCACCTAGTGTCATTGCATGTCTGTTCTTTTCATGAACCACACCCGGTGTCATGGCATGTGTGTTTCTCTAGACAAACCACATAAGTATCCACCGGTGTCACTGCATGTCTGTTCTTTTCATGAACCACATAAGGATCCACCAGTGTCATTACCGTGGTGGTGTCACGACAGATGCCATGGATAGGCTAAAGGTGGGGACAAGATGCACTAGAGGAATCCAGGGAGGGATAGTGTGTTGATTCCACACACAGATGCTTTGTATTCTTGAAGCTCAAAGAGTTACAAGTGCTCCTTGAGCTTTATGGGGAAGAGGAGGAAGAAGGAACTCTCTTACTCTCACCACTACTTTGCTCTCAGGAACCCACTACTCAGATGCCAATCAACTAACCATCAACCAAGTAAAACTCAACCCTTTCTACAGAGGCCCTAGCCCTCCTTATATAGGGGAGGCTAGGTCTCCAATTAGGGCATACGTGGAGGCATATTCCCAGGAATATGCCTCCTCCCAAAATAGCAAATCAACTGGGTCACTTTCCCCATCGTAAGCCATGCAGAGGCTACGTGAGCCTCTGCGGCGCCAGCATCATTCGACACAGGCAACGTCATCCCATAGTTATCCGGGTTATTCTTCCTTCTCTCGTATGCTTCCCCACGTGGAGGGTAATCATTACGTTGCCTCATTTTAAGGGCCTGCGTCAGTTACTGCTGTAGTTAATGTCAGGTGTTACTGTTGCACACGTCACATCGTGTTTGTCTCCTCGTTAACTGTATCACCACGTCGCATCGTCGGATATCCTGCGACCTGTGGCCCTTCCTGTGGCTTGTCTGTGATTGGCTAACCCGACAAATACACGGCCACACCGTGTGGCCTCGTCGCACCGCACGATCCCACTACCCTAGCCTGGGAGTGGTTAAATAGGGGAGGGGCGCGCCCCTTGGAATTTTTCCCCATTCTCGTGCCCCTCTGCCTCTTCTACTTCTTATTCCTCCCAGTGATAGCGCTGCCGCCGCCGCACTTGCTCAACAGAGCCGCCGCCGCACCGTTCCCTGCTCCTGCCTTGCTGCCTCTCCCCCGCTGCTCCACCGCCACGGATCCGCGCCAATCCAAGGTACTGCCCCCCACCTCTGATAGGGCCGGTGAGGACAGCGACCTAGATATGACAAAGGAAGAGCTCGCCATCGTGGAGGCAGAGATGGAGGAGGAGGCGGAGAACGCCGAACGCAGCGCCTGGGCTGGCTCCTGGGTGTGCCAGGACGACCTCGACTGGATCTACCGCACGCGCCACATCCCAGAGGGCGTCGTTGCCCGGCTCGCCTCCTAGGAGCTCGCACCCTCACCCAATCCTGGTGAGCTCGTGGTGTTCCTCTCCCATTTCCAGCGCGGGTTTGGCCTCCCCGTTAGGGATTTCTTCCACGATTGGCTCAACATCTATGAGCTTCAACCGCACCACCTTCCGGCGAACGCCATCACCTCCCTTTCTTCCTTTGCCTCCACCATAGAGGGGTATGTCGGATTGTGGACCACCAAAGAGCTCTGGATCCGGGTTTTCGGTCTACGCCGGAACGTGATTCCGAATAAGAAGCTTGACCCGGAGTACAAACAACTTATGCAGTTCGGTGCTGCTTCTATCTGTCCCCGGAAACAAGATTCCTGTAAGGGCTGGGCCCGGACCTTCTTCTATGTCAGAAATGGCATGAAAGAAGATCTAATTCGGATGCGCCCCTACGTTCCGGGTCCCCCTAATCCGGGTCTCTTGGACCGGGTTTCCAAGAAACCCACCGTGTTGGCGAATCAAGTCATCAACCGATTCTAGGAGCTGAAGGACATGGGGCTGCGCAATGAGGACGGGATGATCACTTTCGTCCGTAGCCGGATCTCCCCTCTCTAGAAACGCACACATAAACTGTGCCATATCAGCTGGCGTCTTGACCCAACCGGACTTCCTCATTTGAACTTAGCAACACCGAGATTTTCCGCCGGGTCAAGGCCCTCTCCACAACTGACAAAAACTTCTCCGCTGAGTGGGAGTGGGGAATTGAACATTTCTGCCGAGACAGGCTTCCTCCTGCAGTAAATCTCGTGATCCACTCTTTTTCTGATTTATATCTTATGTCGGAATTTGTTGTTTGTTTGATCCCTTTACATTTTCTTCTTAGTTGTTTCTTCAGGAAACCCTCGAGCATGGCACCGAGCGTTCTCTCAAATGGGCGAATGATCGAGATGCCCCGGACGAGGAGGAGCCGGATCAGGAGATGTTCCTGCCGTTCCCCGATGCGACCAAGCGACCCACCGGTAACTTCTCTTCTTTAAGAGATTGGCCTGATGATGAAGATGATTCCGACATTGAGGTGATGGAAGCATTTGACGCTGTCCCCCTTTCTTATGCCTTTCCGGCATCATATAACCCGAGTGGACAGATCCACGAAGATCCTCCCCTCGCCACGGGCGAGCCTGTCTCGGCCGCGTCAAAGAAAAGGGGAGCTGCTTCTGCTTCTTCCTCCCGACCTTCTAAGCCAACCAAGAGGCGAAAGAAGTCCATAGACAAAGCCGCCACCAAGCCTACGACTAAGGACACAACTCGGAGAGCTCGGAAACCCAAGGAGCCATTGACTTTTGATGAGTAAGTCACCTTTCTCTCCATCTAATCCTTTGCTTCGTGCTTTTATTCTGTGGTAACTTATTATTCGTTGTTTGATTTGGTAGGGCTGCTCTCGAGGTTCTTTAGAGCGGATCCAGCATCGCTTCGCCCCTCCGGCATAGCCCTTCACCCCGTCGTGGCGACGATTCACGCCCGCTGAGCCCCATTCAGGAGGGTTCAGCGGCTGCTCCGGGTTCTAGCCCACCTTGTCCAGAGGAGGGCAACCTGGGAGCAGGGGGAAGTGGCTCTACCGAGGCAGCAGATGCTCCCAGTTCCACTTCGGCTTAGCTGCAACCTGTTACCTCCGAGGTACCCACAGCACCCCCGCCAAAACCAGCACTAGAATCAAAACCAACAACAGCAGCAGTATCAGCAGCAGCACCAAATCCATCCGCCTCGTCCGAGTCTTCCAAGACTCGGCGAGAAGGCCCAGTTAGCACCAAGGTAACTCCCAAGACCAAATCCACGGCTCAAACCTCAACTTCTCAACAGCAGCCTAAGGCCAAGAAAACTTCTAACGCCGCCATGGTAGCATCTATCGAGGCCGGACAATGTACACTCGCGTCCATGCTTCTGAAGAAGACCCCACCAAAGAAAGACACCTCCGCCGGGTCAGCTGATGTGCAACTTGTTTTGCACACCAGCCCCGCTGCTACCCAAGTTGAGAGGAGAGAGGCCCATCCCAAGGGTTTGATCGCGCCCCAAATGCTTAGCGGAGAGCGCTATCCTCCGGACCTGATCGAGTTTGTCAATAACTGGAACAAGGCGGACTTCGTCAATAACGACGATCTCCCGGAGAAATTTGAGCCTGTCGAGTTTGCGGTGCAGATGAACACAACTCCCAAGGCTATCAACCTTGCCGGCCGGATGATGGACGTATGCTACTTCGTCTTTTCTTTAACATGTACTAGTGCTTAGTCATACAACCATTAATCCCCGAGCCTCCGGGGGAGTAACTTGTTACTCGGCCGGATGCTCCTTAGAGAATTAGCGTAGCTCCCTAGTAACTTCGAATATGCACACACCTAGAGCCGGGTTATGTTCCACTTGGCCCGGATCTTGTACACTTCAAATATGCACACACCTATAGCCGGGTTAAGTTCCACTTGGCCCGGATCTTGTACACTTCGAATATGCCCACACCTAGAGCCGGGTTAAGTTCCACTTGGCCCGGATCTGGTACACTTCGAATATGCACACACCTAGAGCCGGGTTAAGTTCCACTTGGCCCGGATCTTGTACACTTCGAATATGCACACACCTAGAGCCGGGTTAAGTTCCACTTGGCCCGGATCTTGTACACTTCGAATATGCACACACCTAGAGTCGGGTTAAGTTCCACTTGGCCCGGATCTTGTACACTTTGAATATGCACACACCTAGAGCCTAGTTAAGTTCCACTTGGCCCGGATCTTGTACATTTCAAATATGCACACACCTAGAGCCAGGTTAAGTTCCACTTGGCCCGGATCTTGTACACTTCGAATATGCACATGTTTAAGTCATCTTTGCTTTTCTCAGGTCACCACCAATCGCCGGAGTGCTGAGTTTCAGCGACTCTTGGATACACACAAGGCGCTGTGCTCGAAGCATTCTACACTTCTCGCTGAGTTCGAGAAAAGGGGTAATTTTTCACCTTGACTTTTTTCTATCTTCTTGAGTCTTTTCTCGCCGAACAAATCTCTCATTCGAATTTGTGCAGCTGGAGTGGAGGCCAAAAACACCCTCATGAGGAAGAACTTGGATCAGATAAAAGGCAAGTCACTTCGGTTACTTAACTTCTGTGCTCTCTTTCCCTTCTCTTGAGATCGGAAAATATTCATACCTCGTCTTTCCCGGGTCAACAAACTGTTTCAGCATCTCTTGAAGATAGTGTGCTCGTGCCTGATATGATGCTGCATTTTCTCGAACAAGCAGGGCAGCATCAGGCCGAACTCAAGAATAAAGACGATGATCTCACCCTCCTCCGGACCAAAGATGATGAGATTGCCAAGCTCAAGGCAGAAATGAAAAAACTCAAGGCAGTCTACAAAACCGAGATGGATAAAGCTGGCCAAGATTTCACTGAAGAGCGAGAACGTCTCAACCTCCAAATTGCCAAAGATCAAGAACTAGTGAAGGAGGCCGACGTTAAGCTTGAGTCAACAAACACTAAACTTGTGCAACTCCAGAAGAGGCATGACAACTACACCAAGGAGTTGACCCGGATCCACAGCCATATTTCTCGTAAGTTCTTTTCCTTCAGCCGGCATGAATCTCTCCGGCTCAACCCTCTTCACCTATTTCACTTGTCTTGTTTTTAGACAAATTTCTGGAGGGTGATGCCATTGCAGCCACTGCCGTTGCCAAGTTCCACCAGAAGAGGGGTACCCCAACTGGTTCCAGCGCTGAAAACATTCCTTATGACATGGAGGACCTGCTGGTCAGCTTATCTTCTCGCGTCGAGATTGTGAAGAACTATGGTAAGGATATCCTGGATGTAGCAGTCCAGATCTTCAATACCTTTTGGCCTGATGAAGACACTCTAGAGGGGTCCACTTCTCTGATTAACAAGTTAATGGAGTGCGAGACTCAACTCGACCTCTGGAGGGAATCCGCCGGACGCGCCGGAGCTCAAACCGTCCTCCACTATGTGCTCACATGGTATGAAAAAATAAACCTGAAGCTTCTCGAGCGCATGCGCACCGGATCAAGGTGGTCCAATGACCTGGATTGGATAGCTCAGCGCAAGGCTTGCACCCATAGCCTCATTCAGTATGGACCCATCCATCAATGGAACGAGGGACCAAGCTTTCTTGGCACTATTGACAACGAATATGTCGAAGATGGTTCAGGTGAGGAGGAAGAGGACGAAGCCTCGGACGTCGAAGAGAACAAAGATGACGCTGAAGCTGAGGCTGAAGTTCCACCTGCTGGCACCGAGTTACCTCCTCCTGCTGCTCCTTGATCACCAACAAACACTTTGAAGTTTATCAGATCCCGGTATGTCGGGTGCAAATGTATTAAGCACACTGATTATATTTTGCTACTAAGTTGCTCGCGCCGGATTAACTTTGGCGTAGTCCTCGAGTTTAATTTTCTTGTTTCTCCAATTTCCTGGCTCGGCTCGTGTCTACCTTGATTCGGTTTTATGACTTACAAGTCCGAGTTTCAAAAATTGACTTAACAATACATGGAAACTTGAGGACTTGCTCAAAATAACTCAGCAAAGTAAATATAAAGTAAGCATAAGGTTAGTCTGAATGACAAATGTCGGCTCGATTAAGTTCTTTTCCTTAGTCGTTTTTCGTGTTCTACGCAATTCCAAACTTGTTCTCTTGCTTGCCATGAAGCCAAATCTTGTTGGACAACAACAAGTCGAAGAGTTGAGTTTTTGGTGCTCACACACTACTAATCTGGCTTAGGTAGAAGCAACTTACGCCAGCCGACGCATAAATAACAAATACAGAAAACCGTAAATATCATTAAGGCAGTCCCCGAGTTACTGCTCGAGGTGCCAAGATTTCATTGATAAACTCATTGTCGGCATACATACCGACATATGAGAAGATTCAGATACACACACTTCTGTGTTAAGTGTAGAATGGACGGAGTAGAGCTGCATTCCATGGACGCTTAGATTGCTCGCCGGACCTCTCCGCCTTGTTCTTCTCCTGTGGTTTTGCATCGATGAGATAATACGAGTCATTGTGCAATGCTTTGATCACAATGAATGGCCCTTCCCATGGGGGGATAACTTATGCATGCCAGCAGTACGTTGTACCAACCGGAGTACCAGATCACCTTCCTGACATACTCGGGGGTTAACTTTCCTGCTATGATAGTGTCAGAGATTTTGCTGATATATGGCGGATTTGACAATGCCAATTCTCTCGCTTCTTCTAGCAGATCAACATCATTTTCCCAGGCTTCACACACTTCGGCTTCTGTGTATTGGGTGATTCTGGGCGAATCATGCTCTATGTCGGCTGGTAATACAGCTTCTGCTCCATATACCAGAAAGAATGGCGTATAGCCTATTGATCGATTCGAAGTTGTTCTTAAACTCCACAGTACCGCTGGTAGTTCTTCTATCCAGCACCCCGCTGATCTTTGCAGCTGCTCAATGAGTTGGGGTTTTATCCCGGATATTACTAATCCGTTGGATCTTTCCACTTGTCCGTTTGATGCGGGGTGGGCTACCGAGGCAACGTCCAGCTAGATCTTCTTATCTCAGCAGAATCGTGCAAATGCTCCTTCAGCAAAATTTGTGCCATTATCTGTTATGATATTGTGAGGATAGCCATATCTCAGAATGATATCTTTGAGGAATGTTACGGCCCTAGCTCCATCACATTTTCTTATTGGCTTCACTTCAATCCACTTTGTAAACTTGTCCACCATAACCAAGATATGAGTCATGTTTCCTCTTGCTGGTTTAAACGGGCCAACCATATCCAGACACCATACGGCAAATGGCCATGTAATTGGTATGGTCTTGAGCTCCGACATTGGCATGTGTGTCTTGGTAGCATACCTCAGACAGCCGTTGCATTCTCTCACCAGATCTTCTGCTTGTTCCAAGGCACTTGGCCAGTAGAACCCATGGCGGAAAGCTTTTGCCACTAGTGCTCTGGATGAGGCGTGATGCTCACATTCCCCTTGATGTATATCTCAGATGATGTCAAGCCCTTCGTCCGGGTCAACACACCGCTTCAGGACATTTGTGACGCTCCTTTTGTATAGCTCGGCATTGATAATCGTGTATGACTTTGCATGCCTCTGAACTTGCCTTGAAAGCACTTCATCATCGGGCAAGGATCCATCCTTCAGGAATTGGAATATAGGCAATGCCCAAGCAGGTATGGCTCGCGCTGGAAACACATCCTTGTCCACTTCCATTCGATCTACCGGCATAACCTCTACTGGGTCAGGTTGTGCAGTCCATGGGTTCTATGAAGCAGTCCCCGGGTTTGCCGAAGCAGTCCCCGGGTTTGCCGAAGCAGTCCCCATGTTTCCTGAGGCACTTCCCACATCAATGTCCATGGGTACAACTCCGGACTCTGGATTTTCCGGGATATAGATTGATTCAGATTCTGGGGGTGGCCTGATAGATGGCTTTTTGAGGTGCTCTAGTGCTACACCTGGTGGAATCGCTTGTCGGGTGGATCCGAGTTTCGATAGTATGTCGGCAGCCTCATTTTCCAGCCGGAGTACATGATGGAACTCACATCCCTCGAAATATCCCGATATTTTCTGCACATGAAATTTGTACAATGCCATGTTTTCATCCAAGGCATCCCATATCCCCGAGACTTTCTCAACCACCAAATCCAAGTCGCCAAAGCATTGGATCCGACGTATTCCAATTTCTTTTGCCACTTCGAGCCGATGCACAATTGCTTCATATTCTGCAACATTGTTTGATGCTGCGAAATGGATCTGCAACACATACTTCAGCTGGTCCTTCTTGGGCGAGGTAAGCACAACTCCGGCGCCTAACCCGGTTTTCGTTTTTGATCCGTCAAAATGCATTCTCCAGTAGTTCGGATCTGGCAATGGTGGCTCATATTGCATCTCGGCTCAATCCACGAAAAAGTCACCCACAGCTTGTGACTTGATCGCATCTCTCATGTCGAATTGTCGAGCATAAGGAGCTAGTTCAATTGCCCATTTTGCAATTTGGCCACTTGCGTCCTTGTTGCTCATTATCTCAGATATGGGGGCTTCCCATATCACTTTAATGGGGTGTTCTTCAAAGTAGTGCTTCAGCTTCTTCGCTGCCATATATACACCATATGCCATTTTTTGATAGTGAGGATAGTTCTGCTTTGATGCTGATAATACTTCGCTCAGGTAATAGACTGGCCTTACACCGACTTACCCTCTTCGTCGCTCTCTACCACTATTACTGCATTTACAACTCGGTTGGTTGCGGCTACATAGAGCAACATTGGCTCTTATGATAGTGGATAGGCTAATACTGGTGCAATGGCTAACATTTTCTTCAGCTGAATGAAGGCTTCATTGGCCTGCGGTGTCCATACGAATTTGTCTGCTTTTTTCATCAGTTGATAGAGAGGTAATGCTTTCTCTCCCAACCGACATATAAATCGACTTAAGGATGCCAGGAAACCAGTGAACTTCTGGACATCATTAAGACACTTCGGCAATTCCATTCTTTCTATGGCTCGGATTTTTGTTGGATTAACTTCGATACCTCGGCTGGAGACAAGAAATCCGAGTAATTTTCCAGCCGGGACACCAAAGGTACACTTCTCCGGGTTAAGCTTCATCCGGAATCTCCTCAGGTTCGCGAATGTTTGTCTGATATCGTCAAGGAGCGTTTTGCTTTTCTTGGTTTTTATAACCACATCATTCACATATACTTGCACATTTCTACCAATTTGATCGTGCAAACATTTTTGCATAATTCTTTGGTATGTTGCCCCTGCATTACGTAAACCAAAAGGCATGGTACGATAGCAATAAGCCCCATACGGGGCGATAAACGCAGTCTTTATTTGATCACTTGGGTTCAGAGGTATCTGGTGGAAACCAAAATATGCATCTATGAATGACAACAGTTCACACCCAGCCGTAGAATCTATGACCTGATCTATCCTTGGCAGTGGGAATGGATCTTTTGGACACGCCTTATTCAGGTTCGTGTAATCAATGCACATACGCCAAACCACTACCACATTCGGATCATCTTTTTTCTTTTCCACAAGCACCGGATTAGATAGCCAATCCGGGTAAATCACTTCCATGATAAACCCGGCTGTGAGGAGCCGAGCTATCTCATCTCCAATGACCTTTCTCCTATCTTCGGCGGAGCGGCGGAGAGGTTGCTTCACCATCTTTGCTCCGGGTCTCACATTCAAAGAGTGCTCGGCCAACTCCCTCGGAACACCTTGCAAGTCCTGTGTGGACCAAGCAAAGATATCCCGATTCTCACGGAGGAAGTTAACGAGCTCGCTTTCCTATTTGTCAGTTAACCCGACACCAATTGTTACGGTGCGCTCTGGGAACAAATCATCAACAGGCACTTTCTTTGTATCCTTTGTTGCTTGAAATGAGACACTTCCATGCGGGTTACTCAGCGCCGGCATATACTGCTATGCGGATTGAGCCAATGCCGCCACTTCCTAGATCTTTCTCTTTTATTGTGTGATCACCAATGACTCGGCTAGGTTAGACCCGGCCGACGCACACTCAATGGAACGTCGGAAATCTCCTGCTATGGTAATTATCCCATTTGGCCCAGGCAACTTCATCTTTAGGTAACGGATGTGAAAACTTTCCATGAATTTGTTTAGGGCTGGCCTGCCGAGTAATGCGTGATATGCGCTTTCCATGTTCACAACTTCAAACTCCAAATTCTCGGTCCGGTAGTTATCTCATGTGCCGAACAACACGTCAACCCGGACCTTGCCAATGGGTTCACAGGAGATGCCTGGCACAATACCATGGAAAGTTGTCCTCGTGGTCTGGAGCATGTTCTCCGAGATACCCAACTTGCGCATGGTATCCACATACATGATATTAATGCTGCTGGCATTGTCGATTAGCACCTTAGAAAATCTCACATTGATATTGGGGCCGATGAACGTTGGGTCCAGCACTAACGCATATGAACCAGGACTCGGCATAAGCTTGGGATGATCCTTGATATTCCAGGTAATTTCCTGATCCGACCAAGGCATATACCTCGTCACTGCCGGCATAACCGCATTCACTTCCATGTGTCGGCGCTGCAAGCTCTTCCTATCCATTTCCTCCGTGGTAAATACACGGTAACTCTCGTGATGCTCACTGTATTCATTTCTCCCCTCGTTTCCGAGGTATCTTGGATCTGGCTGATGCTGATTTTCCACCTGATGCACTGCATCCCTTCTCTCATGATTTTCATACCTCGGCGGAGGTGGTGGCAACATTAACTGTTGCGTGTTCTCTCTAGAGAGCAATTGCTGCCGGGGTAACTCCTGCCGAGGTTGATCGTTCTGAGTTGCCTAAGCATTCCCCAAACCACTTTGTTCTATCTTCCTCATCCACTCACATTGCTGAGTTGTGTGACCCGCCGAGTTACTCGGATTTGGCGTATGAAATTTGCACAGCTGATCCAGCATTGCCTCATACGTATACCTCGGCCGGTCCTTCTTTTCTTGCCACTGTTTCTTTTGCTCTGGCGTCCAAGTTTTCTTGCCATCATTTCTCGGAGTCCATTATTGCCCTCCAGTTTTCTGACGCTGATTACTTCCTGCTCCAGGTTGATCTTGATTTACAGCAGCAACTTGTTGTGAACTATACCTGTAATCTGGTCTATCATCTCTTCTCTTACCCCGGTAATCATTCCACCGGGATGATCCGGCTCCATCTCGCTGGTAGTACTCCTCATTTGACTCGTTTGACGTAAGTCGGGGTTGAGTCGGATCACCCAACGCATATGAATCAGCAATCCGGATTGTCTCTGCTAGCATAGTTGGCATATCCCTTTGTAGCCTTTGCCACAGCATGCTTGCATATCTATACCCTTGTGCAAACAAAGCTATTGCATGTGACTCAATCACGCCCTCACATGAGTTTCTCACGATGCACCAGCAGGTCAAGAACTCCCTATTTGTTTCATTTGGTCTCTGTTTGCACATTGCTAAGGTTTGTGGCCTATTCGGCCTTTGATACATGCTCGAGAAGTTACTGACAAACATTTCCTCAAAATCAATCCCATAGTTGATACTTCTGGGTGGAAAATTCTTTAGCCATACCCTTGCTGGCCCCTCCACCATCTGAGGTACATATCTCACAGCCCAACTCAAGTTGCTTGTAGCAATTTTCACTGCCGTAGCGTAGTTGATTAACCAATCCTCCAACTTGGTGCTGTCGTCATATGTTTTCGTGCCTCTAGGTAAATGGAAGTTAGGTACCTGAGGTTCTTTCATGATCCAAGGCCCAAAGCACGCTGGACCCAGAGGACCTTGCCCCTCAATTTGCTCTGACCTATAAAGCCGATCTAGTTTTAACCTGGTGTCGTCGGGCATTAAGTCCCTGCTTCCCAATCTTGACCCTATCAAGTGATAGTCTGGCCTAGGGTATCCTGCGTTCACCATTTCTGAATCACCATCATTGTATCTGTCTTGCTCTCGTGGAGCGCCTCTCTGTTGCATACCTTGGCTGGCACTTCGCTCTTGCCGTGGTATATTCCGCTGCTGCGGTTGCCCTGCACCTGCCAAGTTGCACTGTCCGGCATTGCCGTTTACAGTGTTTCCCTGACCGGCATTGCCTTGGTCACGGTTACCTCGGCCAGCCTCACCCGGGCTAACACTTCGTCGATCATCATTTCCCTGCACTGCTTTTCCTTTCCCTGCCCTTGCCGGGTCATAGGGGACTATTTGTTTGTTTCTCGTTGCCGAGGTTACCACTTCCTCTCTTCTTGGGTCCCCATGAGGGGATGATGCAGCTCCAACTGATTTCTCCGGGTTACCTATAGCTGCATGAACAACTTTCGATGCCCCAGCCCTTGCCGGGTTAGCCCTGAGCGACTCTTCATTTTATCTGTTAGCGATCCGAACGAACTCATTGACCCTTCCCTGCTGTCTTTGCCGGGCTTCACCCGTCAAACCCTCTAACTCGGATGCAGCTATATCCGCTGCTCTGAGGTTCTTTGCCGGGGTACTGTACTTCGGCAGCCCCGCGGATAGAAAGTTCTCTGACTCCTCAACTCTAGTATCACCCTCTTTATTCATTTCACTGATGAGGTTTTCCCCCTTTACTTTTATAGCATGTACCTTATTTGCTCTTGCATACTCGCGCAGTGTCATGTTCAATGACTGCTGAGCCGCGGCAATCTTTTTCGCACCCTCTAGTATTTTCTGCCTAGTTTCCTCTAACTCGGCCTGTGCCTGAGTCGGATCTACTGCAGGTGCTAGGGGGCTCTCTAGGCTATCTATTGCCTGCTGCAGCATGTTCTCTGGCCTCTCTAGTGGAGGACCTCTACTTTTCCTTAGTACCTTGGGTGTTACCTCTGGATCTGGTGCCGGATCCTTGCTCGCGCCAACGCCAAGGCGCTGTCATCATCACCTCGGCACAGTCAGGGGAGCGAGTGATGCGCGCCCCGTGAACCACGCTAAGGGGTGGCTCGCCTCCCTCAATGACGTGCCACGGGTGAATGCACGACACATCGATGGCGACGTAGATCTTGTGCGTGCCAAGCTTGACGAAGAGGCTGTTGCGCGGAAGCTATCGTTTGCCGAAGTAGCCAGCCCGGAGATGATGCGCTCGCCGTTGCCGATGAGATTTCCCGTCTGGATCTTCACTCCTGCTAGCGCCGCTAGCCCCACGGTGGGCGCCAACTATCATGGTGGTGTCACGGGAGATGCCATGGATAGGCTAAATGTGGGGACAAGATGCACTAGAGGAATCCATGGAGGGATAGTGTGGTGATTCCACACATAGATGCTTTGTATTCTTCAAGCTCGAAGAGTTACAAGTTCTCCTTGAGCTGCATGGGGAAGAGGAGGAAGAAGGAACTCTCTTACTCTCACCACAACTTTGCTCTCAAGAACGCACTACTCAGATGCCAATCAACCAAGTAAAACTCAACCCTTTCTACAGAGGCCCTAGCCCTCCTTATATAGGGGAGGCTAGGTCTCCAATTAGGGAATATGCCTCCTCCCAAAATAGCAAACCGATCGGGTCACTTTTCCCATCGTAAGCCATGTAGAGGCTACGTGAGCCCCTGCTGCGCCAGCGTCATCCGACAAAGGCAACGTCACCCTTGTCGGCCACGCTTCGGTGGTCCTTCCCTCTGTCCGCTTCGCTCATGCTCCAGCATACAAAGACCTCCTTTTGACTAGCGAGATACCTTCCTTCTCTTGCAAGCCTGATATAACCCGGATCGTGCTTGGTTAATCCGGCTCCGTGGGTACCTACATACAACATATATAAATCCTGTCGGCATACAACATAGGTCGGCCGGAACCCAGTTAGGTCGACAGCCTCCGGTCCGGGTTACTCCGTGATTCGGCCAACCTTGAGGTGACTCGGCCAGCACTTGCTTTGACCTTGCCGTACCTCGGCTAACTCAACCTTTATACCCCGGCATGACCCTACCCGGGGGTATCCCCCCGACAGTCATTGGATGTGTGTTCTTCTCATGAACCACACCTAGTGTCATTGCATGTATGTTCCTCTAAACAAGCCACATAAGGATCCACCAGTGTCATTGCATGTCTGTTCTTTTCATGAACCACACCCAGTGTCATTGCATGTGTGTTCTTCTAAACAAACCACATAAGTCATTGCATGTCTGTTCTTTTCATGAACCACACCCGGTGTCATTGCATGTGTGTTCCTCTAGACAAACCACATAAGGATCCACCGGTGTCACTGCATGTCTGTTCTTTTCATGAACCACATAACGATCCACAAGGGTCATTGCATGTGTGTTCTTCTCATGAACCACACATGGATCCACCAGTGTCATTGCATGTCTATTCATTTCATGAACCACATCTAGAGTCATTGCATGTCTGTTACTTCCATAAACCACACATGAATCCACCGGTGTCATTGCAAGTTTATTCTTTTCATGAACCACACCCAGTGTCATTGCATGTCTGTTCTTTTCATGAGCAACATAAGGATCCACCGGTGTCATTGCATGTTTGTTCTTCTCACAAACCACACAAGGATCCACCTAGTGTCATTGCATGTCTGTTCTTTTCATGAACCACACCCGGTGTCATTGCATGTGTCTTCCTCTAGACAAACCACATCAAGATCCACCGGTGTCATTGCATGTCTGTTCTTTTCATGAACCACATAAGGATCCACTAGTGTCATGGGATGTGTGTTCTTCTCATGAACCACACATGGATCCACCAGTGTCATTACATGTCTATTATTTTCATGAACCACAGCTAGAGTCATTGCATGTATGTTACTTCCATAAACCACACATGGATCCACCGGTGTCATTGCATGTCTCTTCTTTTCATGAACCACACCCAGTGTCATTGCATATCTGTTCTTTTCATGAACCACATAAGGATCCACCAGTGTCAATTCATGTCTGTTCTTCTCACAAACCACAGAAGGATCCACCTAGTGTCATTGCATGTCTATTCTTTTCATGAACCACACCAGTGTCATTGCATGTGTGTTCCTCTAGACAAACCACATCAGGATCCACCGGTGTCATTGCATGTATGTTCTTTTCATGAACCACACCCAGTGTCATTTCAGGTTTGTTCTTCTAAACAAACCACATAAGTCATTGCATGTCTGTTCTTTTCATGAACCACACCCGGTGTCATTGCATGTGTGTTGCTCTAGACAAACCACATAAGGATCCACCGGTGTCACTGCATGTCTGTTCTTTTCATGAACCACATAAGGATCCACAAGTGTCATTGGATGTGTGTTCTTCTCATGAACCACACATGGATCCACCAGTGTCATTGCATGTCTGTTCTTTTCATGAACCACAGCTAGAGTCATTGCATGTGTGTTACTTCCATAAACCACACATGGATCCACCGGTGTCATTGCATGCATGTTCTTTTCATGAACCACATCCAGTGTCATTCCATGTCAGTTCTTTTCATGAACCACATGAGGATCCACCGGTGTCATTGCATGTCTATTCTTTTCATGAACCACATAAGGATCCACCAGTGTCATTGCATGTCTGTTCTTTTCATGAACCACACCTAGTGTCATTGCATGTGTGTTCCTCTAGACAAACCACATAAAGATCCACTGGTGTCACTGCATGTCTGTTCTTTTCATGAACCACATAAGGATCCACTAGTGTCATTGGATGTGTGTTCTTTTCGTGAACCACACCCAGTGTGATTGCATGTTTGTTCCTCTAAACAAACCACATAAGGATCCACCGGTAATATTGCATGTCTCTTCTTTTCATGAACCACACTCAGTTTCATTGCATGTGTGTTCTTATAAACAAACCACATAAGTCATTGCATGTCTATTCTTTTCATGACCACACCCGGTGTAATTGCATGTGTGTTCCTCTAGACAAACCACATAAGGATCCGCCGGTGTCACTGCATGTCTGTTCTTTTCATGAACCACATAAGGATCCACCAGTGTCATTGGATGTGTGTTCTTGTCATGAACCACACATGGATCCACCAGTGTCATTGCATGTCTGTTCTTTTCATGAACCACAGCTAGAGTCATTGCATGTCTGTTACTTCCATAAACCACACATGGATCCACCGGTGTCATTGCATGTCTATTATTTTCATGAACCACACCCAGTGTCATTGCATGTCAGTTCTTTTCATGAACCACATGAGGATCCACCGGTGTCATTGCATGTCTGTTCTTTTCATGAACCACATAAGGATCCACCAGTGTCATTGCATGTCTATTATTGTCATGAACCACACCCAGTGTCATTGCATGTGTGTTCCTCTAGACAAACCACATAAGGATCCACTGGTGTCACTACATGTCAGTTCATTTCATGAACCACATAAGGATCCACTAGTGTCATTAGATGTGTGTTCTTTTCATGAACCACACCCAGTGTCATTGCATGTGTGTTCCTCTAGACAAACCACATAAGGATCTACTGGTGTCACTGCATGTGTGTTCTTTTCATGAACCACATAAGGATCCATCAGTGTCATTGGATGTGTGTTCTTTTCATGAACTGATGACCCACAAGTATAGGGGGTGTATCCCAGTATTTTCGATAAGTAAGAGTGTCGAATCCAACGAGGAGTAGAAGGTGCTGGCTAGTGGTATGGATCAGGAATTCTCTGCAAATACTTAGCGAACAGATTTTTAGGGGTTTTCTATAAAGCAAGTAAACAAAGTACGAGTAAATAAAAGACAATAGGAATAAATGCAGCAAGTGGCCCAATCCTTTATGCATCAAAGGACAAGCCGGTTGTATTTCTATTGATGACCAAACGTTCTCGAGGACACATGGGAAGACTGTCAAGTGCTTTCGCTTCATATAGTTGATTAATCTTCTCTAGCTTGCTAAGTGTTGTGTGGGTGAACCTGTGCTAATGTACCGCCCCATCCAAGACTAATACATACTTGTGATTATACCCCTTGCAAACATCCGTAAGTACAAGAAAGTAATTAAGGTAGAAACCTAACCACAACTTTAAACTCTAAGACCCTTACGTCCCTTGTGCAATGGTTTCCTACCGGTGGTTCAGGTTTCTGTCACTCTGGTAACCCCTACGATTAGTAGCCAAATACACAATGCATTCCCCTAGGCCCATATAGGTGAAGTGTCATGTAGTCGACGTTCACATGACACCACTAGAAGAAGTACACCACAACTTAAATAACAATCTATTGAATCTTTCTCAGCACAACTCCACTACTAACAACAAGACTTCTCCCATGTCCTCAAGAACAAAACGAACTACTCACAAGACATCATATGGATCAGAGATGAAATAATGATGTATAACAATCTGAACATAAACAATAATTCAATGGTTCACTCAATAGCATCAACTACAAAGAGTAATCAACACCGGCAAAGTTTCCCCTACGAACTATGCAAGATTCAACTCAATTGTTACAACAATATGGAGATGGTGATGAGGGTGCTGATGGTGATGATGGTGGTGATGATGATGATGATCCCGATGAAGTCCAACTTGATGGTGGTGTTGATGGCGACGATCTCCCCTCTCCAGGAAGGAATTTCCCCGGCAGAAATCTGTCTGCCGCAGAGATCTTTCTCTCTCGGTGTTTTCCGCCCCGCGGAGGCGGCGAAACCTTTCTATGTTCTCTCCCCAAGTCTTAGGGTTTCGGGAGGTTGATATACACTAGAGGGGAGATGCTGGAGTGGGCCAGGGCGGCCACACCACTCCCAGGCGCGGCCTAGACCTGCCCGCGCCATGGGGTGGTGTGGGCCCCCTGTGGCCCACCTCCACTCCATCTTCTGGCATCCTGAGTCTTCTGGAAAAATAGGATTTTCGTATATTTTCTCGGATTTTCTGATCTTCATGAATTTTGCCTCCAAACAGCACCTTTTCCACTAGAATCCTGACTGCAGCGGTCCATGCTCCAAAATTCATCAACCATGCAAAAAGAGATGAAATAACATAAGTATCACCTCTCAATACGAAATATATCTATGAATAATAGTGAATTAAGACATACAATAGTTATGCAAAATGGACGTATCTTGAACCATACCCAGTGTGATTGCATGTCTGTTCCTCTAAAAAAACCACATAAGGATCCACCTGTGTCATTGCATGTCTATTCTTTTCATGAACCACACCTAGTGTCATTGCATGTGTGTTCTTCTAAACAAACCACATAAGTCATTACATGTCTGTTCTTTTCATGAACCACACCCGGTGTCATTGCATGTGTGTTCCTCTAGAAAAAACACATAAGCATCCACTGGTGTCACTTGATGTCTGTTCTTTTCATGAACCACATAAGGATCCACCAGTGTCATTGGATGTGTGTTCTTCTCATGAACCCCACATGGATCCACCAGTGTCATTGCATGTATGTTCTTTTCATGAACCACAACTAGAGTCATTGCATGTCTTTTACTTCCATAAACCAAACATGGATCCACCAGTGTCATTGCATGTCTATTCTTTTCATGAACCACACCGAGTGTCATTGCATGTGTGTTCTTCTAAATAGACCACATAAGTCATTGCATGTCTGTTCTTTTCATGAACCACACCCGGTCATGTGTGTTCCTATAGGCAAACCACATAAGGATCCACCGGTGTCACTTCATGTCTGTTCTTTTCATGAACCACTCCTAGAGTCATTGCATGTCTGTTACTTCCATAAACCACACATGGATCCACCGGTGTCATTGCATGTTTGTTCTTTTCATGAACCACACCCAGTGTCATTGCATGTCTGTTCTTTTCATGAACCACATAAGGATCCACCAGTGTCATTTCATGCCTGTTCTTCTCACAAACCACAAAAGGATCCAAATAGTGTCATTGCATGTCTGTTATTTTCATGAACCACACCCGGTGTCATTGCATGTGTGTTCCTCTAGACAAACCACATAAGGATCCACCGGTGTCATTGCATGTGTGTTCCTCTAAACAAACCACATAAGGATCCACCAGTGTCATTGCATGTCTGTTCTTTTCATGAACCACACCCAGTGTCATTGCATGTGTGTTCTTCTAAAAAAACCACATAAGTCATTGCATGTCTGTTCTTTTCATGAACCACACCCGGTGTCATTGCATGTGTGTTCCTCTAGACAAACCACATAAGGATCCACCGGTGTCGCTGCATGTTTGTCCTTTTCATGAACCACATAAGGATCCACAAGTGTCATTGGATGTGTGTTCTTCTCATGAACCACACATGGATCCACCAGTGTCATTGCATGTTTGTTCTTTTCATGAACCATAGCTACAGTCATTGCATGTGTGTTACTTCCATAAACCACACATGGATCCACCGATGTCATTGCATGTCTGTTCTTTTCATGAACCACACCCAGTGTCATTGCATGTTAGTTCTTTTCATGAACCACACGAGGATTCACCGGTGTCATTGCATGTCTATTCTTTTGATGAACCACATAAGGATCCATAGTGTCATTGCATATCTGTTCTTTTCATGAACCACACCCAGTGTCATTGCATGTGTGTTCCTCTAGACAAACCACATAAGGATCCACTGGTGTCACTACATGTGTGTTCTTTTCATGAACCACATAAGGATCCAGCAGTGTCATTGGATGTGTGTTCTTTTCATGAACCACATCCAGTGTGATTGCATGTCTGTTCCTCTAAACAAACCACATAAGGATCCACTAGTGTCATTGCATGTCTGTTCTTTTCATGAACCACACCCAGTGTCATTGCATGTGTGTTCTTCTAAACAAACCACATAAGTCATTACATGTATGTTCTTTTCATGAACCACACCCGGTGTCATTGCATGTGTGTTCCTCTAGACAAACCACATAAGCATCCACCGGTGTCACTTCATGTCTGTTCTTTTCATGAACCACATAAGGATCCACCAGTGTCATTGGATGTGTGTTCTTTTCATGAACCCCACATGGATCCACCAGTGTCATTGCATGTTTGTTCTTTTCATGAACCACATCTAGAGTCATTGCATGTCTGTTACTTCCATAAATCACACATGGATCCACCAGTGTCATTGCATGTCTGTTCTTTTCATGAACCACACCTAGTGTCATTGCATGTGTGTTCTTCTAAACAGACCACATAAGTCCTTGCATGTCTGTTATTTTCATGAACCACACCTAGTGTCATTGAATGTGTGTTCCTCTAGACAAACCACATAAGGATCCACCGATGTCACTACATGTCTGTTCTTTTCATGAACCACATAAGGATCCAACAGTGTCATTGGATGTGTGTTCTTCTCATGAACCCCACATGGATCCACAAGTGTCATTGCATGTCTGTTCTTTTCATGAACCACAGCTAGAGTCATTGCATGTCTGTTACTTCCATAAACCACACATGAGTCCACCGGTGTCATTGCATGTCTGTTCTTTTCATGAACCACACCCAGTGTCATTGCATGTCTATTCTTTTCATGAACCACATAGGGATCCAACAGTGTCATTTCATGTATGTTCTTCTCACAAACCAGACATGGATCCAAATAGTGTCAATGCATGTCTGTTCTTTTCATGAACCACACCCGGTGTCATTGCATGTCTTGTCCTCTAGACAAACCACATAAGTATCCACCAATGTCATTGCATGTATGTTCCTCTAAACAAACCACATAAGTCATTGCATGTCCGTTCTTTTCATGAACCACACCCAGTGTCATTGCATGTGTGTTCTTCTAAACAAACCACATAAGTCATTGCATGTATGTTCTTTTCATGAACCACACCCAGTGTCATTGCATGTGTGTTCCTCTAGACAAACCACATAAGGATCCACCGATGTCACTGCATGTCTGTTCTTTTCATAAACCACATAAGGATCAACTAGTGTCATTGGATGTGTTCTTCTCATGAACCACACATGGATCCACTAGTGTCATTGCATGTTTGTTCTTTTCATGAACCACAGCTAGAGTCATTGCATGTGTCTTACTTCCATAAACCACACATGGATCCACCGGTGTCATTGCATGTCTGTTCTTTTCATGAACCACACCCAGTGTCATTGCATGTCAGTTCTTTTCATGAACCACATAAGGATCCACCGGTGTCATTGCATGTCAGTTCTTTTCATGAACCACTCCTAGAGTCATTGCATGTCTGTTACTTCCATAAACCACACATGGATCCACCGGTGTCATTGCATGTTTGTTCTTTTCATGAACCACACCCAGTGTCATTGCATGTCTGTTCTTTTCATGAACCACATAAGGATCCACCAGTGTCATTTAATGCCTGTTCTTCTCACAAACCACAAAAGGTTCCAAATAGTGTCATTGCATGTCTGTTATTTTCATGAACCACACCCGGTGTCATTGCATGTGTGTTCCTCTAGACAAACCACATAAGGATCCACCGGTGTCATTGCATGTGTGTTCCTCTAAACAAACCACATAAGGATCCACCAGTGTCATTGCATGTCTGTTCTTTTCATGAACCACACCCAGTGTCATTGCATGTGTGTTCTTCTAAAAAAACCACATAAGTCATTGCATGTCTGTTCTTTTCATGAACCACACCCGGTGTCATTGCATGTGTGTTCCTCTAGACAAACCACATAAGGATCCACCGGTGTCGCTGCATGTTTGTCCTTTTCATGAACCACATAAGGATCCACAAGTGTCATTGGATGTGTGTTCTTCTCATGAACCACACATGGATCCACCAGTGTCATTGCATGTTTGTTCTTTTCATGAACCATAGCTACAGTCATTGCATGTGTGTTACTTCCATAAACCACACATGGATCCACCGATGTCATTGCATGTCTGTTCTTTTCATGAACCACACCCAGTGTCATTGCATGTTAGTTCTTTTCATGAACCACACGAGGATTCACCGGTGTCATTGCATGTCTATTCTTTTGATGAACCACATAAGGATCCATAGTGTCATTGCATATCTGTTCTTTTCATGAACCACACCCAGTGTCATTGCATGTGTGTTCCTCTAGACAAACCACATAAGGATCCACTGGTGTCACTACATGTGTGTTCTTTTCATGAACCACATAAGGATCCAGCAGTGTCATTGGATGTGTGTTCTTTTCATGAACCACATCCAGTGTGATTGCATGTCTGTTCCTCTAAACAAACCACATAAGGATCCACTAGTGTCATTGCATGTCTGTTCTTTTCATGAACCACACCCAGTGTCATTGCATGTGTGTTCTTCTAAACAAACCACATAAGTCATTACATGTATGTTCTTTTCATGAACCACACCCGGTGTCATTGCATGTGTGTTCCTCTAGACAAACCACATAAGCATCCACCGGTGTCACTTCATGTCTGTTCTTTTCATGAACCACATAAGGATCCACCAGTGTCATTGGATGTGTGTTCTTTTCATGAACCCCACATGGATCCACCAGTGTCATTGCATGTTTGTTCTTTTCATGAACCACATCTAGAGTCATTGCATGTCTGTTACTTCCATAAACCACACATGGATCCACCAGTGTCATTGCATGTCTGTTCTTTTCATGAACCACACCTAGTGTCATTGCATGTGTGTTCTTCTAAACAGACCACATAAGTCATTGCATGTCTGTTATTTTCATGAACCACACCTGGTGTCATTGCATGTGTGTTCCTCTAGACAAACCACATAAGGATCCACCGATGTCACTACATGTCTGTTCTTTTCATGAACCACATAAGGATCCAACAGTGTCATTGGATGTGTGTTCTTCTCATGAACCCCACATGGATCCACAAGTGTCATTGCATGTCTGTTCTTTTCATGAACCACAGCTAGAGTCATTGCATGTCTGTTACTTCCATAAACCACACATGAGTCCACCGGTGTCATTGCATGTCTGTTCTTTTCATGAACCACACCCAGTGTCATTGCATGTCTATTCTTTTCATGAACCACATAGGGATCCAACAGTGTCATTTCATGTATGTTCTTCTCACAAACCAGACATGGATCCAAATAGTGTCAATGCATGTCTGTTCTTTTCATGAACCACACCCGGTGTCATTGCATGTCTTGTCCTCTAGACAAACCACATAAGTATCCACCAATGTCATTGCATGTATGTTCCTCTAAACAAACCACATAAGTCATTGCATGTCCGTTCTTTTCATGAACCACACCCAGTGTCATTGCATGTGTGTTCTTCTAAACAAACCACATAAGTCATTGCATGTCTGTTCTTTTCATGAACCACACCCAGTGTCATTGCATGTGTGTTCCTCTAGACAAACCACATAAGGATCCACCGATGTCACTGCATGTCTGTTCTTTTCATAAACCACATAAGGATCAACTAGTGTCATTGGATGTGTTCTTCTCATGAACCACACATGGATCCACTAGTGTCATTGCATGTTTGTTCTTTTCATGAACCACAGCTAGAGTCATTGCATGTGTCTTACTTCCATAAACCACACATGGATCCACCGGTGTCATTGCATGTCTGTTCTTTTCATGAACCACACCCAGTGTCATTGCATGTCAGTTCTTTTCATGAACCACATAAGGATCCACCGGTGTCATTGCATGTCAGTTCTTTTCATGAACCACATAAGGATCCACCAGTGTCATTGCATGTCTAATCTTTTCATGAACCACACCCAGTGTCATTGCATGTGTGTTCCTCTAGACAAACCACATAAGGATCCACTGGTGTCACTACATGTCTGTTCTTTTCATGAACCACATAAGGATCCACTAGTGTCATTCGATGTGTGTTCTTTTCATGAACCACACCTAGTGTGATTGCTTGTCTGTTCCTCTAAACAAACCACATAAGGATCCACTAGTGTCATTGCATGTTTGTTCTTTTCATGAACCACACCCAGTGTCATTGCATGTGTGTTCTTCTAAACAAACCACATAAGTCATTGCATGTCTGTTCTTTTCATGAACCACACCCGGTGTAATTGCATGTGTGTTCCTCTAGACAAACCACATAAGGATCCACCGGTGTCACTGCATATCTGTTGTTTTCATGAACCACATAAGGATCCACCAGTGTCATTGGATGTGTGTTCTTCTCATGAACCCCACATGGATCCACCAGTGTCATTGCATATCTATTCTTTTCATGAACCACACCTAGAGTCATTGCATGTCTGTTACTTCCATAAACCACACATGGATCCACTAGTGTCATTGCATGTCTGTTCTTTTCATGAACCACACCTAGTGTCATTGCATGTCTATTCTTTTCATGAACCACATAAGGATCCAACAGTGTCATTTCATGTATGTTCTTCTCACAAACCAGACAAGGATCCAAATAGTGTCATTGCATGTCTGTTCTTTTCATGAACCACACCTAGTGTCATTGCATGTGTGTTCTTCTAAACAGACCACATAAGTCATTGCATGTCTATTCTTTTAATGAACCATACCCGTGTCATTGCATGTGTCTTCCTCTAGACAACCCACATAAGGATCCACCGGTGTCACTGCATGTCTGTTCTTTTCATGAACCACATAAGGATCCACAGTGTCATTGGATGTGTGTTCTTATCATGAACCCCACATGGATCCACCAGTGTCATTGCATGTCTGTTCTTTTCATGAACCACACCTAGAGTCGATGCATGTCTGTTACTTCCGTAAACCACAAATGGATCCACCGGTGTCATTGCATGTTTGTTCTTTTCATGAACCACACCCAGTGTCATTGCATGTCTGTTCTTTTCATGAACCACATAAGGATCCACCAGTGTCATTGCATGTCTGTTCTTCTAACAAACCACACAAGGATCCACCTAGTGTCATTGCATATCTGTTCTTTTCATGAACCACACCCGGTGTCATTGCATGTGTGTTCCTCTAGACATATCACATAGGGATCCACTGGTGTCACTGCATGTCTGTTCTTTTCATGAACCACATAAGGATCCACGAGTGCCATTGGATGTGTGTTCTTCTCATGAACCACACCCAGTGTCATTGCATGTCTATTCCTCTAAACAAACCACATAAGCATCCACCAGTGTCATTGCATGTCTATTCTTTTCATGAGCCACACCCAGTGTCATTGCATGTGTGTTCTTCTAAACAAACCACATAAGTCATTGCATGTCTGTACTTTTCATGAACCACACCCGGTGTCATTGCATGGGTGTTCCTCTAGACAAACGACAAAAGGATCCACCGGTGTCACTACATGTCTGTTCTTTTCATGAACCACATAAGGATCCACCAGTGTCATTGGACGTGTGTTCTTCTCATGAACCACACATGGATCCACCAGTGTCATTGCATGTCTGTTCTTTTCATGAACCACAGCTAGAGTCATTGCATGTGTGTTACTTCCATAAACCACACATGGATCCACCGGTGTCATTGCATGTCTGTTATTTTCATGAACCACACCCAGTGTCATTGCATGTCAGTTCTTTTCATGAACCACATAAGGATCCACTAGTGTCATTGCATGTCTGTTCTTTTCATGAACCACACCCAGTGTCATTGCATGTGTGTTCCTCTAGACAAACCACATAGGGATCCACTGGTGTCACTGCATGTCTGTTCTTTTCATGAACCACATAAGGATCTACTGGTGTCATTGGATGTGTGTTATTTTCATGAACTACACCTAGTGTGATTGCATGTCTCTTCTTTTCATGAGCCACACCCAGTGTTATTGCATGTGTGTTCTTCTAAACAAACCACATAAGTCATTGCATGTCTGTTCTTTTCATGAACCACACCCAGTGTCATTGCATGTGTGTTCCTCTAGACAAACGACAAAAGGATCCACCGGTGTCACTACATGTCTGTTCTTTTCATGAACCACATAAGGATCCACCAGTGTCATTGGACGTGTGTTCTTCTCATGAACCACACATGGATCCACCAGTGTCATTGCATGTCTGTTCTTTTCATGAACCATAGCTAGAGTCATTGCATGTGTGTTACTTCCATAAACCACACATGGATCCACCGGTGTCATTGCATGTCTGTTCTTTTCATGAACCACACCCAGTGTCATTGCATGTCAGTTCTTTTCATGAACCACAGAAGGATCCACTAGTGTCATTGCATGTCTGTTCTTTTCATGAACCACACCCAGTGTCATTGCATGTGTGTTCCTCTAGACAAACCACATAAGGATCCACTGGTGTCACTGCATGTCTGTTCTTTTCATGAACCACATAAAGATCTACTGGTGTCATTGGATGTGTGTTATTTTCATGAACTACACCTAGTGTGATTGCATGTCTCTTCTTTTCATGAACCATACCAAGTGTCATTGCATGTGTGTTCTTCTAAACAAACCACATAAGTCATTGCATGTCTGTTCTTTTCATGAACCACACCCAGTGTAATTGCATGTGTGTTCCTCTAGACAAACCACATAAGGATCCACCGGTGTCACTCCATGTCTGTTCTTTTCATGAACCACACAAGGATCCACCAATGTCATTGGATGTGTGTTCTTCTCATGAACCACACATGGATCCACCAGTGTCATTGCATGTCTGTTATTTTCATGAACCACAGCTAGAGTCATTGCATGTCTATGACTTCCAAAAACCACACATGGATCCACCGGTGTCATTGCATGTCTGTTCTTTTCATGAACCACGCCTAGTGTCATTGCATGTCAGTCTTTTCATGAACCACATAAGGATCCACCGGTGTCATTGTATGTCTATTCTTTTCATGAACCACATAAGGATCCACCAGTGTAATTGCATGTCTGTTCTTTTCATAAACCACACCCAGTGTCATTGCATGTGTGTTCCTCTGGACAAACCACATAAGAATCCACTAGTGTCACTACATGTGTGTTCTATTCATGAACCACATAAGGATCCACCAGTGTCATTGCATGTCTGTTCTTTTCATGAACCACACCTAGTGTCATTGCATGTGTGTTCTTCTAAACAAACCACATAAGTCATTGCATGTCTGTTCTTTTCATGAACTACACCCGGTGTCATTGCATGTGTGTTCCTCTAGACAAACGACATAAGGATCCACCGGTGTCACTGCATGTCTGTTCTTTTCATGAACCACATAAGGATCCACCAGTGTCATTGGATGTGTGTTCTTCTCATGAACCATACATGGATCCACCAGTGTCATTGCATGTCTATTCTTTTCATGAACCAGAGCTAGAGTCATTGCATGTCTGTTACTTCCATAAACCACACATGGATCCACAAGTGTCATTGCATGTCTGTTCTTTTCATGAACCACACACAGTGTCATTGCATGTCAGTTCTTTTCATGAACCACATAAGGATCCACCGGTGTCATTGCATGTCTATTCTTTTCATGAACCACATAAGGATCCACCAGTGTCATTGCATGTCTGTTCTTTTCATGAACCACACCCAGTGTCATTGCATGTGTGTTCCTCTAGACACACCACATAAGGATCCATTGGTGTCACTGCATGTCTAATCTTTTCATGAGCCACATAAGGATCCACCAGTTTCATTGGATGTCTGTTCTTTTCATGAACCACACCCAGTGTGATTGCACGTCTGTTCCTCTAAACAAACCACATAAGGATCCACCAGTGTCATTGGATGTATGTTCTTTTCATGAACCACACCCAGTGTCATTGCATGTGTGTTCTTCTAAACAAACCACATAAGGATCCACCGGTGTCACTACATGTCTGTTCTTTTCATGAACCACATTAGGATCCACCAGTGTCATTAGATGTGTGTTCTTCTCATGAACCCCACATGGATCCACCAGTGTCATTGCATGTCTGTTCTTTTCATGAACCATAGCTAGAGTCATTGCATGTCTATTACTTCCATAAACCACACATGGATCCACCAGTGTCATTGCATGTATGTTCTTTTCATGAACCACACCTTGTGTCATTGCATGTGTGTTCTTCTAAACATAACACATAAGTCATTGCATGTCTGTTTTTTTCATGAACCACACCCATGTCATTGCATGTGTGTTCCTCTAGATAAACCACATAAGGATCCACCGGTGTCACTTCATGTCTATTATTTTCATGAACCACATAAGGATCCACCAGTGTCATTGGATGTGTGTTCTTCTCATGAACCCCACATGGATCCACGAGTGTCATTGCATGTCTGTTCTTTTCATGATCCACAGCTAGAGTCATTGCATGTCTATTACTTCCATAAACCACACATGGATCCACCGGTGTCATTGCATGTATGTTCTTTTCATGAACCACACCAAGTGTCGTTGCATCTCTGTTCTTTTCATGAACCACATAAGGATCCACCAGTGTCATTGCATGTCTGTTCTTCTAACAAACCACACAAGGATCCAGCTAGTGTCATTGCATGTCTGTTCTTTTCATGAACCACACCCGGTGTCATTGCATGTGTGTTCCTCTAGACAAACCACATAAGGATCCACTGGTGTCACAGCATGTCTGTTCTTTTCATGAACCACATAAGGACCCACGAGTGCCATTGGATGTGTGTTCTTCTCATGAATCACACCCAGTGTCATTGCATGTCTGTTCCTCCAAAGAAACCACATAAGGATCCACCAGTGTCATTGCATGTCTGTTTTTTCATGAGCCACATCCAGTGTCATTGCATGTGTGTTCTTTTAAACAAACCACATAAGTCATTGCATGTCAGTTCTTTTCATGAACCACACAAAGTGTCATTGCATGTCAGTTCTTTTCCTGAACCACATAAGGATCCACCGGTGTCATTGCATGTCTATTCTTTTCATGAACCACATAAGGATCCACCAGTGTCATCGCATGTCTGTTCTTTTCATGAACCACACCCAGTGTCATTGCATATGTGTTCCTCTAGACAAACCACATAAGGATCCACTGGTGTCACTGCATGTCTAATCTTTTCATGAACCACATACGGATCCACCAGTGTCATTGGATGTGTGTTCTTTTCATGAACCACACCCAGTGTGATTGCATGTCTATTCCTCTAAACAAACCACATAAGAATCCACCAGTGTCATTGCATGTCTGTTCTTTTCATGAACCACACCTAGTGTCATTGCATGTGTGTTCTTCTAAACAAACCACATAAGGATCCACTGGTGTCACTGCATGTCTGTTCTTTTCATGAACCACATAAGGATCCACCAGTGTCATTAGATGTGTGTTCTTCTCATGAACCCGACATGGATCCACCAGTGTCATTGCATGTCTGTTATTTTCATGAACCATAGCTAGAGTCATTGCATGTCTATTACTTCCATAAACCACACATGGATCCACCAGTGTCATTGCATGTCTGTTCTTTTCATGAACCACACCTAGTGTCATTGCATGTGTGTTCTTCTAAACAGAATACATAAGTCATTGCATGTCTGTTCTTTTCATGAACCACACCCATGTCATTGCATGTGTGTTCCTCTAGATAAACCACATAAGGATCCACCGGTGTCACTGCATGTCTATTCTTTTCATGAACCACATAAGGATCCACCAGTGTCATTGCATGTCTGTTCTTCTAACAAACCACACAAGGATCCACCTAGTGTCATTGCATATCTGTTCTTTTCATGAACCACACCCGGTGTCATTGCATGTGTGTTCCTCTAGACATATCACATAGGGATCCACTGGTGTCACTGCATGTCTGTTCTTTTCATGAACCACATAAGGATCCACGAGTGCCATTGGATGTGTGTTCTTCTCATGAACCACACCCAGTGTCATTGCATGTCTATTCCTCTAAACAAACCACATAAGCATCCACCAGTGTCATTGCATGTCTGTTCTTTTCATGAGCCACACCCAGTGTCATTGCATGTGTGTTCTTCTAAACAAACCACATAAGTCATTGCATGTCTGTACTTTTCATGAACCACACCCGGTGTCATTGCATGTGTGTTCCTCTAGACAAACGACAAAAGGATCCACCGGTGTCACTACATGTCTGTTCTTTTCATGAACCACATAAGGATCCACCAGTGTCATTGGACGTGTGTTCTTCTCATGAAACACACATGGATCCACCAGTGTCATTGCATGTCTGTTCTTTTCATGAACCACAGCTAGAGTCATTGCATGTGTGTTACTTCCATAAACCACACATGGATCCACCGGTGTCATTGCATGTCTGTTATTTTCATGAACCACACCCAGTGTCATTGCATGTCAGTTCTTTTCATGAACCACATAAGGATCCACTAGTGTCATTGCATGTCTGTTCTTTTCATGAACCACACCCAGTGTCATTGCATGTGTGTTCCTCTAGACAAACCACATAGGGATCCACTGGTGTCACTGCATGTCTGTTCTTTTCATGAACCACATAAGGATCTACTGGTGTCATTGGATGTGTGTTATTTTCATGAACTACACCTAGTGTGATTGCATGTCTCTTCTTTTCATGAGCCACACCCAGTGTTATTGCATGTGTGTTCTTCTAAACAAACCACATAAGTCATTGCATGTCTGTTCTTTTCATGAACCACACCCGGTGTCATTGCATGTGTGTTCCTCTAGACAAACGACAAAAGGATCCACCGGTGTCACTACATGTCTGTTCTTTTCATGAACCACATAAGAATCCACCAGTGTCATTGGACGTGTGTTCTTCTCATGAACCACACATGGATCCACCAGTGTCATTGCATGTCTGTTATTTTCATGAACCATAGCTAGAGTCATTGCATGTCTATTACTTCCAAAAACCACACATGGATCCACCGGTGTCATTGCATGTCTGTTCTTTTCATGAACCACGCCTAGTGTCATTGCATGTCAGTCTTTTCATGAACCACATAAGGATCCACCGGTGTCATTGTATGTCTATTCTTTTCATGAACCACATAAGGATCCACCAGTGTAATTGCATGTCTGTTCTTTTCATAAACCACACCCAGTGTCATTGCATGTGTGTTCCTCTGGACAAACCACATAAGAATCCACTAGTGTCACTACATGTGTGTTCTATTCATGAACCACATAAGGATCCACCAGTGTCATTGCATGTCTGTTCTTTTCATGAACCACACCTAGTGTCATTGCATGTGTGTTCTTCTAAACAAACCACATAAGTCATTGCATGTCTGTTCTTTTCATGAACCACACCCGGTGTCACTGCATGTGTGTTCCTCTAGACAAACGACATAAGGATCCACCGGTGTCACTGCATGTCTGTTCTTTTCATGAACCACATAAGGATCCACCAGTGTCATTGGATGTGTGTTCTTCTCATGAACCATACATGGATCCACCAGTGTCATTGCATGTCTATTCTTTTCATGAACCACAGCTAGAGTCATTGCATGTCTGTTACTTCCATAAACCACACATGGATCCACAAGTGTCATTGCATGTCTGTTCTTTTCATGAACCACACACAGTGTCATTGCATGTCAGTTCTTTTCATGAACCACATAAGGATCCACCGGTGTCATTGCATGTCTATTCTTTTCATGAACCACATAAGGATCCACCAGTGTCATTGCATGTCTGTTCTTTTCATGAACCACACCCAGTGTCATTGCATGTGTGTTCCTCTAGACAAACCACATAAGGATCCATTGGTGTCACTGCATGTCTAATCTTTTCATGAGCCACATAAGGATCCACCAGTGTCATTGGATGTCTGTTCTTTTCATGAACCACACCCAGTGTGATTGCACGTCTGTTCCTCTAAACAAACCACATAAGGATCCACCAGTGTCATTGGATGTATGTTCTTTTCATGAACCACACCCAGTGTCATTGCATGTGTGTTCTTCTAAACAAACCACATAAGGATCCACCAGTGTCACTACATGTCTGTTCTTTTCATGAACCACATTAGGATCCACCAGTGTCATTAGATGTGTGTTCTTCTCATGAACCCCACATGGATCCACCAGTGTCATTGCATGTCTGTTCTTTTCATGAACCATAGCTAGAGTCATTGCATGTCTATTACTTCCATAAACCACACATGGATCCACCAGTGTCATTGCATGTATGTTCTTTTCATGAACCACACCTTGTGTCATTGCATGTGTGTTCTTCTAAACATAACACATAAGTCATTGCATGTCTGTTTTTTTCATGAACCACACCCATGTCATTGCATGTGTGTTCCTCTAGATAAACCACATAAGGATCCACCGGTGTCACTGCATGTCTATTATTTTCATGAACCACATAAGGATCCACCAGTGTCATTGGATGTGTGTTCTTCTCATGAACCCCACATGGATCCACGAGTGTCATTGCATGTCTGTTCTTTTCATGATCCACAACTAGAGTCATTGCATGTCTGTTACTTCCATAAACCACACATGGATCCACCGGTGTCATTGCATGTATGTTCTTTTCATGAACCACACCAAGTGTCGTTGCATCTCTGTTCTTTTCATGAACCACATAAGGATCCACCAGTGTCATTGCATGTCTGTTCTTCTAACAAACCACACAAGGATCCAGCTAGTGTCATTGCATGTCTGTTCTTTTCATGAACCACACCCGGTGTCATTGCATGTGTGTTCCTCTAGACAAACCACATAAGGATCCACTGGTGTCACAGCATGTCTGTTCTTTTCATGAACCACATAAGGACCCACGAGTGCCATTGGATGTGTGTTCTTCTCATGAACCACACCCAGTGTCATTGCATGTCTGTTCCTCCAAAGAAACCACATAAGGATCCACCAGTGTCATTGCATGTCTGTTTTTTCATGAGCCACATCCAGTGTCATTGCATGTGTGTTCTTTTAAACAAACCACATAAGTCATTGCATGTCAGTTCTTTTCATGAACCACACAAAGTGTCATTGCATGTCAGTTCTTTTCATGAACCACATAAGGATCCACCGGTGTCATTGCATGTCTATTCTTTTCATGAACCACATAAGGATCCACCAGTGTCATCGCATGTCTGTTCTTTTCATGAACCACACCAGTGTCATTGCATATGTGTTCCTCTAGACAAACCACATAAGGATCCACTGGTGTCACTGCATGTCTAATCTTTTCATGAACCACATACGGATCCACCAGTGTCATTGGATGTGTGTTCTTTTCATGAACCACACCCAGTGTGATTGCATGTCTATTCCTCTAAACAAACCACATAAGGATCCACCAGTGTCATTGCATGTCTGTTCTTTTCATGAACCACACCTAGTGTCATTGCATGTGTGTTCTTCTAAACAAACCACATAAGGATCCACTAGTGTCACTGCATGTCTGTTCTTTTCATGAACCACATAAGGATCCACCAGTGTCATTAGATGTGTGTTCTTCTCATGAACCCGACATGGATCCACCAGTGTCATTGCATGTCTGTTATTTTCATGAACCATAGCTAGAGTCATTGCATGTCTATTACTTCCATAAACCACACATGGATCCACCAGTGTCATTGCATGTCTGTTCTTTTCATGAACCACACCTAGTGTCATTGCATGTGTGTTCTTCTAAACAGAATACATAAGTCATTGCATGTCTGTTCTTTTCATGAACCACACCCATGTCATTGCATGTGTGTTCCTCTAGATAAACCACATAAGGATCCACCGGTGTCACTGCATGTCTATTCTTTTCATGAACCACATAAGGATCCACCAGTGTCATTGGATGTGTGGTCTTCTCATGAACCCCACATGGATCCACCAGTGTCATTGCATGTCTGTTCTTTTCATGAACCACAGCTAGAGTCATTGCATGTCTGTTACTTCCATAAACCACACATGGATCCACCATTGTCATTGCATGTCTGTTCTTTTCATGAACCACACCCAGTGTCGTTGCATGTCTGTTCTTTTCATGAACCACATAAGGATCCACCAGTGTCATTGCATGTCTGTTCTTTTCATGAACCACACCTGGTGTCATTGCATGTGTGTTCCTCTACACAAACCACATAAGGATCCACTGGTGTCACTTCATGTCTATTCTTTTCATGAGCCACATAAAGATCCACCAGTATCATTGGATGTGTGTTCTCTTCATGAACCACACCCAGTGTGATTGCATGTTTGTTCCTCTAAACAAACCACGCAAGGATCCACCAGTGTTATTGCATGTCTGTTTTTTCATGAGGCACACCCAGTGTCATTGCATGTGTGTTCTTTTAAACAAACCACATACGTCATTGCATGTCTGTTCTTTTCATGAACCACACCCGGTGTCATTGCATGTGTGTTCATCTAGACAAACCACATAAGGATCCACCGGTGTCACTGCTTGTCTGTTCTTTTCATAAACCACATAAGGATCCATTAGTGTCATTGGATGTGTGTTCTTCTCATGAAACACACATGGATCCACTAGTGTCATTGCATGTATGTCTTTTCATGAACCATAGCAAGAGTCATCGCATGTCTGTTACTTCCATAAACCACACATGGATCCACCGGTGTCATTGCATGTATGTTCTTTTCATGAACCACACCCAGTGTCATTGCATGACAGTTCTTTTCATGAACCACATAAGGATCCACCGGTGTCATTGCATGTCTATTCTTTTCATGAACAACATAAGGATCCACCAGTGTCATTGCATGTCTGTTCTTTTCATGAACCACACCCAGTGGCATTGCATGTGTGTTCCTCTAGACAAACCACATAAGGATCCACTGGTGTCACTTCATGTCTGTTCTTTTCATGAACCACAAAAAGATCCACCAGTATCATTGGATGTGTGTTCTCTTCATGAACCACACCCAGTGTGATTGCATGTCTGTTCCTCTAAACAAACCACATAAGGATCCACTAGTGTCATTGCATGTCTGTTCTTTTCATGAACCAAACCCAGTGTAATTGCATGTGTGTTCTTCTAAAGAAACTTTTTTAAGTCATTGCATGTCTGTTCTTTTCATGAACCATACCCGGTGTCATTGCATGTGTGTTCCTCTAGACAAACCACATAAGGATCCACCGGTGTCACTTCATGTCTGTTCTTTTCATGAACCAAATAAGGATCCACCAGTGTCATTGGATGTGTGTTCTTCTCATGAACCCATATGGATCCACCAGTGTCATTGCATGTCTGTTCTTTTCATGAACCACAGCTAGAGTCATTGCATGTCTGTTACTTCCATAAACCACACATGGATTCACCAGTGTCATTGCATGTCTGTTCTTTTCATGATCCACACCTAGTGTCATTGCATGCGTGTTCTTCTAAACAGACCACATAAGTCATTGCATGTCTGTTCTTTTCATGAACCACACCCGGTGTCATTGCATGTGTGTTCCTCTAGACAAACCACATAAGGATCCACCGGTGCACTGCATGTCTGTTCTTTTCATGAACCACATAAGGATACACCAGTGTCATTGGATGTGTGTTCTTCTCATGAACCCCACATGGATCCACAAGTGTCATTGCATGTCTGTTCTTTTCATGAACCACAGCTAGAGTCATTGCATGTCTGTTACTTGCATAAGCCACACATGGATCCACCGCTGTCATTGCATGTCTATTCTTTTCATGAACCACACCCAGTGTCTTTGGATGTATGTTCTTTTCAGGAACCACATAAGGATCCACCAGTGCCATTGCATGTATGTTCTTGTCACAAACCACACAAGGATCCACCTGGTGTCATTGCATGTCTGTTCTTTTCATGAACCACACCCGTTGTCATTGCATGTGTGTTCCTCTAGACAAACCACATAAGGATCCATTGGTGTCACCGCATGTCTAATCTTTTCATGAGCCACATAAGAAACCACCAGTGTCATTGGATGTCTGTTCTTTTCATGAACCACACCCAGTGTGATTGCACGTCTGTTCCTCTAAACAAACCACATAAGGATCCACCAGTGTCATTGGATGTATGTTCTTTTCATGAACCACACCCAGTGTCATTGCATGTGTGTTCTTCTAAACAAACCACATAAGTCATTGCATGTCTGTTCTTTTCATGAACCACACCCGGTGTCATTGCATGTGTGTTCCTCTAGACAAACGACATAAGGATCCACCGGTGTCACTACATGTCTATTCTTTTCATGAACCACATAAGGATCCACCAGTGTCATTGGATGTGTGTTCTTCTCATGAACCACACATTGATCCACCAGTGTCATTGCATGTCTGTTCTTTTCTTGAACGACAGCTAGAGTCATTGGATGTCTGTTACTTCCATAAACCACACATGGATCCACCAGTGTCATTGCATGTCTGTTCTTTTCATGAACCACACACAGTGTCATTGCATGTCAGTTCTTTTCATGAACCACATAAGGATCCACTCGTGTCATTGCATGTCTGTTCTTTTCATGAACCACACCCAGTGTCATTGCATGTGTGTTCCTCTAGACAAACCACATAAGGATCCACTAGTGTCACTGCATGTCTGTGCTTTTCATGAACCACATAAGGATCCACCAGTGTCATCGGATGTGTGTTCTTTTTATGAACCACACCGAGTGTGATTGCATGTCTGTTCCTCTAAACAAACCACATAAGGATCCACTAGTGTCATTGCATGTTTGTTCTTTTCATGAACCACACCCAGTGTCATTGCATGTGCGTTCTTCTAAACAAACCACATAAGGATCCACCGGTGTCACTGCATGTCTGTTACTTCCGTAAACCACAAATGGATCCACCGGTGTCATTGCATGTTTGTTCTTTTCATGAACCACACCCAGTGTCATTGCATGTCTGTTCTTTTCATGAACCACATAAGGATCCACCAGTGTCATTGCATGTCTGTTCTTCTAACAAACCACACAAGGATCCACCTAGTGTCATTGCATATCTGTTCTTTTCATGAACCACACCCGGTGTCATTGCATGTGTGTTCCTCTAGACATATCACATAGGGATCCACTGGTGTCACTGCATGTCTGTTCTTTTCATGAACCACATAAGGATCCACGAGTGCCATTGGATGTGTGTTCTTCTCATGAACCACACCCAGTGTCATTGCATGTCTATTCCTCTAAACAAACCACATAAGCATCCACCAGTGTCATTGCATGTCTGTTCTTTTCATGAGCCACACCCAGTGTCATTGCATGTGTGTTCTTCTAAACAAACCACATAAGTCATTGCATGTCTGTACTTTTCATGAACCACACCCGGTGTCATTGCATGTGTGTTCCTCTAGACAAACGACAAAAGGATCCACCGGTGTCACTACATGTCTGTTCTTTTCATGAACCACATAAGGATCCACCAGTGTCATTGGACGTGTGTTCTTCTCATGAACCACACATGGATCCACCAGTGTCATTGCATGTCTGTTCTTTTCATGAACCACAGCTAGAGTCATTGCATGTGTGTTACTTCCATAAACCACACATGGATCCACCGGTGTCATTGCATGTCTGCTATTTTCATGAACCACACCCAGTGTCATTGCATGTCAGTTCTTTTCATGAACCACATAAGGATCCACTAGTGTCATTGCATGTATGTTCTTTTCATGAACCACACCCAGTGTCATTGCATGTGTGTTCCTCTAGACAAACCACATAGGGATCCACTGGTGTCACTGCATGTCTGTTCTTTTCATGAACCACATAAGGATCTACTGGTGTCATTGGATGTGTGTTATTTTCATGAACTACACCTAGTGTGATTGCATGTCTCTTCTTTTCATGAGCCACACCCAGTGTTATTGCATGTGTGTTCTTCTAAACAAACCACATAAGTCATTGCATGTCTGTTCTTTTCATGAACCACACCCGGTGTCATTGCATGTGTGTTCCTCTAGACAAACGACAAAAGGATCCACCGGTGTCACTACATGTCTGTTCTTTTCATGAACCACATAAGGATCCACCAGTGTCATTGGACGTGTGTTCTTCTCATGAACCACACATGGATCCACCAGTGTCATTGCATGTCTGTTCTTTTCATGAACCATAGCTAGAGTCATTGCATGTGTGTTACTTCCATAAACCACACATGGATCCACCGGTGTCATTGCATGTCTGTTCTTTTCATGAACCACACCCAGTGTCATTGCATGTCAGTTCTTTTCATGAACCACAGAAGGATCCACTAGTGTCATTGCATGTCTGTTCTTTTCATGAACCACACCCAGTGTCATTGCATGTGTGTTCCTCTAGACAAACCACATAAGGATCCACTGGTGTCACTGCATGTCTGTTCTTTTCATGAACCACATAAAGATCTACTGGTGTCATTGGATGTGTGTTATTTTCATGAACTACACCTAGTGTGATTGCATGTCTCTTCTTTTCATGAACCATACCAAGTGTCATTGCATGTGTGTTCTTCTAAACAAACCACATAAGTCATTGCATGTCTGTTCTTTTCATGAACCACACCCAGTGTAATTGCATGTGTGTTCCTCTAGACAAACCACATAAGGATCCACCGGTGTCACTCCATGTCTGTTCTTTTCATGAACCACACAAGGATCCACCAATGTCATTGGATGTGTGTTCTTCTAATGAACCACACATGGATCCAGTGTCATTGCATGTCTGTTATTTTCATGAACCACAGCTAGAGTCATTGCATGTCTATTACTTCCAAAAACCACACATGGATCCACCGGTGTCATTGCATGTCTGTTCTTTTCATGAACCACGCCTAGTGTCATTGCATGTCAGTCTTTTCATGAACCACATAAGGATCCACCGGTGTCATTGTATGTCTATTCTTTTCATGAACCACATAAGGATCCACCAGTGTAATTGCATGTCTGTTCTTTTCATAAACCACACCCAGTGTCATTGCATGTGTGTTCCTCTGGACAAACCACATAAGAATCCACTAGTGTCACTACATGTGTGTTCTATTCATGAACCACATAAGGATCCACCAGTGTCATTGCATGTCTGTTCTTTTCATGAACCACACCTAGTGTCATTGCATGTGTGTTCTTCTAAACAAACCACATAAGTCATTGCATGTCTGTTCTTTTCATGAACCACACCCGGTGTCATTGCATGTGTGTTCCTCTAGACAAACGACATAAGGATCCACCGGTGTCACTGCATGTCTGTTCTTTTCATGAACCACATAAGGATCCACCAGTGTCATTGGATGTGTGTTCTTCTCATGAACCATACATGGATCCACCAGTGTCATTGCATGTCTATTCTTTTCATGAACCACAGCTAGAGTCATTGCATGTCTGTTACTTCCATAAACCACACATGGATCCACAAGTGTCATTGCATGTCTGTTCTTTTCATGAACCACACACAGTGTCATTGCATGTCAGTTCTTTTCATGAACCACATAAGGATCCACCGGTGTCATTGCATGTCTATTCTTTTCATGAACCACATAAGGATCCACCAGTGTCATTGCATGTCTGTTCTTTTCATGAACCACACCCAGTGTCATTGCATGTGTGTTCCTCTAGACAAACCACATAAGGATCCATTGGTGTCACTGCATGTCTAATCTTTTCATGAGCCACATAAGGATCCACCAGTGTCATTGGATGTCTGTTCTTTTCATGAACCACACCCAGTGTGATTGCACGTCTGTTCCTCTAAACAAACCACATAAGGATCCACCAGTGTCATTGGATGTGTGTTCTTTTCATGAACCACACCCAGTGTCATTGCATGTGTGTTCTTCTAAACAAACCACATAAGGATCCACCGGTGTCACTACATGTCTGTTCTTTTCATGAACCACATTAGGATCCACCAGTGTCATTAGATGTGTGTTCTTCTCATGAACCCCACATGGATCCACCAGTGTCATTGCATGTCTGTTCTTTTCATGAACCATAGCTAGAGTCATTGCATGTCTATTACTTCCATAAACCACACATGGATCCACCAGTGTCATTGCATGTATGTTCTTTTCATGAACCACACCTTGTGTCATTGCATGTGTGTTCTTCTAAACATAACACATAAGTCATTGCATGTCTGTTTTTTTCATGAACCACACCCATGTCATTGCATGTGTGTTCCTCTAGATAAACCACATAAGGATCCACCGGTGTCACTGCATGTCTATTATTTTCATGAACCACATAAGGATCCACCAGTGTCATTGGATGTGTGTTCTTCTCATGAACCCCACATGGATCCACGAGTGTCATTGCATGTCTGTTCTTTTCATGATCCACAGCTAGAGTCATTGCATGTCTGTTACTTCCATAAACCACACATGGATCCACCGGTGTCATTGCATGTATGTTCTTTTCATGAACCACACCAAGTGTCGTTGCATCTCTGTTCTTTTCATGAACCACATAAGGATCCACCAGTGTCATTGCATGTCTGTTCTTCTAACAAACCACACAAGGATCCAGCTAGTGTCATTGCATGTCTGTTCTTTTCATGAACCACACCCGGTGTCATTGCATGTGTGTTCCTCTAGACAAACCACATAAGGATCCACTGGTGTCACAGCATGTCTGTTCTTTTCATGAACCACATAAGGACCCACGAGTGCCATTGGATGTGTGTTCTTCTCATGAACCACACCCAGTGTCATTGCATGTCTGTTCCTCCAAAGAAACCACATAAGGATCCACCAGTGTCATTGCATGTCTGTTTGTTCATGAGCCACATCCAGTGTCATTGCATGTGTGTTCTTTTAAACAAACCACATAAGTCATTGCATGTCAGTTCTTTTCATGAACCACACAAAGTGTCATTGCATGTCAGTTCTTTTCATGAACCACATAAGGATCCACCGGTGTCATTGCATGTCTATTCTTTTCATGAACCACATAAGGATCCACCAGTGTCATCGCATGTCTGTTCTTTTCATGAACCACACCCAGTGTCATTGCATATGTGTTCCTCTAGACAAACCACATAAGGATCCACTGGTGTCACTGCATGTCTAATCTTTTCATGAACCACATACGGATCCACCAGTGTCATTGGATGTGTGTTCTTTTCATGAACCACACCCAGTGTGATTGCATGTCTATTCCTCTAAACAAACCACATAAGGATCCACCAGTGTCATTGCATGTCTGTTCTTTTCATGAACCACACCTAGTGTCATTGCATGTGTGTTCTTCTAAACAAACCACATAAGGATCCACTAGTGTCACTGCATGTCTGTTCTTTTCATGAACCACATAAGGATCCACCAGTGTCATTAGATGTGTGTTCTTCTCATGAACCCGACATGGATCCACCAGTGTCATTGCATGTCTGTTATTTTCATGAACCATAGCTAGAGTCATTGCATGTCTATTACTTCCATAAACCACACATGGATCCACCAGTGTCATTGCATGTCTGTTCTTTTCATGAACCACACCTAGTGTCATTGCATGTGTGTTCTTCTAAACAGAATACATAAGTCATTGCATGTCTGTTCTTTTCATGAACCACACCCATGTCATTGCATGTGTGTTCCTCTAGATAAACCACATAAGGATCCACCGGTGTCACTGCATGTCTATTCTTTTCATGAACCACATAAGGATCCACCAGTGTCATTGGATGTGTGGTCTTCTCATGAACCCCACATGGATCCACCAGTGTCATTGCATGTCTGTTCTTTTCATGAACCACAGCTAGAGTCATTGCATGTCTGTTACTTCCATAAACCACACATGGATCCACCATTGTCATTGCATGTCTGTTCTTTTCATGAACCACACCCAGTGTCGTTGCATGTCTGTTCTTTTCATGAACGACATAAGGATCCACCAGTGTCATTGCATGTCTGTTCTTTTCATGAACCACACCTGGTGTCATTGCATGTGTGTTCCTCTACACAAACCACATAAGGATCCACTGGTGTCACTTCATGTCTATTCTTTTCATGAGCCACATAAAGATCCACCAGTATCATTGGATGTGTGTTCTCTTCATGAACCACACCCAGTGTGATTGCATGTTTGTTCTTCTAAACAAACCACGTAAGGATCCACCAGTGTTAATGCATGTCTGTTTTTTCATGAGGCACACCCAGTGTCATTGCATGTGTGTTCTTTTAAACAAACCACATACGTCATTGCATGTCTGTTCTTTTCATGAACCACACCCGGTGTCATTGCATGTGTGTTCATCTAGACAAACCACACAAGGATCCACCGGTGTCACTGCTTGTCTGTTCTTTTCATAAACCACATAAGGATCCATTAGTGTCATTGGATGTGTGTTCTTCTCATGAAACACACATGGATCCACTAGTGTCATTGCATGTATGTCTTTTCATGAACCATAGCAAGAGTCATCGCATGTCTGTTACTTCCATAAACCACACATGGATCCACCGGTGTCATTGCATGTATGTTCTTTTCATGAACCACACCCAGTGTCATTGCATGACAGTTCTTTTCATGAACCACATAAGGATCCACCGGTGTCATTGCATGTCTATTCTTTTCATGAACAACATAAGGATCCACCAGTGTCATTGCATGTCTGTTCTTTTCATGAACCACACCCAGTGGCATTGCATGTGTGTTCCTCTAGACAAACCACATAAGGATCCACTGGTGTCACTTCATGTCTGTTCTTTTCATGAACCACAAAAAGATCCACCAGTATCATTGGATGTGTGTTCTCTTCATGAACCACACCCAGTGTGATTGCATGTCTGTTCCTCTAAACAAACCACATAAGGATCCACTAGTTTCATTGCATGTCTGTTCTTTTCATGAACCACACCCAGTGTAATTGCATGTGTGTTCTTCTAAAGAAACTTTTTTAAGTCATTGCATGTCTGTTCTTTTCATGAACCATACCCGGTGTCATTGCATGTGTGTTCCTCTAGACAAACCACATAAGGATCCACCGGTGTCACTTCATGTCTGTTCTTTTCATGAACCAAAAAAAGGATCCACCAGTGTCATTGGATGTGTGTTCTTCTCATGAACCCAGATGGATCCACCAGTGTCATTGCATGTCTGTTCTTTTCATGAACCACAGCTAGAGTCATTGCATGTCTGTTACTTCCATAAACCACACATGGATTCACCAGTGTCATTGCATGTCTGTTCTTTTCATGATCCACACCTAGTGTCATTGCATGCGTGTTCTTCTAAACAGACCACATAAGTCATTGCATGTCTGTTCTTTTCATGAACCACACCCGGTGTCATTGCATGTGTGTTCCTCTAGACAAACCACATAAGGATCCCCCGGTGCACTGCATGTCTGTTCTTTTCATGAACCACATAAGGATACACCAGTGTCATTGGATGTGTGTTCTTCTCATGAACCCCACATGGATCCACAAGTGTCATTGCATGTCTGTTCTTTTCATGAACCACAGCTAGAGTCATTGCATGTCTGTTACTTGCATAAGCCACACATGGATCCACCGCTGTCATTGCATGTCTATTCTTTTCATGAACCACACCCAGTGTCTTTGCATGTATGTTCTTTTCAGGAACCACATAAGGATCCACCAGTGCCATTGCATGTATGTTCTTGTCACAAACCACACAAGGATCCACCTGGTGTCATTGCATGTCTGTTCTTTTCATGAACCACACCCGTTGTCATTGCATGTGTGTTCCTCTAGACAAACCACATAAGGATCCATTGGTGTCACTGCATGTCTAATCTTTTCATGAGCCACATAAGAAACCACCAGTGTCATTGGATGTCTGTTCTTTTCATGAACCACACCCAGTGTGATTGCACGTCTGTTCCTCTAAACAAACCACATAAGGATCCACCAGTGTCATTGGATGTATGTTCTTTTCATGAACCACACCCAGTGTCATTGCATGTGTGTTCTTCTAAACAAACCACATAAGTCATTGCATGTCTGTTCTTTTCATGAACCACACCCGGTGTCATTGCATGTGTGTTCCTCTAGACAAACGACATAAGGATCCACCGGTGTCACTGCATGTCTATTCTTTTCATGAACCACATAAGGATCCACCAGTGTCATTGGATGTGTGTTCTTCTCATGAACCACACATTGATCCAGCAGTGTCATTGCATGTCTGTTCTTTTCTTGAACGACAGCTAGAGTCATTGGATGTCTGTTACTTCCATAAACCACACATGGATCCACCAGTGTCATTGCATGTCTGTTCTTTTCATGAACCACACACAGTGTCATTGCATGTCAGTTCTTTTCATGAACCACATAAGGATCCACTCGTGTCATTGCATGTCTGTTCTTTTCATGAACCACACCCAGTGTCATTGCATGTGTGTTCCTCTAGACAAACCACATAAGGATCCACTAGTGTCACTGCATGTCTGTTCTTTTCATGAACCACATAAGGATCCACCAGTGTCATCGGATGTGTGTTCTTTTTATGAACCACACCGAGTGTGATTGCATGTATGTTCCTCTAAACAAACCACATAAGGATCCACCAGTGTCATTGCATGTTTGTTCTTTTCATGAACCACACCCAGTGTCATTGCATGTGCGTTCTTCTAAACAAACCACATAAGGATCCACCGGTGTCACTGCATGTCTGTTCTTTTCATGAACCACATAAGGATCCGCCAGTGTCATTAGATGTGTGTTCTTCTCATGAACCCCACATGGATCCACCAGTGTCATTGCATGTCTGTTCTTTTCATGAACCATACCTAGAGTCATTGCATGTCTGTTACTTCCATAAACCACACATGGATCCACCAGTGTCATTGCATGTCTGTTCTTTTCATGATCCACACCTAGTGTCATTGCATGTGTGTTCTTCTAAAAAGACCACATAAGTCATTGCATGTCTGTTCTTTTCATGAACCACACCTAGTGTCATTGCATGTGTGTTTCTCTAGACAAACCACATAAGGATCCACCGGTGTCACTGCATGTCTGTTCTTTTCATGAACCACATAAGGATCCACCAGTGTCATTGGATGTGTGTTCTTCTCATGAACCCCACATGGATCCACAAGTGTCATTGCATGTATATTCTTTTCATGAACCAAAGCTAGAGTCATTGCATGTCTGTTACTTCCATAATCCACACATGGATCCACCGGTGTCATTGCATGTCTGTTCTTTTCATGAACCACACCTAGTGTCATTGTATGTCTGTTCTTTTCATGAACCACATAAGGATCCACCAGTGTCATTGCATGTCTGTTCTTCTCACAAACGACACGAGGATCCACCTAGTGTCATTGCATGTCTGTTCTTTTCATGAACCACACCCGGTGTCATTGCATGTGTGTTCCTCTAGACAAACCACATAAGGATCCACCGGTGTCACTGCATGTCTGTTCTTTTCATAAACCACATAAGGATCCACGAGTGCCATTGGATGTGTGTTCTTCTCATGAACCACATCCAGTGTCATTGCATGTTTGTTCCTCTAAACAAACCACATAAGGATCCACCAGTGTCATTGCATGTCTGTATTTTCATGAGCCACACCAAGTGTCATTGCATGTGTGTTCTTCTAAACAAACCACATAAGTCATTGCATGTCTGTTCTTTTCATGAACCACACTCAGTGTCTTTGCATGTGTGTTCATCTAGACAAACCACATAAGGATCCACCGGTGTCACTACATGTTTGTTCTTTTCATGAACCACATAAGGATCCACCAGTGTCATTGGATGTGTGTTCTTCTCATGAACCACACATGGATCCACCAGTGTTATTGCATGTATGTTGTTTTCATGAACCATAGCTAGAGTCATTGCATGTATGTAACTTCCATAAACCACACATGGATCCACTGGTGTCATTGCATGTCTCTTCTTTTCATGAACCACACCCAGTGTCATTGGATATGTGTTCTTCTCATGAACCACACATGGATCCACCAGTGTCATTGCATGTATGTTGTTTTCATTAACCATAGCTAGAGTCATTGCATGTCTGTTACTTCCATAAACCACACATGGATCCACCAGTGTCATTGCATGTCTGTTCTTTTCATGAACCACACCCAGTGTCACTGCATGTCTGTTCTTTTCAGGAACCACATAAGGATCCACCAGTGTCATTAGATGTGTGTTCTTCTCATGAACCCCGCATGGATCCACCAGTGTCATTGCATGTCTGTTCTTTTCATGAACCATACCTAGAGTCATTGCATGTCTGTTACTTCCATAAACCACACATGGATCCACCAGTGTCATTGCATGTCTGTTCTTTTCATGATCCACACGTAGTGTCATTGCATGTGTGTTCTTCTAAACAGACCACATAAGTACTTGCATGTCTGTTCTTTTCATGAACCACACCCGGTGCCAGTGCATGTGTGTTCCTCTAGACAAACCACATAAGGATCCACCAGTTTTACTGCATGTCTGTTCTTTTCATGAACCACATAAGGATCCACCAGTGTCATTGGATGTATGTTCTTCTCATGAACCCCACATGGATCCACAAGTGTCATTGCATGTATATTCTTTTCATGAACCAAAGCTAGAGTCATTGCATGTTCTGTTACTTCCATAAGCCACACATGGATCCACCGGTGTCATTGCATGTTTGTTCTTTTCATGAACCACACCCAGTGTCATTGCATGTCTGTTCTTTTCATGAACTACATAAGGATCCACCAGTGTCATTGCATGTCTGTTCTTATCACAAACCACACAAGGATCCACCTAGTGTCATTGCATGTGTGTTCTTTTCATGAACCACACCCGGTGTCATTGCATGTGTGTTCCTCTAGACAAACCACATAAGGATCCACCGGTGTCACTGCATGTCTGTTCTTTTCATAAACCACATAAGGATCCACGAGTGCCATTGGATGTGTGTTCTTCTCATGAACCACATCCACTGTCATTGCATGTGTTGTTCCTCTAAACAAACCACATAAGGATCCACCAGTGTCATTGCATGTCTGTATTTTCATGAGCCACACCAAGTGTCATTGCATGTGTGTTCTTCTAAACAAACCACATAAGTCAGTGCATGTCTGTTCTTTTCACGAACCACACCCGGTGTCTTTGCATGTGTGTTCATCTAGACAAACCACATAAGGATCCACCGGTGTCACTACATGTCTGTTCTTTTCATGAACCACATAAGGATCCACCAGTGTCATTGGATGTGTGTTCTTCTCATGAACCACACATGGATCCACCAGTGTCATTGCATGTATGTTGTTTTCATGAACCATAGCTAGAGTCATTGCATGTCTGTTACTTCCATAAACCACACATGGATCCACTGGTGTCATTGCATGTCTGTTCTTTTCATGAACCACACCTAGTGTCATTGGATGTGTGTTCTTCTCATGAACCACACATGGATCCACCAGTGTCATTGCATGTATGTTGTTTTCATGAACCATAGCTAGAGTCATTGCATGTCTGTTACTTCCATAAACCACACATGGATCCACCGGTGTCATTGCATGTCTGTTATTTTCATGAACCACACCCAGTGTCATTGCATGTCAGTTCTTTTCATGAACCACATAAGGATCCACCGGTGTCATTGCATGCCTGTTCTTTTCATGAACCACATAAGGATCCACCAGTGTCATGGCATGTCTGTTCTTTTCATGAACCACACCTAGTGTCATTGCATATGTGTTCCACTAGACAAACCACATAAGGATCCACTTGTGTCACTTCATGTCTGTTCTTTTCTTGAACCACATAAGGATCCACCAGTGTCATTGGATGTGTGTTCTTTTCATGAACCCCACATGGATCCACCTGTGTCATTGCATGTCTGTTCTTTTCATGAACCACAGCTAGAGTCATTGCATGTCTGTTACTTCCATAAACCACGCATGGATCCACCAGTGTCATTGCATGTCTGTTCTTTTCATGAACCACACCTAGTGTCATTGCATGTGTGTTCTTCTAAACAAACCACATAAGTCATTGCATGTGTTCTTTTCATGAACCACACCCGGTGTCATTGCATGTGTGTCACTCTAGACAAACCACATAAGGATCCACCGGTGTCACTGCATGTCTGTTCTTTTCATGAACCACATAAGGATCCACCAGTGTCATTGGATGTGTGTTCTTCTCATGAACCACACATGGATCCACCAGTGTCATTGCATGTCTATTCTTTTCATCAACCACAGCTAGAGTCATTGCATGTCTGTTACTTCCATAAACCACAGATGGATCCACCAGTGTCATTGCATGTCTGTTCTTTTCATGAACCAGACCCAGTGTCATTGCATGTCTGTTCTTTTCATGAACCACATAAGGATCCACCAGTGTCATTGCATGTCTGTTCTTCTCACAAACCACACAAGGATCCACCTAGTGTCATTGCATGTCTGTTATTTTCATGAACCGCACCCGGTGTCATTGCATGTGTGTTCCTCTAGACAAACCACATAAGGATCCACCGGTGTCACTGCATGTATGTTCTTTTCATGAACCACATAAGGATCCAGCAGTGTCATTGGATGTGTATTCTTCTCATGAAGCCCCCATGGATCCACCAGTGTCATTGCATGTCTGTTCTTTTCATGAACCACAGTTAGAGTCATTGCATGTCTGTTACTTCCATAAACCACACATGGATCCACCAGTGTCATTGCATGTCTGTTCTTTTCATGAACCACACCTAGTGTCATTGCATGTGTGTTCTTCTAAACAAACCACATAAGTCATTACATGTCTGTTCTTTTCATGAACCACACTCGGTGTCATTGCATGTGTGTTCCTCTAGACAAACCACATAAGCATCCACCAGTGTCACTGCATGTCTGTTCTTTTCATGAACCACATAAGGATCCACCAGTGTCATTGGATGTGTGTTCTTCTGATGAACCCCACATGGATCCACCAGTGTCATTACATGTCTGTTCTTTTCATGAACCACAGTTAGAGTCATTGCATGTCTGTTACTTCCATAAACCACACATGGATCCACCAGTGTCATTGCATGTCTATTCTTTTCATGATCCACACCTAGTGCCATTGCATGTGTGTTCTTCTAAACAGACCACATAAGTCATTGCATGTATGTTCTTTTCATGAACCACACCCGGTGTCATTGCATGTGTGTTCCTCTAGACAAACCACATAAGGATCCACCGGTGTCACTGCATGTCTGTTCTTGTCATGAACCATATAATGATCCACCAGTGTCATTGGATGTGTGTTCTTCTCATGAACCCCACATGGATCCACAAGTGTCATTGCATGTCTATTGTAACACCCTCAAATCGGCCCTATGCAAGTTTTAGCTCTTCCTGCCAAACCAGCATAGAAACGATTCAAGGACGCCCACCAGGCACTTTCGTGCGGGTGGAAAACGAAGTAATAACATTACACAACAGTCCTCGATGGGACCCAAGAACAGATATATATACAATAGTGACTCAATGAGTCAAGAATACAGATATAATATACAAAGATCCAAATCACCTTGAAAATGATAGAGCGTCTGACTATGGACAAGATGCAAATGGGGCTAAGAGCCCTGAAGAATAACCAATGGCGTCCATAACCCTGCCCAGGCCAAGCCGGAAGGGTAACCCTGCTAACGACGTCGATCTTAAACCTGCTAAAACAAAAGGGGTGCCGACGAAGGGAAAAGGAAAAAGAGGAGCGTCAGTACAGAGGCCAGTACACGGCGAGGCTAGAATTCGGCGGCTCTCACCTACATAGATATGGTGGGCTGAAGCCGTAGCGCAGCGGCACTAAACAACCTATAGAGACTCGATACAACTGGCGGTTAGCAGAGAGGGATAAGAAAGACCTATTCGGATCCAACCTGAAGCTAACACCAAACAAAACCCATCCTAGTATTTCCCCCTTGAGACCAAACGAGGAAGTCGGACCAAGGAACTCACACAGTTGGCAATTTTACTCATTCCGTTATCGTTGCAGCAATTACTAATCAGATATAGGTAGCATGAGTCATCCTGATAGCATAAGTAGTGGGCAGTTTTAATCACCATTCCGTTGTAGTTGGAACATTTACTAGTCAGATATAATAGTCCTGAGGAATCCCAAAACCCAGCAGTTGTTGGCACTTTTATCACATTCCATTGGAGTTGCAATACTTACTAAGCAGGCACAGTATGACACATATCACCACAGATCCACCAGTTGTTGGCATTTTTAATATCCATTCCGTTATACTTGAACTGATTACTAGTCACATATTAAGTCAAATTTATAGCACTACTTTAGTTATGCTTGTCTATGATCGAGATACTGTGCTCCAAGTCGTCCATAACCGCGGACACGACTTTCAGAAAGTTTTACCCTGCAGGGGTGCACAAATAGCAACACACACTCGATCAACCTCGGAAAAACCAACTCAATACCCAACGAGGCTTTCACGACAAAGCAATCACAGGATTCAGAAATATTTCAGGGGGCCACCCTACTAAGCTACCCGCAACGAAGTTGGCCGGCTCCGGAACGGACCCAGGGTTTGCGTCAATGGCTGTAAACGACTGGGAACTCGAAAGTGTGACTGGGCTTGTCGATACCGCGAAAACACTCCGCGATCCTAAATAGTACAGGTGCTCCACGCACAATCTTAAATAAAGCAGTAAAGCATGGCATAAGTACAGGATAGTAATAAAGCCCCAAGCTACTTTGTGGCCCCAAGAAATAAGAATGAATCAAGCTCTGGCTCAGGAGGGTCAATAAGGCCTCCCGGATGTGGATAGTGCGAAAATCAAGGAACAGGTATCAAGTACTCGGGGTCCTACGGGACACAAGTGAGCGTGGAAGAACCAAATAACATCTATTGCCCACCGATGCCTCTGCATTAGTTATATCTAGCATTCTAATAGTTGTAGTTAAAGTCATGATCAGCTCCACCATTAAGCATCTCCACCATTTAGCATCTGCCCACCCTCCAACAACTGTGGTACTTGACAACACGAGATCACACCTGAGCAAGCAACTACGACTAGCAAGGCCAGCTATCTACCAAACACAGGTAATAGGAGGTGTCCAAGGCAATATAGAGGCTGCACGGGATATAACTAGTGCACGGAAACTAAAGCATCGCGACACGGATAGCAATAGATCAACAGGAGGAAATAAAGACTATAATTGCAAAATAGGTAGAAAGGGGGAGAATGCTCGCCTGGGAAACATAGCCGAAGATTCATATCCAGAGAACTTGTCGATACACGCATCAACTCATCGGTCTAATCCGCGAACAAGCAAACACTAAAGGAACACCGGATGCAATATTTAATACTACGACAGAAGAATCGGCATGTTTATGATATGATGCATGGCATGGCACAGATGCGGTGCAACTAGACAGTATTAAGCGGAACCGGGGTCCCGACATTTAATTAGACGGTTCATGTGATTTAGATACCCCACAATTTAAATGTTGATTTATCAATGCAAAGCATGTCATCGGTTCGCTACGCAAATTTAAATGGAGGCGATGTGAGACAAGTATAGCCCGCATATAGTCTCCATATTTAATTATGAGGTGAATCGACTATCCAACCCGGACCCACAAAATATATATGCAAGCATGTCCAAATGATATTCAACAATTCATATATATGTCAATTTATAAAAAATAGGGCTCGGATAAAGGGGTCACACATTTGGTCTGAAGATCTTGGTGGTTGGGCTCGGCGAGATCGATCTTTGGACTCCGGGTTGGGTTTGTGAAGGAGAACATGGCGTTTCGTGAAGGAGCTCTTCGGGTCATCAACTCCAGGAAGATCAACTCCGGGAAGGAGATCTTCGGGTCCATGAAGGAGCACTCGGGTTCTCACATCGGTTTCTGATCTCATCGGCGGACGATCTTGACTTGTTGGGGTTGTTCGAGGAAGTTCTTGTCATTGTACACTTGGTAGCGGTGGTCATCAAAAGGTCTTGTGCCAGATTTTTATGGGCGATGGCACAGATGGTCTTGTGTTTGGAGAAGAGCACGGACACCGGGAAAAGATACACAAGCATAGATATGAACAAACATAGGTACAACATAGTTTGATCAACAAATAAAACAAGCAGAAGGTCACTAATATGCGTCGAGCTGCAAAGGACAGAGCGTGGCCAGGGATAGGTGGCGGCGTGCGCGGCCAGATGAGGTCGAGTAGGAACGGTAAGGCGCGCCTCGGGGAAGACGCTGGAGCGGGCCGGTGAGGGGCGGCCTCGCAACCGCGCGGGCGTGAGGCCAGGGGAGGAGGAAGAGCGGAGGCCGCGAGGTTGCCCGACTGCAGACAGGGCGTCTCGGATGTGCAGATCATCGGGTCGCCGCGAATGAGCGACGGAGGACGGCGCAGGAGGGGACGAATCCGCTACGGCCTGGTCGAAGAAGAGGAGGCCAAGCAGATGGCCTGCTTGAGGGCGCCGACGCTGGAGCAGGTGGGGCGGCCATGGTCGGCGAGGTCATCGGCACGCGGCCACACCCGATCGAGGACTCCGGCGATGCTGTCCTTGAGCCGATTCGGCCGGGGCGACGGAGCCGAGGCGCGCGCCGTCCTAGAGGCGAGGTTGAAGCGCACACGCGGCGGCAAGACAGAGGAACACCAGGAGAGGCGGTGGTGGCCGAGCTTGATGACTCCATGCGACGGCGGAAGATGGCGACCAGCGGCGAGCGTGGGGCCCGATGGAGGGGCGGCATCGAGCAGAGGCGACGGGAGGCCGACGAGGTCGACTCGGCGGGGCACGGGTGAGGAGGAGGGCGACCATCGCCGTTGGGGCGGCGCTCGCGGGCGGCCAGGAGACGGGGCAGAGGGCCTGGATGCGTGGCCAACGGGGTCCAGGTCGGCGGCCGGAGGGGATGGAGGCGAGGGGAACCGCGGTGGCGGCGGTGGGGCTTGGGGACAGAGGAGGGTTGGTGGCATCGGGCTTGAGGAGGGGGGAGAGAGAGGGAGCGGGGGACACGAGGTGGGGCCGGACCTCGCGTTGATCCCGTGCGGGATGGGGAGCGTGCCTTGTGGGGTGGGACGCGCAGGTGGTGGGGCCGGGCGACGGGATAGGGCCAGGTGGGGCTGGGGGTGAGGTGGCGATGGGGAAGAGTGCAGGGCGGCAGGGTGGAGCGGGAGATGGCGAGGGCAGGCGTGCATGTGGCGCGTGCGGGAGGGCTGTCCACCGGGAGAGGTGGGACCCGCGCGGTGAGGTGGCAGGCGTTGATTGGTGGGAGTGAGGTGGAGGGGGCTGGGTAGATTAGGTTTGGGTAGATCTGATTTCAGAACTGGGGATGGCCGACTAGGTCGGATCGGCCCGGTACGGCTGTCCCCTAAAATAAAATAAATATTTGATTATTTAAAACGGGGCTTTTACAAACCGTTGATAGACAAAACAAAATATTCCGGAGACCCGGGTTTTAATTTGAATAAAGGCGGGAATATTTAGAAAACAAAACTAGGCATTTCAAAAAATAGTTTAGACAAAACCCATGCATGATGATGACGATGCTCGAATGCGATGTGGCATGATGACATGGGCATGCGGTCATGATGATGCCATGCACAAAAACAACGCGATTTTCTAGTAGTTGTTTTTGCGGGGCGCCACAATTCGACACCACTAACAATGGATCTCGCCCTCGAGATCTGCCTCATAGTACCGGGAAGAAGGTCGGCGATCTGAATCTTCTCGCTTCGTGTAGATCCTCGCGACACCACTAACAAGAGGTCGTTGCCCGTGGTCGTCGAGAACACTCCGGGAACAAAGGCAAAGTTAAAGGTATCAACAAATAAAGCCACCTCTAACTTCCGTGGACGGAGTAAAATTGCTGGATCGACCGATTCAAGGTACAAAGCGAATGATAAGAGTAGTGGTATGGTAGCTACTCCATCCCGCACTCAATGCATTACTCTGCACAAGAATAGGGGAGTTATACAACCAACTCTCGGAATCAGACTGAAGATCTCGACAATCGAGGTTCGGAACAAAGGAGTGATGCAGGATCTGCATCGGATCTGGCGTAGATGATGTCGTCGCGTCGAAAAACACCGGAAGGCACAAACAAGGAACAAAGAATGGTACCACAGATAAAGGATCGCTCAGATAGTAGGAAGACCGGATGTAGAAGCACCGTTACCAAAGGAGGAAGCAAAACCCTGAAGGTACGACGGAAACCCCACCACGAGAAATCCTGGACTAGAAGAAGGTAAGAGAGCAAATTCAAAACACGCAGAGGTAAGAGGAGAATACCAGAGGGGTAAGGAGTAAAACAGACCTAATCAGATCTATCCAACCGATTTTTGCAAAAATAGTTTTGACACTCTACTTCAGCCGTTAGCTAGGTTATCCTACAGGCTAGACTTGTGGGGTATCACAACTGCTGAGCTCTGATACCACTCTGCAACACCCTCAAATCGGCCCTATGCAAGTTTTAGCGCTTCCCGCCAAACTCAAATAGAAACGATTCTAGGACGCCCACCAGGCACTTTCGTGTGGGTGGAAAACAAAGTAATAACATTACACAACAGTCCTCGATGGGACCCACAGAACAGATATATATATATATATACAACTGCGACTCAATGAGTCAAGAATACAGATATAATATACAAAGATCCAAATCACCTTGAAAATGGTAGAGCATCCGACTACGGACAAGATGCAAATGGGTCTAAGAGCCCTGAAGAATAACCAATGGCGTCCATAACCCTGCCCAGGCCAAGCCGGAAGGGTAACCCTGCTAACGACGTCGATCTCAAACCTGCTAAAACAAAAGGGGTGCCGACAAAGGGCAAAGGAAAAAGAGGAGCATCAGTACTGAGGCCAGTACACGGCGAGGCTAGAATTCGGCGGCTGTCGCCTACATAGGTATGGTGGGCTGAAGCGGCAGCACAGCGGCACTAAACAACCTATAGAGACTCGATACAACTAGAGGTTAGCAGAGAGGGATAAGAAAGACCTATTCGGATCAAACCTGAAGCTAACACCAAACAAAACAAATCCTGGTATTTCCCCCTCGAGACCAAACGAGGAAGTCGGACCAAGGAACTCACACAGTTAGCAATTTTACTCATTCCTTATCGTTGCAGCAATTACTAATCAGATATAGGTAGCATGAGTCATCCTAATAGCATAAGTAGTGGGCAATTTTAATCACCATTCCGTTGTAGTTGGAACATTTACTAGTCAGATATAATAGTCCTGAGGAATCCCAAAACCCAGCAGTTGTTGGCACTTTTATCACATTCCATTGGACTTGCAATACTTACTAAGCAGGTATAGTATGACACATATCACCACAGATCCACCAGTTGTTGGCATTTTTAATATCTATTCCGTTATACTTGAACTGATTACTAGTCACATATTAAGTCAAATTTATAGCACTACTTTAGTTATGCTTGTCTATGATCGAGATACTGTGCTCCAAGTCGTCCATAACCGCAGACACGGCTTTCAGAAAGTTTTACCCTGCAGGGGTGCACAAATAGCAACACACACTCGATCAACCTCGGAAAACCAACTCAAAACCCAACGACGCTTTCACGACAAAGCAATCACAGGATTCAGAAATATTTCAGGGGGCCACCCCACTAAGCTACCCGCAACAAAGTTGGTCGGCTCCGGAACGGACCCAGGGTTTGCGTCAATAGCTGTAAACGACTGGGAACTCGAAAGTGTGACTGGGCTTGTCGATACCGCGAAAACACTCCACGATCCTAAACAGTACAGGTGCTCCACACACAATCTTAAATAAAGCAGTAAAGCATGGCATAAGTACAGGATAGTAATAAAGCCCCAAACTACTTTGTGGCGCCAAGAAATAAGAATGAATCAAGCTCTGGCTCAGGAGGGTCCATAAGGCCTCCCGGATGTGGATAGTGCGAAAATCAAGGAACAAGTAGCAAGTACTCGGGGTCCTACAGGACACAAGTGAGCGTGGAAGAACCAAATAACATCTATTGCCCACCGATGCCTCTGCATTAGTTATATCTAGCATTTTAATAGTTGTAGTTAAAGTCATGATCAGCTCCACCATTAAGCATCTCCACCATTTAGCATCTGCCAACCCTCCAATAACTATGGTACTTGACAACACGAGATCGCACCTTAGCAAGCAACTACGACTAGCAAGGCCAGCTATCTACCAAACACAGGTAATAAGAGGTGTCCAAGGCAATATAGAGGCTGCACGGGATATAACTGGTGCACGGAAACTAAAGCATCGTGACACGGATAGCAATAGATCAACAGGAGGAAATAAAGACTATAATTGCAAAATAGGTAGAAAGGGGGAGAATGCTCGCCTGGGAAACATAGCCGAAGATTCATATCCGGAGAACTTGTCGATACTCGCATCAACTCATCGGTCTAATCCGCAAAGAAGCAAACACTAGAAGGAACACCGGATGCAATATTTAATACTACGGCAGAAGAATCGGCATGTTTATGATATGATGCATGGCATGGCACAGATGCGGTGCAACTAGATAGTATTAAGCAGAACCGGGGTCCCGACATTTAATTAGACGGTTCAAGTGATTTAGATACCCTGCAATTTAAATGTTGATTTATCAATGCAAAGCATGTGATCAGTTTGCTATGCAAATTTCAATGGAGGCGATGTGAGACAAGTATAGCCCGCATATAGTCTCCGTATTTAATTATGAGGTGAATCGACTATCCAACCCGGACCCACAAAATATGTATGCAAGCATGTCCAAATGATATGCAACAATTCATATATATTTCAATTTATAAAAAATAGGGCTCGGATAAAGGGGTCACACATTTGGTCTAAAGATCTTGGTGGTTGGGCTCGGCGAGATCGATCTTTGGACTCCGGGGTTGGGTTCGTGAAGGAGAACATGGCGTTTCATGACGGAGCTCTTCGGGTCAACAACTCCGGGAAGATCAACTCCGGGAAGGAGATCTTCGGGTCCATGAAGGAGCACTCGGGTTCTCACATCGGTTTCCGATCTCATCGGTGGACGATCTTGACATGCTGGGGTTGTTCGAGGAAGTTCTTGTCGTTGTACACTTGGTAGCGGTGGTCATCGGAAGGTCTTGTGCCAGATTTTTATGGGCGATGGCACAGATGGTCATGTGTTTGGAGAAGAGCACGGGCACCGGGAAAAAGATACACAAGCATAGATACACAAGCACGGACACCAGTGTCATTGCATGTCTGATCTTTTCATGAACCACACCCAGTGTCATTGCATGTGTGTTCGTCTAGACAAACCACATAAGGATCCACTGGTGTCACTTCATGTCTGTTCTTTTAATGAACCACATAAGGATCCACCAGTGTCAATGGATGTGTGTTCTTTTCATGAACCACACCCAGTGTGATTGCATGTCTGTTCCTCTAAACAAACCACATAAGGATCCACCAATGTCATTGCATGTTTGTTCTTTTCATGAACGACACCTAGTGTCATTGCATGTGTGTTCTTCTCAACAAATGACATAAGTCATTGCATCTCTGTTCTTTTCATGAACCACAACCGGTGTCATTCCATGTGTGTTCCTCTAGACAAACCACATAAGGATCCACCGGTGTCACTGCACGTCTATTTTTTCATGAACTACATAAGGATCCACCAGTGTCATTGGATGTGTGTTCTTCTCATGAACTACACATCGATCCACCAGTGTCATTGCATGTCATTTATTTTCATGAACCACAGCTAGAGTCATTGCATGTCTGTTACTTCCATAAACCACACATGGATCCACCGGTGTCAGTGCATGTCTGTTCTTTTCATGAACCCCACCCAGTGTCATTGCATGTCTGTTATTTTCATGAACCACATAAGGGTCCACCAGTGTCATTGGATGTCTTTTCTTCTCACAAACCACACAAGGATCCACCTAGTGTCATTGCATGTCTGTTCTTTTCATGAACCACACCCGGTGTCATTGCATGTCTGTTCTTTTCATGAACCACATAAGGATCCACCAGTGCCATTGGATGTCTATTCTTCTCATGAACCACACCTAGTGTCGTTGCATGTCTGTTCCTCTAAACGAACCACATAAGGATCCACTAGTGTCATTGCATGTCTGTTCTTTTCATGAACCACACCCAGTGTCATTGCATGTGTGTTCTTCTAAACAGACCACATAAGTCATTGCATGTCTGTTATTTTCATGAGCCACACCCAGTGTCATTGCATGTGTGTTCCTGTAGACAAACCACATAAGGATCCACCGGTGTCACTGCATGTCTATTCTTTTCATGAACCACATAAGGATCCACCAATGTCATTGGATGTGTGTTCTTCTCATGAACCCCACATGGATCCACCAGTGTCATTGCATGTCTGTTCTTTTCATGAACCACAATTAGAGTTATTGCATGTCTGTTACTTCCATAAACCACACATGGATCCACTGGTGTGATTGCATGTCTGTTCTTTTCATGAACCACACCCAGTGTCATTGTAGGTCTGTTCTTTTCATGAACCACATAAGGATCCACCAGTGTCATTGCATGTCTGTTCTTCTCACAAACCACACAAGGATCCACCTAGTGTCATTGCTTGTCTGTTCTTTTCATGAACCACACCCGGTGTCATTGCATGTGTGTTCCTCTAGACAAACCACATAAGGATCCACTGGTGTCACTGCATGTCTGTTCTTTTCATGAACCACATAAGGATCCACCCGTGTCATTGCATGTCTATTCTTTTCATGAACCACACCAAGTGTCATTGCATGTGTGCTCCTCTAGACAAACCACATAAGGATCCACTGGTGTGTCACTTCATGTCTGTTCTTTTCATGAACCACATAAGGATCCACCAGTGTCATTGGATGTGTGTTCTTTTCATGAACCACACCTAGTGTGATTGCATGTTTGTTCCTCTAAACAAACCACATAAGGATCCACCAATGTCATTGCATGTTTGTTCTTTTCATGAACCACACCCAGTGCCATTGCATGTGTGTTCTTCTGAACAAATGACATAAGTCATTGCATGTCTGTTGTTTTCATGAACTACACCCGGTGTCATTCCACGTGTGTTCCTCTCAACAAACCACATAAGGATCCACCGGTGTCACTGCATGTCTGTTTTTTTCATGAACTACATAAGGATCCACCAGTGTCATTGGATGTGTGTTCTTCTTATGAACCACACATGGATCCACCAGTGTCATTGCATGTCATTTATTTTCATGAACCACAACTAGAGTCATTGCATGTATGTTACTTCCATAAACCACACATGGATCCACAGGTGTCATTGCATGTCTGTTCTTTTCATGAACCTCACCCAGTGTCATTGCATGTCAGTTCTTTTCATGAACCACATAAGGATCCACCAGTGTCATTGCATGTCTGTTCTTTTCATGAACCACATAAGGATCCACCAGTGTCATTGCATGTCTGTTCTTTTCATGAACCACAACCAGTGTCATTGCAAGTGTGTTCCTCTATACAAACCACATAAGGATCCACCGGTGTCACTGCAAGTCTGTTCTTTTCAGGAACCACAAAAGGATCCACCAGTGTCATTGCATGTGTGTTCTTTTCATGAACCACACCCAGTGTGATTGCATGTATGTTCGTCTAAACAAAGCACATAAGGATCCACTAGTGTCATTGCATGTCTGTTCTTTTCATGAACCACACCTAGTGTCATTGCATGTGTGTTCTTCTAAAAAAACACATAAGTCATTGCATGTCAGTTCTTTTCATGAACCACACCCGGTGTCACTGCATGTGTGTTCCTCTAGAAAAACCACATAAGGATCCACCGGTGTCACTGCATGTCTGTTCTTTTCATGAACCACATAAGGATCCACCAGTGTCATTGGATGTGTGTTCTTCTCATGAACCATACATGGATCCACCAGTGTCATTGCATGTATGTTCTTTTCATGAACCACAGCTAGAGTCTTTGCATGTATGTTACTTCCATAAACCACACATGGATCCACTAGTGTCATTGCATGTGTGTTCTTTTCATGAACCACACCCAGTGTCATTACATGTGTGTTCCTCTAGAAAAACCACATATGGATCCACCAGTGTCATTGCATGTCTATTCATTTCATGAACCAAACCCAGTGTCATTGCATGTGTGTTCTTCTAAACAAACCACATAAGTCATTGCATGTCTGTTCTTTTCATGAACCACACCCGGTGTCATTGCATGTGTGTTCCTCTAGACAAACCACATAAGGATCCACCGGTGTCACTACATGTCTGTTCTTTTCATGAACCACATAAGGATCCACCAGTGTCATTTGATGTGTGTTCTTCTCATGAACCACACATGGATCCACCAGTGTCATTGCATGTTTATTCTTTTCATGAACCACAACAAGAGTCATTGCATGTCTGTTACTTCCATAACCCACACATGCATCCACCGGTGTCATTGCATGTCTATTCTTTTCATGAACCACACCCAATGTCATTGCATGTCAGTTCTTTTAATGAACCACATAAGGATCCACCGGTGTCATTGCATGTCTGTTATTTTCATGAACCACATAAGGATCCACCAGTGTCATAGCATGTCTGTTCTTTTTATGAACCACACCCAGTGTCATTGCATGTGTGTTCCTCTAGACAAACCACATAATGATCCACTGGTGTCACTTCATGTATGTTCTTTTCATGAACCACATAAGGATCCACCAGTGTCATTGGATTTGTGTTCTTTTCATGAACCACACCTAGTGTGATTGCATGTCTGTTCCTCTAAACAAACCACATAAGGATCCACCAGTGTCATTGCATGTTTGTTCTTTTCATGAACCACACCCAGTGTCATTGCATGTCTGTTCTTTTCATGAACCACACCCGGTGTCATTCCATGTGTGTTCCTCTACACAAACCACATAAGGATCCACCGGTGTCACTGCATGTCTGTTTTTTTCATGAACTACATAAGGATCCACCTGTGTCATTGGATGTGTGTTCTTCTCATGAACCACACATGGATCCACCAGTGTCATTGCATGTCATTTCTTTTCTTGAACCACAGCTAGAGTCATTGCATGTATGTTACTTCCATAAACCACACATGGATCCACCGGTGTCATTGCATGTCTGTTCTTTTCATGAACCACACCAAGTGTCATTGCATGTCAGTTCTTTTCATGAACCACATAAGGATCCACCATTGTCATTGCATGTCTGTTCTTTTCATGAACCACACACAATGTCATTACAAGTGTGTTCCTCTATACAAACCACATAAGGATCCACCGGTGTCACTGCAAGTTTGTTCTTTTCATGAACCACATAAGGATCCACCAGTGTCATTGCATGTGTGTTCTTTTCATGAACCACACCCAGTGTGATTGCATGTATGTTCCTCTAAACAAACCACATAAGGATCCACTAGTGTCATTGCATGTCTGTTCTTTTCATGAACCACACCTAGTGTCATTGCATATGTGTTCTTCTAAAAAAACCACATAAGTCATTGCATGTCAGTTCTTTTCATGAACCACACCCGGTGTCATTGCATGTGTGTTCCTCTACACAAACCACATAAGGATCCACCGGTGTCACTGCATGTCTGTTCTTTTCATGAACCACATAAGGATCCACCAGTGTCATTGGATGTGTGTTCTTCTCATGAACCATACATTGATCCACTAGTGTCATTGCATGTATGTTCTTTTCATGAACCACAGCTACAGTCTTTACATGTCTGTTACTTCCATAAACCACACATGGATCCACTAGTGTCATTGCATGTCTGTTCTTTTCATGAACCACACCCAGTGTCATTGCATGTGTGTGCCTGTAGAAAAACCACATATGGATCCACCAGTGTCATTGCATGTCTGTTCTTTTCATGAAACATGGCTAGAGTCCACCAGTGTCATTGGATGTGTGTTCTTTTGATGAACCACACATGGATCCACCCGTTTCATTGCATGTCTGTTCTTTTCATGAATCACAGCTAGAGTCATTGCATGTCTGTTACTTCCATAAACCACATATGGATCCACCTAGTGTGATTGCATGTCTGTTCTTTTCTCAAACCACACATGGATACACCAGTGTCATTGCATGGGTGGTCGTTAGACCGAATCTTCTAGAAGGCACGCCCTAACACAGTTGTTCTGCTTGACGATTGTTACATACCGTTCGATCGGGGTGCTTGGACGATTGGGATGGTCTTCGTGACAGCGATCCGCGAGTAGGTTGTTCTGCGGCATGATTGGCCATGCTTGCTCTAGACAAACTGGCAACACCGAGCGCTCCCCTGTTGCGAGTGTCACGACTCACGAGTTTAGTTGGCCATATCCCAGTGTCATGTCCCCATTACTTCTCTTCCTCCCCATACTTCTCTTTCTTCCCCTCGAAGAAAGTTTCCCCACTTCGCTCCCATCCTGCCATAGCCGCAAGCCAATGGCGCCTCCATCCCAATCCCCTCTCTGGCAGCCACCCCCCTCCCCTCTCGCCATGGGTTCAAGGGGAGACAGTGAGGAAATGCTTCGTGATGACAGGGACGATGATTTCGATGTGAGTCGTCTCATCTCTATTTCTATCATCTATGGCCAGTTATCTATTTTTTGAGCTAGATCTAATATGTTTACTCATGCGCGTATGATGTGTTAGGCTAACCAGATGATGTATGACTCTGGCTATCACGGTTTAGCGGATGAAGACAGTCCTCTGCTATGTAAACATGGATATGTGCCCACTAAATTTGTAGCGTTCGATGGACGAAACACAGGCAGGAGGTTTCTATGGTGTCAAGGACATCGTGCAATGATGCAAGGCGGAAGTTGCGGTGCTGTCAAATGGGTAGATCCAGAGTGGCCCAAATCGATGCAGAAAATGCTGGACAAACTATGGGAAATGACTGTTGAGTTGAAAGAATCCGTATTCAACTCACTTTTTCACAGTGTTGAGATGAAGCTATGGGAACCAGTTGACATGACCAAGCATAAGCGAGATCTCAGGTGGGTGCAAGACAATGTTAGCAAAGTCGAGAAGGAGAGGGACGCGGTGTTGGCCCTGAAGGCTAAAGCAGAGCAAGAACTGACTCAAGCTAGGAATGATCTCCACCAGGCCAAAGTCCTACAGTTCACAACTATGAGTATTGACAAGTGCATGAGGAAAAATGCAGAGAAACAATTGAAGATGTGCAAGGAAGATGCTAAAAGGAAGGAGCAGACGATTCGATCCTTCCTCTCGCAGGAAGATGCGCATCGGGCTAAGATTAGGAAGATCAAGGAGATGTGTGATAACTAGTTCTATTTAGCTTAAGCTCCGTGCCTTTTTAAGTTGTAATAGTTGTACTTGTTGACCTAGCGGTTTGAACTATTGGTCCCGGAGTCCAAGGAGGAAAAAAATTACTCTTCCGTTAGTCTGACCCTGCATCACTTCTTTTGTTTGACCAATGCCCCTTGGATATTCCGCCCATCGCTTCGTCGTCCTCGTGTACAAATAGGAGGCACCACAGCGCGTCGCTTCGTCATCCATCCCCTAGTCCTCTCCAATCTCCACCGTGCCATCGATTCGTCATCCATCCTCTCGCTCCCTCTCCAATCTCCACCGCGCCACCATGAAGATGCCCGATCTGAACTTCTACGAGGTGGTGATGTTCGCGCACTTCGACATCCTCGCGACCCCAGCTGCGACGGTGCCCCACAGATGGCGCATTGGCTCTACAGGGGTGCTGGTGGCTCTGCTCCCTGGCCGAGCCGAGATGGAGAGCAAAATCGCGGCGCGCCGCTGCCAGATGCCCGCGTGGAAGAGGGCACTGCCCTGGTACGCGGCGGCCAGCCCGTACTGGCCGGCGCTGTTCAAGAAGGAGCGGAAGGCCAAGATTGGCAACCGCATCGTTGACGGGCGCGTGGTGCACCGGGATCTCCGCAACCGAGAAGGGAGGGAGAGGTTCTGGTTCGTTCCTGGACGGACCAAGTACACCGTCATCGCCGCCGCTCGCCGCGAAGAGGTGCTCCGTCTTGTGAACAATGCGGAAATCGTGGAGGTTCCGTCCGACAGCGACGAGGAAGCCGGCGGCTCGGAGGACAGTGGCAGCAGAAGTGAAATTGTTGACTAGTGGTTGAATTAATGTAGGATGTGAAATCGCACCCTTGTTTAGAATAATTTGTGGTTGAAGTAATGAAATGCCTCGATTTAGATCTCTGTCTTGATTAATTTGTGGAAGAATTTGTGATTTAGATCAATTTCTGCCTCGATTTAGATCTCTGTCCTGGATTGGGAACGTGACCGTGGACCAAAGACACCTTTTCTACTAGTGTATTCTGACATTGGTGGTTTGTTTAAACGTAATCTACGTGGATTGTGCCGCATGAAAATGGCACAACCATAATTTATAAAGTGGAAGCACATACACCCGGTTACTGGAGATCTGGGAGCTTCGCCAGATGCAGGGGATGCAGGAGTAGAGAGGCGGTGAGATAGGCGGGCTCAAGATTAGGCTAGAAAGTGGTACCCTCTTCCTCCTCATCTGGGCATTATCAGTGAGAACATTGCTGTTTATGTTGCCATGTCATTGTGCAGCATCTGAAATAAGTTGCTGCTTCGTGGAGTGTGGCAGCTTAAATAATTTATTTCTGTGCCACTTACATTCCGTCGTATTTGGAGACCTCCTGCCCCTCAGCAATCGTGGAACCGGTGCTACGTGCTTTCAGATAGCAGTGGCACAATCACAATTTCGGATTCAACTACTGACTCGGGAGTTTCCAAACCCTAAGTCGCGGTACATTTTACTTAGAGAACGTGGGTAGATTGTTTCGCCCAGCAACGTGCCACACACAGAGCTACAAAATTTAACAGAATTACATATATACGTTTAAGTTCAACACATTACTATGCATCTTCATTGCCAGCAGCCTTCTTCCGCAGCCTGGGTGCCAAGCCTTCACGTCCCCTGGCTTCTTCATTTCCTGCCTTCGTCCTCTTCCTCGGTGTCAATTTTCTTAGAGTCACGTACTTTGCATCGCTGGGGCAATGGGCACCAGAATTGTGTCCAGCATCATCTTTCCACTCGTTTTTAATTTCTTCGGGCAGCAAAATGACTAACCCGACAGTCATGTTTCTAACCTTGCGGCGCTTCCTGTCAAAGAAACAAGATTGTTGCATAACTTCCCAATATCTACAGAGTAAATAAAACAAAAATTACAATTCAGCAAAAACATGCGAACCCCAAGAGAGCTTTGCTTACCAGGAGCTAATTGGGTTCAAGCAACCACCCTGTCTAAAAATAGAAGGGTGACTCCTAGTTGCAGTAGCTTCCACATCCAGTACATCACATTTCAGCTCAAACATGGCAGCCGAAGCATACCTTTTCATCAACCCAATTAGCTGACTGTCACACATTAGAGGAACCATGATGCCACGTTCATCCATGAAGCTGAACTTTGCAGACTGCTTTGGCCATAATTCATCATGATTACACAGAGTAGCAACCATACTAGATATAGTGCAGATCTACGCATGCTCTTCTTCCATCATGATACAATGGTGTCCATACCACTTGCCCTTAGAGTCGTACCTAAAGAGGACTACCGTAACCAGGTAAGGGGGGTCCGTGGAGATCCCACTTGACAGAAAATTGTGGACAAAATATGTTTGTCAGCGTTGGGCTAACAAACAATTTGAGGTTCAGTAGCCAACTAGCAGTTATAATTAGTGAGAATAGCAAAGAGAAGGGTAGCTCACCCGCTTTTCCTCTTCCTTGGTAGTAGGATTTGCCATCATCCGACCTCCTCGGCTCATCGGTGGAGGAGGCGGGCTAGAGCCTCGCGACGGTGGCTACTACATGCGCCATTGGAGCTCGGGATCAGCGACTAGGCGCAGCAACTGGGCGCAACAACTTGGCACCGGAAGTCAAATGTCCGAAGGGACCGTCCTGCCTCCTGAAGGGTGGATTCCGACGCCACTGGTGCCAGGGGAAAGGTGGGAATGGATTTGTGAAATTGGTCAACACATCCAATCCACTTAGTTCCTCGATTTACCTAAGAGGTTGCCGCGTTAGTGCTCGTGTCACGAACAGATGACTGACATGAGGGTCCCGACCGTCTACTTCACGGGGAGGTCTAACGGAATGTTTGAATTTGGCAGGGGTGAGATGAGTTTGCCTCGAAATGGCCCCTCTCAGTAGTTGGCGGCCCAACTTTCCGAAACGCGGTAATTTCAGGCAACTTAGGTACCGCCATGCGCTGGCCTGCGAACTTTGGTACCGCAGACGAATAGGCCCGATCTTGTGTGGATACACCTAAGCAAAGACCGCTTTCCCAAGGAACGCGACTCCAAGATAAAGCCAAGAGGAGATGGTCCCTTCAAGGTCCTCAAAATAATCAACAACAACGCCTACATCATCAACATACCGACCTCCAAGTACCTTGCAAGCAATACATTCAGTGTCAAGGACCTCTCACCCTACCATGGAGATGTTACCGATGATACCCATGAAGAGACAAGGACGACTCTTTCCCAAGGGGGGAGATGATGAAGCCCATCCTACGGACACTCCTACATCTACACCAACATGTCCCCCTAGTTGACCCATTACTCTTGCCCGAGCCAAACCCCTACAAGCTAAGGTGAACTCGCTCCTCTCCTCATGCCAATTTGATACATCCTTGGATGGTGTGCTACTTCATGCAACTACCCTATGCATCATCAGGTACGAAGCCCCAACACATCACCAAGCACCCAAGGATGGAGAACAAGGAGCAGGGCATGAAGCAGAAGCCACTGGATCTACTCAGACCGGAGTCTCCGGTCCACCAAAGTCTCCGGCCTGAAGACCCCGGAGTCTCCGACCCACCTCCGGTCTAACCCTAGAACCAAGCTCGAGGACAGCCAGATGGCCGCTCCGGAGATGGACCGGAGATCGACCGGAATCTCCAGACCAGACCAGAGTCTCCGGTCCACCACAACGGAGTCTTTGGACCGAGCGTCGTCAGGCATGTAAAAGGCCTTTGGGCCCTCGGCCCATTTACCCCCTAGTCCATCCAGAACTTACCTTTTATCCCTAAAGTACCCCTGACTTTATGGCTGGACTATATATAGTCCCCCACCTCCATTGTAAACCCTAGGCATGATATTTGGAATTAGTGGAAACCCCTTGTGGATCTATCTAGTTCTTGCCTCATGCTCCTTTGACAAAGGAGCACCAAATATCCCAAACCTCATTGGAGTTTGCATCGTGCCTCCGCATTGTAGAAGGCCTAGGAATCAGAGTCCCTTTGCCTAGACGTCAAGATCTCACTGAGTCTCCCTCCTCGACGTGTCAGTTTGAGAGAGAGTCCTCCGCCCGACGTTGATCCTAGGGATTGCGCTAGACCGGTCACCACCGGCATGCGCTAATGGTGTGTATGGTGGTTTTGTGTGTGTGTGTGTTCATCGCGTTCTTGGTGCGTGAGTTTGTCGTGTTCATCCTCCCCTGCTCTTCCCACACTCCATCCTCGATTTGAGTGGGATTAGTGAAACATCAGGACACCCTAGAGGTCTGCCCTCAACACATCCAACCTGGTGGTAGAATGCATGCTGCAGTTGAATCCCAGCATGCTACTAGGGTTCCTGGACATGGTTGGACTCCACATGATGTGGTGGCATCGCTGCATGTGTTCTTTTCCTAAAACCACAATGATGCACACTGATACACACACACATCCAATGAGGTGTGGTGATGAATCCTCTTTCAAGCTAGTCATAGAATGCATGATGCAGTTGAATCCCCGCATGCTACCAGGGTTCCTGGACATGGTTGAATACCACGTCCTATGGTGGCATCTCTGCATGTGTTCTTTTACTAAAACCACAATGATGCACCCTAATACACTCACACACACATCCAATGAGGTGTGGTGATGTAGCATCTTTCAAGCTGGTGGTAGAATGCATTTTGCAGTTGAATCCTAGCATGCTGCCAGGGTTCCAAGACATGGTTGGACACCACATGCTGGAGTGGCATCACTTCATGTGTTCTTTTCCTAAAACCACAATGATGCACACTAATACACACACATCCAGTAAGGTGTGGTGATGCAGCATCTTTCAAGCTGGTGGTAGAATGCATGCTGTAGTTGAATCCCAGGATGCTGCCAGTGTTCCTAGACATGGTTGGCCACCACATGCTGGAGTGGCATCACTGCATGTGTTGTTTTCCAAAACCACAATGATGCACACTAATACACACACACATTCAATGAGTTGTGGTGATGTAGCATCTTTCAAGCTAGTGGTAGAATGCATGCTGTATTTGAATCCCAGCATGCTTCCAGGGTTCCTGGACATGGTTGGACACCACATGTTGTGGTGGCTTCACTGCATGTGTTCTTTTCCTAAAACCACAATTATGCACACTGACACACACACACATCCAATGAGGTGCGGTGATGCAACATCTTTCAAGCTGGTGGTAGAATGCATGCTGCAGTTTAATCCCAACATGCTGCCAGGGTTCCTAGACATGGTTGGACACCACATGTTGTGGTGGCATCACTGCATGTGTTCTTTTCGTAAAACCACAATTATTCAAACCGATACACACATGCAATGAACTCTAGTGTATCCATATGGTTTATGAAAAGAACACACATGCAATGACTCTAGTGGATCCATGTGGTTTATGAAAAGAACACACATGCAATGAACTCTAGTGGATCCATGTGGCTTATGAAAAGAACACACATGTTGTGGTGGCATCACTACATATGTTATTTTCCAAAACCACAATGATGCACACTAATACACACACATCCAATGTGGTGTGGTGATGCAACATCTTTCAAGCTAGTGGTAATGCATGTTGCAGTCGAATCCCAGCATGCTACCAAGGTTCATGGACATGGTTGGACACCACATGCTGTGGTGGCATCACTGCATGTGTTCTTTTCCTAAAACTACAATAATGCACACTGACACACACACACACATCCAATGAGGTGTGTCGATGTAGCATATTTCAAGCAAGTGGTAGAATGCATGCTGAAGTTGAATCCCAGCATGCTGCCATGGTTCCTGGTTATGTTTGGACACACGTCCAATGAACTCTAGTGGATCCATGTGGTTTATGAAAAGAACACACATGCACTGAACTCTAGTGTATCCATGTGGTTTATGAAAAGAACACACATGCAATGAACTCAAGTGGAACAATGTGTCAAACCTTGGTGACAGAGACCAAAAACACATAGGAAGTTGCATGTTGCACCCGTGTTGCAGAAGTTGCATCACATAATCCATGTGATTTATACCAAGATGTATTTCATTGTATAAGACACTAACTTTACATTTTTTATACTACTCAGTTTTTCCCTTGGTTTTTTGATACTACTAAGTTTTGACCCCCTCTCTCTCTCATAGAAGCCTAAACATGTGCTTGACATGTTGCAAACGTATCTATAATTTTTGATGTTCCATGCTTGTTTTATATCTACTTTCTTTTTGTTTTGTCCACACTTTGGAGTATTTTTACAGATTTTCTGGAATTAACCTATTAACAAGATGCCACAGTGTCAGTTGCCTGTTTTCTGCTGTTTTTGGTTTCAGAAAAGCTAGTAAGGAAATATTGTCGGAATTGGACCGGACAAAAGCCCAAGTCAATATTCCACCAGAAGGAACACGGATTCTGAAGGGGAGACGAAGAGGGGAGCCAGGCTGACCACACCTGGTTGTGCCGCTACTAGCCCTAGCCACGCCACCAGAAGGTGTGGGCCCCCTGGTACTCCACCGACCTCGCCCCTTCGCCTATATATTGCCTCCAGGACAAAAACACTAAGGACCCGATCAAAATTCCACGAAAGAGTATGTAGCCGCCGCCATCTACATACCTAGATCGGGAGGGATCTGAAGCTCTTCTCGGCACCCTGCTGGAGGGGAGAGATCACCCTGGAGGCCTTATTAACCACCATGCCTGCCTCTAGTGTGATGCGTGAGTAGTTCATCCCTGGACTACGGGTCCATGTAGTAGCTAGATGGTCGTTCTTCTCCTTTGTGCTACCATGTCTAGATCTTGTGAGCTTTGTTCATGATCAAGATCATCTATTTGTAATGATACATGTTGTGTTTGCGGGGATCCGATGGATATTGAGATGCTATTTCAGATTGATTATTGATTCTAGCATGTCTATGTTATTTGTGATCTTGCATGCTTTCTGTTGTTAGTAGCTATCTTGGCTGGGTAGATGCTAGCAACTCCAAGAGGGAGTATTTATGCTCGATAGTGGGTTCATGCCTCTAGGAATCTAGGGAAGTGACATAATTGTATTGTTTACTTTACACACTTTGCTTAATGCAATTATCTGTTGCTTGCAACTTAATACTGGAGGGGGTTCAGATGATAACCTGAAGGTGGATTATTAGTCATAGATGCAGTTGGATTACGGTCTATGTATAATGTTGTAATGCCCAGTCAAATCTCATAGGAGTCAAGATGATTAGTATATGCATGTATGCTTTCTCGATGTTTGTCAATTGCCCCACTGTAATTTGTTCACCCAACATGTCATCTATCTTAAGGAGAACCACCACTAGTGAACTATGGACCCCGATCCTTTCTTTTACCATCAATCTACAAGCTATTTACTATTTTCTGTTTACTTTTTGCAAGCAATTACTATCTTCCACACAATACGTTTAATCCTTTGTTTTCAGCAAAACTGGTGAGATTGACAACCTCACTTTAAGTTAGGGGCAAAGTTTTGTGGTTGTGTTGTGTAGGATTCCAAGTTGGAAACAACACCTTGGAGGTGTTTCCTTGCTCCTACTGGTTCAATAACCTTGGTTTCATAACTGAGGGAAAACTTGTTGTTGTGCTCATCATACCTTCCTCTTGGGGTTCCCCAACGAGATCGACGTGTTGAGCCGATCATCAAGACTTTTTCTGGCGCCGTTGCCTACGAGTCAAGGGCATCTTCACAAGCGGAGTCCCTCATAACCAATCTCTTTACTTTATTTTATTTGTTTTTCTTAGTTTATTTCTGCTTTGTTTGCTTGTTTCTTTATCAAAAACACACAAAAAATAGTTGTACTAGTTTGCTTCTTTATATTAAAAACACAAAAAAATGACTACTCTTGAAAACACTAAGTTGTGTGACTTCACTAACACCAACAACAATGATTTCATGTGCACACCTATTGCTCCACCTGTTCCTGAAGCTACTTTCTTTGAACTTAAACCTGCTTTACTCAATCTTGTTATGAGAGAACAATTTTCTGGTACTGGTACTGAAGATGCTGTTGCTCATCTTAATAAATTTGTTGATCTTTGTGAGATGCAAAAACATAGGGATATAGATTGAGATATTATTAAGCTTAAATTGTTTCTGTTCTCTTTGAGAGGAAAAGCTAAAGAAAGGTTGCAATCCCTAACTAGAAATAGTATTGATTCTTGGACTAAATGCAAAGATGCTTTCATTGGAAAATACTATCCTCCTACTAAGATTATATCTATGAGAAGTGAAATAATGAAATTGAAACAATCTGATAATGAACATGTTGCTCAAGCTTTGGAAAGGATGAAATCTTTGGTAAAGAATTGTCCCACTCATGGACTAACTGCTTGGATGATTATCCAAACCTTTTATGCATGACTGAGTTATTCTTCACGAAATCTGCTGGATTCTGCTGATGGAGGTACCTTTATGACCATTACTTTGGGTTCTGCAACAAAGATTCTGGATAATATGATGGTTAACTATTCTGAATGGCACACTGAGAGAGCTCCACAAGTTAAGAAGGTAAAATATGTTGAAGACACATCCTCCTTGAGTGATAAAATTGATGTTATTATGTCTATGCTCGTTAATGGGAAAGCTCATATTGATCCAAATCATGTTCCCTTAGCTTCTTTGGTTGCTCAAGAAGAGCAAGTTGATGTGAACTTTATTAGAAACAATAATTTTAGCAACAATGCCTACATGAATAATTTTGGTAATAATAATTATAGGCCATATCCTCCCAATAATGGTAATGCTTACTGAAATTCCTACAACAATAGAAGTGCACCCTCTGATCTTGAAGTCATGCTTAAATATTCTATTAGTAAACAAACTGCCTTCAATAAAACTATGGTGGAAAAACTCTCTAATGCTGAAAGAAATATAGCATCATTGTCTGAAGCACAATCTTCTTTGAATAAAATGGCCGCTAAACCTGAAACTATTGAAAATCCCTTTGCTGCTACTAATGCCATAGAAGTTAGAATTGATGAAAATGTTAGAATGTTAGCTGAATTGCATGCTAAGTGGGAAAGAGAAGATGAAATTGCTAGAAATAAGTATTTGTAGTATCACTACCACTAATGTTGAAGCTAGTAAAACCAATGGAACCTTTTCTAATAAAAATGCTGAAATTATTCGAAATATGGGAAACAATAGCTCTACTACTTTGGATGATAATTATGATTTTGATCTTGATGTTGCAATATCCCTGAAGTAATTATGTTCCTACAAAAGCTTGCTAAAATTCCTAATGCTAGTGCTATGAATATGGCCTTTACAAAACACATTACTGATGCTCTCATAAAAATTAAAGAAGAAAAGATGAAACATAAAGCTTCTATTCCTATGAAATTAGAAGATGGTTGGGAACCCATCATTAATATGAAATTGAATGATTTTGATCTCAAGGCTTTATGTGATCTTGATAGTAGTGCATCTATTATGCCTAGAAAGATTTATGAAATGCTTGATTTGCCACCATTGGAATATTGTTATTTAAATGTCCCACTTGATGATAATGCTAAAAAGAAACTCACGGGGAGTATCAATGATGTTCTTATTATGGTTAACAATGCCTATGTCCCCGTTGATTTCTATGTTTTGGATGTTGAATGCAATGCTTCTTTCCCTATTACTTTGGGAAGACCTTTTCTTAGAACTGTTGGTGCCATGATTGACATGAAAGAAGGCACCATTAAATATCAATTTCCACTCAAGAAAGGTATAGAACACTTCCCTAATAAGAGAGAGAAGATTCCTTTTTCCTCTCCTATTAAAACAAAATGTGCTCTTCATGCTTCTTCATTTGAGAATACTTGATTCTTTTCTTGCTTCCTATGCCTAGCTCAAAGGCGTTAAAGAAAAACACTTATTGGGAGATAACCCAAATTTCATTAGGAGTCTTTTGTTGAGTCTTGGAAGTTATTGCTTCAGTAATAACATCTCCTTATCATTTTTTGCGTGGTTTTTGTGCCAAGAGTAAACTCTAATGAGAGAAAACAAAGATTTGGGAAAGTTTCTGTCCCAAAACAGATTTTTGTGCTTCGCTGTAAAAATTCGTGAAAAATCTCTGTATGTTGGTTTGAGCTGTAATTGTTTGTTCTTTTGCCCCCGGTTGTTATACAACTTTCTTTAGTTCATCACATTACTATTTGAGCAACAGAAGGTCTTCTCAAAAATTGGTTTTTACTTGCTGGTCTATTTTGGCAGATTTCTGCCATTATTTGCATCTGCCTCTTAATTTGTTTCTCTTTGAGTTCTCTTTGATCATTTCAACTTTTTAAAGGAAGTGCTACAGTAGATTTTTTTTTAATGGAAGTTTTACTTGTGTTGGAACTGAACCAAAAAAGACTTATTATCTTGAGTAAAGTAAAGTTGCTATTGAAGATTGTGTGAAGTTTTATATGAAGGATATTTGAAAGTGTAGGGAAGAGTAATGTGATAAGATGATGAATGGACAAAAGATCAAGCTTGGGGATGCCACTCGTGTCACCCCAATAAATATTCAATAATTACAAGCATCAAAGCTTGGGGATGCCCAAGGCATCCCCTTCTTCATCAATAAAAATTTCAGGTTTCTTCCAAACACTTCATTTTTATTGTTTCATGCACAATTGTGTTGTTCTTGGGGCATCTTTAGTTTCCGTTTTTAGTTTTCATTTGCTTACTTTTCTTGAATAAATTGGTTGGACCCCCTCATTCATGCATTAGTTTTCAAATAAAGTTGATTTGTATTGGAAAAGAGTAGGAAAGTTCATGCTTAAGTGGTAAAAAGGAGCTTGTTTTTTTACTATGACTTAGACTTTATCATGTCATGCTTGATATTGTTTTGGCTTTATGCTTAGTGATTTTTTCTGTAGCATGACATGTTATAAAAAATTGAGATTGCTTAATGTGCCTTGAAAGAATCATGCGTTGTTTTAGCATATAAAAGCATAATATTGTGGTATTATCCTTTAATGCTTTATTTGGGTTGACTTGGCGCATTCTCACACCATGTTAGGACTATACCAAGTCACCATAGCCTCTTTGATCATTTAGTTTTCCACTTGTAATATCACGTTATGCTTTAATTAATGATGTTTTGTTGCTTTGCATGATTATGGCCATTATTGCTCTTTTAGTTGGTCGCTCTCAGTCTTTTGCTAGCCTCCATACCAAGTATGAGTTCCACTCATGCATCCAACTCCAAATAAAACCAAGTTATTCCAAAGATACCACCACACCTACCTATTAGCATTTGCTATTCCAAGTATATTCATGTTTTTATCTACCTTCCGAATTAAACTTGTTATGTGAAAATTAGTGATTAAAGCTCTCACGAACTTGATGGCACACTTTACTTTTCTTGCCCCTAATAAACTTCAACCATTGTGTCATCTATGTTGTATATGCTTGCACTTATACATTGAGATTAGCAGAACCATGCTATCATGGGGAATGCTTTCAACATTGCACTTGTACATTGTACCCAGTTGATATCATGCTCTTTTATTTATGAATGTCGTCAGCGTGAAATGAAAGGGGAGCTTGTAAGTCCATGGATTTATGTATGTGTGTTAGATAAATGCATGGGACACTAGCCTAAGCCATGCCTAATCATGGTGGAAACTTGCAGCATCACCATAGTGAGCAATCTATGAAGCATTCTTCTTATAAAAAAGAGATAGAGATTGAAAAAAAAGAGATGAGAAAAGAGGAAAGAGAGAAAAAAGCACCATTTTCCCATGGTAAATAAGAAGATTTCTAAGATTCTCATTGTCTGCTTGCCTTGTCATTTTGATTATGGGATAGCTCGTGTATCATGTGCAAAGGGTACCCCATTGGCGGTTCTCTATGATAGACATGTACTTACTATGACAAGAACTTACCGGTAACTAAACTTGAGTAGCACGAGGAGCGGCCCTCGTATTCAAGGGACATGAGATTGCCAACTTATAATTTGTCAAGCATATACTCCATAGTTTGTTCACTTTAACCTTAATCATTTCAAGATGCTTATGATAGTGGCAATGAGAGCTGAAAGCTAATAAGTACCATAATTGGTTTAATGTGCTTCCTTCTATAAAGAAGCTCTTTATGAGACTTGAATCCCTGCTTCCTTCTATGAAGGACTTTCTTTTACTTTTATGTTGAGTCTCCATCTTCTATCTTTATGCACCTATTGAGAGAGCATAGTGGCCATTCTTAGTTTAATGTGCATTGTCCCAAGACTTGTTGATTGATCCATAACTTTGATATTGCTTGTTCTTAAACTATTTGTATCTAGTCACCCTTATGAACTTTGAAGGTGTCCTATGCATTTATGTTTTGCTACACTATGAGGGACAAGATGAATTCCATTCTCATTATGTTTTCTATATGTGAAACAAACAAACGTCTTTCAAAGAATTGTTATTCATGAATCTTTTGTTTGTACCTTTTCATGTTATAACATAGTTGCTATGTCTTATTGTTAGAACTATATCTTTCATGCTATGTTAAAGTACTATGATACTAGCTATCAATGTTCTACAAATATTTTGATCAAGATTATGATGGTGCATGTCACCTCAAAAATTATTTCTTTTTTTATTACTTACGTACTCGAGGACGAGCAGGAGTTAACCTTGGGAATGTTGATACGTTGCAAACGTATCTATAATTTTTGATGTTCCATGCTTGTTTTATATCTACTTTCTTATGTTTTGTCCACACTTTGGAGTATTTTTACACATTTTCTGGAACTAACCTATTAACAAGATGCCATAGTGCCAGTTGCCTGTTTTCTGCTGTTTTTGGTTTCAGAAAAGCTAGTAAGGAAATATTCTTGAAATTGGACCGGACAAAAGCCCAAGTCAATATTTCACTAGAAGGAACACGGAGTCCGGAGGTGAGACAAAGAGGGGAGCCAGGCCAGCCACACCTGGTGGTGGCGCGACCAGCCCTAGCCACACCAACAGGGGGTGTGGGCCCCCTGGTACTCCACCGACCTTGCCCCTTCACCTATATATTGCCTCCGGGATGAAAACCCTAGGGACCTGATCAAAATTCCATGAAAGAGTCTATAGCCTCCGCCATCTCCATCCCTAGATCGAGAGGGATCTGAAGCTCTTCTTGGCACCCTGCCGGAGGGGAGATATCACCCTGGAGGCCTTCTTCATCACTATGCATGAGTAGTTCATCCCTAGACTACGGGTCCATGTAGTAGCTAGATGGTTGGTTCTTCTCCTTTGTGCTACCATGTCTAGATCTTGTGAGCTCCATTCATGATCAAGATCATCTATTTGTAATCATACACGTTGTGTTTGCGGGGATCCGATGGATATTGAGATGCTATTTCAGATTGATTATTGATTCTATCATGTCTATGTTATTTGTGATCTTGCATGCTTTTCGTTGTTAGTAGCTCTCTTTGCCAAGTAGATGCTAGCAACTCCAAGAGGGAGTATTTATGCTCGATAATAGGTTCATGCCTCTAGGAATCTGGGGAAGTGACAGAAATCTCTAAGGTACTAGATGTGCTATTGCTACTAGGGAGAAAACAACAATCCTTTGTTCATAGAATAATTGTATTGTTTACTTTACACACTTTGCTTAATGCAATTATCTGTTGCTTGCAACTTAATACTGGAGGGGGTTCAGATGATAACCTGAAGGTGGATTATTAGTCATAGATGTAGTTGGATTATGGTCTATGTATAATGTTGTAATGCCCAATCAAATATCATAGGAGTCAAGATGATTAGTATATGCATGTATGCTTTCTCGATGTTTGTCAATTGCCCCGCTGTTATTTGTTCACCCAACATGTCATCTATCTTAAGGAGAATCACCTCTAGTGAACTATGGACCGCAATCCATTCTTTTACCATCAATCTACAAGCTATTTGCTGTTTTCTGTTTACTTTCTGCAAGAAATTACTATCTTCCACACAATACGTTTAATCCTTTGTTTCAGCAAAACCGATGAGATTGACAACCTCACTGTAAGTTGGGGCAAAGTTCTGTGGTTGTGTTGTGCAGGATTCCAAGTTGGAAACAACATCTTGTAGGTGTTTCCTTGCTCCTACTAGATCGATAAACTTGGTTTCATAACTGAGGGAAAACTTGTTGCTGTGCTCATCATACCTTCCTCTTGGGGTTCCCCAAAGAGATCGATGGGGTCAATAGTGCTTACTTTCGCTGCTACGCCCTTATTGGTTGTCACAGGTGTCATGTGGATTATGCACACCAACCGTTGATCCTGTGTGATCCAACGCAGATCGTTGCACACGTCATTCCCTTCACAGTACAACGTGAGATAGCACGGACGTATCTCTTAGTGAGACTTCTACAAGAAGAAACACGAATCCGTCCATGGAAAAAGTCGTTGAGTGGTCATGTCATGTTTAATCACGTCTGAAAAGCCTACTACTACTACCACAACACATTTACAGGGCAACAGGGTCATTGAGTGCACGGTTGTCGACGGGATGCTGCAATTTATTGCCACTTGATTTTAATAAGACAGATCCCATTTTTATGCAGCACGCTCTCAATCTCACTTCCAACTGGGCCTTATCGTAAGTAACTTCCACACGTCAGGGGGCCCCTCGAGGAGACCTAACGTTGCTAGAAATTTGTTCTGTGCCACTTGCATGCAGTGGAATCGAGGTCTACCATGCGCGTGTTTTCAATACAGTTATAAAGTGGAGATCGTGGTTGTTTCAAAAAAAAGTGGACATCGTGGTAGCCCCACCCCCCTGCAAACCACACGTGTCTATAAACCCCAATCTAGATGAGGGGCAGGCGGCAGGCTGAAGCTCCCTCGCTTGAGCTCATGTCATTTTCCCCAATCTGTCTAGTCCCAAAACCCCAATCTACACCTATCGTGCACGCTGAAGCTCCTTCGCTTCCACCATCACCTCCCCTAGATGCGCCATGAAGCGTACGCATGTGGACGAGCCGGAGGTGAAGCCAGTTGGAGGCACATTAGTAGATGGCTCGATCGTCCCGAAGCAGGCGGAGGCATCTTCTCTGGGTACTCATGCCGCTCGTCGTCATGCTGTCGAGCCTTCGAGCTCATCTTTCTAGCTAGTAGCCGTTGCCATTGAGCTGTAGGTGGCCAACAACGTCATGGTGACAACAGCATATCTGGATGAGGGGCAGGCGGCAGGCGGAGGCAATCTGGTGCTATACATCAACGACCCCATCGCCATCACAGAGAAAATCGACGCAATCGTAGAGAATGACGAATTCGAGGAGGATGTCCCTGATGAGGAGTCTGAGGTACTACATTGCTAGCTTCTCTAGTCGCAGCTAAAAATTTCACTATTCATACATAGAATTTGCTCAATCGTGTATATATTATTTTGCTCTTGAAGTAGGGTAGTATATACATGGTTCGGATGGTCGATTGATGCATCTGCCATCTAGTCACAAAACCCCAATCTGTCTAGTCACCAAACCCCAATATGCTCATCTGCCATCTAGTAGATTTACATTTGCTTAACTCGTTGTTGTTCATACGGTTCTTCTTGTGTTGTAAATTTATTTGATCTATAACATTTGATTTAGGGGTTTTAGGGTTTGCTAGTTGAGTGTTGATTTCGATACACTACATGCATATAACATTACATTTCTATTCCTTACTGAGCCCAATGATTCAATTTTCCCCCAAAAGAGTGCAAGGGAGACACATATGTTGGTGTCGCTTTCTTAGGGATGGTTAGTGAACCTGAGGCAGCAATGTATATAAATAATATAGTTGGTGTTATTGATATTTTGGTTCTCCAACTCCATCTCTGAGAAAATAACGAGGTCCTTGATTTATTCTCATATGAAACCTATATGTAATCTTTGAATTGTTTATGATCTTTGAATGTGTCATATGATGCATATGTATATCCCTGAATATTGTTTCGTAGGATTATATTTTAATTTCTTATTGTGGCCAATTATTTAAATTTGCCCCAAAAGATTGACAGACACATTGGTGTCAGATTTTTTCAGGGATGAGTTAGCAAACCTGGGGAAATTTACAAGAACAATATAGGTTGTGCATTTGTTACTTGGTTCGCTTATGCCATCCCTGAAGAAACTTCTGAAACCGCAATCTTTATTGTACATTCATAGAACTATGACATTTGAATTATGTATTGCATGCATTCATAGTGTATAGGAATTACATTTCAGTTTGTCACCGAGGCCGATGATTGAAATCTGCCCCGAAAGACTGCAAGGGGAGACACATATGATGGTGTGATTTTTTAGGGATGGGTTGGTGAACTTGAGTCAGCAATGCACACAACCAATATAGGTTGTGTTGTTGGTACTTTGGTTTGTTGCCTCCTTCTCTGAAAAAATTATGAGGCCCTTGATTTATTCTCATATGGCACTACATATATGATCCTTGAATTGTTTCTAATCTTTGGATGATTCGTATGATGCATATGCTTATGCATGGTTTTGATCATAAGTATTTTCAACATGTACCTGAAGATTAATTGTTTGGTTTTTTATTTATAATTATAATATTTAGGATTGTTTTTGTACCTGAATATGTATATCCCTCAATATTTTTTCATAGGATTACATTTCAATTTATTATTGTGGCCAATGATTCAAATTTGCCCCGAAAGAGAGGCAGACACATTGGTGTCAGATTTTTTTAGGGATGAGTTAGCGAACCTTGGGTGATGTACAAGAACAATATAGGTTGTACAATTGTTACTTGGTTCGCTCACACCATCCCTGAAGAAACTTATGAGGCTGCAATCTTTGTTCTACATACACTCTGATCCAATTAATTGTCATTTTGTTGAGATGAAATGATATATGAATTGACCAAACTATTGTTGAGATGCTTTCTCTTTGATATCAATTTAATATTGTTTTACATATATATGTTGTCAATTCTTGTTTTGTAATACAATTCAATCATATGTATGAGTTCTAAGTTATGTTCTTAAAAATCAACAGGAGGATGATGATGACGTGGACGATAGCAAGGAATCCAGGGACAACAAGAGCTGCTACGTGCTGAGGTGGTTACAGTGTGGGCAAATCCGTTTGTATCGTAAGGGGAGACTGTTTTGCCCATTCTGTGGCAGAGCAATCAACATGGACCTCGACAACATGATCTAGCACGTGGTGGGCATTGGCAGAGATGGAGGAAGAAGGCATAGGCCGATTACCTTGGCGCGGCATGCAGCTTTCGGCAAATTCCTCCAGGATTATGTCAGGACTGGTCTGTATCCCCTCGACTAGGTTGTCCCTACCTCCTGCTGCTGCCCCTCTCCTGCTAGGCATCTCCGTGTCACGGCCTCCTACTGCTGCCCTGCTTTTATTTTGTTTTAGTTAATTATTACTTGTGTGTTGCATGTAAGGCAATATATCCGTGGTGTCTCTGGTGAACCTTCTATATATATATTAATCTAATCCTTTATATGGAGTTCCCTAAATTTTCTACTGTTCAATTATATTATTGATAATGCTCATGCACACTACCAAATATTTCTAGTGCTCGATTATTTTATAATTGTCAAGGAATACATCAACAAGTTAAATTGGTCGAAAGTTCGTATTGAAGTAACTAAATGATCTCACATCAGCGGTGTACATTGGCAGAAGCCGAGGCCGAAGGCATCAGCCGATGACCTTGGCACGACACGTAGCCTTCGGCAAATTCCTTACAGGTTCAACAACGGGTTGCCGCCGCCCAGCTCCGAATTCGCTTATAGGTTCAACATGGCAGAACTTGAGCTACTAAGGGTACAGCTCCCACAGAGACCTCGATAGGGCTGGCGGAATTGGTGCGGGTGTGACCACGATGACGGAGAGCTCGGATTCTGGAGGAGGAAAACAGGACCGAGCATGGTCGACACGGTGACAGATCTCACCAGGAACCAATTCTCGTCCCCGCGTTGTGCCATGGGTGTGGCCATGGTGAGGGCGAGCTCCGACTCGGGATAGGGAGGAGAGCGGGGCTGACAAGGTTCATCCATGTCCCACCTTTGCGCCATGGCCGCGACCACAGATTGCCGCTCCGGGGAAGAACAAGATGCGTAATGGATGCAAATGCCAACGCTGCAAGCCTATAGGGAGGAGAGCAGGGCCGAGCAGGTTCGTCCACGTCCCATCTCCGTGCCATGGCCATGACAATAGATTGACGCTCCGAGGAAGAAGAAGAGGCGTAATGGATGCAGGCGCCAACGCTGCAAGCCTACATGGCAGTCACGATGGCAGTGACATAACGGCGAAAACTGACAGGGGGCCTAACTTGACGGGCGTTAGCCTGATATTTTGTATCCAAACATAAAGTTGAATTCGTATCGAAAAAGACCCCCTGAGTATTTGGCACACCAATTGTGGGCAACGCGGCTGATTACAAGCAACTTGGGTACCACTTTGTCTTAGCGATCCAACTTTCGGGCCGCAAAATTATATTATTCCCACAGTGGTGGCAACAAGATGGCTACACACACAACCCGCTAGTGCACCTAGACCAAGAGGATGGCCAAGGTTTGCGGGTTACCACCACCACCACCGCCTCCGCCAGCTGGTGGCCAGCAGGACAACCGTGAACACCAGAACCGCCAGGACAAGGACAATGGTGATTACCCACGTAGGGTGGGCAACTACCACATTTTCACCACCGAGCCGAAGCAAGAGGCGCCGTGAGGCGAAGGTGAACTCAATTGTTCCCCCCGTTTCGTAGTACCTAAACTTGTCTGAGCAAGAGATCACATGGAGCAGGAAGGACCAGCCGGCTTTGCTGCCGCACCCGGGCACTTACACGATGGTCCTATATCCCATCACTGTCTCCAAGAAGAACTCCTACAGATTCACACGTGTCCTCATGGATGGGTGCATCACCATCAACCCCCTGTACCGTAGCTTGTTGGACCGGCTCGGCATCAGCGAGTCCCAGATGGAGCGATCCAGCACCTCCTTCCACGGAGCCATTTTGGGTCCATCGCATTCACCCATCGGCAAGATTCGGCTGGACGTCATCTTCGGCATGGAAGGCAACTTCTGCCGCAAGCTCATCTGGTTTGGGATGGTCAACCTCTCCAACACATATCACGCCATCCTTAGACTCCTCGCTCTCACCAAGTTCATGGTGGTACCGCACTACGTGTACATCAAGATGATGCTCCTGTGGCCCAAGGGGTAATTACTATCGCCGGTGACTAGATGCGGTTGGTGGAATGTGCCACAGACGGCTCCAAGCGAGCCGAGGCCATGATTATCATGGAGGAGAAGCGCATCATCATGTAGAACGTGGCGGACTTGCAGGCGGACACACCGGCTGGCGAGCCAAAGCGACCCGGAGAGGCATAGTTCAAGCCATCCAAGGGCACCAAGAAGATCTTGCTCAACGAGGCCAAGCTAGACAAGTTCGTCCTGGTCAGAGATGGCCTTGACAACAGATAGGAAAGCATGATCATCGACTTCCTCCGTGAGAATCGGGATATCTTCGCATGGTCCCCCAAGGACATGCCAGTTGTTCTGAGGGAGCTCGCCGAGAAATCTTTACATGTCAGGCGGGATGGAAAGCCGGTCAAGCAATCTCTACGCCACTTCGCTGAGGAGAAGAAATCACCCGACTGCTTGCAACCAGATTCATCATGCAAGTTTTCCACCTGGAATGGTTGGAAAACCCAGTGCTAGTGCTAAAAAAGAACAAGACTTGGTGCATGTGTGTTGACTACACTAGCCTCAACAAGGCATGCCCCAAAGAGCCGTTCACCCTGCTAAGGATAGAACAAGTGGTCGACTCCATAGCCAGCTATGAACTATTGTCGTTTCTGGATGCGTACTCCAGCTACCACCAGATCCGACTGAACCCTGCTGATCAAATAAAGACAACATTCATCACCCTGTATGGGCCTACTAATACACCACCATGCCATTTGGACTGAAAATGCAGGGGCCACATACCAGCGCTGGTTGCATGTCTGCAATCACAAATTAGCAGAAACATACATGCCTACATCCATGATGTGGTGGTTAAGACCAAAGAGTGACGAACACTCTTCGAAGACCTGAAGGAAACAATTGCCAACCTTCATCGGTTCTGGATGAAGCGGAACCCAGAGAAGTGCGTGTTTGACGTTATAGCAGGCCAGCTCCTCAGTTTTCTTGTCTCAGAACAGGTCAATCATGGCCAACCTGCAGAAGATCGAAGCAATCGAGTGCATGTAGACACTGAAGAATCTACGCGACATGCAAAAGTTCACCGGGTTCTTGGCCTCCCTCAGCCGGTTCATCAGCCGGCTAGCCGAGAAGGCACTCCCGCTGTACCAACTCATGAAGGAAACAGACAAGTTCGTTTGGACGGCCTAGGCGGATAAAGCCTCTCGTGACCTCAAGAGCATGCTCTCCTCCACACCACCACTGGCGGCCCCCGCTTCAAAGGAGCCAATGTTGATGTACACTACATCTACCAACCGGGTTATCAGTGTCATGATCGTGGTTGAGAGGCTGAAAGAAGTAAAGGCGCAGCCGGTCTAGCGCCCGGTGTACTACCTGAGTGAGGTACTCTGTGTATCAAAGTAGAACTACCCCCATTACCAGAAGCTGGTGTATGGCATATACATGGCCGCCAAGAAACTGAAGCACTACTTCCAAGAGCACTCCATCTAGGTGGTGGCGCTAGTATCTGGCGATTGGGATGCCAAGGACATAAACATGGCCCTGTACCGCTTCTTCGTGCAGCAGCTATGTGCCTGCTTTGAAGGGTGCGAGTTTCACCATGTCCCTCGAGCCAACAATGAGGCCACAAACGCACTTGCTCGTGTCGGGTCAACAAGGCAAGAAATTCCACCTGGAGTCTCCCTCGAGCACCTACGCAAGCCATCCATCACGCTGTCTCTAGAATATGACTCCATCATACTAGACGCGGCCCCAGGGACTGCTGACTCCAAACGGCTAGAGACTGCCGCAAAGCTCCTTGGGACTCCCGCATCAAACCCGGGGACTATCGCACCAAACCCAGGGACTGCCAGGTGGAAGGCCACAGTACTCCTAGCCATCTCAAGTAGTCCGCGAACTTCCGCCTCCGCTCTTCCACCCGGCAGGCCACCCGACGATCTCGAGACATTCGTGCGCGAGGAAATCAAGCTGATCATGGACACCGTGTATGCCATTTGGGAAACACCTCCATGGGACAAGCCATTCATGAACTTCCTGGCCAAAGGGGAGTTGCCTGCCGAAGAGGTCGAGGCAAGGCAAGTAAAGCACATAGCAAGTGTGTATACCATCATCAACAATAAGCTATACAAGCGCAGTGTTGGAGGAATCTATCAGCGCTGCGTGAGCTAAGAGGAAGGAATCCGACTACTGGTGGACATTCCTAAGGCGAGTGCATCCACCACGCATCATCGTGAGCCATAGTGGCAAAGGCATTCCACCACGGGTTCTACTGGCCTCATGCGCTGGTAGACACCGAGAAAATTGTGAAGGCATGCAATGGGTACCAACGAGTCAGCCAGCAAAAGCACACTTTGGCTGCGCCCCTCAAGACAATCCCCATCACCTGTCCATTTGCCATCTGGGGGATGGACATGGTCGGCCCTTTAAAAACAGCGTGATCCGGCATGACACACTTGCTAGTGACCGTGGACAAATTCTCCAAGTCGATTGAGCGAAAGCCAATCAAGAAGCTGTACGGATCAACAGTGATCAAGTTCTTCACAGACATCATCACACGCTTTGGCTACCCCAACAGCATCATCACCTATAGTGGCATGAACTTTGCCAAAGGGGCCTTCGTGCACTTCTGTGAAGAAAAGGGCATCCTCCTGGACCTCGCCTCCGTCGTGCACCCCAGTCCAATGGGCAGCGCGAGCGAGAAAACGGCCTGGTCCTAGCCAGAATCAAGCCCCGGTTGATCGATCCACTAATGTGATCCATCGGATGCTGGATAGAAGAGTTGTCGGCTGTGGTGTGGAGCCTGCGCACCAAGCCAAACCACTCCACTGGCTACATGCCATTCTTCCTCGTCTACGGAGTGGAGGCGGTCCTGCCAACTTACATCGAGTTCGACGCACCTCGCAAGATGTTATACATAGAGCAACAAGCCAAAGAAGAATGGGAGGATATCGTCGACCTCCTCGAAGAGGTGCGCGAGCTGGACTTGCCCAGATCTGCCATCTAGCATTAGAACCTATGTCGCTACCATGCTAGCCGGATCCGCCATGTCTTGTTTCGAGAGGGCGACCTAGTGCTGTGACTGGTACAAGACACCAAGGGGATGCACAATCTATATCCACCTTGGGAGGGGTTGTTCATCATTAGCCGAGCGTTGCAGAACAACTCATACTACCTCATCGATGCCCAACATCCGGCAAAGAACAAGATGGACCTTTCTAGCGAAGAAACTGAGTGCCCATGGACTGCAAACCTGCTTCGCCCATTTTACACTTAAAAAAAAAGTGTATGTATCTTAATTTTATGTAATGAACAAGTTGAGGAGCCTCGACACAGTCTTGGGGACTCCATAATCATTTGGCATTTCTTGCTGCATCATTTGGCATTTTCTGACTGCATTATTTTTTCACCCCGCATATGGTGATCTCTCCCGGGGACTCGCTGGGTGGCCTAGACGGTTGCGCATTCCAAAGGTGAAGTACCATATGTGGCTCTAAGGGTTTCCTCTTTGATTCCGGCTGCAGACCGCAATCCGACCGATAGATCCGGCAAGAGCAGAAAGCTTGAGGACCCCTACACGAAAAGTCATAAGGAAAACAAAAATGTCTGGATGTTCCGGTTGTGCTCGCTTGCTCGACGCTGATAACAAAAATCCGAAGTATCCTGCAGTACGCTCACTAGCTACCCCTTTGGTTCCGGCTGCAGACCGTAACCCGTCTCCCAGCCGGCAAGGACATAGCTTAAATGGCCAATGCTCACTAAGAAAAGGACAAAGTTGTTGGCCTAGCATGAAACAGAAAAGTTTCCAACCTTAATGAATGAACTACAAACTATGTTCCCCTTTATGCATATCTAACGCAAAAACCATTGCTTTTGTTTTATTTTTGCACGAGTCAAAATCCAAAGCCAAGTACCAGGGCCGGGTGCTGACCACCTTGTGTAGATGGCCGAAGGAAGAAGAGAGCATCGACCCTGTTGGATCCTCCAGACGACCCGAAACTCGAGGACTACACCCTGTGGGTGCGCTCTCGCGCCCCCACACAGAGACCCGCAAACGGAAAAGACAAAAGAGAGTTTCAACCCAGCTAGATTATCTAGCCGGCCCGAACCGCGGGGACTACACCCTATGGGTGCGCTCCCGCGCCCCATAAAGAAAAGAGCATGCAACAAACGCAAGCCAAGAAATTAGAAAGTGCAAGAATGAGAATCAGAAGACAAATATCTTAACACAAAAGAAGACAAAGTTTCCATTAGAGTTCAAAAGGACAAGTTGTTTGCACAGACCGACAACGAATTTCACGAGATACAAATACTCCTGGCATTCCACAGATCGGGCTTGGGGATCGAGAGAAGGATCGGAGGGAGACGCTGGAGGATGGCTGCTAGAGGCAATGCCAGCGACGGCCGGGTCAGAGTTTAGCATTGTAGCTTGAGCCAGGTTGGAAGGCGGTGGAACAAAGCAGAACGGCTCTGGCCTCTCTGAGTTGCTGAAGTCCCGATCCTACTGGATGAAGCTCCCAATCATGACACCACAAGAGCGGCTGCCAGGGACCTCGGTGCAAAGCTGGTCGTAACTGGTCCCTTGATGGAACCCTCGGGAAAGGCTCCGAAGATCCGTGCTGCCAAGAATTCAGCAGTGCGAGCACCATCTCCGGGCCGCCGTGCACCGCCCATTCCCATGTTGTGTCCATTAGATCAGAAGTAGGGCCAAGTTTGGTACTTGTTGGGGATATACTTTCTGGGTATCCTCACAGTCCTCACTGACCAGAGTGGCCCACTTTGGGTTAGAGCTTTGCTTCTTGGGTGGCCCAGTCAGGGAGAAGAGACAGAGTCCAATCCGGCTACTCGAAGTCCCAGAAGACTTACCGACATAGGCCCATATTGTTACTTGTAGTTCAAGATGTACTCTGTAACCGACTCTTAGTCGTAGCCGGATAGATCTCTCCTGTAAACCCTAGGCTGGATATCTATATAAGACGTCCTAGGGAGAGCCTTTAGGGCGACACAATAGTCTACAATCTCAACTCGCACAAGCGAACCCCTTGTAACCCATATTCCGGCTCTGCCGTATTACTGGATTGCTAGCAGGAGTAGGATCCGTCCAAAGCCGGCGGATTCGAACATGGGTAAACTTGTGTGCTCACCGTCCCGGAACACCGTACGTCTCACACCCCTCTCTTCTGCATGCCTCGAGGACCCCCTCATGGTGTACTTGTCATCAATCCGACAATAGTTGGCGCCCACCGTGGGGCTAGTGAGCTTTGGATCTATGTTCCGAGCGGAATCTGCAAGAATCGGAATCGGCGAGACAATCACCGTCGGTCGCATCCTCTATGCCAGCGACTTCCCTCTCATCGTTCTCGACGAGACTTGGATTCCGGCTAGGGAAACCGTGACCACCTACACCATCATGTCTTTTGGTGAGATCGATGTTTACATCGGTTTCGCTGAACCTGCCCCACCCACCCCAGCGGTGATGATAGAGGCTGAAGAAATTTCTGGGTCCCCTTTGTCTGCGGAGGCGGCAGAGTTCTAGATCTCAGGAAACCCTAATCCCACCCAGCCCACACCAGTTGCGGAGATAGTGCAGAAATCCGATCCAGAAGCAGACCTGGCGGTCCAAGTTGAATCTGGAGTGGATCTCCCTGGAGAGACCGAATCCCAGATTGACCTACCTGCTGAAGTCGAACTCCAGGAATAGCATAGCAACAACAATGGTCCCGGCTCTAATGACGCCGGGACAGACATGCCTTTCCTGAGATACACACTAAGACGCATGATGATGCAAAACTCAAGCGTAGACGAAATCCTCGAGACCATCAAACGTTTCGACGAAGCCTACTATGAAGACCGCAGTTATCTCAGGAGGAGCGCGTCGCACTTTGTCGGATATGTGGGCTCCGGATCCAGCTCCACCGATGCTAGAGATAACACTGACTCCGTGCTGGAGGCTATCGAAACAAGCGTCGAATTACCGGCATCCTCGGATGACTCGATGACGTCGGCAGATTTCTGGAAGTTCTCTGTGGAATATGAAGAGGAGGTTAACTCCACAGCTGCTGGAAAAGCTGAAGACATGGACGAAGGATTCGGAGAAAACTCTCCCAAAGGGCAGGACAACATGGATCTCGGAGATGATCCCAAGAACCAAATGGCTGAAAGTACCGATCAAAGTTTGACTTCGGGAAACGGGCCCAAAGCCGTCTTTGCTACTGGCGCTGCCAAGAAGGCAAAGAAGAAGAACAAGACCCCGACAAAAGATCCTCTGGTAGAGGAGGTGATTCCGAGGAATACGAGGAAAACTCGGATGGAGAACTTATCACAGACGAGCCCAAAGAAGAGTCGGTGGATGGACACGTGATCACTGAAGGTGCGCGTAAACTCATCAATGCTGCATTAACCACACCTATTCCTACAGCTGCATAACTCACTACTGAAGAGCTGGACGAAAGGGCCCAGGCCCTAGAAGCACGTCGCCAAGTACTCCTCGATGAAGCCAAAAATCTCGAGGAAGAAAAGAAACACATGGCAACCGCGGAGAAGTACAACTCCTTGCAACATCATAAGACCAGGAAACGTCATACTCATGACGACCAGTTCCCGCAGATTCACAAAGTCCTCTTTGGAGGAGAACATGGGATGCCTCGGCGCGACAGCAACGGGGATTGGGTGTATCCGACACCAGTACAAAACACCATTGCAGCTCGAGAAATCCTATCCGCTAATCCAGGCCCAGAACATATTCGATTGGGCATTAAGCTACTCAACAAGGGCCTGGATAGGCAAAAGGTCGCCCTGTCCGGAAGCCAAAATTCGGTCTCCCATTCTGACCAATGTCACACGGATCCGGACTGGGCTGACGTAAGACCCCAATGTGTTCCAGAACAACACCATCATTCTGACCGTCGAGAAGACAACTACTCAATAACCGGATCTTCAGGACAGCACCACAAAGTTGCACATGACTGGCGTAACGTTAACCCAGTTGCAGTGCAAGAGGCAATCGCTGCACTGAATCGGAGGAATCCTCCCTGGTGAGAGTCGAAAGATCACAGGGAAGAAGATAAAGAGAAACGTCGGGAGGGGGACCGACAAAGAATGCCACCTCCAGACACGCAAGCCGTCCGGCTAACGGTCGAGGAAATGACGGACACCATGCCGAGACAAACCGGCAGGGGGCTCGTCACGATGAAGACCCTCCCCGGAACCGGAATAATGATGCTCTGGTCGGAGGCCGACGATCAGCCCGAAATAACCCAGCTGCTCCACCCTCTCCGCCAAGTAGCCATCACAACGGCTCCCAAGGAGGCCAAGGAGGGCATCATGGTGGACGAGGTGAAGGCAGAAGCCGAAGTCCGGCTCCAAGGCACCGCAGCCATAGCTGTCACTCAGGACGATCTCTATCCCCAAATGATGCAAGGCACAAGATCAACTCCAACATAGAGGCGCGGCGCTACGAAAATGATGACATATACGTGGGCCAAAAGTGCTTCGTACCATGCATAAGAGCTACAAAATTCCCGGAAGGATTTGCTATCTCAAGACATATTCAAGCCTACGACGGCATAGCTCGGCCAGATACCTAGCTCCAGGATTTCTTCCAAGCTTGCTGCATCGCCAAAGGGGGAAACAGCCTGGTCGTAACCCGATATATCCCACTTATGTTGCGGAAGACGACACGATCATGGCTCAATGAACTTCTGGAGAACACCATCCACAACTGGTATGACATACAAAGCGCGTTCTTTCGGAATTTCAAAGGCACATACCGAAGGCCCTGTACGGTAGGAGACCTACATCGTTGCACTCAGAAAGCCGGAGAAACTTGCCGGGATTATCTCGGACGATGGATCGACACCAAGAGCTCCTTTGAAGGATTAAATGACCAAACTGCGATTGAATCTTTCATTGCAGGTCTCCCAATTGGTTTACTACGTCATCGCTTGAAGTGTGATAAAGTCACTGATTTGGGAGAGATGATAGAAACATCGAGCAAGTATGCAGATGCTGACGACGACACAGAGGGATTACTTAACGCCCTAGTTGTGCCACAGTCGGCAAAACAAAACAAGCTCAAAAGCGCAAGAATACCTCGGAAGAAAAACCCAGCACGGAAACAGCAGTGGTCACTGCTACTTTCGGGTCTGGAGGACGAGGAGGACGCGGTGGTGGCCGTGGACACGGTCGTGGGACGTTAAGAGTTCAAGGTAGAGGAGACCAGCAACCCGGCAAAATCTACTCTTGGGCGGACATTGCCAATAACCCATGTGTGCATCACCTAGACGCCAATGGGGGCTCATCCCACACAAACGCCGAGTGTTGTTTTAATGACGACATTAAGAGAGATGATACCGCTAGCTACAGGGCTAAGTGGAAGAAGGGAAAGAAGAACCTCGAAAAGGATAAGGAGACCAAGGAAGATTTCGACTTGGAAGAAGCTGATGCTTCAAATACCAAGCCGGAAGGGAAGAAAAAAATTTCGACCAAGAAAGACACATACGTCACCTTCCTCGGATCTGAACCAGCAAAAGTCAAGAAAGCAGTTCTACATGAGCTCAACACAACAGTTCTGGCTGTCCCTCAATTCTTGGACTGGTCGGAAGTGGCAATCACCTTTGACCGTGCTGATCTTCCGCCTAAGTTACACAGGCGAGGAAAATATGCCTTAATCGTTAATCCACTTATTGACAGTTATGGTTTCTCCAAGACTCTCATGGACGGCGGCAACAACATCAATATTTTGTATGTCGAAATGCCACGTCGGATGAAGATCTCGGAGACCCAGCTGAACCACAACTCTGTGATCTTCCACGGGGTTGTCCCAGGAAGAGAAGCAAATTCGCTAAGAGAAATCACTTTGGATGTTAACTTTGGAACTCCAAAGAACTATCGGACGTAGGAACTTTCCTTCTAATTGGTCTTGTTCAAGAGCGCGTACCACGCTATATCCGGACGTCCATCTTACTGGGCTTTTGTGGCTCGTCCGTGTTACATTTACAATATGATGAAAATTCTAGGTCCCAACGGCGTGATCACCATCAGGGGAGACCCGAAGAAAGCGCGAGACTGCGAGGATGGAAATGCCGCCTTTGCTGAAGTCATGCTGCACGCCCAGGAATACCAGGAGATCAAGAAGATCATAGATCCGTTCGAGATGCCCGCAACGAAGAAGGAGGTGACAAAGCCGAATCCGGAGTTCAAGGCATCAGAAGAGACGAAGAAGACGCCGTTGAAGGATGATGACCCCTCCAAGGTGACCTAGATAGGCATAGGCCTAGATAGCGCATAGGAAAGCGCGCTCGTCAAGTTCCTCCAAGCAAATCAAGATATCTTTGCATGGTAGCCATCTAACATGACTGGAGTACCTAGGGAACTTGCCGAGAACTCTTTAAATGTAAACCCGAACGCTAAACCCATCAAACAGTCCTTACAACGTTTCGGTGATGAAAAGCGTAAGGCAATATCTAAGGAACTAGCACGGCTCGAGTTACCCGGATTCATAGAAGAGGTCATCCACACTGAGTGGTCGGCCAATCCTGTAATGGTCCCTGAAAAGGACACCACTCATTTAAGGACGTGTGTTGATTATACTGTCTTGAACAAGGCTTGCCCCAAAGATTCGTTCTCTCTGCCTAGGATTGATCAAGTTACCGATTCTATGGCAGGCTCGGAACTCCTCTGTTTTCTCGACGCATATTCCGGTTATCACCAAATCCGGATGAAGGAAACTTACAAAGTCAAAACTTCATTCATAACCCCCTTCGGAACCTTCTATTTTGTTATGATGCCCTTTGGGCTGAAGAACGCAGGATCTACGTACCAACGCACAATGCAGTGTTGCCTCCACGATCAAATCAGATGCAATGTGCATGCATATGTGGATGATATTGCGGTGATGTCCAAAAAGAAGGAAACGTTGATTTTCGACTTGGAGGAAACATTCGCCAATCTACGAAAATACAACATTATTCTTAATCCGAACAAATGCTACTTTGGAATCCCAGCCGGAAAATTGTTAGGATTCATCGTGTCTCAAAGAGGCATAGAGGTGAACCGAGACAAAATCAAGACTATACTTAATATTTCCAGGCCAACTCGCCTGAAGGACGTACAAAGACTAACTGGTTGCACTTCTGCAGTCAGTCGGTTTGTAAGCCGGCTCGGTGAAAGAGCCGCACCATTATACAAACTCCTAAAAATACTAAGGATTTTGTGTGGACCGACGAAGCTGAAGCTGCACTACAAGACCTGAAAACAGTACTCTCATCTATTTCTATCCTTGCTGCACCGGAACCACAGGAACCGATATTGCTCTATCTTGCTGCGACAAACAAAGTCGTCAGTATCGTCATGGTAGTGGAGAGACCGGAGGAAAATCAGGAACACTTGGTGCAGCGCCCGACTTACTTTCTCAGCGAGGTCTTAACAGAATCGAAACAGCGGTATCCACACTATAAAAAGCTAGCTTATGGTGTGTTCTTAGCATCTCGTAAGCTACGGCATTATTTTCAGGAACATCCAATTACCATGGTGAGCACAGCTCCCATGGGAGATATAATCAATAAGAGTGACACCACAGGAGTATAGAGCTTTCAGCCTTTAATATTGAGTATAAACCTCGGACAACAATCAAATCCCAAATCCTTGCCGACTTTGTTGCTGATTGGATAGAGACGAAGGAGAATATGACCCTCCTTGAGTCGGAATATTGGACCCTATATTTTGATGGGTCTAAGGCTCGCGGGGGCTCGGGGGCTGGCGTGGTGCTCAAATCACCCCAAGGAGATAAACTTTTATACGTGTTGCAGATCCACTTCACAACGACAAATAACATTGCCAAGTATGAAGCACTGCTGCATGGAATCCGGATTGCTAAGGATAGCGGCATCCGACGTTTGATGTGTTATGGAGATTCGGATCTTGTTGCTCAGCAAGTGTCGGATATTTGTAATGAAAATAAACACATGGCAGCATATAAAGCTGTCGTGGATGATCTATCTAGATCGTTCGAAGGGTTTGAGGTTCAACACATCCCTCGAGCAGAAAATGAGGAAGCATATGCATTATCGCGGATAAGCTCTACACGGGAAGAGGTCCCAGATGGCGCCTTTTCGAGAACCTCAAAGTTCCCTCATTAAAGGGAGTGGACGAGGAATATCCGACAAAATCCGACTCACCTTTGATAATAGTTCTGGCTGTAATTCCCAGCTAGACTCAATCCTACCTTGACTATTTGGTAGATGGCAAATTACCCGAAGACGAAGTTCGGAGCCGGTAGATCATCCGACGAGCAAAAGCCTATACTATATTTAGTGGTGAGATCTATAAGCGGAGTGTATCTGGGGTCTTTCAGCGCTGCGTATCCCCAGAAGAAGGAGTGTAAACCTTAAGATAAATCCACGAAGGCGAGTGTGGTCACCATGCTGCAGCCAAATCTTTAGTGGCAAAAGCTTTTTGAGACGGTTTTTTCTGGCTTACAGCCAAGGCAGATGCCGAACGGCTGGTCAATACGTGCAAGGGCTGCCAAAAGTACGCCAAACAAGCTCATGTTCCGGCTGAAAAGCTGCGAACAATACCTATAACATGGCCTTTTGTGGTCTAGGGGCTTGACATGGTAGGACCGTTTAAACGGGCTCCAAGTGGATTTACTCACCTCTTAGTGATGCTGGATAAATTCACCAAATGGATTGAGGCTAAACCCGTCACTAGTTGTGATGGAGCAACAGCCAAAAGATTTGTCGAGGATGTTATAATCCGGTATGGTTATCTGCATAGTATCATCACGGACAATGGGAGTAATTTATCTATGGGAGAGCTTTCCGAATTCTGCAACGAACAAAATGTCCGACTTGACATTGCGTCAGTCGCACATGCGTAGGCTAATGGAGTTTACAAAGAACTCTGAACAGGTCAAATGGTTTAATCCTACAAGGCCTAAAACCGAGACTCGAAGCACCACTACGACGTGCTGCGGGGGCTTGGGAAAAAGAATTACCTTCTGTAATATGGAGTTTAGGAACAACTCCGAACAGGTCATCTGGATACACACCTTTCTTCTTTTACTATGGCGTAGAAGTAGTTCTTCCTAGTGATTTGATTCACACTTCTCCTAGAGTGGCCGCGTATATTGAAGAGGATGCCGAGATTTTTCGACAAAATGATATCGACTTAGTCAAAGAAGTTCGCGTCGTTGCTAAAATGAGATCAATGGCCTATCAGCAGAAGTTGCGCAAGTATCATAGCTAGAGAGTCAGGAACCAATCTTTCAATAAGGGCGATTTGGTTCTCCGGCTGGTGCAACAAAGAAATCACAAACTTTCCACAGTATGGTTAGTCGAGTATTACACAATGGTTCATACTACTTAACTGATATGAGGCCAGTCAAAGAAAGACCTGCTACTAAGAAGAGAAAGAGAGCTGGAGGCAGTACAAATCCAGATGAGTTAGACGGACCATGGAATATTGCTCAGCTACGACCCTTTTATTCTTAGTTTATCCTTCTTTATAATCATATATGTGTACATGTTCTGAGAGAAATAAAAGTTTTGGTTGCCTCAATTTTTTTCTGAGAAGTTTTTACCATCTTATTTCCGAATGATCATGTCACAGTCGAAAATCCAAGAATACTTGAAAGTACTTTATGCTCATGTTTATTCTGGTTTCAATTTGCGATTCTAAAAATGCTACCTTCGGGAATAACTCTAAATTTCCTAGTCTATACTTTGGTTATTTGTCTGATTGCCGGATGCGGGTATTTTCCAAGTAGTGAATTGTTGGTACTAGAAGCCGGCTTTGTTTCCGAGTTTAAAGTGGTTTAGCAATTGAGCTCCGTTGCTCGACAAAGTTTTCGTGCTTAAAGTTTAGCCGGCTCACGAAAGGGACGAGGCGGAAAGCCAGATAAACGATAAGTGTAGACAAAAAAAGTATAAGTGCTTATGTAAACATTTCAGGCACACAAAAATTTAAAGCTAAAGTGTTGAATAGAGAAAAACTTAGCACTATCAAAAGTATCATACTACATATTTAAAGACCCATAATGTTTTCGGAGTAACACATCTATTTTTTCTTGATAACTTATGATGCAGGAGGAGAGGTAGGAGCTGCCGGCTCGCTGGACACATGAGCCACGCCCTGATAACGATCCGAGATGTCCAAATCCGATATGGTTTGTTCATCGTCAGAAACTTCGGCTGTTTCTTCCGGAGGCGGAGGCGGCGTGTCCACGCGGTTGAAGAAGGGAGTGTCATAGCTGGTCAAGTCAGCTACGTGGCAACCATATCCGGTGCAGGAGTCCATGATGGCTTTGATATCATGCTGCTGGCCGTCTTCATCCACAATAGAGTACCCTCTAGTCACATGCCAGATTTCCATGCTTCCATCGTTGCTCATGATCATTGTGAGAGCGTTCTGCGCTGCGGATTGCGCGTAGGACATATTCCAGTCCTGGACAAGCCGCGACATCTCCTTTGCTTTGTCTTGCACCTGAAAGTCGGACATGCTATGCATGTCCGGAACCTTGAGATATTCACCAATATCCTCGATGGATTGGCGGAAGTCATGAAGCAAATCACTGACTTGGATAAGCCGGTGGGTGCGAGGCTCAGCCGAACGGTGGGTCCGTCAAGTTCAGAGGACCTATGCATATAACGCAAAATGGTTAAATAAATCCGACATCGAAAGAGTCGAAGAATGTAGACAAGTTAGAAAGATAGAAACATACCAAAGATGACATCATCAACTTTGGTTTTCTCCTCATGAAGACTTCGGAGTTCAGCTCGGAGCGCCTCGGAAAGATCCTTCTCTCTGAATAACTCGTCGTTGAGATCCGAGATTTTCTGCTCATGGATTTCAATCTTGCAATCACGCTCCACGGTGGCCATAGAGGAGGATTCGAGAAATTGAGCAATGCTCTTCTCATGATCCGCCTTAAGCTGGTCTAGCTCTTGGCGGAGATCCTTGTTTTCCACCACCAGGGTCTTCAGATTCTCGGCCTCTTCGATCATAGCACAAGACTGCTTTATCAGTGCTATAAGTCAAAAGAACAAAAGTTCAGCAAAAAATATTCGACTATGAAAACACAAGACAATGTTTGAGTCTCGGAAAGTTTACCTTCGGCCTCATCCTTGGAAACTTTTAGCTCAGCATTTTCAAGTCAGAGAGCTTTGATCTCTCTCCGCTTGTTGCAGATATTCTTCAACAATTCTTGGTTATATGAATTAACTTTCTGTAAGTGAGAATACCTAGAGTCAGAAGTCTACTAAAGACTCGGGCTAATATTGTAGCTAATATCAACACAAGCCTTGGGGGCTACACTAGTTCATTCATTGGCATCCTAAGGAAGCATAAATTCGGATTGTTTATCCAACTTCATGCTTGGGGGCTAGAGAGATATGATATAAAATACAATAAAGGGAAAACGTGAGTTGGAATTCCGACTTACATGATGTTCATGTGTGAGTTTTCTCAGGCACATGTTCACCTCAGTAGTAACCTTCTCGGTGAGGGTGAGTGGAATAACCGGAGGTGGTGGAAGCACACCAGCTGTTAAACCCTCATCGCAAAGGCGGACTTGCTCGAGAAGATCGAAGTACTTGATGTCCTCCGCTTCTTGTGCTTCTCCTTCGGCAGAAAGATTTCGGCTTTCTAGGCATTGTCGGGCCAGCCGCTGGATTTCCTCCGCAGATTTCCGAGATAAGCCAAATTTGGCAAGTCCCGGCTTATTCAAGAGATTTTCGGCGAAGGTTTCTGCCGAGGGATCATTACCCGAAGAGGGTTGACCCTTATCAAAACCTGAGTCACCCATGGTGAGGTCAGTCTGTGACTCAAGGGTCGCTGGCACTATTGAGGGAGCCGGATCTTCTGCGACGACCGGGGATGGAGTAATCACCGGCGCTGCAGAAGGTTGAGGGGCAGGAGTCGGAGGAGCCACGGCAGGAGAAGCCATGGTTAGCTTCGTCTGACGCAGGGGCTTCAAGATAGTCCCCTTCCCCTTGCCCTTGATGAGTTGCTTAGCTCTGAGAAAGTAATAGAATGAAGAAGATTATATCTCGGAAGAAATCATGAAGTAATGTACAAAGGCAGAAGTTGTGTGGAAAGTTACCTCATCACAACTTGCACTTCCTTTGTGCCGATGGCCACTGTTGGAGCTTTGCGCTTCCTAGGCACAATGTCCGGTAGTGGGACCAATTCCTCCTCCTGAGAAAATTCAGGCGGATATCCCTCGATAGGACCCAATTCCGACTCGGGGAGGTCGGCAAGCTGAAAAGAAGATAATATCTCAGTGTTGAGAAATAACTTAAAGGTGAAATACATGAAAAGGTTTTACTGCTAAAGCTTACCGGCACTACAGGGTTTTCCGCTGTATGCATGTCTAGAGATAAATCCAGAATCTTTCTCTCGATCCGCTCCTTTATCACCCATTTGATTTGGCTTATGTAATCTTGTGGCTTTAAGGACTTGGAGCTGATGCAGAGGGAGTCCTTCTTCGACGCCGTGATGGAATGCATCAGTCAGTCGCCGTGGTGCTGGAGAGGCTGGATCCAACATGCCACCCAGCTATGGACCAAGTCGGACCCTCTCAGGCCCTTGTGCTTCATCAGATATTCAATTCGCCTCTTGGTGAGAAGCAGATCGTCACTGAGAGCCGGAGCGGCCTCGTCCCAAGATGGTTGAGGCGTGGCGGCTCCATCGACGAAAGTCGACAAAGCACTAGTTTTGGCAGGAGCAAGAATATCCTTGTGATAGAAAAAGGTATTCGGCCATTGTTTGACCGACTCACTAGCTAAAATCCGAGAATAGACACGCTCACGCCTAACCAAAAGACTAATTCGGGGGTGATGGAGTTTCTCCGGACATGGAAATAGAACCGGAAGAGAGTGAGACTCGGCCTAATGCCGATATACCCCTCACACCGCATAGGCGCTCATCTCTAAGATGGAATTCGGGGGGAGATGGTGAAGTTGAACACCTTAATTATCTATCACCTGAGAAAACAAATATGAGGGAGGAAAGGAGAAACCTCTGTCGAGGTGGGTGCCCAAGTGCACTCGCTCACCATTACGAGGGTTGGGGACGGCTTCGCCGATGCCGCTCCGCCAATTGCCCGTGCGGAGGAGCCCTTCTTCTTCGACGCCACGGAGCTTCTCGTTGTCGAGGATGCACGGGATCCAGACCCCACGATTAATCTCCTTTTCCGACGCCGCTGCCATCGCTGTCGTCGCTGCTGCGCCGAGAGTTGAAGTGGAAGCCATTTTTCTGGTGCGCCGGTGACCTTGGTTGGGCGGCGCTGGGAATTTCTGGAGGCAAGGGAGCTCTGTGCGCGTGGGAGAAGTGGAGGAGAAGGAAACGACACAGGAATAGGTGAAGAAGATGAGGAAAGGAAATCCTCACCCCTTATAACCGCCAAGCGGTGCCAAGATTCATGCAAATGACACAGTACACGCGCCACGCGTCGTGGAAAGAACTGGAAAGCCCCCATGCGATGATTACGCCGCCTCGATCTCCACGCACGCATTGAAACGACACCTCGGTTCCGCGAACGGCGGGCCTACCAACGGTCGTGCTGACAGGAGATGTCTATCAGTGATGTGACTTGGCCATGACCGGTGTCAGATGACGTCAGAGACCAAGATCCCGCTTAGTTTGAATATCAAGCTGGAAATCCGAATAACTTACTGGTAGGTCCGACATGTTTTTAGACCCGAATCATATCTTTTGTTTTGAAGTTTCAGGAACCCTTCGAGATTCTACAAGCCGAAGATCAAGTTAGACGATGATGAATCTGACTTTGGATCTTGGAGACTTTCGGGGGCTGCTGTTGGGGATATACTTTCCATGTATCCTCACAGTCCTCACTGACCAGGGTGGCCCACTTCGGGTTAAATCTTTGCTTCACGGGTGGCCTAGTCAGGGAGAAGAGACGGAGTCCAATTCGGCTACTAGAAGGCCCAGAAGACTTAACGACATAGGCCCATAGTGTTACTTGTAGAGCCTGTGGAAGTAACTTAGTAGAGGAAAAGAAATGACTTACTGATTATGATCTCAGTGATCTTCTTCAGCTCTGCCTGCGAGACCTTCTCCCGAGCCTTGGTATCCTCAGAGCCTCCTCCTGCTTCTTGTACAGGCCCTCAAGGTTCTTGAGAGAGTCAGCGCGGATACCGACGGTTTTCTTGGCCTGACCAGCTGCAATCTCCATCTACTTTTGGTTCTCCACTAGATCATTCATTTGAGACTAGCTAGTGTTGTTTGAGTCCTATAGTCGGAGAACCTCCGCCTTTAGCCGTTCCACCTCCCTCTCCCTGTCCGTTATCATGGTCGTAGGAGGGTACTCGATGGCAACAAAAACTGCAAAAATTCACACAATTTGGAGGACATGGCAGAGCAAGCAATATTACGCCCCAGGTCCTACATATTCGCCTTGGTAAAAGCTTTCTGCAAAAAAGGAGAAGTGAAAAAGAGAACAGGGAAACTTGCTGAGGAAAAGAACAAAAACCATGAGGACATATTTACCTCCAGCGAAGCCCCTAGTGCCTTGGCCTAGCCAAGTCCCTGCTCCATCACCTCCATCAGGTAGCGTGCCTGGCCGAGGGCAATGGGCGCCGACTCGGAGAGCTGCGCCAGGACATTGTCCAGCGTCAGCACAGCCCTAGCTAGCCACCAGCTGGTCACTTGGAGGTCCTCGTTGTTGCTGGCAGGAACCTACGACACCTCCCCTACCACCGCCTAGGCCTCGACATCCACGGAGCCAGAAGTTGCCTCCTTCTCACTGCCACCAGCAGCTGGCTGCACGGAAGCCTCTAGCGATGCCTCCGCGGGCTCCTCCACTTGGTAGGTGGTTGAGCATGTCTGAGTGTCACTCATAACTGGGTCCATGCACTCCGTCAGCCAGAACAGAGGAGCAGTGGCATCACTCCCAGCCCCGAACATCTAAGCAAGTCTAGATGCGGGCCAGGGCATGATGCAAAGCCACGGAGGAAGCCGACAGCGATGGCTCTGGCATGGCCACAGTATCCTTAGTCGGTGTGGATGCAGAGGACGTTGCTGGCCCCTTTGCCATTGACGGAGTGGGGGCAGACGCGGATCCACCCAACGACATTGCCTTGCTGGACGAAGAAAACAAGAATAAGCTAAGCAACGGACAAGTCAAGAATTATACAAAAAAGACCAAGGACACATACCCGGCAACTCTAGACGAGATGACCGTGGCCCTCTGCCGACAAGACCTCTTCATGCCACCACTCGCAGGGGTGGCGTTGGCCGAAACCGCCTGTTTCCCCAAGCCCTAGTCATTGCGGAAGGAACAGGAGGCGCGTCCTCACCATGCGTGCTTGCTCCAGTAAAGATAAATATGTCAAGAATTTGGCTGAAGAAAATGGCCAAGAAAACGAATGCAAGGAGAAAACACTCACTAGGCGGATTCTCGCAACCCTCGTCGGCCTGGGTGGGGAAGTGCTCAAGCTCTGTCTTCGGATACTTCTACGGGTTGAGGTCTGCCGAGAAGAGGGGAATTTCATGGTCGCCCATGACATCCTCCGCAAGCTACTCAAAAGGGGCAGATAAGGAGCAAGTAGAAACCCTTCAGGAAAACTCCACCCAGAAAGAAAAGAGAGCTAACCTTCATTGGCAGCCCGGCCCTAGTGGATTGGCTAGAAGTAGAAGCTCCAGCCCTCCTCTAGGTCCTCCTTCGAGATCGTGGCAAGACACTCTTGGAGGAGCTCGTGTGGCACCTCCAGCCGGGAGACCCGCGTGGGGTTGTGGCAGCCGAAGAGGTGGCACATTTTGTGTGACCACTGCATCAGCGGAAGCACCCGGCGCATCATCCAGGACAAGGAGATGTCCCGGGAGGCGAGCTGCTCCCTCTCCACCAGCACCTCTAATCGGGTCGCCATATGGTCCATGTCGGCCTAGGCTCCCGGACCTTTCGCGGTCCGGGCCTTCCAGGTACACGGGACATTGGCAAAGGGAGGCAGCCGGATCCATTTGACGTTGGTGGCATTGCACACGTAGAAATACGAGTGCTACCACTACTTCACCGTGTCGGGGATGTCCAACCGCGGCATCATAAAGGACGGTCGCGGGTAGATGGCGCAGCAGCTGGTCTCTGTCAGCGGTCCGTCCTTCCCTATCACCTGCACCTTGAAGTTGAAGAACTTGAGGAAGTTCTCCGCGTCCGGGCAAACCCCTAAGTAGGCCTCGCAGGAAGCCGCATGATGCAACAGCTACACGACGGCATTCACCCCTAGATGATGAAGCTGGAGGTCGAACATGCCGAAAAGCTCGAGGAAAAACTTGCTCGTCGGCAAGCCGAAGCCGCAAGCGAAGTGCACGAGGAAGACTATGACCTCACCGGGCTGAGGGTTGGGGACCCGCTCCCCCTTCGGTGCAAGGCAGTGCTTCACCACCCGCTCTGACGGGATGAACTTATCCCGCCGGTACTTGAGGATGAGGTCCTCGATGATGTAAGAGCCACACCAACCTCCGCCTTTCTCCGGCAATGCGTGACGAGTGCGATGGACATGGTGGATAAGCGAGGTCCCGTCGTCGCAAGGAGATACGGTGGAGCCAGCGACCTAGAACTGGAGGCGCAAGAAAGAAAGGGGGAAGAGAGCGAGAACAAGAAGAGGCAGGGCGCAAGGGAAGCAGAGGCAAGCAGCAGGAGGAAGATGAAGTGGGAAACCCCTGTGGCCCTATTAATTGCCATGGGTCATGCACGCCTCCTACTCTCCCTTCCACCAATTGGCAAGCAACCGCTCCACTCCCCCATGATGCTTCGGTTATGAATCCTATGCGCCAACACAACACCCGCAGAAGATCCCACATGCGTTACTGTGGGAGGCGAGGCACGCTTACGACCCCCAAGAAACTACAATGATGAAGACGTGCGCATAGTTACCAAAAACTATCACGGCAGACCACACGGTCAAACTGACGTGCGGCAGAGGTGCCAGCTGTGGCTGAAGCACGCAATGACTTCAGTGACCTGATGATACACCTCCCTTCTCTGGCTACGACATCCGGTTGATTCTATCGCCTGTCACACCCTGTGGGTGGGCCACCGATTCTGTAGCCGATGAACTCTAGCCGAGAAACAACAAACATCTCGAGCCGAAAAATGACGAGAACCTCAAGATAAAATCAACAACAACTTTTTCATCACTAACCATTTCAGTTTAGTCAATGATCATCAAGAACTTCATAAGGCGAAGTCCCAACGCGCCTGTGGTCTAGTGTCAGGGGGATACCCCCCAGGTACCAAGCCAGGCTCAACTTGCCAGCTCCAGGGGTGCATCGCCAGATGGCCGCAAGACATGGAACCACAACCGGGTGGACCGCTCCATCCATTCCACCCTCAAGATTCCCCGGCTGGCCTGTCTAGACAGATAGCCAGAAGAATTAGCTGTGTGGCTGCTCCCACCTAGTCGCCTCGAATCCGCTGGCCAGGATACAGAGGGGTGACACTCCTTATGGGCCGCACCCCTGACTGGACAGGATGGCACACCGCCTTGCCGGTGCTAGAAGACAACTACGCCAAAGCACCGAGGCTGGAAGTTGAGGAGTGCATTGTCGGCTGACCGCTAAAGCACCAGATGACGAGTAAAGCGCCGGGTGATGCCCAAAGCCACGGCGTTGGGACACTGTAGCAATATCACCATGTACTAGAGGCTTGGCTGGGTCCTGTCCCACCGTCTTCACCCCACGAGCCGACCCTCTTTGTAAACCCAAATCCCAAACAGTAAATCCTAGAGCCCACATTGTAATCTACCCCTCCTAGCTAGTATATATGGGAGGGTAGAGCTAGGGTTCTAGGTATGCTCAAGTAGTTCTCAGATAGTTCAACTTCTTCTTCTAGCGCTCAATAGTAGCTAAGGAAACAGCTCAAGGAGCACTTGTACTAGGTGTTCATCCTTGAGATAGTAGATCCTTGCAAGAGTAGGAGTGTTACCTTACCAAGAGGGCTCTGAACTTGGGTACATCACTGTGTTTGCAGTATCTGTGCCCAACCCATAGCGAGTAGCCACCGATAGCATCCTGATTGTCCCCACTCATGCCATCCCCGATGGTACTACCATGTTCCACACCACGACAGATAGGGAACGCCGGAGAAAATACTGGACAATGCAGGAATTGTTTCAATAAATATGCCGGAATAGTTTCGGTGTATCGGAATATCACCTGGGATTGAATTGTTAATATGTCGATTAAATGAAGTACTCATTAAATTAATTGTGGATTAAATGAGTGACATTAACTCAAGTGAATTAAAAGTGGTTTTAATGAAGAGACTCTTGATTTTTGTGTGGAGAATAAATGGAAGAAAGTGGAGAGTGAATATTTGTGAGTGGGAAGTCCACACACATAATTAGGGGAGAGGTGGGGGCAGCACCATGGCTGTGCGCCATGCCATCTTGGGATTCCACCTCACCTATAAAAGGCCCCCTTATCATCTCTCTTCCATACACACTCACCTCTCCTCTCATATGGCCTTTGGTTGGCATCTTCCTCCCCTTCTAACCTTGTCCATTGCCAAGAGCGAGGTTCTTAGGCGAAGCCCTCCTCAAGATCTTCACCACCATCACTACCATGTCGTAGTGTTGGCAGAGTTCCTGAGGATCCCCTACTTCGACTACTGAGCTGGAGCGAGGGACGGAAGTCATCGGCATACTGTACGTGTGACCAATTACGGAGGTGCTGCACTCGTGGTACTATCATCGTGTGCTTGAGGATGGTCATGTACACTCTACAACAACCACGTTTGTTTGCTGGAATGTTATCCTGCATTACGGTCTTTGAGGGTGAGTCCATTTGGAACCGTTACATGTATCTCCTAGATATTATCTTGGTGGTCGCAACCATAGGATTTTTTTTTGTTTTCCATGCAACGAACCCCATCACCTGGAGGTGCATCTATTTCTTCATGTTTCATACTTTCTCCTCGGGATATAGATGTACCTTTTAATATGTTCATGTACTACTTAATATGTTCATGTACTCCTTAATCTAGTCCTAATGATTAGATGCACCATGCAAACCACTGCATGCTGAGATTTAGTCTATTCTGAATGAATCTACATTATATATTTATTAAGTTATTAAGAACACAAACAATCTTAATTTAGGAGGGAGCTGGGGAGATAGCCGTAATGAACTTCTGAACCTATATAAATATGTAATTGTCTTCAACATAACTTAGAATGGTTGTTCAAATATCTATTCATTATTTTGGTCATTTCTGCTTGCACTTTATCCATTAGAGGTAGATTCTAGTGATGTGTACTCTAAATGGAGGATAGGGACAACAAGAGCTGCCATGTCATGAAGAAGGTCAAGACCGGGAGAATCCCTTTCAGCACTCGACTTGGGGAGCTCAGGTGCCCTTTATGTAAGAAACGAGTCAATCTGAGGATTGACAGCGTGATTTTGCATGCGATTGGCATTGGTAAAAGACCGGCGAGTAAACACATGTTAGCAACCAAGGCTAAGCACGCACCCGGCCTGGTGTCCACTTACCTAGGAATCATGGCCGAGATCGGCAACTTCTAGCCGATGAACCCGTGACTATGTTGCCCAGCCAATAATAATGTTTAATTGTCTTGCGGTTGCTAGAACCTGAAACTATGTGGTGTGTTGAAACCTGATGCTATGCTACCGACATGTGTGTTGCAACGTTGCTTGATTGTGCTTTCTTACACTAGTGGCAGACCCAGGAACTTGTGGAAGCTTGTGCAAATGAGTTTGAGTTGCCAAATTCTAGACAAAATCACTATAAAAAAATCAGAAATTGCAAGCTTTGCGCAATCGGCGAGCCTAGGTGGCTGTCCATGGTGTAGGGATGCTAGGTCCTTCTATGCTTACACGTCCCTTAAATTAGTTGGGCATAATAATCACAAATAGATGTCCACTACCTTCTATCATGTCACGTTACGTCGTGTCAGCACTACGCACCCGCTACATAGCGGCAACAGGACGCTGGTCTCCGTGACCGTTCTACACCATGCCATCACCGGGTTGCACACCATCCTGTCCCCTACGGGGCACAACCACCCAATTTAAGCCCTAGGATTGAAAACCGACGGTGCTCGCCCGATCAAACATGCTTCCAATTTGGTAAGACTGGAAAAATGTTAAATGCAATTTACAAAGCCCGGAGAACCTCCACCCTTTTACACATTGCCTCTTGGCCCGTCCCCACAATAGAACACTCTGCAAAAATCCCAAACTCCTACCACCACCATCAGCGTAGCCACCGCAAGAACCATCGATGCAGCCATTGCCTCTTCCATCGCAATAGATCTCTCCACTGCTAAGCTCCGGTCTCAGCCACCACCACGCCCAGTCCCAGCCACCACCAGAGCTAGGACACCTCCGCCATATTAGATGCTGCCATGGATGAAAAGTACGGCGTGTTCAGCGATGGGAGCGATTGCACCGACGAGTACACCGTCATTCTCCATGGCACCACTGAGCTGACGATCGTCCACATCAATGCACCAGCGGAGGTGGCCAAGGTCATCGCAATGTACGAGCGGTGGCTATAGGAGCCGATGGACAAGTACAATTATCGCCCTAGACCTAGAGTATACCGGCGATAGGAAGAGGACGGTGCTTTTGTAGCTGTCCATGTGTAACCACTGCCTCCTATACCATGTATGCAGGGCAAAATGGGTATGCCCGGAGCTTCGCGAGTTCCTGCGCAGGAGGGAGCTCTACTTCGCCAGTGTCGACACCACAAATGACACTCTCAATATAGAGCAGGATCTCCTGGTTCATGTTGTTAATCACGTCGATCTCCAGCATGTGTAGAGGTACCTGGAGGATAATACGAGGAAATTCGTCATGGATAGACTCACTGACGACATCATCGACCGCGAGTACGCTGGCCTAAAGGTCGATTTCCACAAGAACCTGCACAATCAATGGGAGTAGAGGTACTTGGATTATGATGCAATTCGGTACGCAATGAGGGACGTGTATGTCTGCTACGAGATGCTCAACAGGATCTGGTAGATGAGTGAGTGTGATGTTTACTAATACTAGCTTCACATTTTGTTCCTAGCTTATCTCACCAATATTTTGTAAGAATTATCTATGTGTTAAAACAGAGCTCGTATGATCCATGTGCTACCGTATTAACCAATATGAATTACATTTCCCCTTTTTGTATGCTCAACATCCGTACATAGAAATTATGTCTGTGCCCTTTGCATGCGGCAGAATCCAGAACTGCCATGCATGGCCTGGGTTTATGACTGAATATAGCAACCTGAGATTATGGTGGGATCCACAAGATTAGATGTCGTTGTCCACATACAGGCACAATCTAGGGACACATTCATAATATATGATGCTAGCAAACTCAGCACTTCATGATTGGCTGTAGTGGCATGGACATAATTATTGTTATAGTGAAGGATACCATCATAAACAAACCCAGATTATAGATCGAGAAGGTAATACACAATAGTTTGGAAGTGCTCACACATAGCTATCACACATAGTACTTGTCAAAGAACATGTTTTCATAAACATAACAATCCCCATACAAACACAACAATCATGCACTAATACGGGCCATCCCAGCCTGTTGGATGTCTTCTGGCGCTTGCCCTAGCTTTTAGATTCCTCTCCATCCTGGCATCTGGGGCAGACCACTTGCCTTGGGGGTGGTTCAAGGGTGCGATGCCTAGAACGAAACAATTCGATCTGGTGGTACAACTCGTGCCTGGCATACACATCATTTGCAGCGTACTTCAGGTTAGGTTCATAAAGGGGCTTATCCTCCCTGAAATTGTGCCCTAAATGCCTCCACCAACATTTCGGTAATTTGTCCTTCATGTCGGCATACCATTGGTCGATGAGTTCGGCTACAAGGTCGACCATCACAGTCCTATTGCCCTTCCCTGTGATCCAGTAAATATCCTCGATGTCCACTATGTACTCTTTTGGGATGTCAATTTTGATAGTCGGGGTGGTAAGCAGGGTAGTGTCACCCCTGGTGTCAACGGTAGTAAATGTTATCTGATGGTTGACGGGAAATTCATGAAATAGAGATCTAATCCTTTCGCCCCGCCTGCATGAAAATGAATTCAGACAAATAATATAGCAAGAACTTTTGCAAACAAAGGGTTCAGGAACGAAACAACATCAACATGTACTTGTTCCCCTCACCCCCTCCTCACAATAAGGCTGGTATACGAGGACATGCCCCCTCATGGAGATTTTCACCACGGTGAACTTGCACTGATCGTGGCTGTACTCGAGGTCGAGACAGATGAACTTGCTTTCTTCAAATTGCAGCCAATTCTTGTACTTGGCTAGTGTGCGTTGCACTGTCTCAGGGTCGGTGGTCACTACAAGAAAATTTCCCTTCCGCAACGAATTGGCCCGACGGTCGTCGTAGAAGGCGCGTCTTTCGGGATGAAATTCTCGGCTCGGCCGTGGCCGATGGAAAACTTTTTTTCTGGTTTCACGGCCCTCTACTACGATGGATTTGCTAAAAACATGGAGGAAGCTCGGCTGGCGTGTGGCAGATGCAATATTTTCGTTTCCTCGGGCGATGTTGACTTGCCGAATTCTTTTGAGGCGTGTAGGTCCCGGACGTTAGTGTCTCTAGCGGACTATACTTTTCGGTCGCGCCTCCCTGATTTGAGCTCGATAACGTTGCTCGTGGCGTCTGCCGTTTAGTCAGGATGCTAGGTCCCACATGTCAGGCTCTCATTAGAAGGATCGTGTGTATGATGGAATTTTTTTCCTTTGCTCACGCTACCCTGTTGCGAAGTTGATAGCGTTGTTCGATGCATCTACCATTTAATCAACCTCCTGGAACCCACATGTCATCCTCTCATTAGAAGAAACGTGTGTATGATGGAATTTTTTCCTTCGCTGGCGCTACCCCGTTTCGAGTTGATAGCGCTGCTCGACGCATCTACCATTTAGCCAACCTCCTGAGCTCCACATGTCATCCTCTCATTACAAGAAACGTGTGTATGATGGATTTTTTTTCCTTCGCTCGCGCTACCCTGTTCCGAACTTGATAGCGTTGTTCAATGCATGTACCATTTAATCACGATGCTGGTCCCCACATGTCATCCTCTCATTAGAAGAAATGTGTGTATGATAGAATTTTTTCCCTCGGTCGCGCCTTCGTGTTCCGGACTTGATAGCGTTGCTCGCTGCATCTCCCGTCTAATCATGATGCAGGGCCCCACCGCCACATGTCATACACTCATTAGAAGAAACGTGTGTATGATGGAATTTTTGCTCTCGGTCGTGCCTCCGTGTTTCGAACTTGATAGCGTTGCTCGATGCATCAGCCGTTTTTCTAGGCTGCTGAGTCCCCCATGTGAGCCTCTCTTTAGAAGAAAGGTGTACATGCTAGACTTTTTTCTTGCTCGCGCCTTCCTGTTTTGAACTTGGCAACGTCGCTTGAGGAAGAACCTGTATAAGGCCGCGCTACTGGGTCCCACATGATGGACTCTATGTATATCAAACTTGTGTATGATGGACTTTTTTTCGACCACGTCCGTTGTTTTGACCTTGGCAACGTTGCTCGATGTGGCAGTCGTGTATGGTCTTGCTGCTGAGGCCCCCATGTCACCCTCTCTGGTATGTTCTGGCCGGTGGGTCCCTAATTCTAGCCTCTCTATACAAGTATTTAACTTTTTTTCAAACCCGACCAATAAACTCGAGGGATGCTGCAGGCTGGTGGGTCCGTGATGTTAGCCTCTCTGTAATGCGATATTAAAAGGTAAACCCTTTCTAAAAAAAGTAAACACAAGATATATATAAATACGTGCACACAGTGGATTCGAACTAAATACCTTCAAATCAAATCAAATAGACATAAACTGAGTGTATTGCCACAATACCAAAGATACTAATGGAAATTGAATCATTAAACATGTATTAGTACTAAAACTTATGTATTAGTCTTCTAAAATATATTGTTGTGTTTCCATTTTATCTCTCTTAAAATAAAAGAGCAGTGCTACTGGAACCTCGTTTTATAAAAATCCACATAATTATTTAGTTTCTTAAAAACATGGGTAGGTAGAGTTTTTTAGAGGTGGGGGGCACTGCCAAAAAGGCCAAATTAGAAAGTATTTGGGCTATGGTCAATGGGCTCCTATCTCAAAATTCGCTGGGTTGTGTCTCGCCAGATTCAAACACAGACCTCTTTGAGGGAGAAAAAAGCGATAATTCCTTTGATAGATATTCATGTAAAAATATCTAATGAACACACACCACATGCGCCAAAACAGGGCTGGTATCCAATGACTTCACATGGTGAAATCACGCTGTATATCTTTACCCTCTCATCTCTATCCAAAATGCATCCAATGGTTCCGATGACACAAAGGCAAAAGCTCTAGAGCAAGCAGCCAGCAACAATGATAGAACTTTTGACAAATACAATACCACATGCCGCATTCAGGGCAGTGAGATACATCGACCTTGACCATTCTTCCAATAGTAAGTTTGGCTGCTTTCCATAACTTGATCCACCTAGAAGTAGCTTCCAAGCGCCCATCAGTCGAGTTAATGGTGTAGCGTCCCGCGATAAGCAATCCTTCCCTCTGCATCGTGAAGACTATTGTGCCCTTTCGTCTGGCCTGGATTTGCTTTTTGACACTCTTAGGAAATTTCTGAGTCAAAGCAAGAGATAGACGCATAATTTATAAGAGCGATGCACTGAATCATGTGAAACTTGAGAAGACATTCAAAACAATTTATCTGCCACCATATACTCACAAACATAATCCGGTGCGACCTTGTGATGACACATGTGTAGGATATGGTCTGACAAGGTGCTGCCCGGGGTGATGAAGGAGCTTGTGCCAGTGCATGTGCTGGGGTTGGTGCTGGTGCAGGAGATGGTGCCACTAATTGTAGAGGGGCTGGTGCAGGAGCCAGAAGGCCCATAACCGGTGTCGGGACTAGCATCTTGATGCTAGATCCTTCTGAGGGGTAGCTAAGCTGACTGTAGGGATGGTAGAGGCAGATGAGAAGTGTACAAGCAAAATGGTCTCTTATACAACAGTTACTCACAAGATAGTGATCAGAGGATATGATGAGTATACAAGCAAATTAAGTTACTACCTCCATTCTTTCTACTTAGGTCAACATGTGCTGGAGCAGGAACTAGGGCCAGTGCCGTTGGGGGTGCCAGCAGCTTGGTGCTGGTTACCTTCTAAGGGGTAGGTAAGGGGACTGCAGGAGTGGTCAGAGAGGCATATGAGATGTGGACAAGAAAAATGGTTTCTTATACAATAGTAACTCCTAGACAGAGATGAGAGTATACAAGCGAATTAAGTTACTACCTCTATTCTTTCTCCTACTGAGGTTAACAGGTGCCGTTTCAGGAACTGGGGCTGGTGCTGGTGCCGGTGCTAGTAGCTTGATGCTGACACCCTTCTGGGTGGTACATAAGGGGAAGTGGACTACAGAATTGGTCAGGGTCATATGATGAGTAAATCATTAGAGGTTGTGATGAGTACATAATCAAATTAATTAGTACTACCTCTGTTCTTGGTCCTTCGGTAAACATGTGTATGATGGCGTGCAAGTATCTGCCCAGGCTTGCTAAAATCGAATGTTACCTCGCCCCCATGCTTTAGACCATTCTCATGGACATACTTGGACCAACCTCGACCACCCAAATAGGTGGTGGCCATCATCTGGGAGACATCCACATGATATAGTTCCCGCATGCCTTTAGGGCCCTCTCTATACAGAGTGAGAAACTTGTCGTTTCCGAACTTGTTGTTTATAATGGGGCGAGCGACACAAGGGACAACCTTCATGAGAAAATTGATAGAGAAGTAAGGCGACAGCAAAAAAAGTGAGATACAAGATCTTAGATCAAGTTGTTCTAAACCACATGGAATCCATACCTGATACCATGGATACCCTTTGCGAAGGGTGGCCATGCACCATTTTTCATCCCTCAGCCTTTGGAATGGCATACAGGGGCGGACTTTCAATCCACAAGCTTGACAAGAGGAGGGTAGAAGAAAGGGCTGAGCAGCTGGTGCGTGGTACAGATTAAAATTAAGTGGAAAGGTTAAATTATGTAAAGAGCAAGTAAATCTAATAATATAAGAAAAAACCATTGCCTATAAAGCAAACATATTTTATTTTTGTGAACTTCTAATGAGCATAAACATATAGTACTAGCTGATAAAAATAACATGGAAAATCATAACAAGTGAAATTGTGGATTTCCAAATAATACCCACTTCTTAGAGAGGTCACTGCCCACCTAGGTACTGTGTTGGCACTTCCTCGTTGTGTAGAGGATGTCCTCTTTTGGTGCGGGCATCAGAAATCTACTTGCCTCTATAGCAGCATCAGCCTACACAGCAGGACTTCAATCTGCATAAATAGCAACAGAGCTCAACAGTCCAATACTATGTAAAGTGTGGTCAAACTTTCCGTCGCTTGACTTTTCAAAAAATACAGTATATGCATAAGCCTTGGGACGGAGGGAGTACATTACATAGTAGTCATATACTGACTGTATGAGACAGTTTGACAGATCCAGATCTGGATTGACATAAACACAGTGCTAGAATTAATAAAATCACACATATGTTTCTGAACATCTGATAAGCATGCATCACACCATGCGGGTAATACTTAAATCTGTATGCACCATGGTAATAAGGGTATTAAGAACAAATACCTTTCTCTTTAAGCTGGGCCCTCCCAGCTGGTCAGTGGCCTTGCGCTTGTTTTTGGTGAGTACTGGTACTCGCCGGATCTTGCGGCATGTGGGGGTACCATCCTGTTTGCCACACCAGGAGCACCGCATGTTCGCAGGTATGTACCACCGTGCTACAGTAAATGAAGAAGATATGGTGTCACAGAGGCTTCCACAAAAACAGGATGCAAACAGAGACAACTTTTAGCACAGGGATACATCCAGGTTGCAGCCAACCACTGTCAGCATTGGAAAGAATGGAAGAACGCAACGAATATACTGCTACATTACATTTTTTAGGCAACTTTTAAGGGAACTGACGGAACCATCCCTGTCCGTAGTGGCTGTGCACGCCACTAACCCATAGCTCTCCATAAAAATCTGACGCAAAATGCATTGCACATTACGAGCAGCAACTAAAGGTTACAGAAGTGAAAAACACATAAATCGAACCCGACTGAATGCCCCAATCAGAACAGCGGTGACCATGCCCTGATCTAGAATCCATACGGAATCATTACAACCTCCCCCCCACCCCCACCCCCATCCCCACCACCACCCGCACCCCACCCAAATGACCCAATCGATTAGAGAATAGGAAAAATATCCTGATTAGGTGATTCCGAGGTGAGCCATAAGCAAGAACTCCACAATCAAAGCATACTGAATACTACTAATCCTAGTACTAATAGTACCCCCAATGGCCCAATCGGAAGCAAATTAAGCAAACCCGAATTTCGAGGTGAGCAAATACACCCAACTATTTCAATAAGAACTCCACAATCGGAGGTTGCACTAGTTCCAATAGTTGCTTGCTAGATGTGAGCTAGCTAGTGATGGTTTCTTGTATTGTCGTTGGTAGAAAGGCATGGGCAGGGGAGTAGTAGTACTAGTAGTAGTAGGGCTAGGCAGTACACCTTTTTCTACAATATGTATTTTTAAGTGGCAGGGCGGGAACATTTTACCGGGAGAGAATCCTGAATTTTTGATCCCAGCTATCACGTGGTGGCCTATAGCTGTTTCAAGAGGGACCCATATTAGGGGTGAGTTAAAGCAGGTCCCACATCAAGTGGGTGAGATAATTGTTCGAGCCAACCTCCTCCTTCCCTTGGTACCAGTACTACTCCCGGGTTCCTCTCCAAGGACAGAGAAAAACGCCCCTCTTCGAATCAAATTGGTCCCAACTTATTATCCTTCTGCTGATTCGTCTCACGGTGCAGTGGACAAGATGGCGGGAGTTGCAGCATAGGGCACCAGCGCTGGGGCCTCAAAAACAGTTTAGGAACCGATAAAATGATAAGCTCGAGTTTCAGACTAGAAACACACACAAACACACATATACTCCATATATACTAATATACGGAATAGTTTCCAATTACAGTTCTGCTAACAAAGGCCTAGAAATCATAATAAGGTAACTCCATATTACAAAGCTACGATAGTAGCGAACCAATCATGGGATAGCTCTACACCCCAAGAGTTTTGCAGCTAGGCTAGTGGTCATGAATGGCACCAAAAGTACACCCCTGATGATCAGCAACCCTGCATCAAATCCATCCAGACACAGTGTACCCGATCCATAGCCTCAGGTACAGTCTCATCAATGAACAAGTCATTGTCATTACCATCAAATTCCTCTTCGGTCGTCTGCTTCTGTGATTAGTAGATTAACATATATGTTTATAGACAAACATCAAAGACACACAACCTGAACATTTGTCATTCTAAAGATATACCTTGTCATCTGGCATAGCAGTAGTACCAGAAATGAAACATGTTTCATGCAGCTTGCGCTTTTTCTCTCCTCCCCCTTCTCCAACTTGATCTAGATGCTCAGGAGCTGCCTCTATCAGTCGATCTAGTTAATCAACATCTGCTTCCCCTACTTGATCTTGACGATAAAGATGTGCTTCCCCCGGTTCATATGGAGGATCATATGGTTCACCATGAAATACCCATCTAACATATGCGCTAAGCATCCCAAATGTAAAAATATGGTCTTCCACTATACTTGGAGGCAGCAGCCTATGATTCGCACACAACCTCCAGGGGCAATGTACTTTTGAGTTGTCACAATGAGCTCTAACAAATCCCATAAATCATAGAACATCAAGGATATGTTTAGTGCTGCCTAATGGAGCAATCTCTATCCAAAATCTGCACATCGATTTAATTATGACATACATGGTTGGTTATTATTAAAAGAAAAGCACGAAACATATAGATGAAGTACAAAAACTATATATGCCTATGCGTTTCAGCAAACATAATGACAACAAAAATCGCCGAAGGTATTTAGGAACACAGATCCAATGCAGAATAAACTATGACCATGCAGATTGAGGACAAATTAAACTACGTAGGAGTATTTGAATGGGCAATAAAAATTCCAACCAGATCGAGCTAGATATAGATGGACTACCGTGGGATCGACATCCCACTGGTGCGTCTCAAGAAGACCGACGGGTGGGGAAAGCTTCTTCCCGCATGTTGGTGATGAGGAGCGCCCGTAAGCGCGTCTGTTTTGTGGGGAAGGGGGTGAGGCCTAGGCGGTGGAGGGTGGAAGTTAATACACAGTGCGAAGGGGTGCTCAGGGATAACTTTGAAAATTCTGACCTACCCTCCTTTGGGCACCACCATATACGTGGTCCACCTGCCAGTCACCATAGATCAAAATTGATCCAAAACTTATCAATATACAAGTTTATGTTTTACCATGGAAACTAATTCACATAGCATTGCACTTCGTGAACGAATGGCTTTATGTCAAAAAGTTATTTAATTTCAGCATCTTCATCTAGGAAGCTTGGAAACTCATGAAAGTAGGGCATTATCCATCAAATCTGGAATCTCCTTTGGCCAGGATGCATCGATCTACCAAATATGGCCAGGTTTGTAAGCTTGGTTGGCGAAGATACTTCAATGTACGGAGTAGTCCAAAAGATGAAAAAGGTACAGAAACTATGGCTGCGACCTTGCTCCTCTTGTTTGAAAGCCTTGAATTAATGTTCATTAATTTTGGCAGATGTCTATAAACTCATTAAATGCTGGAAAGCATACAGGCCTGTGGGTCTATCTGACAGTGATAGCATCCCAAGTGGGAGTAGCGTACCTTAAAATTTTGGTAGAGCACCGAAATATCCCGCCCACCCATTCAAACATCATGCCCATCCATTCAAACATCCAGCCCCAAAAATTATTTTATTGCACAAATTTAGACTAGAAGCTTGAAAGGGCGTTATACATTGTGTGAAAAAGGGGGCAATGGCATTTTAATCCATCATCTTTGTAGTTGCTTCACAACCAAATGCATTGTTGTTACATGAAAATTCGAAAACAAACTTCAAATTTGGAAGCAGACATATTGGTTGATTTGCAAAGATGCACCGATCTACCAAATACGGACATGTCATCATAAACTATTTCCATCACCTTGGTCACCATTTTTTTGGACGATGGTCATCTTCTTGAAAGCCTTAAATTGTTCGAAAATTTCAGCACATGCCTAGAAACTCATTTAAATGCTAGGAAGCAACTCTCGATGGCGTGTGGGCCTAGACGATGACAGCGCGTCTGAGAGGCCCCATGCCGGAGTAGCATGTGCTAGAAGCTTCGACCTCAAAATTTGGTACGACGCCCAAACATCGCACTCATCCATTAAAATATCTCGCGCATCCATTCAAACATGCTTCACCTATTTCTAGAATGCAAAATTCCTCTTATATCCCTGCTCTGGAAACAAGAATCTGAGGGAGCACTGCAATAACAAAGGGATATAGGTGGTAAATTTGCATTCTTCCAAGTGCATCACCCCATCCACGCTTCCCAGCCCTTATTCAATATTTACCTGCCCGCCCACTGCGACCTACACCGACTTTTTGGACCCACTATGCAAGTGACCCACATGTCAGTGAGCCAGAATTACGGGAAGTAGAGATTCCCATCGCTTCTTGTTCAAAATTCGAACATTTTTCGCTAAACCGAGATAAAATCGTTAAAAGCATCCAACCTGGCTTATACTATCATTCCACTATGTAAGAGTAAAAGCTAAAAAAACCAAGCCAAAAACACGTTTGTAGCTTTATAAGGCAAAAATCAAAACCCAGAATTCGAGCCCAACCAAACAGCGCCTAAATCTCAAGGAACTCTTCATGTTTCTCCCTTGTTTTAGTACCCGGGTACCTTCAATTTTATTTAACAAAAAATATGACCAAGCAGGATATCATCGACTTGTAGATGAATTTTTGATATAATTTCCTTTAATTTTTGGTAACACCATTCAGTTCCAAGAATATATATAACCATAAAGTTTGAAAATATTATCGAGAATTAATGGAATCCTAAACCATAAAATCTAAACCCTTAAACCCTAACCAAGCAGGTATCGTGCAACTATAGATCAAAAATTGAGATACTTTCGTTAAATCAGGTAAAACCATTCTATTAGACGAATATAAGCATAAATCCTGAGCATTACCAAAAATTCTCTGAACCCAAAACCGGAAACAACCCATAAAACTAATGTTGTGACCTCGGATCGTTAAAGATCCTAAGTCCCTGTGATTAACATGCTAGTCCCTGGATTAATAGCTAGCACTTCACAGTCGATGAATACCATGTAAAACACAAGTCATTATTACACGAATAATCCAGAGTATATTTATTACAACTTGCATAGCTTATAGCTAGCTCAAATAAAATTGTGGAAACTAAGTAAAACTTGAGTCCATCAATGCCTCAGGCTAGTTGCGTGAAGACCCGTGATCCCTACGCACCTTTTAGTCTTCGGATTATGCACATAAGACGTGCAGCCAACACGTTAGGTCAATACTTTGAATGTATTGGCAAATTACACCAAGGAAAGAATAAGACTATCTCTACACGCAAAGCTAAGTGTAGGCTTTGGGGTTATTTTGCATAAGGCCAATTTTCTGGAAGTAAGAATAAAAGAGGAAGAGTTTACCCTACTTTGTAAATATTGTTTATGTAGTATAGGGTCAAGTGGAACACGAGGATATTACTCACCAAGTGTCCAATCAACCTAGCACTTGGATATTACGCACCAAGTCCCCAAAATCCCACCCAATGGCGATATTACTCATGCCTTGGGGTTTATAAAACTTTAATTCTGGAAAAGAGAGAGGAAGATCTTTTAGAGGCTCCATCCTTCAGATGCTCAAAGTGTTATTTTCCGTGAACTCGGCTGATCGATCAGATTGCAATACTCTTAAGAGGTTGTGCACTTTCCCGACAATCCACGATCAAGTCCTTTCACAGACAAGACCTTGAGAAGCCTTCCCTTAGTAGCCCCTCTACCAGCTGGATCTAACCGTGCCAAGAACCTCGAAATGTTGGTACCCCGGTGAGGATTCCCACTAAGTACTAAGCCAAGACAGAGACCATATGTATTGTGGTTGCACTGGAAGCTTCTTAATTCTAAAACATGGCAGACTTCTTTGATTCCTGGGCGGCCTTCCTCCACCAAAATTCCACTCGCTGTCCCGACAACCAATCCGCCTAGAAGAAAATTAGTTTTTATTTTGAAGGGGGTTTTGAGAAGAAAGTTCGCTCGAGAGAGCTTAAGTACTTAGAAATTTTTTGAGTCTTTCGAACCCCCCAACGGTAGTTAGTATATATGTAGCATAGCAAGCAAAACTTAGCAAAACAGGGGAAACGTATTAGGATGGAAATTCCTAAGTATGAAGCTACTCATGGCATACTACAAGACCGTACTTGCAAAAATAGTACTAAGAAAATCTACTAAAGACCTACACATACATACTACAAGATTTGAAGAGTAAAACACGCATAGTCAAAAACTAGGACATAATATGTACAAGTGGTGTAACTTGCCTTGATCCGAGCAGCATTCTACACAACAGTACTCCTCAGCGCACTCCAAACAATCTAACGATACACAAACAGAGATCCAATAACAACTTGCACAAAACAATGCCATGAAGGTAGTTATGAATGCATGCAACATGGTAATATGCAAGGATGGGTTCGATTTCGACCAAGGGTTTTATTCAGGGGTGTGGTTGAGTTGGGGATGTCATTAGTATCGATTTCCAACAGATTTTAAGTATTTTGGATTAATACTTAATTCAATATGCTCATAAATAGATCTACCTTTCAATCTACCTCGAAACAGATCTAAACACTCTAAGCATGATATATAAATTTTCAACAGAAGATCTCGTAGATACGAAGCCAACGCAATAGGAATCAACTAAAATGGACTTACGGCTATTTTTCTAGAATTAAAATACTCCATTGTAGAACCCTAAACCCTCGGCCCATAAACCCTAAGCAAGCAGGTATCGTGCACTTATATATCAAAATTTGAGATACTTTCATTAAAGTGCGGTAACGCCATTCTATTCCACGAATATAAGCATAAAGCTTGAACATTATTGAAAATTCCCGAAACCCTAAAATATAAACACTAAACCCAAAATCCTTACCAAACTCGTAGCATGCACTTATCGATCAAAAGTTGATATATTTTCATTAAACTAGTAACTCCATTCTATTCGATGAATAGAAGCATAAATCTTGAGCATTATCGAAAATACCCTAAACCCTAAACAACCCCTAATAAAACCTAATCCTAAAACCCCAAACCCTTAACCCATCAACCCTAACAGATCAGGTATCATGAACTTATAGATCAAATTTGCAGATACTTTCAATGAGTTAGGTAACGCCATATATATTCTATTCGACGAATATAAGCATAACGCTTGAGTACAATTGAAAATTCGATAAACCCCCTAAACCCTATTCAGTCCATAAAACCTAAACCGTAAAACACTAAAACCCTAAACCCTCGACCCATATAAACCCTAACCAAGCAGGTATCGTGGACTTATAGATCAAAATATGAGATTCGATATTTCGTTAAATTGCGGTAACGCTATTCTATTCCATGGATATAACAATAAAGTTTCAACATTATTGGAAATGCCCTAAACCCTAAAACCCTAAACCCTAAACACCGCACGTAGAATGCACTTACCGATCAAAAATTGATATATTTCCATTAAACTGGTAACTCCATTCTGTTCGATGAATATAAGCATAAATCTTGAGAATTATCGAAAATACCCTAAACAACCCCTAATAAAACCTAAACCTAAAACCCCAAACCCTCAACCTATAAATCCTAACCAATCAGGTATCATGCACTTATAAATCAAACTTTGAGATACTTTCATGGAGTTAGGTAACGCAATATTCTATTCAACGAATATAAGCATAAAGCTCGAGTATTATTGAAAATTCGATGAACCCCTAAACCCTATTTAGTCCATAAAACCTAAACTGTAAAACCATAAAACCCTAAACCCTCGACCCATATAAACCCTAACCAAGCATGTATCATGGACTTATATATCAAAATATGAGATTCGATCTTTCATTAAATTGCGGTAACGCCATTCTATTACACGAATATGACAATAAAGTTTGAACATTATCAAAAATTCCCTAAATCCTAAAACCCTAAACCCTCAACCCCGCCAAAACGACATTGGAAAATGAGGTATCACATGCACTTGTAGATCAAACATTCAGATAAACATTCCTCAAATTGTGCTAACGCTATTCAGTTTCATGAATATAAGCATATATAAAGCAGCTTGAACATTATCGAAAATTCCCAAAAAACCTAAACCCTAAACACCTAAACCCCAAAAACCATAAAAACACTAAACCCTCAACCCCTTACCAAGCAGGTATGATGCACTTATAGATCAAAATCCTAGATACTTTCATTAAAGTGCGATAACACGAGTCTATTCCATGAATATATATAAGCATATATATATATAAGCTTGAACATTATTATTGAAAATTCATAAACCCTAAAACCTAGAAAACCCTAAACCTGAAAACCCTAAACCCTAAATACCAACCTTAAACTCCTAAGCCCTAAACCCTAAAATCCTAAATCATATACCATAAACCCTAAACCCCTAAACCCTCAACCCAAAAAACACAAACCCTAAACCCTAGGCTATATATATCTTGTGTGGAAACTAGGGCAGTGGGATTTTGAGCCATACTTATTTGTAGGTTCTTCATGACAAAAGCCATTGTCGTCGCTTGAAAAATTGAAAATAACTTCAAATTCAAAAGCTTCCTTTGTAAATAATATTTTAAATGCCAATAATACGAACCAAACTACCAAATACAAACATGTTGTTATAAACTATAGCAAAGGTGTGGCCATGACCTTGGTCACCTAGTTTGAAAGCCATGTAAATTCATACATGGTGCGCCATATATCATATGACAAAAATTAAAGCCATTATTATGGATTGGAGCTTTTAAAATAACTCCAAATATGGAAGGTATTTTTCTAAACAATGTTGAAATACCAATATGCACCAATCTACCAAGCATGGTTACATTATCATAAAGTATGGTAACACATATGGCCTTGACATTGGTCATCTAGTTTTTGAAAGCCATGAATGTTCAAACATGGTACGCCATATTGTGAAACGAGTTTTCCAAGAGTTATCAAATTTTATATATTGTCATGGAAACTAGCCAATGCACACAGTGAGACACCAATGGATAAACAAATGGTTGTATTTCGTTTTATATTCTGTTTCTTTATTTTTTTGAAAACACTGGCCCAAATTTGGTGTCATTACTATTCATATAAAAAATTGAAATCTTGCAAAACTCTCCGTGGTTCTCCAATATTTGACTAATTCGGTACCTTTAAACTATTTTTAAAAAGTCAAAAGCAAGCTATATCACACACTTTGCAGTTTGTCAATATACTTACTTTTAATCGTCAAAAAGTTATTTAATTTCAGCATCTTCTGCTAGGAAGTTTGGAAACTCGTGAAAGTAGGGCATTATCCATCAAATCTGGAATCTCCTTTATAAACAATTACTTGAAATGCCAAGATGCACCCATCTACCAAATATGGCCAGGTTTGTAAGCCTGGTTAGTGAAGATGCTTCAATGTACGGAATAGTACTTGTACAAAAGATGAAAAAGGTACAGAAACTATGGTTGTGACCTTGCTCCTCTTGTTTGAAAGCCTTGAATTAATGTTCATTAATTTCGGCAGATGTCAATAAACTCATTAAATGCTGAAAAGCATACAAGCCTATGGGTCTATCTGACGGGGACAACATCCCAAGTGGGAGTAGCGTACCTTATAAGCTTCAACTTCAAAATTTCAGCAGAGCGACGAAATATCCCGCCCACCCATTCAAACATCCAGCACCCAAAAAAACATCTAGCCCCAAAAATTGTTTTAGTGCACAAATTTAGCCTGGAAGCTTGAAAGGGCGTTGTACATTGTGTGAAAAAAGGGGCAGTGGCATTTTGAGCCATCATTTTTGTAGTTGCTTCACAACAAAACACATTGTTGTTACTTGGAAATTCGAAACAAACTTCAAATTTAGAAGAAGACATATTGGTTGATTTGCGAAGATGCACCGATCAACCAAATACGGACACGTCATCATAAACTATTTCCATGACCTTGTTCACCTTTTTTTGGACGATGGTCATCTTCTCGGAAGCGCTAAATTGTTTGAAAATTTTAGCAAATGCCTAGAAACTCGTTTAAATGCTGGGAAGCAACTCTCGCTGGCGTGTGGGCCTAGATGGTGACATCGCGTCTGAGAGGCCCCACGCCGGAGTAGCGTATGCTAGAAGCTTCAACCTCAAAATTTGGTACGGCGCCCAAACATTACACTCATCCATTAAAATATCTCGCGCATCCATTCAAACATGCTTCACCTCTTTCAAGAATGCATAATTCCTCTTTAATCCCTGCTCCAGAAACAAGAATCCGAGGGAGCACTGCAATAACAGAGGGATATAGGTGGTAAATTTGCGTTCTCCCAAGTGCATCACCCCATCCACGTAGTCCCAGCCGTTCTTCAATATTTACCTGCCCGCCCACTCTGACCTATACCGACTTTTTGGACGCACTATGCAAGTGACCCACATGTCCGTGAGCCAGAATTATGGGAAGTAGAGATTCCCATCGCTTGTTGTTCAAAATTCGAACATTTTTTGCTAAACCGAGATAAAATCGTTAAAATCATCCAACCTGGCTTATACTATCATTCCACTATGTCAGAGTAAAAGATAAAAAAACAAAGCGAAAAACACGTTCGTACCTTTATAAGACAAAAATCAAAAGCCAGAATTCGAGCCCAACCAAATAGCGCCTAAATCTCAAGGAACTCTTCCTGTTTCTCCCTTGTTTTAATACCCGGGTACCTTCAATTTTATTTAACAAAAAATATGACCAAGCAGGATATCATCGACTTGTAGATCAATTTTTAAGATACTTTCATTAAATTGCGGTAACACCATTCTGTTCCACGTGTATATATAACCATAAATTCTGAAAATATTATTGAGAATTAACGGAATGCAAAACCATAAAATCTGAACCCCTAAACCCTGACCAAGCAGGTATCGAGCAACTATAGATCAAAAATTGAGATACTTTCATTAAATCAGGTAACGCCATTCTATTAGACGAATATAAGCATAAATCCTGAGCATTACCAAAAATTCTCTGAACCCTAAACCGGAAACAACCATAAAACTAAACTGTAAAACCCTAAACCCTCGACCCATAAACCCTAATCAAGCAGGTATCATGCACTTATATAACAGAATTTTAGATACTTTCATTAAATTGCGGTAATGCCATTCTATTCCACGAATTTAAGCATAAAGCTTGAACATTATTTAAAATTCCTGAAACCTTGAAATCTAAACACTAAATCCTAAATCCTTACAAAACACGTAGCATGCACTTATCGATCAAAATTGATATATTTTCATTAAACTGGTAACTCCATTCTATTCGATGAATATAAGTATAAATCTTGAGAATTATCGAAAATACCCTAAACCCTAAACAACCCCTAATAGAACCTAAACCTAAAACCCCAAACCCTCAACCCATAAACCCTAACAGATCAGGTATCATGCACTTATAGATCAAATTTGGAGATACTTTCAATGAGTTAGGTAACGCCATATATATTGTATTCGACGAATATAAACATAAAGCTTGAGTATTATTGAAAATTCGATAAAGTCCCTAAACCCTATTCAGCCAATAAAACCTAAACCGTAAAACCCTTAAACCCTAATCCCCTCGACCCATATAAAAATCATAACCAAGCAGGTATCATGGACTTGTAGATCAAAATCTGGGATTCGATATTTCATTAAATTGCGGTAACGCCATTCTATTCCACGAATATAACAATAAAGTTTGAACATTATTGAAAATTCCCGAAAACCGAAACCTGTAAAACCCAAATCCTAAACCCCTAAACCCTATAATCCTAAACCCTAAACCCTCACCAAGCACGTAGCATGCACTTATAGATCAAAATTTAAGATAATTACGTTAAATTTGGTAACGCCATTCTATTTGATGAATATAAGCATAAATCCTGAGTAATATCAAAATTTCTCTAAACCCTAAACAACCCCTAAAACTTAAACTCTAAACCCTAAAGCCCTAAACCCTCAGCCATAAACCCTAACCAAGCATGTGTCATGCACACATTGATCAAAATTTGAGATACTTACATTAAATCAGCTAACACCCATTCTGTTCTACGAGTATAAGCATAAATCTTGGGCATTATTGAAAATTTGGTAAACCTAAACCCTAAACAACCCATAAACTAAACCATAAAAACCTATAACCCTAAACCCTCGACCCATAAACCCTAACCAAAGCAGGTATTGTGCACATATACATCAAAATTTGAGATACTTTCAATAAATTGATGTAATGCCATTCTATTCAACGAATATAAGCATAAAGCAACTTGAACATTATCAAAAATTCCCAAAACCCCAAACCCTAAACCCCTAAAACCTAAACCCTTACCTAGCATGTAGCATGCACTTATAGATCAAACTTTGATATACTTTCGTTTAGTTTGCTAACGCCATTTTATTCGACAAATATAAGCATAAATATTGATCATTATCAAAAATTCCTGAAACCCTAAACCATAAACAACCCCTAAAACCTAAACCCTAAAACCCCAAACCCTCAACCCATAAACATTAACCAAGCAGATATCACGGACTTTATAGATCAAAATTTGAGATACTTTCATTAAATTATGTAATGTTATTCTATTCGACGAATATAACAATAAAGCTTGAGCATTATTCCAAATTCTATAAACTCTAAACCCTATACAATGATAAAACATAAACTGTAAAACCCTAACCAAGCAGGTATCATGCACTTATAGATCAACATTTGTGATACTTTCATTAAAGCAGGTAACGCCATTCTATTCGACGAATATAAGTATAAATCTTTAAGCATTATTGAAAAATCGCTAATCCCTAAACCCTAAACAACCCATAAAACCACAACCGTGAAACCCTAAATCATCGACCCATAAACCCTAAACCAGCAGGTACCATGCACTTATAGATCAAAATTTGAGATAGTTTCGTTAAATTGTGGTAATGCCATTCTATTACATGAATATAAGCATAAAGCTTGAACATTATTGAAAATCAAAAACCCTTAACCGTAAACCCTAATAACCTCCTAACCCTAGAACTCTAACATCCTAACCCTAGAGCCCTAAACCCTTACCAAGGAGGTATAATGCACTTATAGATCAAATTTTGAAATACTTTTATTAAATTGCGATAACACCATTTTATTCCATGAATATAACCATATATATAAAGCTTGAACATTATTATTGAAAATTCCCAAAACCTTAAAACCTAAACAATCATAAACCCTAAAACCTTGAACAACCCTAAACCCTAAACCACTAAACCCTAAAAGCCTAAACACTAAAATCCTAAACCATAAACCATGAACCCTTAAACCCTCAACCCAAAATAGAACACCGAACCCTAAAATTAATTAACCCTAGGCTATATATACTTTGAGTGAAAACCGGGGTAGTGGGATTTAAAGTCATGTTTTGTAGTAGCTTCATGACTAAAGCCATTGTTGTGCATTAGAAAATTGAAATAACTTCCAATTTGGAAGCTTCCTTTGTAAAGAATATTTTAAATGCCAATACACACCATAACAAATATGGATAGGTTATTATAAACTATAGAAAAGATATGGCCATGACCTTAGTCATTTGGTTTGAAGCCATGCATATTCTTACATGGTACTCCATATATATTTGTGATACAATTTTTTCTCAGAAATTATCATATTTCAAGATTATATTTTTCCATGGAAACTAGCTAGTGCACATAATGAGACATGAAGAGAGAAAATAATGGATGCATTTCTTTTTATATTTTGTTTATTTGTATTTTTTTAAAATGGACGAAATTAGTTGTCATTACCATTCATATCAAAAAGTTGAATTTTCCGAAACTCTCGGTGGTTCTCCAATATTTGACTACTTGATATCTTTGAATTATTTTAAAAAGTCAAGAGCAAGGTATATCACACACTTTCTAGTTCGAAATAAGACATATTTACTTTAGATTATCAAAAAGTCATTTTATTGCATAGATTTAGCTAGAAAGTTTGGAAATTCATGAAAGTTGGGCATTGTCCATCAAATATAGAATCTTCTTTTGAGATGCCAAGATGCAGCTATCTACCAGATATGGACATGCTACCATAAACTATAACATAGATATGGCCGTGTCCTTGGTCATCTTGTATGCAAGCCTTCAAAATATATTGTTTATCAATTTCGGCAAATGTGCGGAAACTCATTTATATGTTGGTAAGCATATTGTCGCTGGCGTGTGGGTCTAGACGGGGCCAACACGTGAGAGCGGCCGTGTCGTAGTAGCGTACGTCAGAAGCTTCAACCTCAAAATTTCTGCATGGTGCTGAAACATCCCGCGCACATCTATTCAAATATCCCACGCATCTATTGATATATCCCGCCTCGCTTTTTGCAAATGCAAAATTCCTCTTCTATCCCTCCTCCGGAAACAAAGACCGTGGGAGTAATGCAATAATAGAGGGGTATAGGTGGTAAATGTGCGTCATCCCACCTATATTCTCCCATCGTCTCTTCCCCGCCCACAACCCTCCAACCTCGACCTTCCTCCAGCTGCTTCACCGCCGGCCCTCTCTTCCACACCGGAGCTCTTCCACTATAGGCGCTCTTTACCGGAACTATTTCACCGACTCCCTCGCAGCACCGGATCTGTGATACGTTGTAAACGTATCTATAATTTTTGATGCTCCATGTTTGTTTTGTATCAACTATCTTATGTTTTGTCTACAGTTTGAGGCATATTTATACATTTTATGGAACTAACCTATTAACAAGATGCCACAGTGAAAGTTGCTTGTTTTCTGCTGTTTTTAGTTTCAAATAAGCCAGAAAAGAAACATTCCTAGAATTGGACGAAACAAAAGCTGAAGTTCCGATTTTTCTTGACACAAGACGGTGTCCAAAGCAGAGACGGAGGAGGGCCAGGGGCTGGCCACACCATAGGGTGGCGCGGGTCCCCTTGGCCGCGCCACTAGGTGGTGTGGGCCCCTGGTCCACCCTCTGACATTGCCCTTTCGCCTATAAAAGCCTCCTGGGACGAAAACCCTAGGTACAAGATCAGACTTCCACAGCACCGCCGCCACCACCAAAGAGGAGATTCGGGGGATAGAAGTCTCTGTTCCGGCACCCTACCGGGACGGGGAAGTGCCCCCGGAGCCATCTCCATCGACTCCACCGCCATCTCCATCACCTTTTCTGACTCCCATGATGAGGAGGGAGTAGTTCTCTCTCGAGGCTAAGGGCTCTACGAGTAGCTATGTGTTCATCTCTCTCTATGCGTGATCTTATGAGATAATGAGCTTTGTAATCTATAGATCTATTCTGCTACTCAAGTGCTTAAATTAATCTCTTCTTATCCCCACGTGTGTGAAGTTGACAGTATGCACACCAAGTGGGACTTTGGCTAAGATTACATAAATAGTTATCATGAGTATAATTTGAGTTGGATGTCTCTATGAGATTGTGGTGTTTGTTGGAACCATCTAGTGCTCAAGGTGATAGTGAGGGGTTATCTAGATGGGGAATGCGAACTTTAAGGTGTGTTGTTATAGCCCTACATTGTCCAACCGGAGAGTTGTTCAGTGTAGCATCATAAAGAGAAGATATTTATATGAGAGTGTCCACTAGTGAAAGTATGATCCTAGGCCTTGTTTCTAAGCATTGAAATACCGTTTACAATTAGTTCTATGACATGTTTGGTTGCTACCACTATTATAATTTCAGATTGCAATTACCACTTATAATCACCCATATTACTTGTATTTCACTATCTCTTCACCGAACTAGTGCACTTATACACCTGACAAGTGTATTGGGTGTGTTGGGGACACAAGAGATTGTATCTTGATTGCAGGGTTGCTTGAGAGGGATACCTTTGACCACTTCCTCCCTAAGTTCGATAAACCTTGGGTGATCCACTTAAGGGAAACTTGCTGCTGTTCTACAAACCACTGCACCTGGAGGCCCAACACTGTCTACAAGAATAGAAGCGTGTGAATAAATCAAGCTATTTTCTGGTGCCGTTGTCGGAGAGGTAAGGTAAAAGGTACTCACATCTTTTGGCTACTAAGCTATCTTCTAGTACTATTGATAGTGTGTGAGTGCTCGAAGTTATTTTCTTTAAATTCTGCAATTATATCTTTTTGTTTCTTGTTTTTATTTTCACTAGTTATTCTTAATGGAAAACAACAACAAAATTAGAGATCTTTATAGTATTTGTCTTGAGTTAGGACATGAAATGTTTGAAGAGAAAATCAAAAAACCTATGGAACTTTATTTGCATGCTAATAGCAATGGTATTGGTATGAATTCTTTGAACACCATTATTGCTAATGCTATGGAAAAGTCTAAGCTTGGGGAAGCTCATTTTGATAAGCATGATATTTTTAGTCCCCCAAGCACGGAGGAGAAAATTTACTTTGATGATACTATACCTCCAATATATGATGATTACAATGATGAATATGATATTTCCAGTCCACCTACTATTGAGGAAAAATTAATTATGATTACAATATGCCTCCTATATTTGATGACTATGGTGATGAGAATAATAATGATAGCTATTTTTTTGAATTTTCTCCCACTACGATTAATAAGAATGACTATGTTTATGTGGAGAGTATTAATTCTTTTATGCATGTGGCTCATGATAAGAATGTTTTATGTGATAGTTATATTGTTAATTTTATTCATGATGCTACTGAAAGTTATTATGAGAGAGGGAAACATGGTTTTATGTGTCTCAACAATATTAAGTTTCCCCTCTTTATGTTAAAAATCTTGAAGTTGCACTTGTTTTGCTTTCCTATGCTTGTTGCTTTGTGCTTTCATGACTTGTTTCTTTACAGGATTATTCTTCATAGAAAGTGGGTTAGACTTAAATTTATTTCGTGTTTGCTTCTTGATGCTATCTTTTACTTCAATTCATATTTCTTATGTGAGCATCATCGAAATTATCATGCCTAGCTCAAAGGCGTCAAAGAAAAGCACTTATTGGGAGATAACCCAAATTTTTAGTCAATAAAATTTTCTTTTATTGAGTCTTGGAACATATTTCCTCACTAATAACCTCTCCTTATCCCTTTTGTGTGGTTTTTGTTCCAAGAATAACCTATAATGAGAGAGAAGTAAGACTTGGGAAAGTTGCTGTCCCAAAATAGATTTTTGTGCTCCACTAAAAAAATTCGTGAAAAATCTTTGTACATCGGATTAAGCTATAATGTTTTGTTCTTCTAACCCAGGTTGTTATCCAACTTTTGTTAGTTCAACACTTTTCTATTTGAGCAACAGAAGGTGTTCGAAAAAATTGGTTTTTACCTGCTGGTCTGTTTTGACAGATTTCTGTCATTATTTGCAGTTGCCTCTTAATCTCTTTATCTTTGAGTTCTCCTTGATCATTTGAACTTTTAAAAGGAATTGCTATAGTATCTTATGTTTTGATGGAAGTTTTACTTTTGTTGAAATTAAACCTAAAGACTTATTATCTTAAGTGCACTAATGTTGCTAATGAAGATTGTGTGAAGTTTTGTATGAAGGAAATTTTGAAGTGTAGGGAAGAACAATGTGATAAGATGAAGTATGGACAAAAGCTCACACTTGGGGATGCCACCCGTGTCACCCCAAAAAATATTCAAGAAGTACAAGCGTCAAAGCTTGGGGATGCCCAAGGCATCCCCTTCTTCATCAATAAAAATCACAGGTTTCTTCCAAACACTTCATTTTTATTGTTTCATGCACAATTGTGTTGTTCTTGGAGCGTCTTCATTTTGTTTTTAGTTTTCTTTTGTTTGGTTTTCTTAAATAAGTTGGTTGGATCCCAACACACTTCTTTTGGAGAGAGACACACCTCATTATTCATTGCCTAGAACACTCTAGTTTTCACTCTTATTGTTTTGTGAGTGATCTCCTTTGCTGGCACTACGTTTAGCTTTAGTTTTCGATTGGTGTTGGAAAAGAGTAGGAAGTTTCATGCTTATAAGTGGTACACAAGGAGATTGTTTAGACTGTGGCCTGGACTTTATCATGTCATGTTTGATATTTCTTTGACTTTATGATTAGTAATTATTGTTGTAGCATGACTTGTTACAATCAATTGAGATTGCTTAATGTGCCTTGAAAGAATCATGCGTTGTTTTAGCATATTAAAGCATAATATTGTGGTATTCTCCTTTGATGCTTTATTTGGGTTGACTTGGCGCATGCTCACACCATGTTAATACTATACCAAGTCACCATAGCCTCTATGATAATTTAGTTTTCGACTTGTAATATAACTTTATGCTTGAATTAATAATGTTTTATCGCTTTGGATTATTATGGCCATTATTGCTCTTTTAGTTGGTCGCTCCCTGTCTTTTGCTAGCCTCCATACCAAGTATGAGTTACACTCATGCATCCAACTCCAAATAAAACCAAGTTATTCCAAAGAGTCCACCATACCTACCTATTAGCATTTGCTATTCCAAGAATGTTTATGTTTTTATCTACCTTCCCAATTAAACCTGTTATGTGAAAATTAGTGATTAAAGCTCTGACGAACTTGATGGCACACTTTACTTTTCTTGGACTTAATAAACTTGAACCATTGTGCCCATCTATTTTGCTTATGTGCTTGTGTTTTGTAGGTTGTGAATTAGCAGAACCATGTTATCATGGGGAACGCTTTCAACATTGCACTTTATTTGGTTGATATCATGTTCTTTTGCTTATGCATCCTGGTGGTGCGAAATGAAAGGGGAGCTTGTAAGCTCATGGAGTTTGTATATGTGTTAGAGAAACGCTTGGGCCGCTAGCCTAAGCCATTCCTAATCATGCTGGAAACTTGCAGCATAACCATAATGAGCATTCTGTGAAGCATCCTTAATAAAAACCTATGCAAATAGAAAATAAAAAGATCGCTGAGATGCTCATTGTCTGCTTGCCTTGTCATTTTGATATGGGAATGCTTCCGTATCATCGGGCAAGGGGTACCCCATTGGCGGTTCTCTATGATACACATGTACTTACAATAACAAGAACTTACTCGTGACTAAAGATGAGTAGCATGAGGTTCGGTCTTCGTAAGTAAGGGGCATGAGATTTCAACTTATAAATTGTTAAGCATATCCTCATATTTGTTCACTTTAACCTTAATCACCTGAAGATGCTTATGATAGGGACAATGAGAGCTCAAAGCTAATAAGTACCATAATTTTTGGAAGCTCTTTATGAGACTTGAATCCCTACTTCCTTCTATGAAGGGACTTTCTTTTACTTTTTATGTTGAGTCTCCATCTTATTTCTTGATGCACGTATTGAGAGAGCATAGTGGTCATTCTTCGTTTAATGTGCATTGTCCCAAGACTTATTGATTGATTCATAACTTTGATATTGCTTGTTCTTAATCTATTTGTATCTAGTCACCCTTGTGAACTTGGAAGGTGTCCTATGCATTTATGTTTTGCTACACCATGAGGTACAAGCTAAATACCATTCTCATTATGTTTTCTATATGTGAAACAAACAAACGTCTTTCAAAGCATTGTTATTCATGAATCTTTTGTTTGTACCTTTTCATGTTACAACATAGTTGCTATGTCTTATTGTTAGAACTATATCTTTCATGTCTATGTGAGAGTACTATGATCCTAGCTATCAATATTTTACAAATACCTCAATCAAGATTGTGATGGTGCATGTCCCCTAAAAAATTATTATTTTTATCACTTACTTACTTGAGGACGAGGAGGAGTTAAGCTTGGGGATGTTGATACATCGTAAACGTATCTAGAATTTTTGATGCTCCATCCTTGTTTTGTATCAACTATCTTATGTTTTATATACACTTTGAGGCATTTTTATACATTTTATGGAACTAACCTATTAACAAGATGCCACAGTGCCAGTTGCTTGTTTTCTGTTGTTTTTGGTTTTAAAGAAACATTCTCGGAATTGGACAAAACAAAAGCTAAAGTACCTATTTTTCCCGACACGAGACAGAGTCGAAAGCAGAGACGGAAGAGGGCGAGGGGCTGGCCACACCATAGGGTGGCGCGGGTCCCTCCTGGCCATGCCACCAGGTGGTGTGGGCCCCTGGTCCACCCTCTGACATCGCCCTTTCGCCTATGAAAGCCTCCCGAGACAAAACCCTAGGTACAAGATCAGAAATCCACGAAAAGTTCCGCAGCGCCGCCGCCACCGAAGAGGAGATTCGGGGGACAAAAGTCTCTGTTCCGGCACCCTGCCGGGACGGGGAAGTGCCCCCAGAGCCATCTCCATCGACTCCAGCGCCATCTCCATCGTCATAGCTGACTCCCATGATGAGGAGGGAGTAGTTCTCTCTCAAGGTTATGGGCTCTACAAGTAGCTATGTTTTCATCTCTCTCTATGCGTGATCTTATGAGATCACGAGCTTTGTAATCTATAGATCTATTCTGCTACTCAAGTGCTTAAATTAATCTCTGCTTATCCCCACGTGTGTGAAGTTGACAGTATGCACACCGTGTGGCACTTTCGCTAAGATTACATAAATACTTATCATGAGTATAATTTGAGTTGGATGTCTCTATGAGATTGTGGTGTTTGTTGGAACCATCTAGCGCTCAAGGTGATAGTGAGGGGTTATCTAGATGGGGAATGCGAACTTTAAGGTGTTCTCTTATAGCCCTACATCGTCCAACCAGAGAGTAGTTCAGGGTAGCATCATAAAGAGAAGATATTTATATGAGAGTGTCCACTAGTGAAAGTATGATCCCTAGGCATTTTTTCTAAGCAACAAAATGTCGTTTACAATGCGGTGACCCACATACCACTGCATGATGTAGTACACTATAGTCATTGACATAACACCAATGAAACACCATTCACTAGTATTACATCCCTCAGAGTGGTACAACAGAAACACAACAGGTCCAAGACATGACTATAGATTACAACTCAACTCTTTACAAAAGATCTAGAGAACACTCTAGGTTAAAGAGAGAGAAAGAACTTCTTACAAGGAAGAACCAGAAATAATAATTCAGAAATATCTGGCTAAAAGGACTAACACCTCAACAATTTGTCTTGCAATTTCTACTAATGCAATGCTCTATAGAAGAAGGTTTTATGGCTAGAGTATCTACTCTTATCTAAACACAGAGTTTTTTGACTTCACTTTAGCTGATGTATATTTTGACTTCATAGACTTTTTTGATGAACTTGAGCTATCGATGATAGTTTCTTGAGCACAAATTGATGATGACGTCGTCCTCAACGGCTTAGAACCTAGCAAGGGTTAAGAAGGTATGGTTGAGTACGAGCGTACTCAACAAGTTCACTAAAAAGGAGTGTATGATGCACTATCTCTACATCCACAGACCAAAGGTCGTAGGTAATGCTGGTTTTCGTAAACATTTCTTCAAAGGTTGCTTTTATTCTAAAAACTATGTCCGACAGCTTCCATAGGTTGACCAGAACCTTCGTGGGGTTCCTTTCCTTCCGTGTTCGTAGCTCCTTCTCGGAACAGGGAGTAACATGTCACAATTCTTACACTCTGCAGAGGTGCGTCACTTTTCCCACAAGAGACCTTAAGCTTTGTTGCACGACCGAGAGTATGTCCCCATTCAAACTTCCATGGTTTGAGGCCCAACCTAAGATCCAAGCCAATCACTGCCCCCTTCACGACCCCACAAGTCCCCTTGGTGTATGCCATGCCCACATCTTGAATTACGGCAATGGTTAGTACAGACCATCAGATGCCAGAACTATCGTGGGATGTTGAGAGCTCCTACCCATATGCGGCATATCCTCTACGAATTACCAATTAATGCACACTATGAGGATAACAGCCACGACCTGGCCATCCGGATGTATGCGAGAGGAAGAAGATACAGCTGACTTCTCCGTCCCATTCCAAATATCATGGTTGATGCATAATATACGGCGCTAGAATCACTGGCGATATTGGTTGTTAAGTCCTAGATATTATGTTCCTTTACCACTGGTACTGTAGCAATAGATTATTACCACTTGGTAAACAATCCATAATCATATTATTATGAAAATAGTATTTTCTGTCCTTTTTTGAAAATCAAGTGAACATTTGAGTTACAAGAATTTGATAGAAAATAATCAAAGTACATGAGCAAGTTGTGAACTTGATGTTTCTGATTGCAAGATTATGCACTCACGGTCTTCAAGATAATAGAAGATCCAAATTCTGTAAACAGCATCATTGGTACGGTAAGGACTAATGTTTAAAGAAGCAAGATGCAATGATACATAAGTAATAATGCAATTTGATAAACGAGAATTATCGGAATAGTCGTATCTGATCTAGGGTTTGGGAGTTTGTGATGCGTTCTTAGGAATGTGTTGCACTTTTATAATAGTTTCACACTTGTGCTTCTTATTAAAGCTTATGAGAGTGTGTGTAAAACAATAGGTAAATACACTAAATAGTATGCAATACTAAAGCACTTACATGGGTCATGGTATCTAAAATATTTCTTAAACAAGATTAAGAATCAATTAGAGCTTTTAAATAAGTGTTCAAGGTTTACTTTTAATGGTTCTTAAAAGAATAACTTTTGAGGAAAATATTACTTTACAAAGTAAAAAGTATTTAAACTTAAGGCTAACACTTTAAAGTTCCTTTCTAATTATAGTTACTAAAAAGGAACGCACTACTAGATTTGAATAACTACAACACTTATAGTGGAGACTTATATGTCTTGGATAAGGTATTAAATTATATGTGGTTCACTTCTTAATGTTTTATAAAGATGGAATAGAGTATTATTGCTTTTCTAGAAGTAGTGTTTTCTTAAATCTATAATCATGGGAATGGCAACATGTTAAATACTTAAAAACTTTTTTTAGCTTTTAAAGTGGGTTCCCAAACTTGTAAAGGAATTAATACTCAAATCTTTGTGATTTTATAATTGATAAAATATTTTTGGAGAGTAAGATTTACTTAATTCTAAATGGTAATTTTAGTGAGTACATGTTGAACTAGTTAGATCTATCTTAACTTCATTTGAACATAACTTGCACTTGTTATTACATTTCTAGATATTAAAAAAAATAATGGTAAAGGCAATAGTAAAGGTTTATATATTTTTAATGAATTAAAACAAAAGAAAAGAGTTTAAACAAGATTGATTAGACCTTTACCTTTTATTTTACTTCAAAAGTGATAGTTGACATTTTTGATGTGTAGAATTTATTTTTGTGATCATTTTGGTATATTATAAGTATTTTTACGATTTTTAAATAATAAGATATGATTTTTAACAGTTTTATCACTTTATAAATACTAAATAAATAATAAATATTACATAAGTGATATAATATTTTAAGTTTATAATTTTACATTTTAGTTCTTATTTTTCCAAGAATTTTAGTATATTATTTATATTTTTCTCATTTAAAATATGAATTTTCAAAGTATCATTACTTATAAAATCTTTATTAAATAATAATTATTTAAATAGTTAACATATTAATGTTTGTTAATAAAGTTAAATTATAGATTTTATTTTTCTGTAATTTTCATATATTAAATATATTTTTCTGAATTATAAAAAAAAGTTATTCAATTTATAAGATTTAATCATTTTATTAATTCCTGAAAAAGATTTATATTTGAAATTATAATGTTTAACTTATTTATTAAACAGGTAATACTTTTTATACCAAAATTAACCCTAGACACGGTCATTGACATGTGGGCCTGTGGGCACGTCATCTGCCACACGGGATAAAGAATTTTTATACCCAACTTATTGTACCCTAGAGCCACTGACTAGTGGGCCATTCGCCATGTCGGTGTCCACTTCAGGAAAAAGGAATTTTATTCATAATTGAAATTATTACTGCAAAAGAATAAAAGGAAAAACTATATATGACATCACCATGACGTCAGGGTGACGTCAGCAATGGGGATTCCCTCCCAGTCGAGGATGGACCCGTCGATTCAGAGCTTGCGGGGCAAAACAGAAGGCACTACGAGATAGAGTAGATTAAGGCGAGACTAAGGGTGGTGTCGCCGCTTGTTTTCTAGGCATCAGAGCCTCTCCGGTGACCCTCTTTTGTGGCGGCCGAAGACAGCGCACGGTGGTAAGGCAGCTCAGAGCGCGAGAAAGAAATCGAGAAGGTGCATGAGCACCATTAGCTCACCACGAAGCTAAAGAGCGCGATGGCGAGGTCGGAGGAGCACTGTAGCAGCGACAATCAAAGAGGAACAACATCGGAGATGAAGTGAGCTTCGGTGCTGATTCTGAGCGAGTTGGATCGATTATCTTGATGGAGATGCTCAGCTTGATGCGGTGGAGCTCACCGGACCCTTAGCTGATCCCGAGGAGGTTTGGAGGTGGTGGTTCTCATCGGTCTCTGACGAGGCTAGGGTTAGGGTTTGCTTCCGAAGGAGCGAGAGAGCGGGTGAGGTAGGGAAATGGGGATGAGGACAGACAAGGGCATCACGGTGGTGGTCTTATCCTCTCCAGGGATGGCGGCACGAATCTCAGTGCTCGCCGGCGATGAGGAAGCAGCCACCAAGCTGCTTCGGTCGTTGCGCGAGGTGAACAACGATGATAGACCAGACGAAATGGTACCTGGGCCTAGGCTATTGTTGCACCGTAGCGGAGCGAGCGGAAGATGACTGTTGCTACTCGCGATTGTCAAATAGACACGAGGAGGATTGGCCACGGGCCAAAAACTTCTGTTCTTGTTTTCCCGTTTTTCTGTCTTTATATTATGTCTTCTTTCTTATTTACAGTTACTTTTCCAATTCTAATTCTACAAGGATTAAGCATTCGAAATTCTGGTAGAATATTTAGAATAGTGTAAAGATTCATGATAACCAATTCCCCTATATTATTTTGTTATATAAAAAGGAAATACCACTATATGAGAGGTTCTCTTATTAAGTAGCGCAAACAAGACTTAGGTTTTAGGGATTTATTCCTTTTATAGAAAAAAATCTTATAAGAATGGTTTCCATTTTCAATATGATAATTACCATGGTAAGGATTAAAAAATGGCTAATGATGATTTTATCATCATATACACACTTGATATCATATTAGATTTCATATATATATATGCATATATACCCCTGTTACTACTTTAAGTCTTCATGGTTCAAAAGATGGTGATTTCTTCTACTCACTTTTATGAGGTGCTTTAGTATTAGAATTTCCTAAGCACAAGCTTGGTTAAGTCATTATGCATGAACAAATATCATTGATGTAGAAATGAAGACATCCATCTTATAAGTAGTTATCTTGAGTTTGGAGATCATTAAATAAACTCACATTCTATTATGGCTATGGATGAAGGTTACAGACTAAGAGATATTCCCTTCATGTTTTATGACCAGGAATCATATCTCATTCAGAATGAGCTATTGAGATTTCTTCCTAAGGTGATCTTGATAGCTTATAAAACTAGGTTTCTATTAGGGTTTATGATAACAAAACAGACAAGGCGTTCATCCATAACACTCATCTGGTCCTATAATCATCTCTTGGAAGCTTTAGTTGTCCAAGAGGTATTATTTAATGGCTATCAAGAAATAAGAAATGGTTTCACTATCCATTTGATTCTAGGGTTTTGGATAATGAGCTAGACATGGTTCTGTCATGGCTTGATATATTGTTGGTTAAGGATTCTAAATAATCCTTACCTTAATACCTCACCAAGGTTATATTTAGATAAGGAATTCCATTCCTAAATATACTCTATTTAAATCTCTCTTATCTTATTCATAGAGATCTCATCTTCCTAAATAAGACAATCATCTGACTCCACCATATCCATCATCATATGATGACATGGTCATGTCACTTTAACATTACTCCTTCTTCATTCTTATTGTATAAATAACTTCCATTTCTAAACTACTCTTGATAAATCCATCATTGTAGCTACTTTTAACTCCATCCATAAACTCCTTTATATTCACCTTGTATCTATATCCAAGGTTTGCAAGATTACACTCCTCTCTATATCATATGTGATATTAATCCTCTGGAATAGGTATGGTACTACTCTCCACAATATAAGTTTGTTCTTGTATTATCTTGGTTAAACTACTATACTTCCAACTACTCCTACAACTTATGTTATATACTTCATTATACACTACCTTGACTTCTCATAATCAGGTTAGATGATTAATCTTACTAGTGTTTTACCTAATTTGGTATACTCACAAGACTTCTTCAACACCTAGTCATCTATTCTCAAGTGACTTGAGAATAATGACCACCAACCTTTTATCATACAAAGCCTAGGCTTTTAATTGTATGATCAAGATCTATCATCAACTAAGTAATAGGTTGTTACTAGCCTCTTTATAGGCTTATCTTGTTAAGAAAGCTTACTCTAAGTTTATATCCACTTTTCTTATCAAGATTATTATTTGATGTACTAATACTACTAGCTTTCTCATAGCTTCTCCATTACTAGCTTAACTGTAATATCTCAAAACTAAATCCAATGTTAATCAAGATCAAATCTACCCAATTTAGGGTAAACAAAAAAACTTTTTCCATTTAAAATGAGTAAGCATTCATACGTGTGTGCATTTAATTTAGGAGTTGTTTTGAATTGCCATGTTTGAGTGATCCATTGGATGTAAAATGATTCTAAGGTGAATTAAACATCATCTAGATCATTCCCAAACAAATCCCAAACAAAAACAAATCAAAATGAATAAAATAAGGAAATGGTCATTTGTGCCATTTTAATCACCTAGCCTACTTTGGCTATTCCTAGAACTCAAATCTTAACAGAAACAATTATGGTTCTTTGCACCCCTTGCTAGTACAAGTAGTGATGTACCAAGGACCACTTTGTTTCACCCCAAAAACTTTCAAACACTAAATCAACCCCATACCACGCACGCCGCTCCACCTCGACCCCAACAACCCGCCAGACACGGCCGTGCACCGCCGCGTGACCCACAGTCGCCGAGCGCCGCGTCGAGCACCGCCTCTGTCTCCCAGAGCGCGCAACGCTCCCGACCACATGCCGCCGCCCCTAGCCGCGCTATTAGGCCATAGAGCACCGCTAGGAGGCAAGCCACCGTCCGCCTACGCCGCCCATGCCGATAGCACCCTGTAATGTCGTCACCGACGAGCTCGTCATCGCCCCCTCGGTCCCCTCCTCGAGCCTATATAAGGAGGCCTTCCCTAGCCTTAATCTCCACACCATTTTACTCCCCTCTCACTCCCAGTCCTTACCCACCTCTCGCCGGAGCATCTCGAGCAGCAGGCCGCTGGAATTTCACCGGAGGCAGCTGCTGCAGAGGAGGAGACGCTGTCGATTGCGTCCACCACAGCCCCTGCCGTGACCTCGCCTGAGCCCGCCTTTGCTGTCCAGTTCGATCGCCCGCCTCGCCGCACTAGCTGGAGCCCTGGTACATCCCCAGTAGACCCCCACCGGCCGTTTAGGGTTCGGTCTCGCCAGCGACGAGTCCGTCGTCGACGATGACTGTGAGTCGTTGATCCACGTTATAATCGTGTGGCCTAGATCACTAGATACCGTTTCGAGTTTTAAGTCTCGCTAACAAGTAGGACCAACCTGTCAGCCGCCCTCTGCGCCGCTGAGGGTTACTAGGCTGGCCCATTTCCTTTCCCGCGCGACGCAATTAATTCAAATATACATTTTTCTATTTAGGTTTAAACTCAATTATGTCCCTTAGTTTAAAAATCAATTCACAAAGATTTATGGAAAAAAATTGAGTGGTTCCAATTTTGTTGTAAACCTTCAGAAAATATCTATCCAAGCCCGTTGGATTTAATTCATTTAGAGTTAGAGATCTCTCCTAGTAAAAATAACAAGACAGAAGCATTTGTACATTCAAACATTTTTATAAAATCAACCATAATAGCTTTTGAGTTGATTCCAGCTCTCAAAAATCCCATTTAACCATACCTATCTGAATATGTAATAATATTAAGGTTTACATGCAGTGACTTTGGACTAGTACCAAAATAATGCTATCTAGGCATTTCTAGTCACTTTAAATCATTAAATATTAAACTGAAACTTATTTAAAATGTGATCCAACCTTTAAATCACATTCCCAAATGTTAAAATATGTGGTGATGACATGTGTCCACATGATCCCATATTTTAATTGGAGAATATTAAATCTTAGTTATTTTCAATGAGTAGAAATTACTTTTCTCAAATAAAAAGAATGAAGCTAGTTCATTAAACCTTGTGATGCTTGTGATGATATTAGATCATCAAATGTGTGCCTTAGTGTGATAAGTAGACTAGTTAAGCATTGTTTGGTGATTGTGTATTCGGTATATATTTATAGACGATAGTACCGACCAAGCTTATGAGGAGGAGGATTTCTACCAAGAGGAGGAGGAATAAAACTTCAACCACTGCACTACCCAAGGCAAGCCTAGAACTTGCAAGTATTATACTAGCAAGCCATCATTAACAATGCAAGCTAACCCTTGCAACCTAGATAACCTAAGAAAGGCATTAGACATGTTTTGGTTATACCATTTTACTTATACCTACTCCAAGTTTTATTTACAAGCTTTACTTCCTTTACTTTACCAAAGTCCTTTACTTGTTTGAAGGTAGCATAAAGAGTATAAAACTTGACCTATCTAGTTAGACTTAGGTGTCATTCTATGGCATGAGATTGACATTAGCATCCCACTTTAGTGAACACTCTTAACTTAATAGTTGGAACAAAACTCAAAACTTGAGTCACTTTAGATGGGAATACTTGAAATGATGAGTCATTCTATTGAGATGTTTTTACATGTGTTGAGAAACACAAATGGTTTATTATGATGAAAATGTTGAGGCATGAGCCTTAGCCCTTTTACAAAAACTGATGGTTGGACTCGGATGCGATACCATTCCAATTTTACCATACAACCACAATACCTGAATTGGGTAAGTCTTAACCGGAAGTTTATATGCATTAGTATTAGTTCCCTCGCGGGAGAGGTTTGAGCTGAGGCTACCTCTCAATGTTGTCCACCTATGCAGGGCCCAAGATGACAGATGGTCATGGTTGGGAGGCCATGCTCATAGGAGAGGTGCTTATACTAGTGTGTGTAAAGGAAAGGTTATGTTTAATTATCTGCATACTACGTATGATGATTCAGGGTTATCCCTGACAGATGTATCGAATTTTGTGGTGAAAGTGTACCACCTCCGGAGAGTGTTAAACTAATCGAATAGCCACGTCCGCGGTTATGGACAGTTGGAGTGGCCATATTGATTCGTTGTCAGATATTTTCAAAATGACTTATGAAATGAATGAGGAATCTTGACTTGACCACAACAGGGTTGTGACTATGACACTAGCTTCCCAACTTAAGTGATTCTAGAACCTTGTTTTATCTTTCTTTGTTTCTGAACTCAGCTTAGGTTTCAAACATAACTTTGTAGTTAATCTTAGAGTTTAGCATTCCTACTTGAACTACCTTACTTGTTAGTGGTAGTTTGCGAGTACTTAAAGAGTACTCATGGATTTTGACCATGGCTATTCCCGTGGCCAGACTATGAAGGAGACTACCAACATGAAGGACAGCAGGACGGCTATGATAACTAGGACTATCTTCCATCGTCAGCATTGCCTGTGCCTCTAAAGATGGACCCCACCGCTACGCTTATTATTTATTCTGCTTCTTGTTGTATTAATACTGGATCATGAGATCCTTTATTCGTGTAAGACCTTATTATGGTTTGTAATGGATGATGTACTGTGATATCCAACCTGTTATGTCTCACAAAAATGGTAATACTGGGATTGCGATGTATGACATAATAGGCATCTGGGATTAAAAATTCGGGTGTTAACATTAACTCTTGAATCTAGGTACCTCTTCTAGTTAACTCATGAGTGAGTTCACTCCTCCCATATCAATTGGTTTTATCACCACTAAGTATCACATACCATTGATGATGGCATACTTCACCATAGCTAGTTCCTCCTTCTGATTAATTTACTTAAAATCTTTGAAAGGTTAACATATTAGGTTAAAGGCTATGAGTCAATAAGTGTTAGGTCAAGAATTGATCACACACATTGATGATCAATAGAATTGTCATATATTAACATGACACTAAGGGTATGTGATGAATGGTCTTGGATTGACTTCTATTTCCTCTCTATTTGATAAGAGTTAATGTTTAAGAACTACCATGATACCATGGTAGGAATAACTGTGGCAAGCAAGTATATCAAGGTTTAGTTATGGGGTTTCTTTACTTAAGTTATATACGTAACTTAGTATTCAGGGTTTGTTGTAAGAAATACCGTGACATCATCTTTAGAACATTAAGTATTCATCTATGAGTTGTTGTATGGAATACCATGTCACTATCTCTATAAGATCAAGTATTGCTTATTAAGTAGTGTGTTATGACTTAGTTTTATTATATTTGATCTACCCTTAGATCAAATTATATTACCCAAAGTATAAGGTTTTAGCGAAGGTCATATTGAAACATATCACAGTCAACTTGATGATCTACTTCAATTCCACCAAGTTAAGAGAAGCTTCAATCTCTTTGACAAGTTTTATTTAAAAGCACGGAAATTATTCGGATTTTCTATGCATAAATGCAATGCACACACCTTATATCAGCTTATTTATAAGCTCTAATGCTGGGATGTTACATACAGTTAGTTCTGTTACATGTTTGCTTGCTACCACTATTATTATTTCAGATTGCAATTACCACCTATAATCACCCATATTACTTGTATTTCACTATCTCTTTGCCGAACTAGTGCACCTATACACCTGACAAGTGTATTGGGTGTGCTAGGGACACAAGAGACTTCTTGTATCTTGATTGTAGGGTTGCTTGAGAGGGATACCTTTGACCATTTCCTCCCTGAGTTCGATAAACATTGGGTGATCCACGCAAGGGAAACTTGCTGCTGTTCTACAAACCTCTGCACTTAGAGGCCCAACACTGTCTACAATAATAGAAGCATGCGTATACATCAATCTGCTTTGCCAATGTTGTCGTCTATCCTACCGGGGCCACTTCACTAAATCATTCGTTGCTGACCCTGAAATGCCGAGCCGCCGCCCCCGCCGCCCACTTGCCCGTCCCACCCGTCCTCGCCGCGCAGCGGTAATTTCTCTTGCTTGTTTGCTATATTTTTGTTACTCGTAAGCTACGAAATCTTTAGGATGTTGCTCAATATCCTGGATGCTATTGCCATTTTGTTTGCACCCTTCATCTTGTAGGTCCTATCCACCTCATTAGCTTCTTGCTTTTATTCCCTTTCTTTATTCTCAAGCTATCGGTTTAATCCTCCAACACGAACTCATAGATTCTATTCTTTCCGAGCTCTCGTAGGGGTCATGCAAATAGCTCATAGAGGATCCAACACTAACAATATGACGCCTAGCAAGGCTGAATCATGTGGTTTCCTTGTGTTACTTCAGCTAGTTTCTTGTCATGTTAATTAGTTATCATTCTACATAAGAACTTGCCATGACATTTGCATTTATGTTCAATTGTGAATATATGTGCGAATGCTTAATTCAGAAAATGTACATATAGTTTAGATGATATACCTGGTCATTTTTTATGCTATATGTTGGTGTCTTCACCTGCTTTCATCCTTCCAAACCAGCTATCTAGTTTGAAACATACATCTGGTAATTTTTAATGCTATGTTTTTGGTTTTTTTCAAGAGTTTTCATCCTTCCAAACCAACCAACTTGGTTTCAAATGTCATGCAGAGAATGACAATGGAGTACAAGGACCAGAGTTCCAACTGCTCTGCTCAGATTCTTCTGGCAGGTTGACTAGGAGTCGCACCCGCTCGAGAAGGAGCTACTGTCAGCCTGAACGTGCTACTGTAAGTTCATACTTACTTTAAATGATCTCTACTTTATATAATACTACTTGTTTCCCTTGTTGTTTGTTTTAACCAGTTTCACCATATTTTAGCAGACTGCAGTTAAAACCCAGTAGGAGTCCTTGGAAGGCAGGACTGAGAGTTGTGATCCCTCATCCCATTCATCCTCCCATTGCATTGCCAAAGCAAACTTACTTAACAGTCCACCTAGAACGACTCCTACATGTGATAAATATCTAAATGTTGTATTGCATGCAGAACGAAAGGGTGTAGCTTCTCTTAGATCTGTAGCTGAAAAGTTGAAGAAGAGGACATATGGTACAGTGAAGCGAATCACCATGTACCGATCTCTTATTGATGGTACTAACACGTTGTAATCTGTCGGAATTACGATCTTGTTGTATAACCAATTGTAACAAACTTTTATTGTTGTGTAATAAGTAATTTTAATTTTTGTGTGTTTATTAATTGATGTCTTGATATTCACCTGTTCTACGAAAAGTAGGAACTAGCAAAAAAAAGTCTGAAATAGTAACAAGCCGGAGAAGTAGCATGTCGAACGTTGAAACAACATGCGCATGGACGGCCCAAAGCGACCAGAATAGTAAAAGGCCAGAACAGTAAAAAGCCAGAGCAGTAAAAGACCAAAATAGTAAAAGACCAAAACAGTAAAAGGCAAGAATAGTAAAAGGCGAGAACAGTAAAAGGACATAGCATCAAAAGGCGAGAACAGTAAAAGGCAAGAACCATAAAAGGCTAGAACAGTAAAAGGCCAGAACAGTAAAAAGGCCGGAATAGTGAAAGGTCGGAACCGTAAAAGGTATCAATAGCAAAAGGCTAGTACAGTGGTAGGCCAGTACAGTAACATGCCAAACAGTGCTGGCCTTAACAGGTAAAAGCCCAAACACTAATGAGACTAAACAGTAACAGGTCGAAATTCCTAAAAGGCTGAAACAGTAACATGACTGAACAATAAAAGGCTAAAATGGTAACATGCCTGAATAGTGCAGGGCCAGATTTGTGCAGGCCTCAAGTGGCAGCACAGTGCTGGACCAACATGGGACTTCTGTAGGCTGAAACAAAATCGGTCCTGAAAGTTTGCGAGCCGCATCTCTGGGGCCATTTCAAATAGTGCAGGACAAAATAGTAATGGGCCATCTTCTTGTTGGGATCCCCTGATGGGCCGGCCCAGTTAGTATTTAGCAGGCCTTGGCTAGGCCTGGCTTTTGCCACGGTTTCTATGACCGTTAACGGCGGTAACCGGCCGCTAACAGTGACTGCCACGTGGCAGTTTGCATGACGTTAGCCGTCAGCGTGGCTGGCGAACAAATCTATGACGGAACATGTTTTCGTGGCTAAAGGGTGCGATCTGCCACGGGCGGAAAAAACCATGGTTAATTCATTTGTGACGGGGCTTTTACCACGAAGGCCATCTGTCGCGCAAGACTCTTTAGCCACGAAAAATGGTCCTTCAACCATGATAATCGTCCCTTGTAAAAGCCAACTTTTCTTGTAGTGGGTGTAGATGACACTGATCTTCTTCCCGCCATGGACTTCTATTTCGAAGTTTGCAGTCGCTAACATGCCATCATTTCAAAGATCCTGCCGGTCCATGAATACATGTAGGACGGAAAGGACACAGAGGAAGAGGGTGATGTCATGGCGGAGGAAATGGATGAGTCCATGGAGGAGGAAGATGATGAGGCCATAGAGGAGGAAAAGATACAGAGAAGTGAAACTACTTACTACAAGATTGCAACCACCCTTCCTAATATGTGGAATGGTGCACGACTGTTCGTAGTGGGGTGGGGGCGGAGTAAAACAACAGATCTACATGGCGATGCTAGCGCTGCCTGAAATTGGTTCTGCACCACTTGCATGTAGTGGAATCAAGGTCTTCCCTGCATGATCTAAGTCAAATGTAGTCACGTTTGCGCGTGTCGACCTTCATACGCTGACAGGTGGGACCCTACATTTGGCAGTGGCATTCTACTGGCTTTCTGGGATTTCTGACCATGGCTTGACACGTGGAGTCCATAGAGTCATTTTCATGTGTTTTTTTCAAAACTACAATGATCCACATGACCACACACACTCAAGTGGATGTGGTGATGCAACTTCTATCACACCAGTGCATCATTCCATGTGGTTGTTGCATTCCAGGGGCTTTCTAGGATTTCTGAGCATGGTTTGACACAAGGAGTCCATATATTTATTGCTTGTGTTTTTTCCAAACCACCATGATCCAGATGACCATAAACACTCCAATGGATGTGGTGATGCAACTTCTGTCACACCGGTGAATCATTCCATGTGGTAGTTGCATTCCAGAGGCTTTCTGGGGATTTCTGACCATGATTTGACACATGGAGTCAACAGAGTCATTTCATGTGTTCCTTTCAAAACCGCAACGATCCACATGACCACACACACTTAAGTGGATGTGGTGATGCAACTTCTGTCACACTGGTGCATCATTCCATGTGGTAGTTGTATTGTAGGGGCTTTCTGGGGATTTGTGACCATGGTTTAACATATGGAGTTCATAGATTCATTTCATGTGTTCTTTTCAAAACCATAATGATACACATGACCACACACACTCAAGTGTACGTGGTGGTGCAAGTTCTTTTACACCGGTGCATCATTCCATGTGGCAGTTGCATTCCAGGGGCATTTTGGGGATTTCTGGCCATGGTTTGATACATGGAGTCCATAGAGTCATTGAATGTGTTCTTTTCGAAACCACAATGATCCACATGAAAACACACACTCCAATGGATGTGGAGATGCAACTTCTATCACACTGGTGCATCATTCCGAGTGGCAGTTGCATTCCAAGGGCTTTCTAGGGATTTCTGACCATGGTTTGACACATGGAGTCCATAGAGTCATTGTATGTGTTCTTTTCCAAACCACCTTGATCCACATACCACACACACTCTAATGGATGTGCTGATGCAACTGTCACACCGGTGCATCATTCCATGTGGTAGTTGCATTCCAGGGGCTTTTAGGGGATTTGTGACCATGGTTTGACACATGGAGTCCATAGAGTCATTTCATGTGTTATTTTCAAAACCACAATGATCCACATGACCACACACACTCAAGTGGATGTGGTGGTGTAACTTCTGTCACACCGGTGCATCATTCCATGTTGAAGGTGAATTCCAGGGGCTTTTTGGGGATTTCTGTTCATGGTTTGATGCATGGAGTCCATAGTCATTGAAATTCATCTTTTTAAAACCACAATGATCCTCATCACCACACACAATCAATTGGATGTGGTGATGCAACTTCTGCCACACCGGTGCATCATTCCATGTGGTAGTTGCATTCCAAGGGCTTTCTGGGGATTTCTGACAATGGTTTGACACATGGAGTCCATATAATCATTTGCATATGTTAGTTTCAAAACCACTATTATCCACATGACCATACACACTCAAGTGGATGTGGTGATGCATCTTTTGTCACACCGATGCATCATTCCATGTGGTTGTTGTATTCCAGGGGCTTTCTAGGGATTTCTGACCATGGTTTGACATATGGAGTCCATAGAGTCATTGCATGTGTTCTTTTCAAAACCGCAATGATCCACATGACCACACACACTCAAGCGTATGTGGTGATGCAACTTCTATAACACTGTGGCATCATTCCATGTGGCTGTTGCATTCCAGAGGCTTTCTAGGGATATCTAGACATGGTTTGAGACATGGAGTCCATAGAGTCATTGCATTTTTTCTTTTCAAAACCACAATGATCCACATGACCACACACACTCAAGTCGATGTGGTGATGCAACTTCTGTCACACCGGTGCATCATTCCATGTGGTAGTTGCATTCCAAGGTCTTTTTGGGGATTTCTGACCATGATTTGACACATGGAGTCCCCAGAGTCATTGCATGTGTTCTTTTCAAAACCACAAATATCCACATGACCACACACACTCCAATGGATGTGGTGATGCAACTTTTGTCAAACTGGTGCATCATTCCATGTGGTAGTTGCATTCTACGGGCTTTCTGGGGATTTCTGACTCCATGGTTTGACACATGGAGTCTAGAGAGTTATTGCATTTTTTCTTTTCCAAACCACCTTTATCCACATGACAACACACACTCAAGTGGGTGTGGTGATGCAACTTCTGTCACACCGGTGCATCATTCCATGTGGCAGTTGCATTCTATAGGCTTTTTGGGATTTTTGACCATGGTTTGACACATGGAGTCCATAGAGTCATTTCATGTGTTCTCTTCAAAACAACAATGATCCAAATGACCACACACACTCAAGTGGATGTGGTGATGCAACTTCTGTCATGACGGTGCATCATTTCATGTGGTTGTTGCATTCTAGGGGCTTTCTGGGGATTAATGACCATGCTTTGACACATGGAGTCCATAAAGTCATTGCATGTGTTCTTTTAAAAACCACAATCATCCACATGACCACACACACTCGAGTGGTTGTGGTGCTGCAACTTTTGTCACACTGGTGCATCATTCCATGTGGCAGTTGCATTCTAGGGGCTTTTTTGGGATTTTTGTCCATGGTTTGACACATGGAGTCCCTAGAGTCATTGCATGTGTTCTTTTCGAATCCACTTTGATCCACATGACCACACACACTCAAGTGGATGTGGTGATGCAACTTCTGTCTCACTGGTGCCTCATTCCATGTGGTAGTTGCATTCCAGGGGCTTTCTAGGATTTCTGAGCATGGTTTGACACATGGAGTCCATATATTTATTGCTTGTGTTTTTTCCAAACCACCATGATCCACATGACCACAAACACTCCAATGGATGTGGTGATGCAACTTCTGTCACACCGGTGCATCATTCCATGTGGTAGGTGCATTCTAGGGGCTTTTTGGGAGTTTGTGACCATGGTTTGACACATGGAGTCCATAGAGTTATTCCATGTGTTCTTTTCTAGACCACAATGATCCACATTACCACACACACTCAACTGGATGTGGTGATGCAACTTCTAACACACTGGTGCATCATTCCGTGTGGTAGTTGCATTCTAAGGGCTTTCTGGGGCTTTGAGATCATGGTTTGGCACATGGAGTCCATAGAGTTATTGCATGTGTTCTTTTCAAAACCACAATGATCCACATGACCACACACACTGCAATGGATGTGGTGATGCAACTTATGTCACACCGGTGCATCATTCCATGTGGTAGTTGCCTTCCAGGGGATTTTTGACAATGGTTTGATACATGGAGTCCATAGAGTCATAGAATGTCTTCTTTTCCAAACCACCTATATCCACATGACCAAACACACTCCAATGGATGTGGTTGCAACTTCTATCACACTAGTGCATCATTCCATGTGGTAGTTGCATTCCAAGAGATTTCTGGGAATTTGTGACCATGGTTTGACACATGCAGACCATAGAGTCATTTCATGTGTTCTTTTCAAAACTACAGTGATCCACATGACCACACACACTCAAGTGGATGTGGTGGTGCAACTTCTGTCACACCGGTCCATCATTCCATGTGGCAGTTGCATTCCAGGGGATTTTTGGAGATTTCTGGCCATGGTTTGATACATGGAGTCCATAGATTTGTTGAATGTGTTCTTTTCCAAACCACAATGATCCACATGACCACACACACTCTAATGGATGTGGTGATGCAACTTTTGTCACACCGGTGCATCGTTCCATGTGGAAGTTGCATTCCTAGGGCCTTTTGGGGATTTATGACCATGGTTTGACACATGGAGTCCATATAGTCATTGCATGTGTTCTTTTCCAAATAACCTTGATCCACATGACCACACACACTCCCAGGACGGGAGTACTTGGACTCTCAAAAATGACTATCGATCGTTGAGATTTACACTGCCATCTTTAGAGGGTGTCGGCATTAGTGCATTCAAGTTCGGGTGGCTGCCGCCACACTCCAAATTCGCTTACAGGTTCAACATGGCAGAACTTCAGCTCCTGAAGGTATAACTCCCACAGAGGCCTCGCCAAGTGTGGAAGAATTGGAAGTATGACTTCTTAGCGGTGTACGACAAGGCAATCACATTCATTAGATGCCTAGATGAGAAGGAATGGACAGTCTTGCACAATGACTTCATGTGGCCTAAGAAGTATGTTGACGTTGTCTTCATGTCTAGCTACTATTCTAACACACTACAATGAATTTACGTGGTCGCTGAAACTAGCGGCGACGTGCGAGTTTGGGATCCGTTCACGTGGGGTGAGTCATGGTGTCATATAACATGTAAATTCCCATTCAAAATTCTGCTTACTGACTGAAGGTAACAAGTAGGTACACACGCAGCCTCGTGCGTCATTCGAGCTCTAGTGATAAAAGATGGAGTAGTAGATGCTGATCTTGGATCACGGCGCTGGTTCCTGGAACCTCTCAGAGGCGAGAGGAACTAGGATGCTAAAATCACGTGGATTCATATCAGGAGAGCAGTAAACAGCATTGGTGATATAATAGATCATATGGGGGCACTACTTTCTTTATACCCATCGCTGAGATGTCACATTTTCTCGAGGTCCATGTGTCCATCCAAAGACCTAGTAGAACAAGTCTGCAACAGAGTAAACAATCTGAAGTGACATTCTGTGTTTCTTGGGGTCAACCACCCTTTCTTCGTTGGATCCCCTGGAATTGTTAGACCTGTAATTGCTCAGGCAGCCCCGGCTCCTGTTGCTGCTTGTGGAGCTAACGAAATACTAGCTAATACTGCTGCTAGTGAAGCTAACGAAATACTTGTTGATGCTACTGCTGGTGAAGATGACGAAATACTTGTTGATGCTACTGCCGGAGTCCAGGAAGAACATGCTGGTGTTGTTGCAGAGGTGCCAACACTTCCAGTGTTGATAGCAGACTGTGTGTTTGCTGCTCACTCATGTTCCTATTATGTTGACCCTCCATATTCGACCTAGAGCCGAATGCACGTCAAGGGGGGATCTTCCATTGGCTCATCATTTGGGTTGTACAATTTAATAGATAATGTGAGACAGCCAAACGCATCATTCTGGTTCGTTCTGATAATACCACCAGCTCTAGATACCTAGTTCTCAACTGGAAGATCCTATGAAGCATTTATCTTTATCTTTTGTTTCCCCCCTATTGCTACGAAGTAAATGCTTCTTTGGTCAAGACTCAGTTATGCTTATTTGTGTAAGACTAATATTTTCTTATTTGTGTAACAACATGTTAATACTATGTGTAAGACTAAGTTAGGCCTAACTACGAAATATTTAGTGAAGCCCAGCTTTTCTTTCCCCGCCTATAACAACAGAATTGCAGCATAGAAAAGACAAAGCTAATGTGCATACTAGACATTTTTATTAGGATAACAACCACTTCAAGTTAATTGTAGTTTCAAGATTACTATCCAGGAAAGTAAGGTGCCATGATCATATAGAATGAATAGCTCATACAAACAGGTAACAACATTGCCAATAGTTTTACTATTATGAATGATACATGGTGTATGCATTTGAACACATCACTAGAATGTGCCACCTATTGATGATTGATGACATGGATCTAGCTTCTCTTCGCATATTAGCATTGAATCACTCATGGATTTGTTCCCATATTATTGGCAATGGCTGATGAACTCCACTCTCGTAACATGCTTCATCAACAAGCCCTTGTTGATGCAATGCAAAGTACAGACCATGGTCTTCATCGTCATTCCATTCAGGTTCTCTCTATTTCTTCATCACGCATCTACTAATGTCAAATGAAAATCTAGTAAACAACATATTTGTACATGTTCTTTTACCACAATAACAAGAAGAAAACTTGATGGAATTTCAACTTGTTGGTGTTATGGCGAACAAAGTGGATGTGGAATTGGGGTTTAGAGAGGAAGGCACTGTGGCTGGTGCGGGTGCAACCACAGCGACGATGAGCTCGGATTTAGGAGGATGACAACAATACCGAGAATGTTCGGCATGGTGATAGATCTCACCTGGGAATAAATTCTCGTCCCCGCTCCGTTCCATGGGTGCGGCCATGGTGAGGGCGAGCTCCGATTCGGGATGGGGAGGAGAGCGGGGGTGAGTCATTCTGTCCATGTCCCGGATCTCACCACCGAACGAAATGGCGTCCTAACTCCGCGCCATGGCCGCGAGCACATATCACCACTCTCGGGTAGAAGAAGGCAGCATAATGAGGAATGGATGCAGGCGCCAGTGCTACAAGTCTACATGCCAGCCTCGATGGCAGCGATATAATGGTCAAAACTGACAGGGGCCCCAACTTGATGGTCGTTAGCCTGATATTTTGTATTCAAACATTATGTTGAATTCATGCCAAAAAAGACCCTCTGAGCATTTGTCATGCCAAATGTGGGTAATGCGATCCGATTACAAGCAACTTGGGCACCGCTATGCCTTGGCGTCTCAACTTTGGGGCTGCAAAATTAAGATCTCCAATCTTTCTAAGATGTTACGGATCACAACCGACAAGTGCACCGATAGTGAAGTGGTGAACTAGGCCTCTTGTGGCGAGGTTCATAGGAGAATAGGGAGAGGCCTTTTGTGGCATGGTGGTCTTAGTACCCCCACCCCTCCAACGACACGTACTCCTTTTATGGGAGGAACTCGGTAATAAATCATCGTCTCCACGTGCCTCGGTTATCTCTATACCCGAGCTATTTACTTATGCACTTTACTTTGTGATAGCCTTCGTGCTTGAAGTCTTATATCTAGCTAACACATAGATGCTTGTATTGCTTAGCATAAGTTGTTGGTACACATAGGTGAACTGTAGTTTATATAGGTTTTGTGCTCGACAAAGTAAACACTAGTTTTATTCCACCTTTGTTAAGCCCATCTCGTAAAAGTTTTAAACCACCTATTCACCCCCTCTAGGCGGCATCCATGTTCTTTCAGATGGGAGACTACATTATCTTCCTCCGCATAGTTGATGGCTCGGGGCGATTCATGTTTGAGGTCGGTTGGCATAACCTCTTTAGCATCATACACCATGAAGAAGGGGGTGAAACCTGTTGACCTGTTGATGGAAGTGCGGATGCCCCAGAGCAGAGAGGGGAGCCCTTCGCCCCAACATCTTGTTGTCTACTCGAGGGGGACTTGCAGTCATAGATTTAGGCCATGGAGGACGCTTTGATTGATGTACTCGGGTTGGCCGTTCGACTCCAGGTGGGCGACTGAGGCATGGTCTCGTCGGATTCCGTGATCCTCACAGAACTCGGCCATGGCGCCTTTCACGAAGTTGGTGTCATTGTCGGTGATGATGTTGTGCGGTTAGCCATACCATTAGATGAGCTTGCGGAGGAATTTGGTGGTTGTCTTCCCATCGTATTTCTTGATGGGCTTCGCCTCAACCTACTTCATGAATTTTTCGACTGCGACTAGGACGTGGGTGTAGCTAGATGTAACGGTTTTGAACCTCCCCACCATCTCGATGCCCCAAACGGTGAATGTCCATGTGATGGGGATCATATTTAGTGCCGATCTAGGAATGTGTGTCTGGTTGGCGTATTTCTGGCACCCGACATAGCAATGGATGATGTCGATTGCGTCGACATGGGCAGAGAGCTAGTAGATGCCATGGCGCATGTCCTTGGATACTAATGACCATGCTTCGGCATGATGGCCATAGTCGCCGGATTGGATGTCGTGGAGGATCTTGTGGCCTTCCTCTGGTGGGATGCAGTGTTGGAAGACACCAGTCACGATGCGCTTGTATAGTTCGTCATTGATTAGGATGAGTGACTTTGTAGCATGACACAATCATGCATGCCTTAGTCTCGGCCTTGGGCAGGATCTTGTGCTCGAGGTAGGCAATGTATGGCTCTGGCTAGTTGCTTGTCTCGGTGATGATGGCGACTAGCTCGAAGTCGGGGTTCAATGGGATACCAACATCGACCTCTTTGGCAGAAGAGATGGAGGGGTGGTTGATGATGTCAAGGAAGACTCCTGACGGGGGCTCCTAATGGGATGAGCCGATTCATGAGAGTGTGTCAGCCTCCTCGTTGTTCCGTCAGTCGATCCATTTTACGGAGTGTCCTGCCAAGTAGCTGCCGAGCTGCTCCACCGCCCTGCGGTCTGCGATCATGTTGGCATCAATGTCATCGCAGGTGTCGGTGAACTGGTTAGCGACAAGGTTGGAGTCGTCGTAGCACTTTAATTGATTGACGCTCATTTCCTTGGTAGCTCACATGTTGTGTAGTAATGCCTCACATTCGGCCATGTTGTTGGTATAGGGGGTGAAGTTGATTTGTAGCATGTAGTGTAGCTTGCCTCCTTTGGGTGAGATGAGGACGATGCCGGTGCTAGTTCCCTAGGAGTTTTTGGACCCGTCAATATACATGGTTTAGCAGTGTTGCTATGGCAGCATATCGGGTAGTTGTGCTTCTTCCCAGTCGACTAGGAAGTTGATTGCCCTCCGTGGCTTGTACTTGATGTTGTGGATGCCTATTTCGACGGCTCACTTTGCGACATGTCCGGTTGTGTCACGATTGGGAATGATGTATATCAGTAGAGCAAAGGAGACGAACGTGATCATGTGCTCTTGGAAGTAATGCGAGAGTCACCGCTCTGTCCAGAACACAGCGTATAGCAGTTTCTGGTACTAGGGGTAGCGTTGCTTGGAATCAGAGAGTACCTCACTGAGGTAGTGCACCGGCCGCTGAGTGGGGCACTCCTTGTCTTCCTCCTTCCACTCCATGACCATGAAAATGCTGGTAACTCGATTGGTGGCGGTGATGTACATGAGCATCGAGGATGTTTTCGAGCATCTGATAGACCCTTTTGAACTTGGTATCCAGAGGTTCGTACCGGTACGCGTTCTTGAAGAAGTGGATCGCGGTGTCTAGGTGGATGCTGGAGGCATTAATCCATAGGTCCTACCAACACTAGACCCAGTGTCGGGTCGACTCGCATTGTCCCTGGATGCAGCGATCTAGGTCCTCGATGGTGGTGGCGCGTTTGTAGGAGCCCTCAATGTGTTTGATGAAGGCTTCCTACATCTCCTGCCACGAGTCAATGTTGTTCTCGGGGAGGGTGTTGATCCATTGACGAGTCGCTCCCTCCATCATCAAGGGGAGGTAACGAGCGGTGAGAAGTTCCTTGTGACCGACGATCCCTATCGCCATGAGGCACGTGTTGATCCACACTGTTGGGTCGAGTGTGCGATCCTACTTCTTGATCTCCTTTTGCCCCTTGAAGTAGGAGGGGTACCTTTTGCCTCAAACCATTGGTCTAGAGCACTACGGGCCAATTCGGCTGAGGGAGCCCCTGGGCTTAGGCTCGGGGTCGCCATGGTTGGAGAGGGTGTGACGCATCTCATGCAACTTGCGAGCTTCCCAGGCCTGGTTAGCGACGATGTGGGCTCATGCGTCAATCGGCTGACCATTGGCGGCAACTGTGTTGTTCACCGGTCATGGCTCTTTGGTTGAGTTTGTAGGGCTGGTCACCCGCAGTTGTAGTTGTTGTGTCACGGGAGGTGGTAGTTGATGGCGTTGTCAGCTATTCATTCACCGGGGCGGTTGCTAGAGGCCACGCAACTATCAGTCGAGCGAGAGTACATCCGTTCTCATGGGTCGATTCCCGCGGTTTGTTGTTGCACTACTGTGGCGAGTAGGGCCTGAGCATACTTGACTTGCAGAGTGCCCTCACCCTTGAGGATGAGGTTGGTGAATATGCCTTGTCCCTTGAATCCGTGATGACATTGTACATCAGGGTGGAGTAAAGTGGGAGTCTGTTGGCACCGAGCTCTTCAGGCACGATCATGGTCCGAGGCTGCTCCGGAGGAGGCGAGTGGTGGGGTGGTGGTGGAGCTCCATGTGCTGTCACACTGGTGATCGTGCGGCTGCCGCCGTGCGGCAGTACTCGATCTCGGCCGCGGGTGCAGGGTTGTGCTTGTCGTCAAAGTTCAGGGTGCAACCCTATACTGTGGGGTTGAGGCGACTCCTAATGCGGCGTTTGTGATAGACCGATAAATCCTGCACCATTTTCCGGTTAAGGCAGAATTTCTTGCGTTCGGAGTACTCATTGGCGATAGATGCCTCCAGTCGCCGGCGGTAATCTTAGAGATCCTCCACCATCAACGTTGCTGGGAGTGACGTGGTAAAGGGATCCGCCGGCCCGCCATTGTCTGCCATGTAGATGGCGTTATAGCAATTGGATCTGACACGGACTTCATTGGGGGACTCCGATCTGGAGTCGGAGTCTAATATCCCGAGGATAGACGAATCCACAAAATTACCGGTGTTGGAGACGCGTGTGATGGATTTGGTGTGACACTCTACGGTGATGGAGCCGGCAACCGAGGTGGGGGTTGCCGAATCAGCATCGTCACGGAGGGCCGTGTCTCTTACGGCCGCGTCACTAGCGGCCAACTCGCACTCGGAGGCGAGGAGGGTGATGGAGCGGACCTGCTCCTTCGAGAGTAGATCGTGCAGAGGAGGGACATTGGTGATGTTGAATCCCGCCATTTTTGCCAGTTCGGTGATGTCTGTGAACCCGATGAAGAGGTTGATGGTGCCGAATGGTACCACTATGGCATGGGTGACTGGGCATGACATCGGTATATAGTTGCTCGGGAAGATCTGAAGGAACCTGCCGTTGGCGGTCATGCGATCGGTGGCGAGTGGCCGGCCGATTAGAGTGCATGGTCTTGCTATAGATCTCTGGTTTGATTAACCATTGTCCATGGTGGGCCCCAATGTCGTGGGAATAGCCCTGGCAGTCGCTACCAGGGTAGCGATTGAGTTGAAGGAGTTGGAGGCAAGGGAGAGTTAGGCATCCGCAGTACGAGATTAAGGAGACACATGGTTTTACCCAGGTTCAACCCCCTAGTAGGTTAAAGGGCCTACTTCCTACTAGATCTATTACTCGGAGAGTGTTTACAAAGGGAGATCGAACTCAATGATGAGGGTAGCGAGTTGCCTCTATGGGGTGTATCCAGTTGCATCCCTATAGAGGATACCCTATGGACGTTTAAATAGAGCTACCTCGCTAGTGTTTACATGGATAACTCTAGGTCAGTTATGATTCCATTGACTCTTAACCTAATCCGACTAGGCCTATCTATGCTTCTAGGCCTTCTTCATCCAGTCGCCATGCTTCTTGGGTCTTGACATTTCCAATCATTTTTACTAGAGAACCCACTCACTGTGAGCCTAGATAGTCGAGTCCATCTCCTGGGTATACCCCTATTGGTATATCCCAATCAGTGACATGCAATATAGTCACATGGGGAAGATCAAGTAGGGAAGTCACCAGCCTAAAATTGATGGGGGATCCTAGGAGCCATAACACGTGACCAACAAGGGCCTCGACCGCTCGAACAATGGTGTAAGAAGACAGCAACGCAGCTCGAACATACGACCCCCATCCCGCCTTTTTTTTCAAATGTGATGCCCGATCTTCCTCCCCCTTCCATAGGCAGTCTTTCCAAAGCCTCATGCACGGTCGTGGTGGTGTTGTATCAAACGCAAGAAAACCTTCAGTAACCTTTAACCTCAAGCACCACCATCAACTTGCGTGATTTAAAAAACACCTTTTTCCACCCACACGTCCTCATGTATTTGTTATACGAGCGGGGGCTGGGAGCAGTGTCTATCACTGATCCACCCCTGACAACACCAGAGCCTAAACTGTCAAGCTCTGAACTCGCAGACTAGCTCCAGCGATAAGTCACATCACCCAAGGCTACTGGTGCTTGAAGAAACTCGTATAAAACATACTGGAACTAGCGAGCAATTGCGGCGTAAGCTTATCAAGAACATTCGCCGCCAAATAGGAGCACTTGAACATGCGTTATCCCAAAGCTACCTCCCCGAGAAGCTAGCTGGATAAGCTTGGGCCCTATGGTTTTTAAGGAGATATGCCCTAGAGGAAAATAATAAAAAGGTTTTTATTGTCATATCCGATTAGTTCATAATAGTTTTATATCATGCTATAACTGTATCAAGCGAAAACAATGATACAAGTGTGGTATATAAACAAACTGTGACACCCCAGGGATCTAGGTTAAACAAATACTAAACCTTAGCCTGACATAAGCTTAACCTAGAACTTGAGGATATTCAGTGAGAAATCGGTAACACAAGAATAACCCTACGACACAAAAAATTATTACAGCAAGCTCATAACTGAGCAAAGAACCAAAATTTACAAGCAGAGGTCACTGACCACAGACATCGAACAACGGAAGGCAAATTATGCTATTAAGCATATCAAACTTAACAAATGGCCTAAGAGGCATGAAGCATAACGATGACGTCCCAGCCCATAGGTTCCAAGCTGCAGGTCGGGAACCCCAAGCTACTCGTCGGTGTCGATGTCATAAGGAACTTCTCTTCAGGGGAACACTTACTCTCCTAATAAGTATCAACAATAAGGGTGAGTACAGGGTGTACTCCGCAAGACTTATGGCTGGTGGGGTTATTTTGCATAAAGCCATCTTTGTTTATAAAACAAGAGGGAGAGAAGACGCTCGTCTAATCAGAATGTTTTACAAGGGGATAAGAGAGCGACATCTCCAAAGAGTTGATCATCATCTTTTGATATCCACCAAAGTAATCCTCATCTCACAACTAGGATCACCCCCTCGTACCCAAGAGGAAGCATCCTTCAGCACACGTCGCACTGCCAAGTTTTACGATTAGGTTAATGTTCTCTATGATCTTAGAATTTGGTCACCAAGCATCCATAACCGTGAACACAACTTTTCAAAAAGATTTAACCCTGCAGGGGTGCACAACTTTACCCACACATACCAACCGACTCTTAATTCCACTATTAATACCCCTCTTCCTTGGAAGGCCGGCAGAGGGTGGTTAGCCACGACCTTTATCTTGCTTTCGCCGAGACCATGAGTCATGCACTAAGGAGGGTTCCGCTGTAATGGGTCAAGTCCCGAAGCCGGTCCCTAGAGATGTGAGGCAATGTTGGTTTACCAGGGGCTCCATCGACCCCAAGCAACCCCGGCCATGCTTACCTACCTGTTATGATGCACCTTCACCCTCCAAATCTTTCAAAAAAATTCTATGCATATGTCAAATGGAACGCCTGAACTATGTCACTCATGGAATCTACTAGGCAAGTTAATCAGCGGAGGGGTTCCCAAGCCCCGTGTGGCTGTACGCTCGTCTTGGTCTAAAGGCAAGAACTCGGTCCCTAGTGGTGGCGAGCATAGGACTTCAAAAACTACATCCCACCATGGCCTCCCATACAATCCTTAGCATGTTTAACCTTTACCATTGATCTCACCTCATCAGTATACCTTGTTCTCCTGTCATATTAGATTCTCTGTATCTAATACATCGTCTAGATGAACCAGCACTGGTAGCTAAGCATGGCTAAGCAAGACATAGATAGTAGCTCTAGTAGTGCACACAAGCCAAACCTAGTTAAGCTAGGAGTAGTGGATCAGGTAATATAAGCTCAAAGGGAGTAGTGCAATAGATAGGATACTCTATCTATCGACAAAAAGGCCATAGTAGAATCGTATGCATCATGGCAAGAGTCAAATACTTTCAAAACCATAGGATTATATAATGGCGGGGATCTGCTTGCCTTTGCCTATTGATACCTAGATATACATCTTCGGAAGCCTTGTACTTGACTTGATTATAGTTGATCAAGTATTGTTCATCGATCTTTGATGGTGTTGATCTCGGTCTTCGATCTTGATCTTGACATGGTATTCTACTGGGAAGAAGCAAACACCCGAAAGAAAGGGGAATAACAATCAACACATGGCATTAATGCAATGCTCAAGCAAGGATGATGATATGACAAGTTAATTAGCACTAAAATGAAACCCTATAGCATGCTTGTTAATTTAAACAGAGTTCCGAGGGGTCCAAACCCTAATATAGGAGAGACCCCGGAATATCCTGCGAGGGGTTGATTTCGTTCTCTAATTAAACTTATAATTAAAGTTGTTGAACAATGCATGATATTGATGCTAAAGTGTGGATCTCATTCTTATGAACATTTTGATATATTATACACATTTTTTCTAACTTATAAATAATTAGATATTGAATTTATAAGATTAAACACATTTATGGAATTATTAGAACAATTTATTAAACCTTTATTGCCTCAGCGCACACCCAGGCTGCTGTCACCATAGGGCTGGGATGATTCTCACCGGGGCTGGGTCTAGCCACTGCGGCTGACTACGGGACCTAGTGGCACATCAGCTGCCACACAAATAGGTGGGGCCTGAGGTTGGTTTGACCGAGGATGGCCGCGCGTGGCTGACATCATGGTGACATCAGCACGACATCACGCTAGCAGCCACCACACAGTGGCCAACGGGGATGGCGATAGGGGACTTCGACTTAGCATGGCATGGTGGACTAGAACCTAGCGGTGCCATTGAGAAATAGCCACTAGAGCTAGGCCGGCGACGCTTATCTGCGGCGGCGGCGGTGCACGACGGCGCATGGCGACAGTGAGGTACAAAGCGAGAGGGAGGCAGGGCGATGGTCCATGAGGACCGGGAGCTCACTGTGGGCACGACGGTGCAACCCTGGTTGCGAGGGAAGGTCGGACGGTGTCGGAAACATCGATGGAGACAGCGGATAGAGGCGGGGGAGATGAGGTTGGCAGCGGTGATTCGAGGCACTCCGCATCGATTCCATTGGCGAGTCGAAGAAGGGGCTCGAGGTGGTTCCAGTGGCACCTTCAGCTGGATCTGGGATGGCCAGAGGCGACGGTGAACGGCGAGGCCTGACGTGCTACGGTTTAATTGAGGGAAACTGCAGAGAGAGGGCAAGAGAACGACCAAGAGGAACAGGGGAAGATGGCCACGGTGTTGGGGTCTTATCCCCTTCTCCTAGGGAGGCGGTGGGCATCTTGGCGCGGCTGCCATCGGAGTTTGACAGCGAGCTGCTTCGGCCGATCCACCCGCGAGGAAGACGACAGGGAAAAGGGCAGCGAAGGGGTACCGGGCTTGGGCTGGGGTGGGCTGGTTGCAGGCTGTAGGGAGCTGCACGCGAGCGGCAGAGAGGGAGAGGAAGAGATGGGCTGACCTGGTTTGCTGTTAGCTTCATTTTATTTTTACCAAAAAATCTTTACTTTTCCTGAAATTTGTTTCTCTTTTTTATTTCAATTTGTTTTTTGTTTATGAATAATTTCCAAAATACTTGAGCTTTGTAAATATCCAAATAATATAGGGACCCGTTTATACTATTTGGGATCCACACTTTTGATCTTTTCAAAATACAAAAACCATTTTGAATTCATTTCAAAAAGAGGGGAAGGATTAGGGTTTAGGGTTTTTACATTACTTTATTTGCATGCATTTTAAGGGATGATGCTCATGAATGCACAAACAACTTTAAATATAATATTAACTAAAACTAGGGTGTTATAGCTCTATCCCCCTTACGAGAGTCTCGACCCGAGATTCCAAAGGTAGGAAGAAGGAAGAAAAATAGGGCCACTTCTAAGGACAAGAGAGAAACACACTCACAACACACAGAGTATCTCATGGTCAACTCGTGAAGGAGTGTTCAGAAACAACTTTGAGATGAAGACATAAAACACATCAAGGTAATGGAAGAAACAAGAGGAGAAGGTTTCAAATTGACAGATAACTGGTCTTCATAAGGATTGAGACCTTGGAGCTTCAGAAGAGCTTAAGCTTCTGAAAAGGAAAGCTTACAATAGAAACAACGAACCCACATACTTCAAGAGACGAAACTCCACTAGACAGCTTAAGTAGAGCTTACGAGGATATAGCGGTACGGATAACCAAGCTACTGAACTACTTTTGATACAAAAGGATCACTCTTCATTCAGCAGAAGGCCAAGACACAAAGGGTGTTTTGTGGGGAGGACTCATAAGAGTCACAACGAGCATGTAACAAGAGAAACATATGATTACCAAAATCATAGCCACTCTATGAACATGGTCGAGAGATGAACGAAACTCTTTTATTCATCTAGGACTACTAAAGTCTTTGCCAAAGATCACGATATCACTTTACACCACCAGATGAATAGATAGGAAGATTCATGATGGCACGAGGAAAAAGAAACTTCATTCTCAGACTTCAGTCACTTGGCACAACAAATGCTTTCCAACATAAAAGGTCTAGAGGATGGACCGAGAGACATTTAGCAACACTACTTTAAATGTTCTCCTTGATGTTTGGGAAAATAGACATCAAGGAAAGGTCAGACTTCAGATACAAAGGAAACCATAAGCACAACTCCTATAATAAATCATAGAAGAAACCTCATGAAGAGTGGTTGTTATTTCCTGACTCAAGAGGATATGACAATAGGCTTTCCGACTAATTGTGCCAACCATTACATCAATCTTGGCAAATTTACAAAGAGACCTATGTCAAAACCTTGAAGAACACCAACCATCATATCTTCTTGAGATTCACATTTGGTTAGGTGAAATGATACTTCAGACTCAGCATGTTCGAATAGAAAGTGTGTAACATCTACCAAAGATTTAAAGTCACTAGATTCCCATGATATGGACTTCAGTGTTAAGCTCCAATAGACTGAGCTAGATTGCTAGAACCATGTATTAGCAACTTGTCGAAAGACGACTGCACCTACATGAAGTACTCGCAATGAAATACAACTGTGTCCTTAAGGAACAAGATTAACCCCACTCAAATTCACGGCGACATCTTTCTACAATTGCACATGAATCGTAGTAGATCACTTCTAACATCAAGAACACATACTTCGATATGACCTGAAGACGGTTCTCAAAAAGTTTCTAACATGGATGCCAAATGTCCCATATGAATCTATTATACCATGGAGAAGATAAGGATGTCATCGATGGGCTCAATACCAAACTTATCATGATACTCCAAGAGGATAGACTCACATGTGGTATGAACAAGACCACAATATTGGTCATACCAAAGGACATAAAGATGTACCTAGGTGAAACATCACGAATAGATACACCATCAGGATAATCCATGGGACTGAGTTTGATTTGACAATAACCAAAATCAAATCAAAGGTGGGGACGATAATATTTCCACAAAGGAAACACTATCTCTCTTCAGCACGAACGGAACTAGACATCCCTTTAAGAAGAACTAGGTCGGATAGAAATTTTGTCTTACAACTCTCCAAGCTGTTGTTTAAGCTCAACCTGCTCAAAAACATGACAACACGGTCATGTGGCAACACGGAGATACTTCTAGAAAGACATCTAGAATATCACGAACCACCGATATGTCATTTATTTCGAGAGGAAACTTGCTTGGTAAGGCAAGAGGACATAGTCTTAGAGCTTCGACATAAGCCTAACTCTTTGAACGAAGAGAGTGCACCATAATAACGGAGTTGGTAGCACAATCATCCATTGCTTAGTGATAGGGTTAACCGATCATTCTAAGGAATAGCACAAATGTCCTTGGAGTTCAAAGCAATAAGAATTGCTAAGAATCACATGTGACCACATTATTACACACACGCATCATTCATGAGCACGAAAGCTCAGAGAAAGGGTGGGTTAATATGTGTGAGAGCATCACTTCATTAAGGGGCCAGGAAACTTAGCACAAACTCTTAATATAAAAGGGTGTGATACTCTAAGGTAGAACAGACAAAAGCTAATCATTGCCTCTTAATCTGCGGAATACAACACTTTGACCTGGTCCTAGATATGACAAGGTACTGGAGTTTGTTTCTCCTGACATCACGAAATGGTTTGTCATGATGGACCAGAAGAGTATCTTACATAGGAATACACCAATGCACAATACCACATGGCTACCAACTGATAGTAAAAGGTCGGAAACAACAAGGGGAAAAGGAATGTGCTCAGGATAGAATCCCAAGATGTGGATGCATAGATTAGCAATCTCCAAAAACCAATGCATAGAAGGTAAGGTGTGGCAGAGTCAGGAATATAGATGTGAGACTCTCGAGGAGTACTCTTGTCGTGATCTATTTGGTTCTATTAAAGAACATTTGTCATAACTAGTGGTAGGGAAAGTCCTTCGTTTGTCGTAACTTAATCATGACAATAACCACAAGCCTGAAGACTAGAGTAGAAGGTACTAGCCATCCTGAGGTAATGTTTATATGTTAACAACAGGGATAAACAAAATGGATCTTGGGTTAAAGATCAGCTTCATGTACAAGATTCTCAACACCAGAATCCAGCACAATCCAGGACCTTCGGTTCAAGTCCAAGGGTTAAAACCCGAGAAAGAAGTAACTACTACTTGAGAGACATAGTGTACACTACAAGGTAGTAACCATGAGGTAGCTTCCAATAGAAGAAATGACTTCTAAAGTACCCAAATAAACAAAAGGGAGGCCAATGAGGTGAAAAGAAACCTCGAAACCTAAAACAAAACACTATGGATCCAACAATATAACATTGTTGGTCCGTAGGATAGAGAGATCATGATGGAAAGGAATATCTCAGATGAATCAGAACAAAGGGGAACAAGGAACACACACACACTGACTCTAGAGAACTCTACACTAGGTCAACTGGCTCAGAAACGATATGCCAAGAAGGCACCTAAGCTTTGAAAGACTACAAGAGATATTAAAACTTTTCAAAGTCAACACAAGATGAGATGGCCCAGAGTTAGAGCGATACCAGATGAGGTGAAAAATAAGCATACTAGAGTTTTCGCAAATAATTTTCATCATTGAAATTGTTTTCACAAATACTAGACTCAACATCGACCAATAGCAAGGTTTTCCTACGGTCGGTACTACTATGATACCAATTACTGTGACACCCCTAGGGTCAGGGTTAAACAAATCCTATACCTTAGCCTGACATCAGCTGAACCTAGAACTTGAAGATATTCAGTGAGAAATCGGTAACACAACAGTAACCATGCGACACAAAAAATTATTACAACAAGCTCATAACTGAGCAAAGAACCAAAATTTACAAGTAGAGGTCACTGACCGCAAACATCAAACAACGGAAGGAAAATTATGCTATTAAGTATAGCAAACTTAACAAATGGCCTAAGAGGCATGAAGCATACCGATGACGTCCCAGCCCATTGGTTCCAGGCTGCCGGCCAGGAACCCCAAGCTACTCGTCGGTGTCGATGTTGTAAGGAACTTGTCTTCAGGGGAAAACTTTCTCTGCTACAAAGTATCAACAAAGCAAGGGTGAGTACGGGGTGTACTCTTGAAGACTTATGGCTAGTGGGGTTATTTTGCATAAAGCCATCTTTGTTTATAAAACAAGAGGGAGAGAAGAAGCTCGTCTAATCAGAATGTTTTAAAAGGGGATAAGAGAGTGACATATCCGAAGAGTTGATCATCATCTTTTGATATCCACCAAAGTAATCCTCATCTCACAACTAGGATCACGCCCTCGTACCCAAGAGGAAGGATCCTTAAGCACACGTTGAACTGCCAAGTTTTATGATTAGGTTAATGTTCTCTATGATCTTAGAATTCGGTCACCAAGCGTTCATAACCGTGAACACGGCTTTTCGAAAAGATTTAACCCTGCAGGGGTGCACAACTTTACCCACACGTACCAACCGACTCTTAATGCCACTAGTAATAGACCTCTTCCTTGGAAGGCTGGCATAGGGTGCCAGTCCATAGAGATGTAAGGAGAGGTTGGTTTACCTGGGGCTCCATCGACCCCAAGCAACCCTGGCCATGCTTACCTACCTGTTATGATGCACCTTCACTGCCAAATCTTTCAAAAGGTTTTCTATGCATATGTCGAATGGAACGCCCGAACTATGTGACTCATGGAATATACTAGGCAAGTTAATCAGCAGAGGGGTTCCCAAGCCCCGTGTGGCTGTACGCTCGTCTTGGTCCAAAGGCAAGAACTCGGTTCCTAGTGGTGGCGAGCATGGGACTACAAAAACCACATCCCACTGTGGCCTCCCATACCAGCCTTAGCATGTTTAACCTTTACCACTGATCTCACCTCATCACTATACCTTGTTCTCCTGTCATACTAGATTCTCTGTATCTGATACATCATCTAGATGAACCAGCACTGACAACTAAGCATGGCTAAGCAAAACATAGATAGTAGCTCTAGCAATCCACACAAGCCAAACCTAGTTATGCTAGGAGTAGTGGATCAGGTAGTATAAGCTCAATGGGAGTAGTGCAACAGATAGGATACTCTATCTATCGATAAAAGACCACAGTAGAATCGCATGCATCATGGAAAGAATGAAATACTTTCAAAACCATAGGATTATATAATGGTGGGGTTGTGCTTGCCTTAGCCTTTTGATACCTAGATATTGATCTTCTGAAGCCTTGTACTTGACCTGATTATAGTTGATCAAGTATTGTTCGTCGATCTTCGATGGTCTTGATCTCGGTCTTCGATCTTGATCTCGACATGGTATTCTACCGGGAAGAAGCAAACACCAGAAAGAAAGGGGAACAACAATCAACACATGGCATCGATGAAATTCTCAAGAGAGGATGAAGATACAAGTTAAACTAGAAGTAAAATTAAACCCTATAGCATGCTTGATAATTTAAATGGAGTTTCGAGGGGTCCAAACCCTAATACAGGAGAGACCCCGGAATCACCTGCGAGGGGTTGATTTCGTTTTGTAATTAAACCTGTAATTAAAGTTGTTGACCAATGCATGATATTGATGCTAAAGTGTAGATCTCATTTTATGAACATTTTGATATATTATACACATTTTTCTGATTTATAAATAATTAGATATTGATTTTATAAGATTAAACCCATTTATGGAATTATTAAAACAATTTATTAAACCTTAATTGCGTCAGCACACACCCAGGCGAGCGTCACCATAGGGTTGGGATGATTCTCACTGGGGCTGGTTCTAGCCACTGCGGCTGACTGATGGGACCCAGTGCCACATCAGCTGCCACACAGACAGGTCGGGCCTGAGGCTGGTTTGACCGGGGCTGACCGCGCATGGCTGATGTCACAGTGACGTCAGCACGACGTCATGTCGGCAACTGCTACATACTGGGCAATGGGGATGGCGATAGGGGACTCGCGAGGATACGCTAGGGGACCCGTTCGACGCAGCATGGCATGGTGGACTAGAATCTAGCGGTGTCGCTAAGAAATAGCAACCGGAGCTAGGCCGGTGACGCTTATCTGCGGCGGCGCATGGCGACAGCGAGGTATAGAGCGAGAGGGAGGCAGCACGAGGTATAGAGCGAGCGGACAACTTGGCACGGCTGCCATCGGAGCTCGAAAGCGAGCTGCTTCGGCCGATCCACCAGCGAGGAAGACATCGGGGGAAATGACAGCTAAGGGTTACCGGGTGATGACCCACAAGTATAGGGGGTGTATCGCAGTATTTTCGATAAGTAAGAGTGTCAAACCCAACGAGGAGCAGAAGGTGCTGGCTACTGGTATGGATGAGGAATTCTCTGCAAATACTTAGCAAACGGATTTTTAGGGGTTTTTGATAAAGCAAGTAACCAAAGTACGAGTAAATAAAAGACAGTACGAATAAATGCAGCAAGTGGCCCAATCCTTTATGCAGCAAAGGACAAGCCGGTTGTATTACTTAATATGACCAAACGTTCTCGAGGACACATGGGAAGACTGTCAAGTGCTTTCGCTTCATATAGTTGATTAATCTTCTTTAGCTTGCTAAGTGTTGTGTGGGTGAACCTGTGCTAATGTACCGACCTTCCTAGGACTAATACATACTTGTGATTATACCCCTTGCAAACATCCGTAAGTACAAGAAAGTAATTAAGGTAGAAACCTAACCACAACGTTAAACTCTAAGACCCTTACGTCCCTTGTGCAATGGTTTTCTAATGGGGGTTCAGGTTTCTGTCGTTCCGGCAACCCCTACGATTAGTAGCCAAATACACAATGCATTCCCCTAGGCCCATGTAGGTGAAGTGTCATGTAGTCGACGTTCACATGACACCACTAGAAGAAGTACACCACAACTTAATTATCAAACTATTGAATCTTTCTCAACACAATTCCACTACTAACAACATGACTTCTCCCATGTTCACAAGAACAAAACAAACTACTCACAAGACATCATATGGATCATGATCAGAGATGGAATAATGATCTATAACAATCTGAACATAAACAATAATTCAATGGTTCACTCAATAGCATCAACTACAAAGAGTAATCAACACCGAGAAAGTTTCCCCTCTGAACTATGGAAGATTCAACCAAATTGTTATAGCAATATGGAGAAGGTGATGAGGGTGCTGATGGTGATGATGGTGATGGTGGTGATGATGATGATGATGATCCCGATGAAGTCGAGCTTGATGGTGGTGTTGATGGCGACGATCTCCCCTCTCCGGGAAGGAATTCCCCCGGCAGAAATCTGTCTACCGGAGAGATCTTTCTCTCTCGGTGTTTTCCGCCCCGCTGAGGCGGTGGAATCTTTCTGTGGTCACTCCCCGAGTGTTAGGGTTTCGGGAGGATAATATACACCAGAGGGGAGTGCCAGGGGTGAACTAGGGTGACCACACCACCTAGTGGCGCGGCCCAGGGTGGCCCGTGCCAGGGGGTGGTGTGGGCCCCCTGTGACCCATCTCCAGCCCCCTTCTGGCTTCCTTCGTCTTCTGGAAAAATAGGATTTTCCATATATTTTCCCGGATTTTCTGATCTTCGCGAATTTTGCCTCCAAACAGCACCTTTTCCATCAGAATCCTGACTGCAGCGGTCCATGCTCCAAAAGTCATCAACCATGCAAAAACAAATGAAATAACATAAGTATCACCTCTCAATACGAAATATATCAATGAATAACAGTGAATTATGACATAGAATAGTGATGCAAAATGGACGTATCAACTCCCCCCAAGCTTAGACTTCGCTTGTCCCCAAGCGAAACTGAGCTCAATAAACATGACCTCAGGTTTATGGAGTGAAGAGTCGATAAAAGAATACGGACAAGAAGCATCACATTCATAAATACATAGATCATAATAGAAGACAACTCACTATTATATAACTTAACTTGCACTAAGTAAAGGAAACACAATAAAGATACATAAAGTGAATCATAATTTGTAATGGCAAACTTAGCTCTTGGTCGAAGAATAGTTGATAATTTGCTGGAGTTCACAAATAACTGATTTTCAATGAAAGCTTTCAAAGTAGTAAACATCCAGATAAGAGCAATGTGCAAAACAAGGAACATAAGAAACATGGTTGAATAAATCATCATATGAACGAATGGAACATAACAACTCACAATACTTGCTGAGATAGAAGGGAATAGGTTTACTGACTCAACTACAAAGTAAAAGAAAGGCCCTTCGCAGAGGGAAACAGGGATTGCAAGTCTCATAAAGCGCTCCCAAAAATTATGATACTTATTAGCTTTCAGATCTCATTGCCCCTATCATAGGCATCTTTAGGTGATTAAGGTTAAAGTGATAAAATATGAGGATATACATTGACAAGTTGTAAATTGAGAATCTCATGTCCCTTGAATACGAGGGCTGCTCCTCATGCTACTCAAGTTTAGTCACCGGTAAGTTCTTGTCATTGTAAGCATATGTGTATCATAGAGAACCTCCAACGGGGTACCCCTTGCCCGATGATACGGAAGAATCCCCATATCAAAATGACAAGGCAAGCAGACAACAAGTATCTCAGCAATCTTCTTATTTACCATGGGAATATGGTGCTTTTTTCTCTCTTTCCTCTTTTCATAATCTCTTTTTTTCTTTTTCTCTTTTTTCTCAATATCTATCTCTTTTTATAAGAAGAATGCTTCATAGATGCTCGTTATGGTTACGCTGCAGGTTTCCACCATGTCGGCATGGATTAGACCAGCGGCCCAGGCGTTTCTCTAACACATATGCATAACTCCATGGACTTACAAGCTCCCCTTTCATTTCACAACGATGACATCCATTGACAAAAGAACATGATATCAACTAGGTACAAAGAGCAGTGCAATGTTGAAAGCATTCCCCATGACAACATGGTTCTGCTAATTCACAACTTACAAAGCGCAAGCACATACGCAACATAGGTGAGCACAATGGTTCAAGTTTATTAAGTTGAAGAAAGTAAAGTTTGCCATCAAGTTCGTGAGAGATTTAATCACTAATTTTCACAGAACAAGTTTAATTTGGGAGGTAGATAAAACAAGAATTTACTTGGAATAGCAATAATGCTAAAAGGTAGGTATGGTTTTTGGTTTTAAGGATTGGATGCACGAGAAAATTTCCCTCTCAGTATAGGTTTTTGGCTAGCAAGGCTGGGTAGCAAGTATAAGAGTCGAAGGAAACAAGCAAACATACAACTGATAAAGAGAAACATGCAATCTTCCTGTGAAGCACAAAAGATCTTAACTAGAGAATACTAAACTTATGAGCAAATCAAGAAAGAAAGATGATGAAATTATATTTATTTAGAGTACTTTTATCTTTTTCATTCAACTCTCAAACATAGTGTTGCTACCGACTGAGCTAGGTTTGCCAAAACCAACTAAATTAACTCAATGATCCCAAAGTGATACCAATACTAACAACAAGATCAATCATATAACCACGAATTGAAAACTAATATAAGCTATGCAAAAGAGTAAATGATAGAACTTATCATTAATAATCCATAACGGTAACTCACACCAAGGGATACATATCTAACGAGAGAGGGGACACTTCCATAATGCAAACCATCCTACATAATAACTTCTCTATTCATGATATGACTCTACTAATAAGGTAAAAATATAGAAGATAGTGATGTGATACCGCGACACTGCCCCAAGCTTGGAAAAAACGAAGGGGATGCCAAACCTGATGACGGATTACTCCTTCGGTGGTGGTGGTATCCTCTCGATGAGCTTCTTGAACAATTTCCCCAAGTCCTCAATCTCGAAGGTGAGGGTACGAATCAACTCCGAGTTGTGCTCGATGCGGTGCATGATCATGTCAGATTGTGCATCCCAGCTCTTGTGATTCTTTTTCCGCTCTCCTTCATTGCGGTCTTCTTTTCCTGCATGGTTATGGATAAAGGTATGGAAGGGACTCTTGGTGCTTGGAGAAGGCGTCCGTGGTGCCAACCAGTGACGCGGAGGCTTCCCTCCAGTGGACATCCGTGCAATCCTTCTGATCCTGGCAGGGTTGGCCACCACTCCAATGCTTGCAATGGTAGTTCCGGTGTGCTTTGCCTCCTTTTCACCGATCTCCTTCTCCTTCTCGGGGTCTTGGATATCTTCCTCCATAGGCTCCTTTCATTTATCCTTGGCGGACACCATTGTGCTTCTAAGCTTTCAAAGATAGTTCCTGGCAGAAACAGATCGAAACGAAAACATGACGAGAACACGATATACGAACCTCGGGGGATCCGGGGGATTATATATTACGAAGTTTCACAACAAAAGGAAGGTACTGGGAGAAAACGGGTCAGAGACGGAGTCCGGAGTGGCCACACCACCTGGTGGCGCGGCCAGGGGTGGGCCCATGCCACAGGGTGGTGTGAGCCACCCTGGCTCCGCTTCCTTCCCTCTTTCCCTTCGTAGCTTTCCATATTGGCTAAAAACTGCAAAAATATAGTTGGATTGTATTTTCACGGAACTTTTCTTACCAGAACTGTTACCTATTTGAGAACGGACTTTGCAGGTCTCTGAATTTGGTCTTTGATAGATTCTTCTGGAGTTATAACTTGAATAACATCGATATCTTCATCTTCATACACTTACTGTGAGTCATAAAACCCTTCTCTTCCTTATTACACCATTCTCTCCATTACCTAGAAATTTCTTTCTCACAAAACTCCACACAGTTCTCATTAGCAACATTAGTATATATGAAGTGATAAAACCTTTTGAGTCCAACTTCAACTGAAAACCATCAAAACATAAGATACTGTATAAACTCCTTCTAAAAACCCAAAAAGAATTCAAAAAGGAAATCAAATAAAGAAGCAAATGCAAGAGTGGAAAAATCTGTCAAAACAGACCAGCAGGTAAAGATCATTTTTTTAGAAAACCTTATGTTGCTCAAATCAAAAAGTACAAAACTAACGAAAGTTAAATAACAACCTGGGGCATAAGCACAAAAAATTACAGCTCAATCCGACATACAGAGATCTCTCACGAATTGTTACGGTGAAGCACAAAAAATCTTTTTTGGGACAGCAACTTCCCCAAATCTTACTTCTCTCTCATTAGAGGTTGATCTTGACTCAAAAACCAAACAAAAAGGATAAGGAGAGGTTATTACCGAAGTAATAACTTCCAAGACTCAAAGAAACACAAACGAACTGAAAGAAAAAATAAACTGGGTTGTCTCCCAAAAAGCTCTTTCTTTATAGCCATTAAGATGGGCATGATAATTTCAAAGATGCTCACATAGGAATCTGAATTGAAGTGAAAGAGAGCATTAAGAAGAAAAAATACACACATTTAAGTCTAACCCACTTCCTATGCAAGGGAATTTTGTAAACAAACAAATTGTTGAAACTAGAGGCTACTTGCATAAGAAGGCAAAAGAAGTGCAACATAAAAACTTTCAGCATAAAACGAGGAAACTTGATATTACTGAGATACATAAGAACACATTTCCCTCTCTCATAGTAACTTTCAGTATCATGCATAAACTTAACAATATAGCTATCACAAGGACCATTGTAGTAATGATCACTTATTCTAACAGAAAACACAAGAATATTAGCTCCCATAATACTACTTTGTGAGACAATATTAGAGGTATCCTTACAAAGGATAGTGTGTCCCTCTCATTCATATTTAGTAACAAAGTTTTTCACATTTGCTATAACAGGTTCATCAACCATTTGTTTATTAGGTTCAACAGCTTTATTTATACTTTCATTAACCATACTAGCTATCATAGAATGTTCCTTTATCTTAACTGGGAAAGGCATTTTCTCAATATAAGGTTCAGGTAAGACATGATTAGCAGTATAAACTTCAGTATTTCTTGCAGGAACACTCTTAGTAATATATTTATAAGGTTCATGATACTTATTCCACTTCTTTTTAGGCACTTCAATGTAGGAAGCAAAAGCCTTAAAATAAGAAGCAATAGCTTGAGAGTCTAGACCATAAGAATTTTTAATATTTTGAAAGTCATCAGTTCCCATAAAAGATTCAATGCATTTATAATCATAATTTATACCTGACTTTCTACCTTTGTCATTCTCCCAAGCTTCAGCATTGTCTTGAATACGGTCCAGAAGATCCCATTTAGCTTCTTCTTCCATGCAAGTGAATGATCCAGCACAAGAAGCATCTAATAAATCCTTGTAATGTAGAGGAAGCCTTGCATAAAAGTTATTAATAATAATATTGTTGGGGAGCTCATGAATGGGACATTTGAGCATTAGTAACTTCAATCTCCCCCAAGGTTGATCTGTACTCTCTCCATCAAGAGGCCAAAAGTTGTATATTTGATTCCGATCTTTATGAATCTCACTAGGAGGATAAAACTTTGAATAAAAGAGAGGCACTATTTCCTCCCATTCTAGAGCTTGACCATTCTTCAGCAGCTTATACCATTCCTCAGCTCTTCCTTTCAGTGATAATGAGAATAACTTCTTCTTAACTTGATCTGTAGTAATACCTGCACAGTGCAACAACCCGCATAATTCATGTATAAAGAGCAAATGATCACCAGGATGGACAGTTCCATCCCCAACATAGTAGTTATCCATAATACGATCAATAATTCTTGTACGTATTTTGAAAGCATCATTCTCAGCAGGTGTTGGTTCATCTACTACCTTAGCAGTGGTAGTAGCATTACCAAATAAGAAACTCAGCGAATTATCCATAATGAAAACAAAGCAACTAACAGAAGTAAACAATACTCACGGTAGAAGTTTCCTTTACCAGTTCCATTCTCCAATAGCGCTTCACTCCCCGGCAACGGCGCAAGAAATTAGTCTTGATGACCCACAGGTATAGGGGGTGTATCGTAGTATTTTCGATAAGTAAGAGTGTCGAACCCAACGAGGAGCAGAAGGTGCTGGCTAGTGGTATGGATCAATGCAGCAATTATATAAGCACACACACAAGTCCAGGAGGAATGCTAAAAACAGTAGAAAAGCAATCCACAAACCAAAACTACATGATACTAGAATTTGTGAAATTCTGAACTAGGTGCAAACCTTCCAGGCCAGACAATCCGGACCTACCAGGGGCGGATAATCTGGCCCAGGAAAATAATTTCAGTATCTCCTCAGATTGATAGCACCAACACAGGTTGGGCAATGGGTTGCTAGTCTACAGTTTCTATCATGCATATGAAACAAAGGGCAACCCATAATCCGAGTTTCGACAACAAAAACACAACTTCCATACAAAAGATTAGAATGGGGTATTTACCCTCACTCATTGGAAGAAATTGGAGGAGAAGTTAGCCAGAGGCATTGGGAAGAAAATTCGGGGACGGCTCGGAGAATCCAGTGGTCAGAACGACTCCGGGGAGGGTCGGGATGGCCGGCGGCGGCCGGGGGAGAGGCGGGGGTCAGGGAGAAGTGTTGCTATGTTTGAGACCTTCCCCCCGTCGCCCTGACCTTAAGAGACAAAATCTGCCCGGGACGGATAATTCGGCCCCCACTAGGGGCGTATAATCCGGCCCTTTTGTGAATTTTTCTGTTAAAAACAGATTCAGGCTAGCACACCACAAACAAAACCCTCGCAAGTGTACCAAAGGACTTGTGTGCAAGAAATAGATGTCTCGTGGTTGGAGATAAGCTTAGGTTTAGACATCCAAACTGCGATGGTACTACGCACCCAAAATTTCAAGAGTCAAATAAAAGAAAATCCAAGATTGGGTGTGTTTTCCATAAGAACACAAGATATGCAAGAAAATCCAAAAAGATCCACACAGAACGAACTCTTCTCAAAGAAGAGGGCGGTGGTTGAAGCCACCATGTTGGACTGGATGGTATGACACCGCGAAGATATATCTTGGTTTCATGACCAATACTCATCAATAAGCTCACATATCACAAAATGATATTAAGAGAAATGTTTTTTCTTGGGGGAGGGTTAGCCCAATCAATTAGGACCACACTCCCCCTATCTATTTCCTTGCCCACACCTAAACCAAATAAAGGAAGAGATATAAGTGAGTATGCAAGGGTAATCAAGCCAAGCTACTTGAATCCATGATATTTAGTTTATTCCTCAAATAACAAAATCTCTCTTTATCAAGTGGCTTTGTGAAAATATCAGCAAGTTGGTTCTTCGTGCTCACAAAGGATAAGTCAATATCACCATGAGCAACATGATCCCGAATGAAGTGACTGCAAAAATCAGTATGCTTTGTCCTTTTATCCTGCACTGGATTGTAAGCAATCTTGATCGCACTCTCATTATCACACAAAAGAGGCACTTCGTCACAATTGACACCATATTCCTTTAAATTTTGGCTCATCCATAGTATTTGAGTGCACGCACTAGCAATAGCCACATAATCTGCTTCAGCGGTGGATAGAGATATGCAATTTTGTTTCTTCAAAGACCAACATACCAAATATCTTCCCAAGAATTGCCAAGATCTAGAAGTTGACTTCCTATAATCCTTGTCAGCAGCCCAATCGGAATCCGTATAACCACATAAGGAGAAATTAGAGCCCTTGGGCTACCATAGACCAAAATTAGGGGAATGAACCAAATATCGGAAGATTATCTTGACCGCCACCAAGTGGATTTATTTAGGAGCCGCTTGATACCTTGCACACACACCTACAATCAACATGATATCGAGTCTAGAGGCGTAGAGTTAAAGGAGAGAGCCGATCATGGACTGGTATATCTTTTGGTCCACATCTTTACCATTGGGATTGGTGTAGCAACGCCATTAAGATCCTTCATCTTGAAACTCTTGAGCATGTCTTGGATGTAATTTGATTGATTGATGAAGGTTCCTTCTCTTCGTTGTTTGATCTCAAATCCAAGAAAGAACCTTAATTCCCCTATCATAGACATAGCAAACCTATCAGTCATAAGCTTTGAAAATTCATCATTAAAAGCTTAGTTAGTAGAGCCAAAGATAATGTTGTCTACATATAGTTGGCATACGGAGAGATCCCCCTTAACCTTCTTAGTAAAAAGAGTGGGATCGATCTGCCCAACCTCGAAGCCATGGTCTAACAAAATCTCTTTAAGATGCTCATACCACGCATGTGGGGCTTGTTTAAGCCCATAGAGTGCCTTATCGAGTTTGTAGACATAGTTCAGAAAGTTGGGATAATCGAAACCCAGGGGTTGCTTGACATACACCAACTCATGTAGAGGACCATTAAGAAATGCACTCTTAACATCCATTTGCTGTAGTTTGAAGTTATGATGAGCTGCATAAGCAAGAAGGATACGGATAGACTCAAGGTGAGCCACTGGAGCATAAGTTTCGCCAAAGTTGACGCCTTCCACTTGAGCGAAACCTTGTGCGACCAATCTTGCCTTCTTTCTTACAACAATTCCATTCTCATCTTGCTTATTCTTGAATACCCACTTGGTGTCGATAACATTGCGTCAATCTTTCGGCTTCTCTACTAACTTCCAGACCTTGTTTTGCTCAAAAATTTTTAGTTCTTCATGCATAGCAACAACCCAATCTGGATCTTCTAGGGATTCAAAAACCTTCTTAGGTTACACTATAGATATACGAGATTGATGATCACTAAAGCTTGCAAGATCTCTTCTTGTGGACAGCCTTCTTATTAGGCCATAAATTTTTTATCGAGTGTATACCCTCTTTGTTCGAGATTTCTTTTAGCACAAGCTTTGCGACGAATTTCAATCTCCTTGTTGTTCTTTGGAGGGATTTCTTCATCATTAGAGTATTTGTCCTGACCACTAGCTTGACCTTGATCAATAGATTGTTCAGCACGGACAGGTGATGGAGAAGCTTGCCCTTGATCTTGATCAACAACCATAATAGGAGGCTGTTGAACTGAATTTGTAAGGCCGGATAATCCAGCCTCAGGCAGAAAATCCGTCCTAGGATTTTCTGCCTCTTCCTGAGCTTCTTGGTCCTTCCTAGCAAGTGGTGGTGTAGGGCCAGATAATCCGGCCTAGGACTTCTAGTTTCTTCAGTTGATTGATGAACTTTAGGATGTTGTTGTGTTGGTGCAGTAGTTTCTCCAGCAGGTGGAGCTTGTTGATCTTGTGAAGATGAGGGCTCTACTTGAGTAGATCATTGTCCTTCCCGATCCGCCACAAGGGGTTCCTCAATGGGGCAGAAAAATCCCACGCCCATTCTTCTTATGACATTTTGGGGTATTTCAACATTTGCATCACAAATATCAACTTGCCCCACATGGGAGCCATCATTTTCCTTGAACACCACACGACAAGATTTTACAACAGTTCCGGAGAGCATATTGTAGACTCTATAAGTGTGGGATTTGGCACCATAACCAACAAAGATTCCCTCTAAGGCCTTAGACTCAAATTCAGATAAACAAACTCCTATAATGAGAAAGAAACACTTACAACCGAACCACTGGAAGTATGAAATGTTGGGCTTGTTACCGGGTATCTCATATGGGGTCTTGTCCAAGATTTTGTAGAGGTAAAGCTGGTTTGATGAGTGACATGCGGTGGATATAGCTTTAGCCCAAAAGTTGTATGGTGACTTGACTTCAGCCAACATAGACCTTGCCATGTCCATTAAGGTCCAGTTTTCTCTCGGCTACACCATTTTGTTGAGGGGTGTACGCAGCAGAATATTGGTGTCTTATCCTCTCTTCACCTAGGAATTCATTCAGAGTGTAGTTCTTGAACTCAGAGCCATTGTCGCTTCTAATTTCCAATATAGGCACATTGTGTTGACGTTGAACCTTGTTGGCAAAGTCGATGCCCGTTTGTTGAGTCTCACTTTTCTGCTTCAATAAGTAGACCCATGTATACCTTGAGTAATCATCTACAATGATGAGACAATATTTCTTCCCACTGAGGCTAGCATGAGATGGAGGACCAAAGAGATCCACATGTAGGAGCTCCAAAATCATCTTTGATGAAATAATCGTCTTCCTTCGATGGGGAGAATCATGCATCTTTCTGTAGCATCCCAATTGTCTAACAATTGTAATGCTACTTTCCTAATACATATATTGTTACTTCCTACATCTCATTCTTGCATTGTATAATATCATGCTCATGTCACCATGCCACATTGCATTTGAGGATCATATTAAACCCCTTTCATTTGGTTCTTCTTCATTTGCATCTGCCTTATTAAATGCATTTGCTTCTTGATACCTTGTATTTAGTTTTTGATATATGTGAAATTCCCAATTGGAGATGGGGGTATATCTTTTAGTTTTCCTTCCATCTACTAATTTTCCATATCATCTTCTATTGATATCATATCCATTTTCCAACCATATATATGTATGTGGTCATACTGTTTTGATGATATTTTAATTCTTGCCACATGTATATTTATGGGTTCCGTTTTTCTTCTACACATGGCTATATGGGTGTGATCCAAACCATTTCTAAAATGCTATGTGATCATGACCACTCTCAAATCTTGTGTTATTTGCACTCTTTTAATTTTTGGGCAATCTTTTCATCCATATACATGTGGCCATATTTTGTTTTCACAAAATATGATCCTGTGAATGCATATGTGGAATTGCATTGCCACATACAATATATAAAATCCTCCTATTCTAGTAACATACAATAATAACCATTGTGTGTCTTTGCTCTTCTTTTTAAAATACTTTTGGATTTTTATAATATATTTTAGTTATGTTTATATAATTTACACCATCTAATACTCTACCTAATCTACACCACTCCCATCTAATCTTCTTGCTCTCTACAACTTAGCTTGGTAAACTCCTTTCTTCCATCTATCCTCGCAATAACCACACGTTATACCTATGTGCATACACACACATACACTTCAAACTTTACTCTAAAAACGTGGTGTGCATGCAATCACACATACACACGTTATACCATGGTGTGCATGCAATCACACATACACACACACTTTCTTCTCCTTTTCTAGCTAAAACGTGGCCTCTATCTACATGCTGGTCTATTTGATCTTTGCTTGGTGCAAGTAGATCAACCATCTAGCTACACGATCGTTCCATCTCCACCCATGCACCCTCTTTGAACCTACCGAGCCTTGCAACCTAGTGCCACCCGACTCCCTCTCCTCTCGCGGTTTGGCTCGACCATCGGTGGGCAGCGAACGAGGCCTGACCCGGTTCCTCTCCTTCCCTTGCGTTCAGTGCCATAGTACCAACCGCGCCCATGCTTCTTGCGAGCCTTCTCTCTGGTGCAGCCGCACCCAGCCAGCAAGGCCCGTCCCTGTCCCCTGGCCCTGTTTTTCTTCTAGCCGTGCCAGGCATGTGATCTCCGAGAACCCCACGCTGGGCTCGTGCTTGCCTTCCCTTGATTTTTCCCTGGACATAAAGCAAGGAGATCCCACCCACTCCCTGCCATCGTCCTTCTCCTCATCTGGATCTTGCCTACTCGAGCAATTTCCTACCCATCTTTTCTTCTCCACCGCCTAAACACTAGCGGCCATGGCAGCCTCGGCCTCCTCCTTGTTAGGTTGCTGTTGACCGGTGATGCTACACTAGTTTAGTCCCACCTCGCATACGGGTGGAGGCCAGACCCACCTTATAACGGAGAGATTCCTTCCTCCTTTCAGTTCGGGCTTTTGGATACAGTGGGCTCTCTTCTTATAGCTGGGATGTGAGCGCATGAACGTCTAGAACGTAGGCTGAATGCTAGGCTGGGCCAAGTGGACGCTAACATCTGGTATCATAGCTAGCGATCACCATGCCTTCCTGAGGGGCTTCTCAGGAGGATGGAATGTTAGGCTGCTGTTGACCGGTGAGGCTACACGAAGTTTAGTCCCACCTCGCCTATGGGTGGAGGCCAGACCCACCTTATAAGGGAGAGATTCCTTCCTTCTTTCAGTCCGGGCTTTTGGGATGGAGTGGGCTCTCTTCTTATAGTTGGGTTGTGACCGCATGAACATCCAGAACGTAGGCTGAGTGCTGGGATGGGCCAAGTGGATGCTAACATCTGGTATCAGAGCTAGCGATCGCCATGCCTTCCTGAGAGGCTTCTCAGGGGGATGGGATGTTAGGCTGCTGTTGACTGGTGAGGCTACACTAGTTTAGTCCCACCTCGCCTACGGGAGAAGGCCACACCCACCTTATAAGGGAGAGATTCCTTCCTTCTTTCAGTCCGGGCTTTTGGGATGGAGTGGGCCCTCTTCTTATAGTTGGGCTATGAGCGCATGAACGTTCAGAACGTAGGCTGAGTGCTTGGCTGGGCCAAGTGGACGCTAACACTCCTTCTGCCGGTGATCTGCTGCCTTCGAGCCACGCCGTCATGTCATTGAGATGGCTTGGTCGATGTTGAGCATGAAGGATGCCTGGACGCGAAGCTGGAGCTTCTGTACATCGCCAACATCGCCCGTGAATCGACGATAGCATCTCACCGTCCCGGCGCGCACGCGACGCCCGCCACCGCGAGCATCTTCTTCATCTCTGGTCTCCTCTACGTCGTTCCAGCACTGTGTCGTGCCCCGGTGAGTACCATCAGGGCCGTACCTGGGGGGGCAGGGTGTGCGGCCGCCCAGGGCCCCAAAAATCGGGAGGCCCCTCCCCAGGTATACACATGTATATATATGTTGATATGTATTGGCTGAAAAAAATTGATAGGGCAGCGTTTGGCTGAAAAAAAGTCACGTGGGCCTTACGTACCGGACTAGGATTAGGAAAGGCCAAAGGCCTGACTAGAAACTCTATCGTCGCTATGAAAAGCAATCGAAGATCGATCCCAATTCCCATCGTACGTCCTCTTGGAACATCGCCCCTCGACCATCAGGCGGCGCCCAGTCCGTCGTCATCAGATCGTCACAGGCTCACAGCTGATCTTCTTGCTCCGCGCCTCCGCCTGACGGCCGCAACCGCGTGGGCCTTCTTCAGACCAACGCACGTACTGGTCTTCTTCTCCCGGTATTGTCGTACTGCCGTACTGGCACGGGACATTATGCAACGGCTGACGGCACTGACCAGCGCACGATCTGCGACGATCCCAACCGCTGGTAAGGTAGTAAACTTCACGAATTTAGCACGCTTCTTATTCCTAAATTTCATGTAATTATGTACTATTGATTGTCAGTTCATCCACTCGTCATCTCGCCAATTTATTTTCGGGCCCTGATTGCGATCACGAGAATATCACACGCATAACACCAACCGAGGTATATCAGTATATTCAATATTTTACTTGGTACAATCACATAATGCCCTGATCGTTGATACCCTACAATATTTGATATATTTCTTCAGCATTGTGGTCTACCATATCATGTCCTCCTCTTCGAGGAAGTGTCCATCTGGTCATGCTAAAAGAAAAAGAGCAAAAGAGGTGGCTGCCTTGGTACAGTCACAGAGAGGAGATATCCACAATTTTTTCAGGGCTAATTTAGGTGCATCGGTAAACCCAAATGATGAGTTGGCGATAGTTGCCATGGAGGAAGATCATCCAGCTAATGGAAATGTTGAATCTGATCAGTAGGAAGAAAATATTGAAACCAACATTGGCGCTAACAATGTAAGTGGCTCTAAGAATGTAGGTGATTCATCTGATGCACATACTGAGTCTGCTAGTGTTGATGAATAACCGGTTAATACTTCTGATATTTATGATCCATGAAATTGGGATAATCTTAATAATAAAGCAAGAGACATCTTAGTTGAGAAAGGACCTATGAGAGAGGAATAAATGGAGTACCCTCTAGACGCTGCATCAACACATTTTTCATATTCTCATTACTATAGGGATTTAAGGAATGGAGAGAAACATGATAGAAAATGGCTTGTTTATTCAAGGGTTGTTGACAGAGTTTTTTGCTCTTGTAAGATCTTCAAGTCTAGCACTAGCAGGAGTCCGAGTTCATTAGCACGTGATGGATTTAGAAATTGGAGGCAGATTAGTGAGAAGCTTAAGGAACATGAAAATAGTGTCGAGCATATTAATAACATGAACAAGTGGAATGAATTGAGGGTTAGACTACGGAAGGAGGAAACTATTGACAAAGAATTGCAGCATGAAATTACAAAGGAGAAAGAACGGGCGAGGCAAGTTTTGTTAAGAATAATAGCCATTGTGAAATATCTTGGTAAACGTAACTTGGCTTTTCGAGAAAAGAGTGAGCAACTTTACAAGGATGATAATGGTAATTTCTTAGCTTGTGTTGAGATGGTTGCAGAATTTGATATGGTAATGCGAGATCACCTTAGGTGTATTGAGAACAATGAAATTCATTATCATTATCTCAGTCATAAAATTTAGAATGAGTTGATATCTCTTTTGGCTTCTAACATTACACGTTCTATCATAAAAGTTGTAAAAGAGGCAAAGTATTTCTCTATTATCCTAGATTGTACCCCTGATGTTAGTCATCAAGAACAAATGACTTTATTAGTTCGATGTGTTAATTTATCTAATGGAAAGATACAAATTGAGGAGTACTTTTTGGGGTTCTTAAAGGTGGATGACACTTCTGGCTTGGGGCTTTTGAAAGTACTGCTTGATTCTATGGAATCATTTGACCTAAATATTGACTATATAAGGGGTCAGGGCTATGACAATGGTTCCAATATGCAAGGTAAACATAAATGGGTACAATCTAGGTTACTTCAGATGAATCCAAGAGCTCTATATATGCCACGTGCTTGTCATAGTCTGAATCTCACTCTTTGTGATATGGCAAAATCATGTGGAAAAGCTGTTTCATTTATAGAATTATTCAACGCATATATGTCTTGTTTGCTAGTTCTACAAAAAGGTGGAGTGTCTTGCTTAAACATGTTCCTCGTTTAACTGTGAAATCATTGTCCAATACTCGTTGGGAGAGTCGAATCAAAAGTGTTACGACAATAAGATTTCAAGCTATGGAGTTAAGGTCTACTTTGCTTGAGTTACGTCATTCTTCTGAGGTTGAGCCTAAGGATAAAAGTGATGCAAAAAAATTATTTGACGCACTTGGCCACTTTGAGTTTCTAGTTGGTATGATCATCTGGTATGAGACTCTTTTTGCAGTAAATAAAGTTAGCAAGATGTTACAATCGCAAGCCATGTGTATTGACTCTACTTTGAAGCAAATACAAGGTATCAAAGTATATTTTCAGAATAACAGAGATGAGGGGTTTGCTGCTAGTTTGATCAATGCCAAAGGTATTGCAACTAAATTGGGTGTAGAGGCATTTTTTCCAGTTAATCGCCGTGCTACTAGGAAGAAACAATTTCATGAAAGTATTTGTGAAGAAGAAATTCTAGAAGCTGAGAAGGCTTTTCAGGTTAAATATTTTTTTGTTGTGGTTGATATGGCGATAACTTCTATGGAGGATAGATTTGAAGGACTCATGGTATTTAAAGATATATTTGGGTTTCTATTGGGCTCGAGCACCTTGAAGTCGCTAAATGATGATGAACTTCAAGAGGGCTGCACAAAATTTGCAAATACTTTCTCTCGTGCTGGTTCATGTGATGTTGAGGTATATGATCTTTTTTCTGAATTAAAGATGATGAGATTCACCTTGCCAAATGACGTAATGTCTGCTATGGAAATTTTCGAGCATGTCAGAGATGTCAGCCATCCATGATGTGTTCCATATCTCGTTGCGTCGCAAATGCCTAGAAGTGCCGGAGAAGACCGAAGTATTCAAGAACATCGATCACCGAGCTGTTGATATCAACAAAGACCTGACGTATCATGAAGTGCCCATCCGTATCCTAGAGGAAGCCTATAGAACTACCATGACCAGGAGTATCAAGTTTCTCAAGATTCAATGGAGCAACCATACCGAAGAAGAAGCCACTTGAGAGCGAGAAGATTACATTAGGACAAAGTTCCCAGATCTCTTTAGTTCCTAGTTTTCTTTCATAAATCTCGGGACGAGATTTTGTTTAAGGGGGGAAGGTTTGTAACATCCCAAAACTTAATCCAAGGTTAATCAAGATCAAATCTACCCAATTTAGGGTTAAAAAAAACTTTTCCATTTAAAATGATTAAGCATTCATATGTGTGTGCATTTAAATAGGAGTTGTTTTGAATTGCCATGTTTGAGTGATCCATTGATACATTGCAAATGTATCTATAATTTTTGATGTTCCATGCTTGGTTTTATCCACTTTCTTGTGTTTTGTTCCAACTTTGGAGTACTTTTCATATGATTTCTTGGACTAACCTATTAACAAGAGCCACAGTGCTAGCTGCCTGTTTTCTGCTGTTTTTGGTTCCAGGAAAGTCAGAAAATGAATATTCTTGGAATTGGACGGGACAAAAGCCAAAGTGCCTATTTTTCCGGAAGTCATCAGATGCCAGAGTACGAGACGGAGAAGGGCCAGGGGGGCACCACACCACCTGGCTGCGCGGCCCATCCTGGCCCGTGCCAGGGGGTGGTGAGGCTAGCCCTGGCACCCTCTCGGCCTCCCCTTCCGACTATCAGATGCCCTCGGGACGTAAACCCTAAGTACCCGATCAACAATCCACGAAAGATTCTGTAGCCACCGTCATCTCCATCCCTAGATCGGGAGGGATCTGAAGGTCTTCTCGGCACCCTACCGGAGAGGGTAATTCACCCTGGAGGCCTTCTTCATCACCATGCAAGCCTCCGGTGTGATCCGTCAGAAGTTCATCCTTGGACTACGGATCCATGTAGTAGCTATATGGCTGGTTCTCCTCCTTTGTGCTTTCATGTCTAGATATTGTGAGCTCCGTTCATGATCAAGATCATCTATTTGTAATTCTGCATGTTGTGTTTATGGGGATCCGATGGATATTGAGATGCTATTTCAGATTGATTATTGATTCTATCATGTCTTTATTATTTGTGATCTTGCATGCTTTCCGTTGTTAGTAGCTATCTTGGCCAAGTAGATGCTACCAACTCCAAGAGTTAGTATTTATGCTCGATAGTGGGTTCATGCCTCTGGTAATCTGCGGAAGTGACAGAAATCTCTAAGGTACTAGACGTGTTGTTGCTACTAGGTAGAAAACAACAATCCTTTGTTCATAGAACAATCGTATTGTTTACTTTACACGCAGTTCGTAAAGCAATAATCTGTTGCTTGCAACTTAAAACTGGAGGGGGTTCGGATGATAACCTGAAGGTGGATTATTAGTCATAGATGCAGTTGGATGGCGGTATATGTATAATGTTGTAATGCCTAATCAAGTCTCAAAGGAGTCAAGATGATTAGTATATGCATATATTGCTTTCTCGATGTTTGTCAATTGCCCCGCTATAATTTGTTCACCCAGCATGTTATCTATCTAAGGAGAGCCACCAGTAGTGAACTATGGATCCCGGTCCTTGTCTTTTACATTCAATCTACAATCTTTTACTGCTTTGTGTTTACTTTCTGCAAACTTTTACTTCTTTCCATTCTTTACGTTTAATCCTTTATTTTCCACAAAACACGGTGAGATTGACAACCTCATCGCAAGTTGGGGACAAAGTTCTGTGGTTGTGTTGTGTAGGTCTCCACGTTTCTACTAGCACCGGTGTTTCGCCCTGCCAAAGCTCATCTAGTAACACCTTTGGGGTGTTTCCTTGCTCCTACTGGTTCGATTAAACCTTGGTTTCATAACTGAGGGAAACTTGCTGTTGTGCTCATCATACCTTCCTCTTGGGGTTCCCAACGACCTCTACATCAACCATGCACCAACAATTTTCTAGGCGTCGTGCATTGAGCCATCAAGCATTTTTCCGGCGCTGTTGCCGGGGAACAAAGAAAAAGAAGCTCCCACGCCAACTACACACCATCAAAGATTTTTCTGGCACCGTTGCCGAGGAGTCAAGGACATCTTCACAAGGGGAGTCCCTCGTAACCAATCTCTTTACTTTGTTATTTTTTTTGCTTAGTTTGTTTTTTCTTTGTTTGCTTGTTTCTTTATCAAAAACACAAAAAAAATAGTTTTACTAGTTTGCTTTGTTTATTAAAAACACAAAAAAAATTAGTTCCTACTATAGTTGTTATTTTCATTGGTCTGTTATTGTCTTGCTTTATCATGCTTTCTATCAATGGTTGGTGATGGCTCTGTGTATGGCGCCCAGAAAAGTGCTGGAGCAATGATGATGTAGAGCTCGTTGGGAACCCCAAGAGGAAGGTATGATGAGCACAACATCAAGTTTCCCTCAGTTATGAAACCAAGGTTTAATCGAACCAGAAGGAGCAAGGAAACACCACAAAGGTGTTGCTAGCTGAGCCTTGGCAGGGCGCACTACCGATGCTAGTATCAACATGGAGACCTGCACAACATAACCACAGAAATCTATCCCCAACTTGCGATGAGGTTGTCAATCTCACCGTGTTTTGCTGAAAACAAAGGATTAAACGTATCGAATGGAAATAAGTGATAGTTTGAAGAAAGTAAACACAAAGCAGTAAACAGTTTATAGATTGTATGTAAAAGAAAGGATCGGGATCCATAGTTCACTAGAGGTGGCTCTCCTTAAGATAGATAACATGCTGGGTGAACAAATTACAGCGGGGCAATTGACAAACATCGAGAAAGCATACAAGCATATACTAATCATCTTGACTCCTTTGAGACTTGATTGGGCATTACAACATTATACATAGACCGCCATCCAACTGCATCTATGACTAATAATCCACCTTCAGGTTATCATCCGAACCCCCTCTAGTATTAAGTTGCAAGCAACATATTATTGCTTTACGAACTGTGTGTAAAGTAAACAATACGATTGTTCTATGAACAAAGGATTGGTGTTTTCTCCCTAGTAGCAACAACACATCTAGTACCTTAGAGATTTCTTTCACTTCCCCAGATTACCAGAGCCATGAACCAACTATCGAGCATAAATACTACCTCTTGGAGTTGCTAGCATCTACTTGGCCAAGATAGCTACTAACAACGGAAAGCATGCAAGATCACAAATAACAAAGACATGATAGAATCAATAATCAATCTGAAATAGCATCTCAATATCATTCGGATCCCCGCAAACACAACATGCAGAATTACAAATATATGATCTTGATCATGAACGGATCTCACAAGATCTAAACATGAAACCACAAAGGAGGAGAACTAGCCATCTAGCTACTACATGGATCTGTAGTCCAAGGATGAACTACTCTCGCATCACACCGAAGGCTTGCATGGTGATGAAGAAGGCCTCTAGGGTGAATTCCCCTCTCTGGCAGGGTGCCGGGAAGAGCTCAGATCCCTCCCGATCTAGGGATGGAGATGACGGCGGCTACAGACTCTTTCGTGCATTTTTGATCGGGTACTTAGGGTTTTCGTCCCGAGGGTAATATATAGGTGGAAGGAGAGGCCGAGGGGGTGCCGAGAGCGGCCACACCACCCCCTGGCGCGGGCCAGGCCTGGCCGCGTGGCCAGGTGGTGTGGTGGCCCCCTGGCCCCTCTCTGTCTCGTATTCTGGCACTTGATGACATCCGGAAAAATAGGCACTTTGGCTTTTGTCCCGTCCAATTCTGAGAATATTCATTTTCTGACTTTCCTGGAACCAGAAACAGCAGAAAACAGGCAGCTGGCACTATGGCTCTTGTTAATAGGTTAGTCCAAGCAATCATATGAAAAGTACTCCAAAGTTGGAAAAAACACAAGAAAGTGGATAAAACCAAGCATGGAACATCAAAAATTATAGATACATTTGCAATGTATCAACATACCCAAGCTTAACTCCTTCTCGTCCTCGAGTAGGTAAGTGATAAAAAGAAAGAATAATTTTTGAGGTGACATGCACCATCAAAGACTTCATCAAAGTATTTGTAAAATATTCAAAGCTAGGATCATAGTACTTCAATAATAAAATGAAAGACAAAGTTCTAGAAATAAGCAAAGAAACTATGATGCAACATGATAAGGCACAAACAAAAGATGCATGAATAACAATGCTTTGCAAGACGTTTGTTTGTTTCACATAGAGAAAACATAGCATAATAGTATTCAGCTTGTCCCTCAATAGAGTAGCAAATATAAATGCATAGGACACCTTCAAAGTTCATAAGAGTGAAAAGATACAATAGTTTAAAACAAGCAATATCAAAGTATGCATAAATCAACTAGTCTTGGGACAATGCACATAGAACTAAGAATGGCCACTATGCTCTCAAAGTAGGTGCATAATGATAGAAGGTAGAGACTCAATATAATGGTGGAAGAAAGGCCTTTGTAGAAGGAAGAAGGGATTCAAGTCTCATAAAGAGCTTCCAAAAATTATGGTACTTATAGCTTTCAGCTCCAATTTCCCCTATCATAAGCATCCTGAAGTGATTAAGGTTAAAGTGAACAAACTATGGTGTACATGCTTGACGAAGTATAAGTCAGAAATCTCATGTCCCTTGTATACGAGGGCCGCTCCTCATGCTACTCAAGTTTAGTCACCGGTAAGTTCTTGTCATCGTAAGTACATGTGTATCATAGAGAACCGCCAACGGGGTACCCCTTGCCCGATGATACGGAAGAATCCCCATATCAAAATGACAAGGCAAGCAGACAACGAGCATCTCAACATTCTTCTTATTTACCATGGGAATATGGTGCTTTTTTCTCTCTTTCCTCTTTTCATAGTATCTCTTTTTTTCTTTTTCTCTTTTTTTCTCAATATAGGACATTTTTTTATAAGAAGAATGCTCCATAGACAGCTCATTATGGTTATGCTACAGGTTTCCACCATGTCAGCATGGATTAAACCAGCGGCCCAGGCGTTTCTCTAACACATATACATAACTTGTTATGTGAAAATTAGTGATTAAAGCTCTCACAAACTTGATGGCACACTTTACTTTCTTGCACTTAATAAACTTGAACCATTGTGCTCACCTATGTTGCGTATATGCTTGCGCTTTGTAAGTTGTGAATTAGCAGAACCATGTTGGCACGGGGAACCCTTTCAACATTGCACTTGTACTTTGTACCAAGTTGATATCATGTTCTTTTGTCTATGGATGTCGTCGGTGTGAAATGAAAGGGGAGCTTGTAAGTCCATGGAGTTATGCATGTGTGTTAGAGAAACGTCTGGGCCGCTGGTCTAATCCATGCTGGCATGGTGGAAACCTGCAGCGTAACCATAACGAGTATCTATGAAGCATTCTTCTTATAAAAAAAGAGTCTGATATTAAGAAAAAGAGAAAAAGAAAAAAAAGATATTATGAAAATAGGAAAGAGAGAAAAAAGCACCATATTCCCATGGTAAATAAGAAGATTGCTGAGATGCTTGTTGTTTGCTTGCCTTGTCATTTTGATATGGGGATTCTTCCGTATCATCGGGCAAGGGGTACCCAGTTGGTGGTTCTCTATGATACACATATGCTTATGATGACAAGAACTTACCGGTGGATAAACTTGAGTAGCATGAGGAGTGGCCCTCGTATTCAAGGGACATGAGATTCTCAACTTACAACTTGTCAATGCATATCCTCATTTTTGATCACTTTAACCTTAATCACCTAAAGATGCCTATGATAGGGGCAATGAGAGCTGAAAGCTAGTAAGTATCATAATTTTTGGGAGCGGTTTATGAGACTTACAATCCCTGCTTCCCTCTTTGAAGGGCCTTTCTTTCACTTTGTAGTTAAGTCAGTAAACCTATTCCCTTCTATCTCAGCAAGTATTTTGAGTTGATGTGTTTCATTCATTCATATGTTGATTTATTCATTCATGTTTCTTATGTTCCTTGTTTTGCACATTGCTCTTATCCTGATGTTTACTACTTTGAAAGCTTTCATTGAAAAACCAGTTATTTGTGAATTCCAGCAAGTTATTAACTATTCTTCAACCAAGAGCTAAGATTGCCATTACCAATTATGATTCACTTTATGTATCTTTATTGTGTTTCCTTTACTTATTACAAGTTGAGTAATATAATAGTGAGTTATCTTCTATTATGATCTATGTATTTGATGAATGTGATGATTCTTGTCTGTATTCTTTTATCGACTCTTCACTTCATAAACCTGAGGCCATGTTTATTGAGCTCAGTGTTGCTTGGGGACAAGCGAAGTCTAAGCTTGGGGGGAGTTGATAAGTCCATTTTGCATAACTATTCTATGTGTTAATTCACCAATATTCATTTATATATTTCATATTGAGAGGTGATACTTATGTTATTTCATCTGTTTTTGCATGGTTGATGACTTTTGGAGCATGGACCGCTGTAGTCAGGATTCTGATGGAGAAGGTGCTGTTTGGAGGCAAAATTCGCGAAGATCAGAAAATCCAGGAAAATATAAGGAAAATCCTATTTCTCCAAAAGACTAAGGATGCCAGAAGACGGAGTGGAGATGGGCCACAGGAGGCCCATAGCACCCCATGGCGCGGGCAGCCCTAGGCCGCGCCAGGAGGTGGTGTGGCCACCCTGGCCCACTCCAGCCTCTCCCCTGTGGCGTATATCATCCTCCCGAAACCCTAAGACTCGGGGAGCGACCACATAAAGATTCCGCCGCCTCTGCGGGGCGAAAAACACCGAGAAAAGATCTCTCCGGCAGACAGATTTCTGCCAGGGGAATTCCTTCCCGGAGAGGGGAGATCATCGCCATCAAGACCACCATCAAGCTAGACTTCATCGGGATCATCATCAGCATCATCACCACCATCATCACCATCAGCACCCTCATCACCATCTCCATATTGCTGTAACAATTGCATTGAATCTTGCATAGTTCATAGGGGAAACTTTCCCGGTGTTGATTACTCTTTGTAGTTGATGCTATTGAGTGAACCATTGAATTATTGTTTATGTTCGGATTGTTATACATCATTATTCCATCTCTGATCATGATCCATATGATTTCTTGTGAATAGTTCGTTTTTTTCTTGAGGACATGGGAGAATTCTTGTTGTTAGTAGTGGAGTTGTGTTGAAAAAGATTCAATAGATTGTTATTTAAGTTGTGGTGTACTTATTCTAGTGGTGTCATGTGAACATCGACTACATGAAACTTCACCTATATGGGCCTAGGGGAATGCATTGTGTATTTGGCTACTAATCGTAGAGGTTGCCAGAGTGACAGAAACATGAACACCCATTAGGAAACCTTTGCACAAGGGATGTAAGGGTCTTAGAGTTTAAAGCTGTGGTTAGGTTTCTACCTTAATTACTTTCTTGTACTTACGGATGTTTGCAAGGGGTATAATCACAAGTATGTATTAGTATTGGATGGGGCGGTACATTAGCACAGGTTCACCCACACAACACTTAGCAAGCTAAAGAAAATTAATCATCTATATGAAGCGAAAGCACTTGACAGTCTTCCCATGTGTCCTCGAGAACATTTGGTCATCTTAAGTAATACAACCGGCTTATCCTTTGCTGCATAAAGGATTGGGCCACATGCTGCATTTATTCCTACTGTCTTTTGTTTACTCGTACTTTGTTTACTTGCTTTATCAAAAACCCCTAAAAATCCGTTTGCTAAGTATTTGCGGAGAATTCCTGATCCATACCACTAGCCAGCACCTTCTGCTCCTCGTTGGGTTCGACACTCTTACTTATTGAAAATACTGTGATACACCCCCTATACTTGTGGGTCATCAGTAAACACAAAGCAGTAAAAAGTTTATAGATTGTATGTAAAAGAAAGGACCAGGAACCATAGTTCACTAGAGGTGGCTCTCCTTAAGATAGATAACATGATGGGTGAATAAATTATAGCGGGGCAATTGATAAACATCGAGAAAGCATACAAGCATATACTAATCATCTTGACTCCTTTGAGACTTGATTGGGCATTACAACATTATACATAGACCGCCATCTGAAAGCATGCAAGATCACAAATAACAAAGACATGATAGAATCAATAATCAATCTGAAATAGCATCTCAATCTCCATAGGATCCCCGCAAACACAACATGCCGAATTAGAAATAGATGATCTTGATCATGAACGGAGCTCATGAGATATAAACATGAAAGCACAAAGGAGGAGAACCAGCCATCTAGCTACTACATGGATCCGTAGTCCAAGGATGAACTACTCACGCATCACACCGGAGGCTTGCACGGTGATGAAGAAGGCCTCTAGGGTGAATTCCCCTCTCCGGCAGGGTGCCGGGACGAGCTTCAGATCCCTCCCGATCTAGGGATGGAGATGACGGCGGCTACAGACTCTTTCATGGATTTTTGATCGGGTACTTAGGGTTTTCGTCCCGAGGGCAATATATAGGCAGAAGGAGAGGCCGAGGGGGTTCCGGAAGCAGCCACACCACCCCCTGGCGTGGGCCAGGCCTGGCCGCGCAGCCAGGTGGTGTGGTGGCCCCCTGGCCCCTCTCCGTCTCGTATTCTGGCAGTTGATGACATCCAGAAAAATTGGCACTTTGGCTTTTGTCCCGTCCAATTCCGAGAATATTCATTTTCTGACTTTCTCGGAACCAAAAACAGCAGAAAACAGGCAGCTGGCATAGTGGCTCTTGTTAATAGGTTAGTCCAAGAAATCATATGAAAAGTACTCCAAAGTTGGAAAAAAACACAAGAAAGTGGATAAAACCAAGCATGGAACATAAAAAATTATAGATACATTTGCAATGTATCAGTTGGTTTCTTTGAAACTGAATCTTATTGGCAAGGTGGGTTCACGGAAGAACAAAAATATTATTATAAGGAACACCACTTGTCACAAAAAGGGAAACTCTTATGGGAACAAATTGATAAATTGAATACAATTGCTAGAAACGTGTGCTCCATTTATAATGTGACTTATTGCATTGATAAATCTTGTTGCTGTAGGAGGTATAAACACCTCCCTTTTCAATGTGAGTATAATGATAATGTTACCATATCTTCTTATGTTAAAGGAAGTTATGACTTTTATGATGTGGAACAAATTGAAGAATTTATTGCTTGGAAGGGTGCATTTGAACTTGCTAGTTTGCTTGAAAATACTGATGATGCACCTTATAAATATGAGGTTTATGATATACTTAAATTTTGCTTTGATAATTACAAGGAAGAAAATGGCTATATTCTTGAATATCTTAATAGATGCTCTCCACCATCGGAAGAGACTAATGCCTTGCAGGAGCCTATAGAAGAAGAAATTGCTGAAACTAGAAGCTCATTGAATGAAAAAGAGGAGGAGAGTGATGATCAAGAGGAGGAAGAACGAATCTACCCATTTCCCACCTTCTAATGAGAGTAACTCTTTACCCCTTACAATATCTGATTGTCCCCCATGCTTACTAAAGGAGGATGAATGTTATGTTCCTGAGGATTCTTTTGAAAATGTTTATAATCAATCTCTAGTGTTTGTAGATCATGAAAAGCATGCTTTATGTGATAGTTATATTGTTGAGTTTATTCATGAGGCAACTAAAAATTATTATGAGAGAGGAAAATATGGTTGTAAAAGTTTTCATGGTACTGAAACACCTCTCTATTTGCTGAAAGTTTTGAAGTTACTCTCGTTTTATCTTCCTATGCATGTCACTTTGTTCTTTGTGAGTTTATTTGTGTATAAGATTCCTATGCATAGGAAGTGGGTTAGACTTAAATGTGTTTTGAATTTGCTTCTTGATGCTCTCTTTTCCTTCAATTCATATTTCTTGTGTGAGCATCTTCTCAAACTATCAAGCCTAACTCAAAGGCGTTAAAGAAAAGTACTTATTGTGAGATAACCCAAAAGTTTTAGGTGAGTCTTGGAAGTTATTACCTCTGTAATAACCTCTCCTTATCCTTTTTATTTTCTTTTTGTGCCAAGGGTAACCTCTAATGAGAGAGAAGTAATGATTGGGAAAGTTGCTGTCCCAAAACAGATTTCTGTGCTTCGCTGTAAAAAATCGTGTAACATCTCTGAACGTCTTTTTGAGGCCAGAAATTTTGTTCTTTTTCCCCAGGTTGTTATCTAACTTTCGTTAGTACAACACTTTTTGATTTGAGCAACAGAAGGTCTTCGAAAAATTCGTCTTTACCCGCTGGTCTATTTTGACAGATTTCTGCCATTTTCTGCATTTGCTTCTTGTTGGTTCCTTCTTGAGTTCTTTTGGAGAATTGAGCTTTTTTAGGGAAGTGCTAAAGTATCTAGTGTTTAATGGAAGTTTATTTTGTGTTAGAACTGAACCTTAAGACTTATTTATCTTGAGTGCACTAATGTTGCTAATGAGATTGTGGGAAGTATTGTATGAAGGAAAATTTTCAGGTGTACGGAAGGAATGAGTAATGAGATGAAGGATGGACTAAAGCTCAAGATTGGGGATGCCACATGTGTCACCCCAAGAAATATCCAAGAAGTTCAAGCATCAAATCTTGGAGATGCCAAAGGCATCCCCTTCTTCATCAATAAAAATTCCAGGTTTCTTCCAAACGCTTCATTTTTATTGTTTCATGCACAGTTGTGTTGTTCTTGGAGCGTCTTCTTTTTCGTTTCCATTTTGGTTTTTCGTTTGCTTGGTTTTCTTAGTTTTCTTAATAAATTGGTTGGACCCCCTCTTTCATACATTGGTTTGCAAATATTTTGGTTTGGTTTGGAAAAGAGTAGGAAAGTTCGTGCTTATGTGGTAAAAAGAGCTTGTTTTTGACTGTGGCCTATGCTTTGTCATGCCATGCTTCATATTGTTTTGGCTTTATGCTTAGCATTCTTTGTTGTAGCATGACTTGTTATAAACAATTGAGATTGCTTAATGTGCCTTGGATGAATCGTGCGTTGTTTTAGCATATCAAAGCATAGTATAGTGGTATTCTCCTTTGATGCTTTATTTGGGTTGACTTGGCACATGCTCACACCATGTTATGACTATCTCAAGTCACCATAGCCTTTATGATCCTTTAGTTTTCAGCTTGGAGTATCACTTTATGCTTTGATCAATGATGTTTTGTTGCTCTGCATTATTATGGCCATTATTGCTCTCTTAGTTTGTCGCTCCTAATGTTTTGCTAGCCTCCACAACAAAGTATGAGTTCCACTCATGCATCCAAATCCCTAAACCAAGTTATTCCAAAGAGTACACCATACCTACCTACTAGCTTACGCTATTCCAAGTATATTCATGCTTTTGTTTACCTTCCAAATTAAAACTTGTTATGAGAAAACTAGTGATTAAAGCTGTCACGAACATGATGGCACACTTTACTTTTCTTGCCCTTAATAAACTTGAACCATTGTGTCTTCTATGTTGTATATGCTTGCACATATTTGTTGGGGATTAGCAGAACCATGCTTTCATGGGGAACGCTTTCAACATTGCACTTGGTACTTGTACCTAGTTGATATCATGCTCTTTTGTATATGGATGTCGTCGGTGTGAAATGAAAGGGGAGCTTGTAAGTCCATGGAGTTATGTATATGTGTTAGAGAAACGCCTGGGTCGATGGTCTAATCCATGCTGACATGGTGGAAACCTACAGCGTAACCATAATGAGCTGTCTATGAAGCATTCTTCTTATAAAAAAAGAGTCCTATATTGAGAAAAAGAGAAAAAAAAGATACTATGAAAAGAGAAAAGAGAGAAAAAAGCACCATATTCCCATGGTAAATAAGATGATTGCTGAGATGCTCGTTGTCTGCTTGCCTTGTTATTTTGATATGGGGATCCTTCCGTATCACCAGGCAAGGGGTACCCCGTTGGCGGTTCTCTATGATACACATATACTTACAATAACAAGAACTTACCGGTGACTAAACTTGAGTAGCATGAGGAGCGGCCCTCATATACAAGGGACATGAGATCTCTGACTTATACTTCGTCAAGCATGTACACCATAGTTTGTTCACTTTAACCTTAATCACTTCAAGATGCTTATGATAGGGGCAATGAGAGCTGAAAGTTATAAGTGCCATAATTTTTGGAAGCTCTTTATGAGACTTGAATCCCTACTTCCTTTTATAAAAATTCCTTTCTTCCACCATTATATTGAGTCTCCACCTTCTATCTTTATGCACCTACTTTGAGAGCATAGTGGCCATTCTTAGTTCTATGTGCATTGTCCCAAGACTAGTTGATTGATGCATAACTTGATATTGCTTGTTTTAAACTATTTGTATCTAGTCACTCTTATGAACTTTTAAGGTGTCCTATGAATATATATTTGCTACTCTATTGAGGTACAAGCTGAATACTTTTATGCCATGTTTTCTTTATGTGAAACAAACAAACGTCTTGCAAAGCATTGTTATTCATGAATCTTTTGTTTGTGCCTTTTCATGTTGCATCATAGTTTCTTTGCTTATTGCTAGAACTTTGTCATTCATGTTATGATTGAACTACTATGATCCCAGCTTTGAATGTTTTACAAATACTTTGATCAAGTCTTTGATGGTGCATGTCAACTCAAAAATTATTCTTTCTTTTTATCACATACCTACTCGAGGATGAGCAGGAGTTAAGCTTGGGGATGTTGATACATTGCAAATGTATCTATAATTTTTGATGTTCCATGCTTGGTTTTATCCACTTTCTTGTGTTTTGTTCCAACTTTGGAGTACTTTTCATATGATTTCTTGGACTAACCTATTAACAAGAGCCACAGTGCCAGCTGCCTGTTTTCTGCTGTTTTTGGTTCTAGGAAAGTAAAAAAATGAATATTCTCGGAATTGGACGGGACAGAAGCCAAAGTGCCTATTTTTCGGAAGTCATCAGATGCCAGAGTACGAGACAGAGAGGGGCCAGGGGGCCACCACACCACCTGGCCGCGTGGCCCATCCTGGCCCGTGCCAGGGGGTGGTGTGGCTAGCCCTAGCACCCCCTCGGCCTCCCCTTCCGACTATAAAATGCCCTCGGGACGTAAACCCTAAGTACCCGATCAAAATTCCACGAAAGAGTATCTAGCCGCCGTTATCTCCATCCCTAGATCGGGAGGGATCTGAAGCTCTTCCCGGCACCCTACCGGAGAGGGGAATTCACCCTGCAGGCCTTCTTCATCACCATGCAAGGCTCCGGTGTGATGCGTGAGTAGTTCATCCTTGGACTACGGATCCATGTAGTAGCTAGATGGTTGGTTCTCCTCCTTTGTGCTTTCATGTCTAGATCTTGTGAGCTCCGTTCATGATCAAGATCATCTATTTGTAATTCTGCATGTTGTGTTTGTCGTGATCCGATGGATATTGAGATGCTATTTCAGATTGATTATTGATTCTATCATGTCTTTGTTATTTGTGATCTTGCATGCTTTCCGTTGTTAGTAGCTATCTTGGCCAAGTAGATGCTAGCAACTCCAAGAGTTAGTATTTATGCTCGATAGTGGGTTCATGCCTCTGGTAATCTGGGGAAGTGACAGACATCTCTAAGGTACTAGATGTGCTGTTGCTACCAGGGAGAAAGCAACAATCCTTTGTTCATAGAACAATCGTATTGTTTACTTTACACGCAGTTCGTAAAGCAATAATCTGTTGCTTGCAACTTAATTCTGGAGGGGGTTCGGATGATAACCTGAAGGTGGATTATTAGTCATAGATGCAGTTGGATGGCGGTCTATGTATAATGTTGTAATGCCCAATCAAGTCTCAAAGGAGTCAAGATGATTAGTATATGTATGTATTTATTTCTCGATGTTTGTCAATTGCCCGGCTGTAATTTGTTCACCCAGCATGTTATCTATCTAAGGAGAGCCACCTCTAGTGAACTATGGATCCCGGTCCTTGTCTTTTACATTCAATCTACAATCTTTTACTGCTTTGTGTTTACTTTCTGCAATCTTTTACTTCTTTCCATTCGATACGTTTAATCCTTTGTTTTCCACAAAACACGGTGAGACTGACAACCTCATCGCAAGATGGGGACAAAGTTCTATGGTTGTGTTCTGCAGGTCTCCATGTTGCTACTAGCACCGGTAGTGCGCCCTGTCAAAGCTCAGCTAGTAACACCTTTGGGGTGTTTCCTTGATCCTACTGGTTCGACTAAACCTTGGTTTCATAACTGAGGGAAACTTGTTGCTATGCTCATCATACCTTCCTCTTGGGGTTCCCAACGAGCTCTACATCAACCACGCACCAACACTTTTCTGGGCACCGTGTAGTGATCCATCATCCATTGGTTGTAAAATGATTCTAAGGTGAATTAAACATCGTCTAGATCATTTACAAACAAATCCCAATGAAAAACAAATCAAAAAGAATAAAATAAGCAAATGGACGTTTGTGCCATTTTAATCACCTAGCCTACTTTGGCTATTCCTAGAACTCAAATCTTAACATAAACAATTTTGGTTCTTTGCACCCCTAGTACAAGTAGTGATGTACCAAGGCCCACTTTGTTTCACCCTAAAAACTTTCAAACACTAAATTTAAATGACAATTGAAATTTGAATGTAGTTCATATGTATAGATCACACTTATTCAAAAACCACTCAAATGAACTCCACTTTCAAAACCCAAGCACACCTAGAAGCTCAAGCATAAGATACAACACTCTACCCAAAATTCAAACATTTTTCTCTTGCGGCCATTTGATCGAACAGGTTGTAGACAGAATCAAATTAGCCTAACTATTACTGTTTTTGATCAAATCTTGTCGAGCCATTTGGTGTGCATTGATCGCCCTTGTCTCCCCCAAGTCCAACCAGACCAAAACCAACCCTATCTCTAGCCCCTAGCGCCAGTGCCATGCCGCCCCGACGCCATGCTCGTCGGCCAACCTTGCCAACACCACAGCAGACCACCAGCCCCTCTCCGCCGCTCCAGGAAGCACGGCGTGACCTCACCGCCGCCCATGGTCCAACCCATGGCCACTGCTAACCCCTGGACCACTCCCCAGCCTCGCCGCCCTTTCTCTCTATGCGCAGCCAGAGCGCCCTCACTGCTAGCACGCCACAGACCCCGCCTCGACCACAGACTGCGCACGCCGCTCCGCCTCGACCCCAGCAACCCGCCAGACATGGCCGTGCACCGCCGCGCGACCCACAGTCGTCAAGCGCCGTGTCTAGCATCGCCTCTGTCTCCCAGAGCGCGCAACGCTCCCGACCACCTGCCACCGCCCCTAGCCGCGCCATTAAGCCGTAGAGCACCGCCAGGAGGCAAGCTACCATCCGCCTACGCCGCCCATGCCAATAGCGCCTTGTATCGTCGTCACCGACGATCTCGCTGTCGCCCCCTCGGTCCCCTCATCGAGCCTATATAAGGTGCCCTCCCCAGCACGAATTCCTCACACCACTCTCATCCACTCCCCCTCAGAACACTCCCAGAGCCCCACCGGAGCAAGTCGTAGCTCGTAGCGCCGGAATTTCACCGGAGTCTGCCGCGGAAGAAGGAGAAGGGCGCCGTTGATCCAGGCCATCCCCCGAGCCGCCGCCAGTACCAGGAGAACCTCTATCGCCATCCAATTCGTCTCCCCGCCTCACCGCACTAGCTGGAGCCCTGGTACGTCCCCAGTAGACCCCCACTGGCCGTTTAGGGTTCGGTCTCGCCAGCGACGAGTCCGTCGTCGACGACGACTGTGAACCGTTGATCTAGGTTCTAATCGTAGCGCACAGATCGCTAGATACCATTTTGGGTTTTAAGTATCGCTGACAAGTAGGACCAACCTGTCAGCCGCCCTCTGCGCCACGGAGTGCCATTGGGCCGGCCCATTTCCTTTCCCGCGTGACCCAGTTAATTCAAATATAGATTTTTCTATTTAGGTTTAAAATCAATTCTGTCCCTTAGTTTAAAAATTAATTTAGAGAGTTTTACAAATCGAAATTGAGTGATTCCAATTTTGTTAGAAAGCTACTGAAAAGATCTATCCAAGACCGTTGGATTTAATTCATTTAGAGTTAGAGATATCTCCTAGTAAAAATAACAAAACAGAAGCATTTGCAATTCAAACATTTTAATAAAATCAACCATAATAAATTTTGAGTTGATTCCAACTCTCAAAAATCACATTTAACCATACCTATCTGAATATGTAATAATATTAAGGTTTACATGCAGTGACTTTGGACTAGTACCAAAATAATGCTATATAGGCATTTCTAGTCACTTTAACACATTAATTATTAAACTTGAACTTGTTAAAATGTGATCCAACCCTTAAATCACATTCCCATATGTTAGAATATGTGGTGATGACATGTGTCCACATGATCCCATATTTTAATTGGAGAATATTAAATCTTAGTTAATTTCAATGAGTAGAAATTACTTTTCCCAAATAAAATAAATGAAACTATTTTCATTAAACCTTGTGATGCTTGTGATGATATTAGATCATCAAATGTGTGCCTTAGTGTGCTAAGTAGACTAGTTAAGTATTGTAGGGTGATTGTGTACCCCATATGTATTTATAGATGATAGTACCGACCAACCTGACGAGGAGGAGGAGTTCTACCAAGAGGAAGAAAACTTAAACCACTTCACTACCCAAGGCAAGCTATTGTTATCAAGATAGCACTAAGCAATCCATCATTAAAAATACAAGCTAACCCTTGTAAGCTAGATAACCTAAGCAAAGGCATTAGGCATGCTTTGGTTATACCACTTTGACTTATACCTATTCCAAGATTTAATTCCAAGCTTTACTTTCCTTTACTTTATCAAAGTCCTTTACTTGTTTTGAAGGTAGCATAAAGAGTATAAAACTTGACCTATCTAGATAACCTTAGATGTCATTCTATGGCATGAGATTGATCTTAGCATCCCACATTAGTGAACACTCTTAACTTAGTAGTATAGAGCTAAACTAAAACTTGAGCCACTTTAGATGGGAACACTTGGTGAAAATGAATTATGAAAACCTTGGAATGATGAGTCATTCTATTGAGATGTTTTGACATGTGGTGAGAATCACAAATGGTTTATGATGATGAAAATGTTGAGGCATGAGCCTTAACCCTTTTACAAAACTGATGGTTGGATTCGGATGCGATACCATTCCAAATTTACCGTACAACCACAATACCTGAATTGGGTAAGGCTTAGCCGGAAATTTATATGCATTAGTATTACTTCCCTCGCGGGAGAGGTTTGAGCTGAGGCTACCTCTCAATATTGTCCACCTATGCAGTGCCCAAGATGACAGATGGTCATGGTTGGGAGGCCATGCTCATAGGAGAGGTGCTTATACTAGGGTGTGTAAAGGGAAGGTTATGTTTGATTATCTACATGCTAAGTATGATCATTCAGGGTTATCCCTGACAGATGTATCGAATCGTTTGGTGAAAGTGTACCACCTGTGCAGAGTGTCAAACTATTCGAAAGCCATGTCCGCGGTTATGGACAGTTGGAGTGGCCATACTGTTTCGTTGTAACATATTTTCAAAATAACTTATTAAATGAATGATGAATCTTGACTTGACCACAACAGGGTTGTGACTATGACACTAACTTCCCAACTTAAGTGATTCTAGAACCTTATTTAATATTTCTTTGTTTCTGAACTCAGCTTAGGTTTCAAACTTAACTTTATAGTTAAACTTAGAGTTAGCATTTTACACTAGAACTATCTTACTTGTTAGTGGTAGTTTGCGAGTACTTCAAGAGTACTCATGGCTTTTGTCCCTGGCTATTCTCATGGCCAGACTATGAAGGAGACTACCAAGATGACGGTCAGCAGGACGGCTATGATAACTAGGACTATCTGCCTTCGTCAGCATTGCCTGTGCCCCTGAAGATGGACCCCACCGCTACGCTTATTATTTATTCTGCTGCTTGTTGTATTAAGACTGGATCATCAGATCCTTATTTGTGTAAGACCTTATTTATGGTTTGTAATGGATGATGTACTATGATATCCAATCTGTTATGTCTCGCAAAAATGGTAATCCTGGGATTGCGATGTATGCCATAACAGGCATCTAGGATTAAAAATCCAGGTGTTGAGAGAGCTGAGGCTACCTCTCAATGTTGTCCACCTATGAAGTGCCCATGATGACAGATGGTCATGGTTGGGAGGTCATGCTCATAGGAGAGGTGCTTATACTAGCGTGTGTAAAGGAAAGGTTATGTTTGATTATCTGCATGCTAAGTATGATGATTCAGGGTTATCCTTGACAGATGTATCGAATCTTGTGGTGAAAGTGTACCAGCTCTGTAGAGTGTCAAACTATTAGAATAGCCGCGTCCACGGTTATGGACAGTTGGAGTGGCCATACTGTTTCGTTGTCAGATATTTTCAAAATGACTTATGAAATCAATGATGTATCTTGACTTAACCACAATAGGGTTGCGACTATGACACTAGCTTCCCAACTTAAGTGATTCTAGAACCTTGTTTTATCTTTCTTTGTTTCAGAACTCAGCTTAGGTTTCAAACTTAACCTTATAGTTAAACTTAGAGTTAGCATTTACACTAGAACTACATACTTGTTAGTGGTAGTTTGCGAGTACTTAAAGAGTACTCATGGCTTTTGTCCCTGGCTATTCCCATGGCCATACTATGAAGGAGACTACCAAGATGAAGGACAGCAGGACGGCTATGATAACCAGGACTATCATCCATTGTCAGCATTGCATGTGCCCCTGAAGATGGACCCCACCGTTACGCTTATTATTTATTCCGCTACATGTTGTATTAAGAGTGGATCATGAGATCCTTATTTGTATAAGACCTTATTTATGGTTTGTAATGGATGATGTACTGTGATATCCAATCTGTTATGTCTTGCAAAAATGGTAATCCTAGGATTGCGAGGTATGGCATAACAGGCATCTGGGATTAAAAATCCGGGTGTTGACATTTCCACACCTCACCCATGCCATGCTATGTGATACCGTGCAATTGTGCATCATTTCATCATGGCATACCTTGCTTGCTTGTTCCATATGATTTATATAATTGTACAATGTATTTATTTTGACCCTTGTGTGTTTGGTTTTTGTCCGGATAGACACTGAGCAAGGAGAAAACCAGGAGCCTCAGGAGTATTACCCGTGTTCTTCTTATTCCGCAACTGAACTGCTAGGCAAAAAATTCTCCATGCTTGCATACATATAATACATATGCTTCTATTTTACTCTTGCATCATTGAGTCACGATTGCATTAAATTGAATCCCATGTATTGCATAGCCTTTACTTTAAACCCCATAGGAACTTGTACCTCAATCCCATGAGCCATTATTGCAGGAGTTGGTTGAGCCATGTGAGTCATATAATTACATGTGTAGGGTTTGTGCGAGTCTTTGGATAACCAGGTACCTAAAAAACTTAATGTGAGTAGTAATGGGATAACTAATGAAAGAGGCAACGGTGGGCATTATCTGCTATTTGGTTCTTTAAGCTCACTTGTGGCCCATAGGACCCCGCGTACTTGATAAGTCGCACTATCCACATACATGAGACTCTAGGGATCCCCCTTCGCCTAATCTTGATTCACACTTTATTTCTTGGGGCCACAAACTAGTTTGGGGATTTATTACTATCCTGTACTTATGCCATGGTTTACTTCTTTATTTCCGATTGCTCGTGGACCGCTTGTACTTTTTAGGAAACCCATGCCACGTTTATGTTGTATCGACAAGCCAGTCACACTTTTGGGTTCCTAGTCATTTACAACCACTGTCACAAACCCTTGGTCCATCTCGAAGCCGACCAACTTTGTTGCGGGTAGCTTATTGCGGTGCCCCCTGAAATAATTCATGAATCCTGTGAATGCATTGTCGTGAGGCCTCGTTGCATTTTATTTGGTTCCTCCCGAGGTTGATCGTGTGTGTGTTGCTATTTGTGCACCCCTGTAGGGTAAATCTTTCTGAAAGCCGTGTCCACGGTTATGGATGACTTGGAGCACAGTTTCTCGATCATAGACAAGCATAACTAAAGTACCACCTTTAATTTGACTAATACATGACTAGTAAATAGTGCAATACTCAAGGAATAGTTAATAAAAAATTGCCAACAGGTGGGATGTTCTTCCGCCTTCTCGTCGGTAAGCAACGAGGAGGGTGAACGATGCTTATTTATGTTACCTATATAACTGTTGTTACTAGTTAACGAGCGTCCATCCATATCGGTTTGGGCGGATGTGTAGCATGTCTTTATAGAACTTTGTAAATATTATCTTTCGCTGCAATTGCGTCACCCCATGTTGTTCCGTTTAGATCCGTTAAGACTTGCTGAGTACCCCTAGGGTCTCACACGATAAATATTTGGTTCATATGGATAGGTATACTCTCAGGAAGGCTACTGGGTTGAAGAGACTGATGATGGTGGCAACAACTGTCAGGTGTAGATATTCTAGGGATGGAGATTCATGAGATTTATGGGCGTGATGTGCTTATTTCCAGGGCATCTTATGCCAATTTGCTTCTTATCTGTACTCGGATCTTGTTTCCCGCTTCCGCTTGATACTCCAATGTGTGATGTATGATGATGTATCCTAAACTATTAGTACTATTGTTTTTAGATGGTGTGGCTCTAATGTCTATTGTATGTCGCTGACATACATACTCATTTTTTATGTTTTTTATAGCTCTACCTGTCGACTATGCCACTCGCTCTTGTCCCGGTGTTCTTGAAAGTGGGTGGGATGGTTGGCCGGTACCGTGCCTTGCTCCACGAGCTGGGCCTACTGTGTGTGGCTGCGTGACCCAATGGTAGTACGTCCTGTCCACTTTTGGTTTATCTAGGCTTGAGCTTAGAGTGTAGGATCCGAGGTATTACACTTTCCTTCAACTCAAGCCCTGCAAACACTATCTTTGGCAAAGGAAACATTTTCTTTTAGTCCAAGAATCTGGCCACCCTTGTGAAGGCTTTGCAAAGTTCTCATATTGACGTGGTCTAGACGGTGTTGCCATAACCAACCCGCGTCGGCCTTTCCAAATAGACACATCGAACCCACAGTGGTTTTCCTCGAAAAGTCTACCACATACAGGTCATTTTTGACATATCCATCAAAAGTGACCTTTAGAGACTTGCTCCACAAGAGTACCACTAAATCATCATCAATGAAAACTACAAATCCCATCTTACCAAGGGCACGAATAGAAAGTAAATTGTAACCAAGGATCTCAACAAGCATGACATCCACGAGTGAGATACCATGAGCAACCACAACCTTGCCAATACCCAATACCTTTGACTTCAATTTATCACCATAGGAGACGGTTATTTGACCATGATTAGGCCTCATGTAACATCCCAGTTTCGACAACCCTGATTAGTTGTCTAGAATGCAAAAATCAGGGGGAACAAAAACTTTTTCTAGTTCAGTGATGCAGTGTTTGCTTGTGTTTGTCCGTGCTTATGCACCTGATTGTTTAGCAGATGATATACTCCTTACCTCAACATCAGTTGGCAAAAGCTATTTAACAAAACTTCCTTGGCTCCTTTTTCATTTTTTTCAAATGTTCTAGCATTTCAAAACTTGAGCCAAAATGCCTTTGAAACCCTAACTATTTTAGTAGCTTCTATTGCCAAAATTATGGAGATCTATAATATATAATCTCCTTATGTTTTCAAGACAGAATTCAACTACTCTTACCTCTAGGTTTCTCTAAAACCTTTTATAAAATGTTTAAACTCTACTCTTGGTAGATGTACCAAGGACCTTACCTTGTTGAAAGTCCAACCTCTTCAAAATACCATCCTTACCTCAAGCTAGGCTTGATGGTAACGCTAGTAATAGCTTGAGTTACTTGTTAAGATGAATTGCCTTGATCTGCTATCTGATGAATTACCTTGTTCTGTTGTCTGACTAGTTTGCTTAGGAATTAGTATGAGCTACCCTAGGGTCTCATCATCAAGCATTTATATAATTAGTCTGAATGAGTTAACCAAGTTGGATCTTATCCCTAGCCTCTAGGTGATCCTCTAAAACCCTTAACTAGACCAATTCTGAAGTGACCCCTTCTAGAAGTTTCCAAGTCAATGAAGACCAATATAAAGCATGGATCTATTCTACTCAACCTACACTTCAACATCATCCACTTGATGATGCTTTGATACCTTGCAACCCATCAAGAACATCCCCACTCATATTCTAGTCAAAGTCTGGAAACTGTTTCAACATCACCTCTTTCAATGCCTCTCTTTCTCAACCCTTGTGAATTTTTTGGTAATGCACTTAACCCATCTTGTAAACCATCATAAGAACTACCAGGACGCACTCTTTAATTTGGATATATCACCATTTAAGCCTGTAACATCCCAAAACTTTAATCCAAGTGATCAAGATCCAATCCACCCAATTTAGGATTAACAAAACCTTTTTCTATTTAAAAATCTTTAAGCATTCATATGTGTGTGCATATAAAATAGGAGTTGTTTGAATTGCCATGTCTGAGTGATCCATTGATTGTAAAATGATTCTAAGGTGAATTAAACATCATCAAGATCATTCCTAAACAAATCCCAAAGAAAAAGAAATCAAAAAGAATAAAATAAGTAAATGGTCATTTGTGCCATTTTAATCACTTAGCCTACTTTGGCTATTCCTAGAACTCAAATCTTAACAGAAACAATTGTGGATCTTTGCACCCCTTGCTAGTACAAGTAGTGATGTACCAAGGCCCACTTTGTTTCATCCCAAAAACTTTCAAACACTAAATTTAATTGACATTTGAAAATTGAATGTAATTCATATGTATAGATCTCACTTATTCAAATACCACACAAATGAACTCCATTTTTAAATCCCAAGCACACCTAGATGCCTAAGCATAAGTTACATCACTCCACCAAAAATCTCCCAAAAATTCAGAACTTTTTCTCTTGTGGCCATTGTGTCAAACAGGTGGCAGACAGAAATCAAATGGCCTAACTATTACTGTTCTGGAGCTAATATTGTCGAGGCAATTGGGGTGCATTGATCAGCCTTGTCTCCCCCAAGTCCAACCAGACCAAAACCAACCCTATCTCTAGCCCCTGGCACCAGTGCCATGCCGCCCTGCCGCCATGCTCGTCGGCCAAGTGTGCACAAGGCGCAGGAGACCGCCAACCCCTCTCTGCCGCTCTAGGAAGTTAGGCGCCACCCACGGTCCACCCCTGGATGAACCCCAGCCCCTGGACCACCTCAGCATTGTGCTGCCCTTTCTCTCTGGATGCATCCAGAGCGCGCCAGAGCGCGATCGGCGCCAGCACGCAGCAGACCGCGCCTTGACGCCATATCACGCACGCCACTCCGCCTCGACCCCAGCATCCCGCCAGACACGGCCGTTGTAACATCCCAATTTATGCAACACTAATTAGTTGTCTAGAATGCAAAAATTAGGGGGAACAAAAACTTTTTCATGTTTAATGATGAAGTTTTTGCTTGTTGTTTGGATATGCTTATGCATATGAATGTGTATTAGATGATATACTCCCTTACCTTAACACCAGTTGAAAAAAGCTACTTCCCAAAACAGTCTTGGCTTACATTCCATATTCTCAAATGTTCTGGCATTTCAAAACCTAAACCAAGAAACCTTTGCAAACCAACTATTTTAGTAGCTTCTATTTCCCTAAACTATGGAGAGATATATAATATAATCTCCTTATGTTCTAGAGACAGAACCTTTAACTACTCTTACCCCTAGGATCTCCAAAACCTTTTTGTAAGCTTTTGAATTATACTCTTGGTAGAGATACCAAGGACCCTACCTTGTTCAAACTCCAACCATTTCAAAATAACCATCCTTATCTCAAGCTAAGCTGGGTGGTAACCCTAGTAGTAGTTGAATTGTTTGTAAGATGAGTTGCCTTGATCTGCTTCTTGAATTGTCTGCTTAGGAGATAGTATGAGATACTCTAGGAGCTCATCACTAGGATCAAGATGTTTCGAAATCATCCCACCCTAAGAAAGAATACAATCTGGATCTGATCCCTAGCTACTAGGTGATCATCTAAAACCCTTAACCAGACCAATTATGCAGTAATCCCTTCTAGAAGCTTCCAAGTCAATGAGGACCAATATCAAGCAAGGATAATTTATACTCAATCTACCCTTCAAAATCATCCACTTTATGATGCTTTGGTACCTTGAAATCAATCAAAAACATTCTCCCTTTCATTCTAGTCTGGAAAACTATTTCCAACATCACCTCTTTGAATGCCTCCCTTTCTCAACCCTTGTGCATTTTTCGAAATGTCACTGAACCATCTTGTGAACCATCCTAAAGACTACCACCCACTCTTGCCCTTGGTTAGATCATCCTCCAACCTAATAGTTCTTGATGGTTTTGCAGGCAAGAAAATAACTTTTCCTGCGAATCTAGTCGTCATCCCTACTTTGACAGAAGATCACACCATCATCCAACCTTCTATGGACCAACTCTTTGCATGGTTGTGTTATACTCATATAGGTCTATCAATACCTACTTCACTTGTTCCAAGTGGATCTTTGTGCTTCTTAAAACCACAAGGTTTTGAAGGCTAGTTGATAATCTGCTTTGGCAGGCTTATTTTATTCATAGTTTGAAATCAATTCTTGGTGAACTCAAGCAAGACCAAGCTCAAACCTCTGTACCATGTTGATGTTAATCACTTGGTCTATCCATCCATCTACCCCATGCCCCATGGGGAGAACTGAACTCCAAGATACAACCATGTTTTGATGGTATGAAATTAACATCACACTAGATCCTTAATCTAAGGTATTTCACCAAAATTAACTTGGATTCTCCAACCCTAAGGTTGCAAATGCTTTATACACCTGGTCTACACCCTCTACCTTGATCAACAATATTTATAAAATTTTATCCATAATTATTATGGCCGCAAATCTATTTAATTCCTTTAATAGACAAAATCCCCAAAACTTCATCCACAATGGAAAGTTTGGTTTTTGCCAAAACACTTCCTCAACTTTTGGCTCAATGGAGGTCCACATATCATACCCCGTCTACCCACTACAAAAATAAATATTTTTGAAGAATTTTATTATTTCTTTTTGCCTATTTTCTTAAATGGCAGAATTGGAATAATAAATGTTTTAAATACTTTTAAGCCCCAATAAATCTTGGGAAAATTCCCCTAAGTGTGTATTCACATTTAGGACCATCTCGAACTAAAAACCAACCTTGTCCAATGTAAATTTATCAAATGATCTTCTAGAAACTACTTCTGCAGTTTTTGAGTAAATGGATTTAAGTGGACCTTAAATCTTTAGAAAAATCTCAAATAATCCCTAGAGAGGTATATTGACCTCACCCATCTACCAGTACCATCTCTCCCACTCTTTCCAACATAAATAAAGGAACTCCTTCACAAGCATTCTTGTGATCAAAATAGCACAACCATCAAAACCTTGTACAAATACCCCATTAAACCCCATCAAATCTTCTCCACCAAGCTTGTATAGCACCCAACACTCGTCTCTGGTCGTGATCACTGTAGCACTTATTGTAGCAGCTTGTCCTCTAGTGCTTGGACACTAGGGCTTAACCTCATGTGAGTGTCTTGGCTTGCAAATCTCTTTACTCCTCTTGCAGCAGCCACCAGCTGGCCCTCTCTGCTCCTGCCGACCCAGAGCACCCTCACCTCTCACCCCTCACAGCCTCTTTCCACCAATGACTGCCCAGCACCCTCCCAAAGCTTGTCCATGGACTTGGTCCCTCCTACACCCTCCCCACTCGGGTTAAATACCCCCAGGCCACCCAGCTCTCCCATCTACCTCTCATTTGCCCCCAATCACTCCCACTGACCCCCACCCGAAACCCCCTCATCTCTCCTGCTCTGCCCTACTCGTGGGAGAAGAAAAAAATAGCCTCTCGGCCATTGATAGAAAGAAGGGGAAGACCTCCTCTCTCTTGTTCATCTCCCCCCGCATGTTACAGTAGGATGATCCCGTCTTTCCTCTCTATCTAATCCTTCTTTTCTTATGGCCAGAGACCACCCCTAGCATCGCCGCCGTCGAGCTCCACCGAGCTCCCCTCAGGCACCTCAACGCGAGCCCGTTCCAACCGTCCAGGGCACCTGCTACGCCCACCGGCCGCTTCGCCGCGACCTCCGCTCCCGCCCGACCCCTTCTACCCCGACAGGAGGGCGCCCCTGAGCAAGCTCCGACGAGCTCTCGCAGCGTCCGCTGCAAACGTTTCTGCGTGAGCCCCCTCCCTTTGTCGAAGCCCACCTTGCCGCCCCTCGCTGGGACCGCCGCGGAGCACCGCTCCACCTCCGCCACCCCCCGGCTCCTCCCCGCCCCTCTGGTGAGCCCCTGCACCGTTTCTCTCCCCAGCTAGGGTTAGCTATGCGCCGCCCCGGAGATAGGAAGACGACGACTTGGCACCGTCGATTCGCCCTTTAATCCGACGGCCCAGGCGCCTCGGTACCTCTTCGCCGCTCCGCACCACTAACCGGCAGGATCCACCCGTCGGGTTCGAAACTCATCCTCCCGCGCATAGCCTCGCCCCGAATGGCCGGATTTGCTCTGAGCGGCCTAGTTCGGCTGGCTTTCCGGCCTGGCACTGCCCTTTTCCTTTTCTTTTTAGTAGCTCTCTAAATCCTAGAAATTTGACTCTTTAGATTAAATCATTTCAAAAATACAAATCAACCTCAAACTACCAGATCTAAATTCTTACATGTTCTATGGAGTATTCCCTACCACCCAGAGCTAGTCTCATACCAATATCTATCTTAGTGTTTTGCTAGATTTAAATATACTAAAATGTGTCATTTACACTAAATAATTTCCTCACTGAGCTACCCAACTCCAATTGGAGTAAAACCAACTTCCTCCGAAAGGTATTAGAAGTACCTATCCCTAGACCTTGGTCTCATGCCAAGGTGAACAGTAGCTTGCCTTTGGCAAAAATAACCAAAAACACCCTTTATATGACCTTAGAAAATTCCCTAGACCAAATCATGAGTCCAATTGACCCAAGTCAAATTATCCTGGATGTGTTACACCACTACCTTGGATATTTTTCTGTTTATTGAGCCTTGGATATTTTTCTGTTTATTAAACTATTCTGTGCATGGTTTATTCATCTCTAAATTCACTGCAGCAGTTATACAGCTCCAAAAAGATTGATTCCAATTTCTATATAAAGGTATTCCAAATACCTACAATATGTCTTTGGAATCAAATTAAGAGCTTCTGTAGATTTAATTTGGTGAAGAAGACAAAACAACTCCAGATCTGCTTTTGGGAATTTCCTGAGGGCGTTCTGGTAAATTATTTGGCATGATTCCAACTCTCAGTGAGCAAGTACATCAAGCCCTACCTAACCACCCAAGGAAATAATTTTTGGAGCTCCAGAACTTTTCTGGTAAATTATCCCCTAAAACTACAAGTTAATTCACTAGAAAAATCATAACTAAATAAAGAAAAGTGATAAAATAGTGACACCACTTTTGATGGCCTTGTTATTTAAATACATATCTTTAGATATCATTTGTGTATATTGATATCATACAGAACCAATCCTTAGCCCAAAACCCCTCTTAGGTATTTCCTAGACTATAAATCCTAAGGGGGTTTTCTTCCATGTTTCCAAGACAAGGCCAATCTTATTAATTCCATTCTTCCTGAGACCTACTGATTTGTAAACTTGTTTTGCTCATTGCTTGTTGTATGTATTGTTGCTTGTATACCCTGTGTTGATTGTGCTCTTGCTAGTTTGCATGTGTGCTCCCTGACGACGATAGTTGCGATAATATCGAAGAGCAGAAGAAAATGGTTATTATTGTTTATTATTGGGTATTCTAAGAAGAAGTCTAGGGACATATTGCCATATTGCTGATCCTCAGGCAAGCCACCTTCTTTCTCATAAGCCTTGTCCTACTGTTTTACTTATGCATATTTTATCTTTTGTTTATTAAAAACTGCACTATTTTACTATTTGTTGATGTATATATGGTGGTGGTTTGGCTCCTCCGAACTATTACACTTTGGTACTACTAAGTATGATCCCCTTGACGATACCTACTTGTCCCTAGTGTGGTAGATGGTGTAATACATCATACCCCTTTGGAGACCCCGATTTAGCCGAAGCAAAGCTAGAGGATGGGAAGACCCCGAAAAAAGTTTAACCAAATGTTTTATTATAAAACCTTGGTGAGGTGGGACCTCCCAAGAGATTTTGAGAAAGAAAAAGGTTTCGTTTTACAAACTGCTGAAGGAAAGATGGAGGAAAAAGGTTTACGAAAATGCACCCAGTTCTTTGCAGTTTTGCTAGAACAATTAACCCTGTGCAACCACATTACTCTTGAAATGGGACAGGGCTGGATTTGATGTTTGTCTATTCTGGTATAAGATGCCTTGCAACTACTACAGGGGATGAAAATCCCTGGAGGGTGGGCCTTCTCCAGACAAACAGTCCATGTGAGACATGACCGGGAGAAGGAACGAAGGGTCTACAGACCTCCACGTGTTACTATGAGCCCCTCATTGAAAGCGTGCACGTGGGACGTGCAATATGCGCTCCGGTTGGTCCTCGGTACCCGATATCCCGGTGTTGAGGGGAACAACACTCATAGGGTAGGCACTTATATTGGAGTTGGCATCCAGAGAATCTTGATCGGTTACTCGACCCACGATCGGTGAAGATCAGGGTAGTGTACCCGGATGGTGTGGGTAAAGTGTACAACCTCTAGAGAGTGTAAATCTATTCGAATAGCCGTCTCCGTGGTGATGGACGGTTGGGAAGGTTGCTGTAGAGCGGTGCTGGTTTTGTTTTCAAAAAGGATTTTCAGAAAAGCAAAGGCTTTGAAAATATTTTGACCATGGGATGGTAAAGGAGGAAGGTTTTGACCATGGGATGGTCAGAAAGGAATGAAAGTAGTTTGGTCGTGGGACGACCTGAAGACGGGAACAAATGGGTGACCCAGTCCTGATGTTTTCCAAAACTTTTCAAAAAGGTTTCCAAAAGGTTTATAAAGGTTATCAAAAGAGATATGTAGAGGCTATATCTACAAGAGAAACTAATTGAGAAAAGAACTTCTCTTGGAACCCTCCTACTACCACAGCCATAATGCATATCCTCTTGTTATTACTATTATCTTAAGGTGGTTTGCGAGTATATTCAAAGTACTCACTTGCATTGTCCCTGGATATTAAGTTGGTCAGATATCAAGAAGAGGTGAAGTGGATGACTATGCAAGCTAGGACGTTCTCCCAGTCAGTTGCCTGTAGGCTACGGCATGGATCGGGCTCTACGCTTGATGAAGTTCCGCTGATGTTTATTGATGTAGCCATAACGGCATTTATGTAAGTCTTGTAATTCAGTATGTCTCGGATGTTGTAATGATACTTGTCGGTTATGTCCCATGACTAACTGATCATGGAATCATGGTTGTATGCATAACAGGGATTCTCAGAGGATTAATCCGGGGGCCACACAGCTGTGCACCGTCGCGCGACCCAGAGTCGCCATGCTTGCCGTCGAGCACCGCCTCTGTCTCCCAGAGCGCGGGAATCCACCGACCAAAAGCCATGGCCCCTAGCATCGCCATTATGCCGTAGAGCACCGCCAGGGAACCGCCCACCGTCCGCCTACCTCGCCCACGCCGGTAGCCCCTATGCCGCCCTCGTTGGAGATGCCTGCCTAGACCCGTCGGTCCCCTCATCGCGCCTATATAAGCAGGCCTCCCCAGCATGAATTCCTCACACTCTCACACTCCCCTCTCACCCCTAGTCTTTCCCCACCTCTCACCGGAGCAGCTCGAGCCGCCGTTCGCCGGAATTTCACCGGAGGAGTCCACTTCAGAGGAGGAGAAGCTGCCATCGATTCCGTCCACCGCAGCCCCTGCCGCGACCTCGCATGAGACCGCTGTCGCCGTATAGTTCGATTGCCCGCCTCGCCGCACTAGCTGGAGTCCTAGAACGTCCCCAGTAGACCCCCACCGGCTGTTTAGGGTTCGGTCTCGCCGGCGACGAGTCCGTGTCGATAACGACTGTGAGCCGTTGATCCGCGTTATAATCGTGTGGCCCAGATCGCTTGATACCGTTTTGGGTTTTATGTGTCGCTGACAAGAAGGACCAACCTGCCAGCCGCCCTCTACGCCGCTGAGCGTCACTGGGCTGGCCCATTTCATTTCCCGCGCTGACCCAGTAATTCAAATAAGGTTTTTCTATTTAGACTTAGAATCAATTTTGTCCCATAGTTCAAAAATCAATTCAGGAAGATTTACTGAACCAAATCGAGTGACTCCAATTTTGATAGAAAGCTACTGAAAAGATCTATCTAGGCCCGTTGGATTTAATTCATTTAGAGTTAGAGATCTCTCCTAGTAAAAATAACAATACAGAAGCTTTTGCACATTCAATCATTTTTCTAAAATCAACCATAATAGCTTTTGAGTTGATTCCAACTCTCAAAAATCACATTTAACCATACCTATCTGATTATGTAATAGTATTAATGTTGACATGCAGTGACTTTGCACTAGTCCCAAAATAATGCTATATAGGCATTTCTAGTCTCTTTAAATCATTAATTATTAAACTTAAACTTATTAAGATGTGATCCAACCCTTAAATAACATTCCCATATGTTTGAATATGTGGTGATGACATGTGTCCACATGATCCCATATTTTAATTGGAGAATATTAAATCTTAGTTAATTTCAATGAGTAGAAATTACCTTTTCTCAAATAAAAAGAATGAGGCTAGTTAATTCAACCTTGTGATGCTTGTGATTATAATAGATCATCAAATGTGTGCCTTAGTGTGCTAAGCAGACTAGTTAAGCATGGTTTGGTGATTGTGTACTCCGTATGTATTTATAGACGATAGTACCGATCAAGCTTACGAGGAAGAAGAGTTCTACGCAGAGGAGGAGGAAGAAAACATCAACCACTGCACTACCCAAGGCAAGCTAACACTTCGAAGTATTATACTAGCAAGCCATCATTAACAATGCAAGCTAACCCTTGCAATCTAGATAACCTAAGCAAATGCATTAGGCATGCTTTGGTTATACCACTTTGACTTATATCTATTCCAAGTATTATGTACAAACTTTACTTCCTTTACTTTACCAAAGTCCTTTACTAGTTTAAAGGTAGCATAAAGAGTCTAAAACTTGACCTATCTAGTTAGACATAGATGTCATTCTATGGCATGAGATTGATATTAGCATCCCACTTTAGTGAACACTCTTAACTTAGTAGTTTAGAGCTAAGGTAAAACTTGATTCACTTAGATGGGAATACTTGGCGAAAAGGATTTGTGAAAACCTTGGAATGATGAGTCATTCTATTGAGATGTTTTGACATGTTTTGAGAAACACAAATGGCTTATGATGATGAAAATGTTGAGGCATGAGCCTTAACCCTTTTACAAAACTAATGGTTGGGTTCGGATGCGATACCATTCCAATTTTACCGTACAGCCACAATACCTGAATTGGGTAAGGCTTAGCCGGAAGTTTATATGCATTAGTATTAGTTCCCTCGCGGGAGAGGTTTGAGATGAGGCTACCTCTCAATGTTGTCCACCTATGGAGTGCCAAGATGACAGATGGTCATGGCTGGGAGGCCAAGCTCATAGGAGAGGTCCTTATACTAGGGTGTGTAAGGGAAATGTTATGTTTGAGTATCTTCATACTAAGTATGATGATTCAGGGTTATCCCTGACAGATGTATCGTATCTTGTGGTGAAAGTGTACCACCTCTGCAGGGTGTCAAACTATTCGAATAGCCGCGTCCGCGGTTATGGACAATTGGAGTGGTCATATTGTTCCGTTGTCAGATGTTTTCAAAACAACTTATGAAATGAATTGTGACATGACTTGACCACAACAAAGTTGTGATTATGATGATTAAGTTCCGACTTAAGTGTTTTCAAAACTTCTTTTATCTTTCTTTGTTTCTGAACTCAGCTTAGGTTTCAAACTTTACTTTATAAATAAACTTAGAGTTAGCATTTACACTAGAACTAGACTACTTGTTAGGGGTAGTTTGCGAGTACTTGAAGAGTACTCATGGATTTTGTCCCTGGCTATTCCTATGGCCAGACTATGAAGGAGATTACCAAGATGAAGGATAGTAGGACCCCTATGATAACTAGGACTATCTTCCATCGTCAGCATTGATTGTGACTCTGGAGATGGACCCCACCGCTATGCTATTTATTCCGCTAGTTGATTGTACTAATACTGGATCATGAGATCCTTATTTGTGTAAGAACTTATTTATGGTTTGTAATGGATGATGTACTGCGATATCCAATATGTTATGTCTCGCAAAAATGGTAATCCTGGGATTGCGAGGTATGGCATAACAGGCATCTGGGATTAAAAATCTGGGTGTTGACAAGTTGGTATCAGAGCCATCCTGACCATAGGAGACCCTAGTTAGAATGTACATCCGAACAAAAACTTAGTTTCAAAAACCAAAGCGAGTATTTCTGAAAACTATTTCCTCTCTTACCTTGGGAATTCTTTCTCTCAAAAAAATCATGTTCCTCCAAATTCTTATATTACTACATAAAAATTTGACACACTTGATCACTTCACTAACTTTCTCATCATAAATTCTTATAGATGGAAGCTCAATACAGCAAGTTCTACCAGTTGGGCAACGGAGGCCAACTGATCTTCGAGAGGGATTTGGATGCACTGTCTGAGTTCTTGGAGTGTCCTCACCCGGAATTCCTTGGAGCTCAACTCTCGGGTCCAATAGGAGGAGATTTACAATGGCTAGTGACTGCTGATTTTCGAGGCAAGATAGAAGCACCAGTATCTGGGAGGATTCAGTTCTCCATGAGAGAGAACAACTGGCTAGATGGATTAACCAGGGCAATGCATGAAGCTCTTGCACGTCTGTGTGCCCTCAGTGTCAACCTAATCCAAGGAACCCGCTTTGTTCACTATGCAAGGTGTGATTCCATGGGAATGCCGCTAGAGATGCCAAGTCACCCAATACTGAAGCGTCAAGTGGAGAACCTTGACTTCCTACTGTACGATAGACAAAAGGAGTTGGACAATGCAAGAGAGCTCGCCAACCACAACCTCACTATTACTGCCTAGAAGGCCTAGACTTCATCACTACTAGTCCAGGATCGTTAGTCTCTGCATCGTCAACGCACCAAGAAGGATCGCACCATCGACCGTCTTTGCAAGAAGGTGGCCGACCTCGAGAAGACCATCAAGGAGCAAGAAGCTCATATTGCCGTAAATGAAGAAGAAGAGGAAGGTGAAGATATCCAAGGGGATATTGACTCCTACCTCAGCAATGATGATGACTTCCTGGAGGAAGATGCCATGGACTTCTACACCGACGATGATGACTCTGACTTCATCGATGATGAGTAGATGCACTAGAGCACTGTCATAGCATGAGGAGTATTGGTCCCATTGTATCGTAGCTTACATCATGGTTCTTAAAACCATTTGTCTTCCCTTTGATGTTGTGGTGTGTGTGTGTGTGTTTGTATCGTGTGCTTTGTTTGAAGGAATGAAAAGAAGTTAGTTGCAAAAATCTAAGTCAAACTCAAAGTTTTATCTTTGAAATCAAAAACCTTGAACCTTAGAACTTTCCCTCTTACCCCTTTATCTACCTCAATCTTTAGATGACTCGTGGAAACCAATGAGGGAGCAGCTCATCGCAAGACCCAATGTTGTAGATCCTGCAGAATCTCATTGTAGACCGGGAAGCAAGCAGGACAGAGCGCCAAGCTAATCTAGCAACACTACAGCAAATCGCCCAGATGGCTCTCAACAACCAGAACCATGGAAATCAGGATCATCATGGATCCAAACTCAAGAACTTCCAGAATACAAATCCCCTAATCTTTAGTACTTTAGAGAACCCACTGGATGCTGATGACTGGTTGCAGACAATGGAAAATAACTTAAAAGTAGCTGGAGTAGATGCCAATGAGAAGGTTCTTTTTGCCACCCACTATCTGGTAGGAGATGCAAGAGCATGGTGGAACAATATCCGCACAATGAACCATGGTCAAGTGATGACATGGGAAGCCTTCAAAATCAAGTTCAGCCGCACCCACGTGTCGCATGGTCATGAGGGATGAATTCTGAGAGTTGAAGCAAGGCAGAATGACTATGGTGGAGTACCTTGATAGATTCCTGTCCCTTGCCGGGTATGCACCTGATGAGGTCAACACGGAGGCCAAGAAGAAGGAGAGATTCTTGAACGGACTGCATGATGAGATGCAGATTGTCCTCGTCAACATCCGCTTCAAGGATCTCGAAGAGCTAGTCGACTCTGCCATTCATATGGAAGAGAATCTCAACTAGGCAAAGGACAACCGCAAACGTCGTATGATCCAACAAGCTGGATCCAACAGTCACCAGAAGTACCGTCCCAAACCATCAGCAGGATATGCACCGAGGAATAACCAACCTCCAATGTCTCGCCCAAGCTACCCCAGCTGTAGCGGAGGAAATGTGAAGTCCGGAGGAAACAACAATCACCCCGGCAACACCAGCAATTTCAACCGTGCCCCTCCCAAGAGCAACAACAACAACAACCACAATAATAACAACACTGCACCCTGAACTGGAAGAAATGTTGTGCATGTGGCAGCGAAAGACAAGTCTCAGATCACTTGTTTCGAGTGTGGAGTGAAGGGCCACTATTCTAATGATTGCCCCAAGAAGATTGCCGCCACTTCCAATGTGAATTCCCCAGCTCAACAGCAACATCGTGTTCAACCAGGACGAAGTTTCGCCCTAGGGAACCCTCACAACTGCAATGGCCGTATCTTTCACATGAACGTCAAAGAAGACCAAGAAGCGCCAGATGTAGTGCTGGGTATGTTTTCTATCAACTCAGTTTTAGCAAGAGTATTGTTTGATTCGGGAGCATCCCACTCATTTGTCACCGAAGAATTTGCATGGACTAGTAAGATTCACCCAACCAACTTGAAGCATGTCATGATAGTTCAAACCCTGGTTCAACTACAAAAGCTAGAAAAATTTGCAAAGTTGTGCCTATCAGAATACATGGGATAGATTTTTATGCCCACCTAATAGTACTTGGAACCAAAGGTTTGTAAGTAGTACTAGGAATGAATTGGATGTCAAAGCATAGAGGATTGATTGACTGTGCCAAGAAAGCCATCACCATGACCAGTAGCTCTGGAGTCTCAGTAGAGCATATATCTGAAACCTTGCCCCGTCAATTCAAGTGTAACAAAAGACTAGCCCTGCCTACCATTGACTAAGTCAGAGTAGTCTGTGAATACCCGACGTATTCCCATATGAATTGCCCGGTATGCCCCCGGATAGGGATATTGAGTTCATTATTGAACTAATCCTCGGAACCGGACCCATAACCCAAGGACCCTATAGCATGAAACCCTCAGAGTTAGTAGAATTGAAGAAGCGGTTGGATGCTATGTTGGCAATAGGCTTGATTCAACCAAGCGCATCGCCATGGAGATCGCCAGTGTTATTTGTCAACAAGAAAGATGGAAGCAACCGCCTGTGCACCGATTACAGGAAGTTGAATGATGTCACCGTTAAAAACAAGTACCCATTGCCAAAGATAGAGGACCTATTTGATCAGTTGACTGGAGCGAATGTATTCTGAAAGATTGATCTTAGGACTAGTTATCACCAACTTAAGATTCGTGCAACGGATATTGCAGAGACCGCCTTTACTACTCGTTATGGTTTATACGAGTATACGGTCATGTCTTTTGGATTAACCAATGCCCCTGCTTATTTCATGAATCTCACGAATAAGATCTTTATGAATTTTCTAGATAAGTTTGTCGTTGTGTTCATCGATGATATCCTTATCTACTCCAAGTCAGAAGCAGAGCATGAGCAACATCTGAGAATCATCCTTAAAACCCTCAGAGAGCATCAGTTGTATGCTAAGTTCAGCAAGTGTGAGTTCTAGCTGAAAGAAGTAGGATTCCTAGGACATATTGTTTCTGCCGGAGGAGTCGTTGTTGATCCCGCTAAGATCAAAGATGTCGAAGAATGGGATGTCCCAACCACTCAAACCCAAGTTCGTGCATTTCTCGGATTAGCGGGATACTACCGCAAGTTCGTCAAAGGATTTTCAAGCATCGCCCGATCTATGACCCAATTGTTGAAGAAGGACAAGAAGTTCGAATGGACCGACAAGTGTGAAGCCAGTTTCCAAGAGCTCAAGAAGAGATTGATTTCAGACCCAATATTGATTATGCCAGATATCAAGAAGCCGTTTGATGTGTAATGTGATGCATCCAAGATTGGTCTCGGATGTGTACTGATGCAAGAAGTCATCGCTTATCTATCTCGACAACTGAAGCAGCATGAGCAGAACTATCCGACCCATGATCTTGAGTTAGCAGCCGTAGTGTTGGCATTGAAGACATGGCATCATTATCTGATGGGTAATCGCTATGAGATTTACTTAGATCACAAAAGCTTGAATTATATTTTCACTTAGAAGGAGCTGAATATGAGGCAAAGGAGATGGATAGAGTTAATCAAGGATTATGACCTTGACATTCACTATCACCCCAGCAAAGCCAATGTGGTAGCGGATGCTCTTAGCAGATTGTCGTGTAGGCTAAACTCCATGATCAAGGAGAAGCAGCCAAGTTTGTGTGTTATTTTCCAAAAACAGAGTCATTGCATGTGTGTTAGTTTCCTAAACCACATATGGATCAACCAATGTAATTGCATGTGTGTTCTTTTCACAAAGCACATATGGATCCACCAGTGTCATTGCATGTGTGTTCTTTACATAAACCACATATGGATCCACCGGTGTCAGTGCATGTCTATTCTTTTCATAAACCACATGGTCCACCAGAGTCATTGCATGTGTGTTCTTTTCATAAACCACATGGATCCAACACTGTCATTGCATGTTTGTTATTTCCATAAACCACAACTAGAGTCATTGGATGTGTGTTATTGTCTTAAACCACATCGATCCACTAGAGTTCATTGCATGTGTGTTCTTCTCATAAACCACATGGATCAACTAGAGTCATTTCATGTGTATTCTTTTCACAAACCACATATGGATCCACTAGAGTCATTGCATGTTTGTTCTTTTCATAAACCACATATGTATTGACCAGAGTCATTGCATGTGTGTTCTTTCCATAAACCGCATGGATCCACTAGAGTCATTACATATGTGTTCTTTTCACGAACCACACATGGATCCACTATTGTCATTGAATGTGTGTTCTTTTCACAAACCACATATGGATCCACCAGTGTCATTGCATGTGTGTTCTTTTCATTAACCACATATGGATCCCCTAGTGTCATTGCATGTGTGTTCTTTTCATAAACCACATATGGATCCACCAGTGTCATTGCATGTCTATTATTCTCATTAACCACATGGATCCACTAGAGTCATTGCATGTGTGTTCTTTTCATAAACCACATGGATCCACTAGTGTCATTGCATGTGTGTTCTTTTCATAAACCACAACTAGAGTCATTGGATGTCTGTTATTCACTACAAGGATATGGGCAGTTCATGACAATCTGATATCATCGTAGATGAGGGCCAAAACATCGTAGATGGCCATCCGCAATGAATTCTGTGATGAAAAAATAGGTCACAGACTTCACGTCTTAATTCAATCCTTGATGTTTTTTCTGTCTGAAAACGTCTCGGCCCGTCCGTGACGTTCCTCCAAGTTCATCACGGCAAACTGGACAGGCCTGGTCTGTCATGACGTTTTTATTTCTTCATGGACGATGCCATGTGGCGGACGGCACCGCGAACTGCCGTCAGCAACGTTTGTTGACGTCATTGTTCGCCGTGTACGACGCCATCTACTCCCTGACTTTTTTCGTCACGGCCTGATTCCGCTAGCGCCATTTGCTGACGTCATCCTTTCATTTGCTTATGTCATCCTTCCCATTTCACCGTGCTGGCGGAGACGAATTTTTTTTTCGTCACGGCAATAAGCCGGCCTGCTTACGCATGGCCGATCGTCAGGGTGACAGGTGGACCAATAGGAGGGAAACACGTGGTCCAACTGTAGCACGAAGCATGTACCAATGTGAGTTGGACACATATCTCCAATGCATGACGAACACAATTCGTTAGGGCAGAAGAGATGACGTTCCTGTTTCGTCGAGGATGTTTACGAGTGAAAGTGTGCCACATAGGCGTCTATTAGTGACGGAAATATTTTTGTCAACTAAATAAGCATGACGTTTTCATTTACATCGGAGAAGAGTGTTGGCAATTTTCCTATATTGCACTGTCCAGATCAAAATGACAGAAATTGCAGGGCACATGTTTCAGGGGACATAAATAGGTTCACACATAAGTTTCCAACAAAATAAAGAAAAGAGCCTAACAAGCTTTGAGTCACACCACCAGTTCACTTACGCTATATAGCTACAAACTGCTGAAGTGATGCATTTATAAGGTCTACGAAGTTCACGAGTGCTTTCTGCGCTTCATTCTTTGCTTCTATCTCCTTTAGGAATGCTGCAATGCGTCTTCTCTGTGCCTCATTTGCTGCTATCTCAGCCAAAAGTTGTTCTTCAAGGAGAGAGCTGGTTGGTCTTGAAGCATGGATGCTTTCATCAGTGGAAGCAAGGGGTTGATCCTCAATGCCATCTTCTGCAGTAGATGGCGCCACCGTTCTTCTAATGGGTGCCTGGCAGTTATAGAAGCAAACGTTAGAAAACTAGCAAGCAAATTCCAAGAACATCTTCATGGACAAATAGGGTATTGAATTATACGAAGATGACAAAGATGTACCTGGTATAGCTTCTTCCACGCTTCCCACGCTTCCTTCAGGGCTTCTGCCTTGCCATCTGGTATCTCCGTCTGCAACCCCACAATGGCACTGCGCAGTATCGCATTCCCTGCTCTCTAAGCCCCGAGTTGCGCTTCAAGGAGAGTCTTGGCTGGTCTTGAAGAATGGATGCTGATGTCCTGCGACATCACATAGTGCACCATGTTGGTGGAAGGAGGTTGTTCAGCCTCAGTGATATCTTCTGTACCATTAGATGTCATCTTGCTTTCCTTGGTTGCCTATTGAGTTTTAGGAATAGAATCAAACATTAGAAAAATAGCCAGCAAATTACAAATGGTCATACTCATTTCAGAGACAAATATGGCATTGAAATTTTGGAAGATGAGAAAGATGAAAAGTATTCTGGAGGGCTTACTGTTTCTTTTTCACACTGTGATTGGAGAATCCCCGGCTGTCACAGGAAAACAAGTCAGTGCGATAAGGTTGTCTATTTATTGTTTGCCTGTTTATTAGACAACGAGCCTACACAAAGAGAGAGCATAGAGTATAAGAGGCAGTCCTGGTTAAACATAAACAGGGGAAGTTGAGTAGACAAGACTTGACCTGGTTCTTGGGGCTAGTCCAAGAATCAACAAGCTTACACCACTCTACATCATTCATGTGTTCAACAGGAGAAATCCTTGTTACTTCATTTAGTGGGAGGGGGTCAAAAAACTGCTTCTTCAGAAGATGCCTTTGAATTCTTGCATGCCTCATTAACTGCTGGTTGCAAGCAACCTGCACGTCTGGGTGTGATGCATCCATGACAAACTTTTGCTGAAATAAAACATCATGAATCAGACTCTATTTGAACAGTAATGAGAAGAAAGGGGCAGTTGAGTCACAGAACATACGGAAACTCTGTCGTATAACTCCGCTCTAAGATCCGGCCTCTCCTTGTACTCTTTCCAGCGGGGGAAGATAGGCATACCAGTCCTGACTATTTTTTCACACCCAGTGGTGAACTTGGAAGCAATAGTTCTTCCTAGAGGAATGGCAAATGGAAGCTTTCCTCCTTTGGACACGTTCTCACTCTGCGTCCCCATGTTTTTTCCCTCAAGACAATTGGAGGATCATCATGTTTAATTGTATCTATAGAAGGATGATGGCCAAAATCATCTACAAACATATAATATGGAGTTAGTGTTCTACCATATAATAAGTGCCCTTCAAACAATATAATGTGATTTCCTTGGGGAGTTGGTTGCTTGCCTGGGGCAGCTGTCTGCTCATCCTGGACTGTTGTCTTCCTGCCATGGAGTGCTGCCATCTCGATTTGGGCTGCTACCTTCTCTCCTCGAGCATCAGGATCTATAGGACTCTGAGTTTCTTGCGAAGAGGTCACAACACTTGGCGGTCTTGGTTGGCGCCATGGAGAACTTGGAGGTGGAAGTACTTCTGGCGGATTCCCCTTGGACCTGGTATGTCTCGTACTTTCTGTCGAGGCAGCCATGCTAAATGAGACGCGCTTTCGAGAACCTGATCCACCACCAGCAGCCATCCTTTTCATGACGACAAGTTTCTTCTTATATTTCCTCTTCCCAGTCTACACAATTCAAGGTAGTCAATTCGGGATAATAGAAAAGCACAACATATATGGAAAATTAAGTCACCAAATAATTACACAAAAGGTGAGTAGGCAAATAAGGGGACAACCTCCAGCTCATCCTCCCCCTCCTCGTTGGGATAATAGTCAGATCCAGAGCCTTCATCCTTGCTCTTTTTAGGGGAGAATTCAGTGGTAGATGGATAAACAAGGGGCCTAATACCATTTTTTTTGGATCCACACATTGTTTTTCGTGATGTTTTCCAGCCGTCTTTCTTCCAGGGGATGCAATTGTGGTTCTATCATGAATAAACAACACTTTAGTAAGCTACAAAAATATAACCTATGTCCTATGGTATTGATTGTTCTATACTAATCATAATGTCCAACAATCCACTAAGAGGAACTTCTACTCTGAATCTCATATCACAACAATAACGATGAAGAATCCAAAGCAAAGCAAGAGACAAGACGATGAACATGTTGGACAACTCACCAATTGGTTGCAGTAATAAGCAGAGTGGGACAATAAAACATAAGCAGGATAAGCAGCAATAGTGCAATTAAACAGGAAACATAAGCTACTGTACTGACTGTTCTATAGAACTCATCATGTGATAGCTCACTATGATCAATTTCTACTATGATCATAAGGAATATGATGAAGTAGTCAAACTAATGCAAAAAGGCAAGATGATGCAACCTTTATCACACGCAAACAGATCATAAGCCGAAATAGTATACACGCAGTCAAAGAGGATAATCACAATAAAACATAAGCAGGATAAGCAACTATCCTGTAAATAAACAAAATATAACTTATGGTGCTGATTGTTCTATAGTAATCATCATGTAATAGAGTCCACTATGAGAAATTTATACTCGGATCAAAAGACATAGGATGAAGCAACTAAACCAATGGCACAACCAAGATAATGCAAACTTTATCTGTATGTAAACTGATCATAAGTCGAATACTCTGAATCTCACTTGTCAATTGGTTGGCTGGTTGCACTAATAAGCATCTTTCATGCAATTAAAATAGACAATTAAACATCAGAAGGATAAGCATCTTTCATGCAATTAAAATAGGCAATTAAACAAGTCATGACATATGATGTTCATTGTTCCATATTAATCATCATGTAAAACAGACTACTATGAACAATTTATACTCTGCTCATCAGACATGTCATGAAGCAGTCAAAATCATGCAACAGACAGGATAATGCAACCCTGATCACAGGACTTGTAAAATCACAAGCAATTTCACAGGAAGAACAAATAAGAGAGAATAATTGCAATGAAAAAGGTAAATTGGTGGCATGAACAGGATCATGACAACATTTCTCAGGCAAAGTAAAAAAACATGAGAATCGAGGATGAGCGTGCTTCCTTGCCTGCAGGCTGTAGGGCCTTTTTAATACCGCGTTTCTTGTAGTGACCCGGGGCATGTGGCATCGATATAGATAGCGAGGTAGCAGACCTCGTCGATGATGTGGGCGACGAGATGGACGGGCCTTGTCAGTGTGGTGACGAGCCTTGTCAGCGAGGTGGGCGGTGAGCTGGATGGCGAGCTAGACGGGGAGATGGATGGCAAGCTGGCCAACTTTGCGGGTGAAGTGTACAGCGAGGTGGTAGAAAAGGTCAGCCGGCTGATGGCGAGGTGGACGACCAGTGAGGTCGATCGACATGGTGGAAAACCGGGATGGTGAGGAGGGGCTAGGGTTTGTGCGCTAGGGTGACAGAGAGGTTACTACTGGAAGGACAGACGGAGACGAGGGGATTAAAGGAAGATGGCGGAGGGACGGACAACGGCGAGGGGAAAAGGGGGAGGACGACGGGAAGGGCGAGGGGAAAGGGGGAGGAAGGCAGCGCTGAGGGTGGTGGATAAATTGGGATCTGTCTCATTTCGTCGAGGGGATAAAAAGGGTTTGGAATAGATTAAGTAAATGACCTTTGCACACATGCTTGGGTGGCGCTGTGCGGGTGGGCTCAAACGTAATTGCAGCTAGAGAAATTTTCATTTGCGTAGAAACTCTCCCGCGCTGGCGCCAAACTTCGTGTGGGCGGGAGGATCAGACCTGGAAATTTGGGGTTGGTGTCCTGGCCGTTGGATGCACGATGGAGGTTCAAAAAAATTAACCATATTTTAGAAAGTCTTCACTAAAAAGAGCCTTGGTGAAGAAAACTATAAATTATTGATGAATAAATCTTGAAAAAAGCAATAATGTGGACTACTAGTTTATATTCTGGCTTGTATAATGATCTCAAGTGAGGTAAGTATTTTGGATAATTTGTTCAAATTTATAAATAAGATTCAAAATGTGGTTTATTTTGAACAATGGATTTCTCTAGATTAGGATTGAACGATGATGGACTTTTATCCTTATTTTGGTTAGTTTTACGTCATAGCAAAACATATGGTATATATATATCAAATTAGTTTGAGTCCAAAGAAGATGCATCACTACACAGACCAAAATACATATATATGAAAATGAAAGTAGCCTCCACATATATCCATGTGAATGACTAGAGTATAGTGGATATATCAATGTGGTTAGAACACATGCATGACTCTAGGGGTTGGGGGTCCATGTATGTCAAGACTAAATTAAATTAAACATCATCGTATAGGAAATAATAAATAACCAGCTTTCAATTCCATGTTGCACCAGTGTGACAGAAGCGTTAAGTTGCATCACAGAATCCACTGGAGTTAGATATCAATGTGTGATATATATTATTGAAAAAGAACAAATGCAATGATGTGTGGTCATCATCATGTGTGGTCTACAAACAATGACTCTGGTGGCCACTGTTGGGTCCGCAGCATAGAAAACAAAAAATTTCCTACGGTGTGAACTACACGCCAAGATCTATCTACTAGGAATAGAGCAACGGGTGGACATACATCCATGGAGAACTTACCCTCGAAGACAATGAGTTTTGTTAACGAGTAGGAACTCGTGGTTGATGTAGTCGTACACTTGCCGGTCTCAAGATCGTGAGGAAGTCCGAGCGCCGCAACTCAGCAGCGCATCCGCACTCGCACACACGTTCAAGCCACCGGACAATCTCCACCTCCTCGCTCCAGCGATCCAGCGGAAGCAGCAACTCCTTCCAGATGAAATGCCACCGGGAACATGTATCTCGCTGATCCGAGACCATGGGGAAATAATTCTAGAGTGGGAGAGAGATCCTTCACAAGGAGGTGTTAGGATGAAGGAGGGAATGGGTGGCCTTTTATAGGAGGAGGGGGGGTGCCACCTCTCTCCATGGCCGGCGCATGGGGGGGTGACCCCTCACCTCCCCCATTCATGTGGTGGTAACTCCTCCACATTAAAATGCCTCTTCACATTCCCTTTTAAAGTCTCCACTTTAAATGCATTAAGTTTCTCCATATTTAATGCTCTCTCATTTAATAAAACTCTTTTTATTAAATTTATTCAGTATTTTGTTAATTACTTTAATTAACAAACATTCACATATAGCCCCTTGCAATATTTCAATATCACATGCAGAACCACTTTTAGCAATTTCACCCGAAACAATTTCCGGTTTCTATTGAAACAATTCTTGCGCTTTGCAATTCTTTCGTCTGAAACATATGTGCTCCAAAATGGTGTCCGATAACTCTTAAGTGTGCCACCCTACTGTTCGCAAATAATGCAGACATGATCGAGACCCTTCTCCGATCAATAATCAGCAGCGGGACCTAGAGATCCGTACTGACTCCTACACATTCAACGATGACTCCTGTGATCGTGAGAACCTTTAACGCTTGTAACTAATTCCCTTTGTCTCTCGATATATTACATGTCCGAGATTCGATCATCGGTATCTCCATACCTAGTTTGATCTCGTTACCTACATGCACTCTTTTCTCGTTCCCGTGATATAACATTCTAGTGATCACATCACTTGCTTGCAAGCTATCCTAATGTGATATCACCGAGAGGGCCCAGAGTATATCTATCCGTCATCTGGATTGACAAATTCCACTCTTAATCCATGAGCCTCAACATAACACCTTCGTAGCACTGAACCCATCTTTATAGTCACCCTGTTACGGTGTGACGTTTGATGTTATCAAGATACTCTTCCGGTGTTAGCAATTAACATGATCTTATGGTCTAAGGATAAAGATTACTTTGTATGATGTTATAGCAATATAAACATAATGACTTGATCGTAATGCTATACTTCGGATGAATGTTCATCACATCATTCCACCAATGGCGTGACCTTGTTATTAACAACATCCAATGTCCATGATCACGAAACCTTGATCATCCTGTTAATCAACAAGCTAGTCTATAAGAGAGGCATGACTAGGAACCCTTTTTGTTTATTAAACACACATGTATTGATATTTCCTATCAATACAATTATAGCATGCAAAAATAAAAATCTATCATATACAAGGAATACATAATAACAACTTTATTATTGCCTCTCAGGGCATATTTCCTTCAGCCATATCAATAAGGTGGGTTAGGAAAAGAACACATCATTTGCAAAATATGACTCTAGGAGAGAGATCCATGGTCATCATAGAGACCAAAAATAACACATGGGAATTAATTAATAAAGGAGCTTCCACACATTGCATGCATGCATGGTTGCACCAGTGTGATAGTACAAGTTGTGCATCATCAATATGATAGAAGAAATAATCCATTTGAGTATATATATACATGTGGGCGGTCATGTCTACATGTAGCTAGCTAGAGATATATCACTGTGGTTTTGGAAAAGAACAGTGTATGCAATGTGGTCATGTGGGATCAGTGGCTCAGGTGGATATATCAGTGTGTACTAGGAAAAGAACACACACATCGATCATGCAATGTCTCTAGGGGATATATCCATGTGTCAAATTAAACCATGCATGGTCATACAAACCAAAACACATAGGAATTAAAGCAACATATTGTATGTTGCACCAGTGTGACAGAATGAAGTTGCATCATAGAATCCATTAGTGTGTGGTAGATATACCAATTAACAATGTGGTTTTGGAAAAGAGAACACATGCAATGTGGTCATGTATGTGGATCAATGACATCTAGCTACTAGTAGCTAGTTTGGATATCAATTTGGTTTAGGAAAAAGATCACATATGCAATAATGACTCTAGGGGTTCCATATGTGTACAGCCACATGCATGGTCACAGAGACCAATATAGGAAAAGCACATCTTCCACACACTTTGCATGCACGTTGCACCAGTGTGACATAAGTTGCATCATCCAGAGTTATATATGTGTGGTCTCATAATGTAGATATATGTCAAAATGTGGTATATTGTTGGAAAAGAACAAACATTCATACAATGTGGTCATCTCATGTGGATCTATCAACAATAATGCAATGTATGCATGGAAAAGAAAACACATGCATGCAATATGACTCTAGGAGATCCAATCCATATATATATGGTCATAGAGACCAAAAACACATAGGTTAAATAAAGCAAAGCTTCCACACATTGCATGCATGCAATGTGATAGAATTATTATTAGTTGTGCATCATCAGATAATCCACTTGAGTAGTATATGCATTGTGTGGTCATGCATATGTGTAGAGATATCATTGTTAGGTTTCTGAAGAGAACAATGTACATACATGCAAATGTGGTCACGGATCATCATGGATGTGGATCTATCAGTGAATCTAGTGACCATATCAATGTGGGTTAGGAAAAAGAACACATGCGTGCAATATGACCCCCTATAGGAGCTATATATATATATATTCCATATTGGTCATAGAGACCAAACAACAGATAGGAATTAAATAAAGGAGGTTCCACATTGCATGCATGGACAGAATTTGTGCACATCATCACATAATCCTTGAGTATATGCATGTGTGTCTGGTCGTACATATATGTGCAATGTGTGGTCATGTGATGGGATCAGTGGCTCTAGTGGATATATATATACTAGTGTGTAACACACATCATGTCTCTAGGGGAGGATCCATATGTATTAAAACATGCATGGTGACATGCATATAGAGACCAAAACACAGGAAAGCAACATATTGCATGTTGCACCAGTGTGACAGAAGTTGCATCACAGAATCCACTAGTGTGTGGTAGATATACCAATTAACAATGTGGTTTTGGAAAAGAGAACACATGCAATGTGGTCATATATGTGGATCAATGACATCTAGCTACCAGTAGCTAGTGTGGATATCAATGTGGTTTTGGAAAAAGAAAACATATGCAATAATGACTCTAGGGGTTCCATGTGTACAACCACCACATGTATGGTCACAGAGACCAATATAGGATAAGCATAGCTTCCGCACACACATTGCATGCATGTTGCACCAGTGTGACATAAGTTGCATCATCCAGAGTTATATATGTGTGGTCTCATCATGTAGATATATAGATGTCAAAATGTGGTATATTTTTGGAAAAGAACACACATGCATGCAATGTGGTCATCTCATGTGGATCTATATACAATAATGCAATATATATGCATGGAAAAGAACACACATGCATGCAATATGACTCTAGGAGATCAAATCCATATATGGACCAAAAACACATAGGATAAATAAAGGAGAGCTTTCACACATTGCATGCATGCAGTGTGACCGAATTATTATTAGTTGTGCATCATCACATAATCCACTTGAGTAGTATATGCATTGTGTGGTCATGCATATGTGTAGAGATATCATTGTGATAGGTTTTGGAAGAGAACAATGTACATACATGAAAATGTGGTCACAAATCATAATGGATGTGGATCTATCAATGACTCTGGTGACCATATCAATGTGGGTTAGGAAAAAGAACACATGCATATGGAATATGACCCCCTATAGGAGATATATATATATATATTCCATACTGGTCATAGAGACCAAATAACACATAGGAATTAAATAAAGGAGCTTCCACATTGCATATGCATGCATGGACCAGTGTGACAGAATTTGAGCACATCATCACATAATTCTTGAGTATATGCATGTGTGTCTGGTCATGCATATATATGTAGAGAGATATATATATCATCATCTTTTGTTGTTTTGGAAAATAACAATGTACATATATATAGAATGTGTGGTCATGTGATGGGATTAGTGGCTCTAGTGGCTATATATATATATTAGTGTGTACTAGTTTAGGAAAAGAACACACATCATGCAATGTTTCTAGGGGAGGATCCATGTTTATTAAACAACGCATGGTCACATGCATATATAGACCAAAACACAGGAAAGCAATATATTGCATGTTGCACCAGTGTGACAGAAATTTGCATCACAGAATCCACTAGTATGTGGTTGATATACCAATTAACAATGTTGTTTTGGAAAAGAGAACACATGCAATCTGGTATGTGGATCAATAACATCTAGCTACTAGTAGCTAGTGTGGATATCAATGTGGTTTAGGAAAAAGAACACATATGAAATAATGACTATAGGGGTTCCATGTGTACAGCCACATGTATGGTCACAGAGACCAGTATAGGAAAAGCACAGCTTCCACACACACATTGCATGCATGTTGCACCAGTGTGACATAAGTTGCATCATCCAGAGTTATATATGTGTGGTCTCATCATGTAGATATATATATATATGTGTGTGTTAAAATGTGGTATATTGTTGGGAAAGAACACACATGCATGCAATGTGGTCATCTCATGTGGATCTATCAACAATAATGCAGTATAAATGCATGGAAAATAACACACATGCATGCAATATGACTCTAGGAGATCAAATCCACATATGGACCAAAAACACATAGGTTAAATAAAGGAGAGCTTCCACACATTGCATGCATGCAGTGTCACGGAATTATTATTAGTTGTGCATCATCACATAATCCACTTGAGTAGTATATGCATTGTGTTGTCATGCATATGTGTAGAGATATCATTGTGGTAGGTTTTGTAAGAGAACAATGTACATACATGCAAATGTGGTCGCATATCATCATGTTGGATATGTGGATCTATCAATGACTCTGGTGACCATATCAATATGCGTTAGGAAAAAGAACACATCCATGAAATATGACCCCCTATAGGAGATATATATATATTCCATATTATTGGTCACAGAGACCAAACAACACACATGAATTAAATAAAGGAGCTTCCACATTGCATGCATGCATGCAGACCAGTGTGACAGAATTTGTGCATCATCACATAATCCTTGAGTATATGCATGTGTGTATGGTCATGCATATATATGTAGAGAGATATATATCATCATCTTGTTTTGTTTTGGAAAAGAATAGTGTACATATATATATATATTAGTGTGTATTGGTTTAGGAACACATCATGCAATGTCTCTAGGGGAGGATCCATGTGTATTAAACCATGCATGGTCACATACATATAGACCAAAACACATAGGAGAGCAACATATTGCATGTTGCACCAGTATGACAGAAGTTGCATCTCACAGAATCCACACTAGTGTGTACATATACCAACAATGTGGTTTTGGAAAATAGAACACATGCAATGTGGTCATGTATGTGGATCAATGACATCTAGATAGTGTAGATATCTATGCAATGTGTTCATATATATGCAATGTGTGGTCATGTGATGTGATCAGTGGCTCTAGTGGATATATATCAGTGTGTACTAGTGTAGGAAAAGAACACACACACATCATGCAATGGAGAATGTGTATGTGGTCATGCATCATACAAAGGAGGAAAAGGTGCATCACAAAATCCACTGAAGTTGCCTAGATGATACGTATCTCAAAGTTTGAGCCCAAGAATATGCTGGATCATGCGCATGCATATCGATCGATATATGTGAGAGACCATATGCTCACCAGGGGCCTAGATATAATGCATATCTCAATGCAACAACCCATCACACTTTTGTACATATATATCATATAGGTAAACGCATACATATGCATGCAAGTTCTTCCAACGCTTAGATCCCAAACTAATATGTACATTCCAAAATACATACTACGTACACAAAATAAACTAGAAACTAAAATCTAGTTCAAACACACAATATATCACCACTACTTGTTGTCATCCTTGACTTGCTTCCCTTTCAATCGCTTGCTGTCGCCACGGTCCCAAGATCCAATGTGGAAAGAAGGCTTGAGCAGGGATTTCAAAGATGGTTCAAAGACCATGTTAGTTTCCTTTTGCATTTATCTCTGTCCTTTATATATAGCATTTCAATGCATGATTTGACCATATTGTATTTCTGCTGTGGTACATACAGATCATGAAAAAGCGATAGGAGAATCTAGAAGCTATGGATGAAGAGATTTTTGCATTGGCGTGTGGGACAGACTTCCGAGTAAGAACATATTCATCTTGTATTGTGGATGGTGTTCGGTTCCTCACCGCTGATCGTGAGAAGGGCAAGAAAACATAAAACAGTCTAGTAATGACTAACGATTGTCACTTGGAGAAGGATATCCATTTTTATGGTGTCCTCATGGATATCAAAGTGCTGTATTTTAGCTCTGATTTGGAACACCAACGATCAGTTGTGTTATTCTACTGTGATTGGTAACAGCTTGAGGGCTGCAAGGATACTGAGATGGTGTATGATAAACTCTTCCGGAGCGTCAACATTACCAATTTTTGGTATAAAGATGACAGTTACATCTTGGCAACCCAGTCTACAAAAGTGTTCTACGTGCCGGACACAGCCAAGGGAAAAAACTGGCGGGTGCTTCAACAAATATTTCAAAGACATAGTTTGATGTTGCCGAAGGAGAGGAGGAGGAGGAGGAGGCGGTGCATACTGATGTAGCATACCAACAGTTTGTAGGCTCTCACAATGTGACTGTATCTGAGGCTCTGCCTTTTAGGAAACGTCGACCCTCTATCAATGGAGGCTGCATCATAGATGCATCAGTGTTCGATCGTATCAGAGGCAAAAGGAAAGCTGTTGAAGAGGAGGAAGTTGACAGTGAGCCTGTGTTGGGTCCGCAGCATAGAAAACAAAAAATTTCCTACGATGAGAACTATACGCCAAGATCTATCTACTAGATACAGAGCAACGGGTGGACATACATCCATGGAGAACTTACCCTCGAAGACAACGAGTTTTGTTAACGAGTAGGAACTCATGGTTGATGTAGTCGTACACTTGCCGATCTCAAGATCGTGAGGAAGTCCGAGCGCCACAAATCAGTAACGCATCCGCACTCGCACACATGTTCAAGCCACCGGACAACCTCCACCTCCTCGCTCCAGCGATCCAGCGGAAGCAGCAACTCCTTCTAGACGAAATGCCACCGGGAACATGTATCTCGCTAATCCGAGACCATGGGAGAATAATTCTAGCGGGGGAGAGAGATCCTTCACAAGGAGCTGTGTGGATGAAGGAGGAAATGGGTGGCCTTTTATAGGAGGAGGGGGGTGCCCCCTCTCTCCATGGCCGGCGCATGGGGGGGTGACCCCTCAGCTCCCCCATTCATGTGGTGGTAACCCCTCCACATTAAAATGCCTCTTCACATTCCCTTTTAAAGTCTCCACTTTAAATGCATTAAATTTCTCCAAATTTAATGCTCTCTCATTTAATAAAACTCTTTTTATTAAATTTATTCAGAATTTTGTTAATTACTTTAATTAACAAACATTCACATATAACCCCTTGCAATATTTCAATATCGCATGCAGAACCACCTTCTGCAATTTCACCCGAAACAATTTCCGGTTTCTATTGAAACAATTCCTGTGCTTTGAAATTCTTTCGTCTAAAACATATGCGCTCCAAAATGGTGTCCGGTAACTCTTAAGTGTGCCACCCTACGGTTCGCGAATAATGCAGACATGATCGAGACCCTTCTCTGATCAATAATCAGCAGCGGGACCTGGAGATTCGTACTGACTCCTACACATTCAAAGATGACTCCTATGATCGTGAGAACCTTTAATGCTTGTAACTAAATCCCTTTGTCTCTCGATATATTACATGTCCGAGATTCGATCATCGGTATCTCCATACCTAGTTTGATCTCATTACCGATATGCACTCTTTTCTCGTTCCCGTGATATAACATTCTAGTGATCACATCACTTGCTTGCAAGCTATCCTAATGTGATATCATCGAGAGGGCCCAGAGTATATCTATCCGTCATCTGCATTGACAAATTCCACTTTTGATCCATGAGCCTCCACATAATAGCTTCGTAGTACTAAACCCATCTTTATAGTCACCCTGTTACGGTGTGACGTTTGATGTTATCAAGATACTCTTCCGGTGTTAGCAATTAACATGATCTCATGGTCTAAGGATAAAGATTACTTCGTATGATGTTATAGCAATATAAACATAATTACTTGATCATAATGGTATACTTCGGATGAATGTTCATCACATCATTTCAGAAATGTTGTGACCTTGTTATTAACAACATCCAATGTCCATGATCAGGAAACCTTGATCATCTTGTTAATCAACAAGCTAGTCTATAAGAGAGGCATAACTAGGAACCTTTTTTTGTTTATTAAACACACATGTATTGATGTTTCCTATCAATACAATTATAGCATGCAAAATAAACATCTATCATATACAAGGAATACATAATAACAACTTTATTATTGCCTCTCACGGCATATTTCCTTCAGTCTCCCACTTGCACTAGAGACAATAATCTAGTTCACATAGTGATAAATCTAACACCCATGGAGTTCTGGTGTTGATCATGTTTTTCCCTAGGGAGTACTTTAGTCAACGGATCTGCTACATTCAGGTCCGTGCGCACTTTACAAATCTTTATAACTCCATCCCTGACATGCTCGCGGATGGAGTGAAACCGGCGCTTAATATGCTTGGAATTCTTGTGAGACCTTGGTTCCTTTGAGTTGGCTATGGCTCCATTGTTGTCACAATAGATCACCATCAGGTCCAACGCACTGGGAACCACACCCAATTCTGTAATGAATTTTTTCATCCAAACTGCCTCCGGCGCCGCTTCTGAAGCAGCAACATATTCCGCCTCTGTTGTTGATCCAACCACCATAGGTTGTTTGGAACTCCTCCAACTAACTGCTGCTCCGTTCAAGATAAATACGTATCGGGATTGAGACTTAGAGTCATCCGGATCAGTGTCAAAGCTAGCATCGACATAACACTTAGCGACTAGCTCTTCTTCACCTCCGTATACAAGAAACATATCCTTAGTTCTTCTCAAGTACTTAAGGATATTCTTGACCGCTATCCAGTGTTCCGAACCTGGATCAGATTGGTACCTACTGGTCAAACTAATAGCATGTGCTACATCCGGTCTTGTACATAGCATGGCATACATTATAGAGCCTATGGCTGAGGCATAGGGGATCTTATCCATTATCTCTCTTTCTTCCGCCGTAGCCGGACTTTGAGTCTTACTCAATGTCTTGCCTTGCAACATAGGTAAGTACCCCTTCTTACTTCCGTCCATATTAAACTTCTTTAATATCTTATCAAGGTATGTACTCTGCGATAGCCCGATTAGGCGTCTTGATCTATCTCTATAGATTTTAATGCATAATATATATGAAGCTTCACCAAGGTCCTTCATCAAAAATTTGCTCTTTAGATAACTTTTAACACTGTTTAAAAGATCTATATCATTTCCAATCAATAATATGTCATCCACAGATAATATCAGAAATGCCACATTTCTCCCACTCAATTTATTGTAAATACAAGCCTCTCCATAAGTTTGGACAAATCCAAACTCTTTGATCACCTCATCAAAGTGGAGATTCCAACTCCGGGATGCTTGCTTTAGTCCATAGATGGATCGCTGAAGTTTGCACACCTTATCAGCATCCTTAGGATCGACAAAACCCTTAGGTTGTATCATATACAACTCTTCTTCAATATTACCATTGAGGAACGCAGTTTTGACATCCATCTGCCATATTTCATAATCAAAATATGCAGCAATTGCTAACATAATCCTAACGGACTTAAGCATCGCTACGGGAGAGAATGTCTCATTGTAGTCAACTCCTTGAATTTGTTGAAACCCCTTTGCGACAAGTCGAGCCTTATAGATGGTTACATTACCATCAGCATCAGTTTTTCTTTTGAAAATCCATTTATTCTCAACGGCCTTTCGATCGTGAGGTAAGTCCACCAAGGTCCAAACCTGGTTTTCGTACATGGATTCCATCTCGGATTTCATGGCTTCTAGCCATTTGTTGGAATCAGGGCTCATCAGCGCTTCTTCATACGTCGCAAGGTCATCTATTTCATCAATCATGAAATTCATAACAGGATTGCCGTACAGTTCAGGAGCTGCACGTGTCCTGCTTGACCTGCGAGGTTCGGTAGTGTCCTCTTTCGGAGTTTCATGATCAATATCATTAGATCTCTCTTCATTAGGTGAAGTCAACTCCGAAACAACTTCTGGAGCTGCGCTACTTGCCATTTCAGGAAGAGAAGGTTCAATAGCCTCTTCGAGTTCTACCTTCCGACTACTCACACCTTTCGCGAGAAACTCCTTCTCAAGAAAGGATCCATTCTTAACAACAAAGACCTTGCTCTCGGATCTGTGATAGAAGGTATACCCAATCGTTTCCTTAGAGTATCCTATGAAGACGCATTTTTCCGCTTTGGGTTCGAGTTTATCCGGTTGAAGTTTCTTCACATAAACATTGCATCCCCAAACTTTAAGAAATGACAGCTTAGGTTTGTTTCCAAACCATAATTCATACGGTGTCTTTTCAACGGATTTAGATGGTGCCCTATTTAAAGTGAATGCAGCGGTTTCGAGTGCATAACCCCAAAATGACAGTGGCAAGTCAGTCAGAGACATCATAGATTGAACCATATCCAATAAAGTACGATTACGACATTCTGACACACCATTACGTTGTGGTGTTCCGGCAGGCGTGAGTTGTGAAACTATTTCACAGTCTTTCATATGTGTGCTAAACTCGTAACTAAGATACTCTCCTCCACGGTCGGACCACAGAAACTTGATCTTTCTGTTACGATGATTTTCCACTTCATTCTGAAATTCTTTGAACCTTTCAAAGTTTTCAGACTTATGTTTCATCAAATAGATATACCCGTATCTACTCAAATCATCCGTGAAAGTAACAAAATAACGATATCCACCTCGCGCTGACACACTCATTGGTCCACACACATTAGTATGTATGATTTCCAATAAATCTATCGCCCGTTCCATTGAACCAGAAAACGGCGTTCTAGTCATCTTGCCCATAAGGCATGGCTCACATGTATCAAATGATTCAAAATCAAGTGATTCCAAAAGTCCATCAGAATGGAGTTTCTTCATGCGTTTAACGCCAATATGACCTAGACGGCAGTGCCACATATATGTAGATATATCATTATCAAGTTTAATCCTTTTAGCATCAACATTATGAATATGCGTAATACTACTATCGAGATCCAACAGAAATAAACCATTCAACACAGGTGCATGAACATAAAAGATATTATTCATATAAATCGAACAACCATTGTTTTCAGACTTAAACGAATAACCACTTTGCATCAAACACGATCCGGATACAATGTTCATGCTCAGTGCAGGCACCAAATAACAATTATTCAGGTTTATAACTAATCCCGACGGCATATGGAGAGGCAGCGTTCCGACGGCGATCACATTAACTCTTGATCCATTGCCGACCCGCATCGTGACCTCATCCCTTGCTAGTTGTCGCTTGTTCCACAGGCCCTGAACCGAGTTACATATATTAGCAACCGATCCCGTATCAAATACCCAGGTGCTACTGCGAGTACTAGTCATGTACACATCAATAACATGTATATCACATATACCTTTGTTTGCCTTGCCGGCCTTCTTGTCCGCAAAATACTTGGGGCAGTTGCGCTTCCAATGGCCAGTCCCCTTGCAATAGTAGCACTCGGTGTCAGACTTAGGGCCAGCTCGGGGTTTCTTTTCAGGCGCGGCAACAGATTTGCCGCCCTTCTTTCCCTTCTGCTTGCCTTTCTTGTCCTTGTTGAAACCGGTGGTCTTATTGATCATCAACACTTGATGTTCTTTCCTAAACTCCACTTCTGCAGTCTTAAGCATTGACAGAAGCTCGGAAAGAGACTTCTTCATGCCCTGCATATTATAGTTCATCACGAAGCTCTTGTAGCTAGGTGGCAGAGATTGGAGAACACGATGTATGCCTAAGTCAATGGGAATCGTTATTGCCAAGGACACAAGCTTATCGGCATACCCAGACATTTTGAGTACATGCTCACTAACGGAGTTGTTCTCTTCCATCATGCAGCTAAAGAACTTTTAAGAAGCATTATAACTCTCTACGGCAACATGGGTATCGAAAATCATTTTCAATTCTCCCATGGTATCAAAGGCATTGCCATTTTCGAAAACTTTTCAAAGTTTTGGATCTAGCCCATACAATATGCCACAATGAACTAAGTTGTGGTCCTCCTGACGAGTTATATAGACGTTCTTTTCCTCGTCAGGGGCATCAGGAACTGGTGGGGGGCTAGCGGCGCCTCTAGCACATATTGCTTTTGTGCAGCAGTGAGGAGAATCCTCAAATTCATAGCCCAGTTGGTGAAGTTGCTACCATTCGCAGCAAGCTTCTCTTTCTCCATGAACACATTGAAATTAAAAGCAGGTGGTGCCATCTACAACAGAATTTGTAAAATATATTTAGACTAAGTTTATGATAGATTGAGTTCAACTAATCCAAATTACTAATGAACTCCCACTCAAAAACGACATCCCTTGTGTCCTTTTGGTGATTACATGAACCAAATCCACTACACCAAGTCCGATCATCACGTGAGTCGGTGTAGCTTCAAAGGCGAGCATCTATATGGGCATCATATCAACTATATGACTCATGCTTAACATTTAGGTCCGTGTTCCGAGGCCATGTCTGTACATGCTAGGCTCGTCAAGTAAGAACCTTAGTATTTGCGTGTGTAAAACTGTCTTACACCCGTTGTATGAAAGCGTAGAGTCGAGATCACCCGATCATCACGTGATGCCTCAAAACACGATCCACAAAACGGTGCATACTTAAGGAAGAACACATTTTATCTTGATATCTAAACGAGGGATCATCTTATAATGCTACCAAAAGCGCCAAACTAGCAATATAAGATGCTAATGTGTGAAGTGAGGTGATATGGTCCATGCATTTGGTCTCTATCATTTGCATCGTGGTATGATCTCTATCATTCCTTTGTGTGTAAGGCCAAGGTCTATGGAACTTACATGTTAAGTGAGTTTTTTAGAGTATCTATCATACATCTACTTACAACAATACCATATCAATACACTAGCCCAGCAACGATCTAAACTAGACACCCCTCATTTATCAATTGCAAGTTTTACGTGGCTTAGGGCTTTCGGAGATAGAACCGGTCTTACCTACGAACATGAACCACAAGGAGGATAACCAAGTTATTAGCAACTCGTTGTAAATCAGATATTGACTATAGTAGGAGTGACAGACACCCGCTAGCCACTTATGCAAAACTAGTTGCATGTCAGTCGTGGAACTGGTCTCATGTACGATGACATGTAAGGTTGGTCCGGGCCTCTTCATCCCACTATGACACCAATATCCAAAGTACATAGAAGATGCAATAACATGATCATCATCGCCCACATATAAACATATGTGTACTACCCGTGCAAAGCACCTACGCATAGATCAGGCTATGATGCCACTGTTGGGTCCGCAGCATAGAAAACAAAAAATTTCTTACGATGAGAACTATACGCCAAGATATATCTACTAGATACAGAGCAACGGGTGGAGATCCATCCATGGAGAACTTACCCTTGAAGACAACGAGTTTTGTTAACGAGTAGGAACTCGTGGTTGATGTAGTCGTAAACTTGCCGATCTCAAGATCGTGAGGAAGTCTGAGCGCCGCAACTCAGCAGCGCATCCGCACTCGCACAAACGTTCAAGCCATCGGACAACCTCCACCTCCTCGCTCCAGCGATCCAGCGGAAGCAGTAACTCCTTCTAGACGAAATGCCATCGGGAACATGTATCTCGCTAATCCGAGACCATGGGGGAATAATTCTAGAGGGGGAGAGAGATCCTTCCCAAGGAGGTGTTTGGATGAAGGAGGGAATGGGTGGCCTTTTATAGGAGGAGGGGGGGTGCCCCCTCTCTCCATGGCCGGCGCATGGGGGGGTGACCCCTCAGCTCCCCCATTCATGTGGTGGTAACCCCTCCACATTAAAATGCCTCTTCACATTCCCTTTTAAAGTCTCCACTTTAAATGCATTAAATTTCTCCAAATTTAATGCTCTCTCATTTAATAAAACTCTTTTTATTAAATTTATTCAAAATTGTGTTAATTACTTTAATTAAAAAACATTCACATATAACCCCTTGCAATATTTCAATATCACATGCAGAACCACCTTTTGCAATTTCACCCGAAACAATTTCCGGTTTCTATCGAAACAATACCTGCGCTTTGCAATTCTTTCGTCTGAAACATATGTGCTCCAAAATGGTGTCTGGTAACTCTTAAGTGTGCCACCCTACGGTTTGCGAATAATGCAGACATGATCGAGACCCTTCTCCGATCAATAATCAGCAGCGGGACCTGGAGATCCGTACAGACTCCTACACATTCAAAGATGACTCCTATGATCGTGAGAACCTTTAACACTTGTAACTAAATCCCTTTGTCTCTCGATATATTACATGTCCGAGATTCGATCATCGGTATCTCCATACCTAGTTTGATCTTGTTACCGACATGCACTCTTTTCTCGTTCCGGTGATATAACATTCTAGTGATCACATCACTTGCTTGCAAGCTATCCTAATGTGATATCATCGAGAGGGCCCAGAGTATATCTATCCGTCATCTGCATTGACAAATTCCACTTTTGATCCATGAGCCTCCACATAACACCTTCGAAGTACTGAACCCATCTTTATAGTCACCCTGTTACCGTGTGAGGTTTGATGTTATCAAGATACTCTTCCGGTGTTAGCAATTAACATGATCTCATGGTCTAAGGATAAAGATTACTTCATATTTTGTTATAGCAATATAAACATAATGACTTGATCGTAATGCTATACTTCGGATGAATGTTCATCACATCATTTCACAAATGCTGTGACCTTGTTATTAACAACATCCAATGTCCATGATCAGGAAACCTTGATCATCTTGTTAATCAACAAGCTAGTCTATAAGAGAGGCATAACTAGGAACCTTTTTTTGTTTATTAAACACACATGTATTGATGTTTCCTATCAATACAATTATAGGATGCAAAATAAACATCTATCATATACAAGGAATACATAATAACAACTTTATTATTGCCTCTCAGGGCATATTTCCTTCAGCCTGAAGTAGACGACACCATTGAGAAGTACTGCAATGACAAAGAATATGAAGTACAAGATGATAGAGACGAAGATTAGTTCCAGCTTATGGTGGTGGAGTGTTGGATGATTTGTGTTGCATGCTTGAACTGATGGATGTGCGCATGCGTGTGTTGAACTGATGATCGTGTGTGCATGCTTTGTGGTGGATGCTTGAACTAATGGTTGTGTGCATGCCTGTGTTGCATGTTTTGTGTTGAACTAATGGTTGTGTGCATGCCTTTAAACTGATCAATATGATTGTCCTTTAGTTCGTGGAATTAATAGTTATTCATTTGGAAAATTAGCCACCACACTGTGCTGTTATTCTGTCTGTCAAACTTGGATGAACAAAAGCTCTTTTTCTGGTAGAAAAATTGTTCTGTTATTCAGTCCGCGTGGGACCCATTCGTCAGCCTACCAGACGATTCCACTGTGAACCAAAACCGCTCATGCATGGAACCCACTTGTCATAGCAGTAGTAAAAAACCCTCTCCCCTCCATGCCACTCCCAAATCCCATACCACTTGCCCCAAATCCACGCTAGAGAAAACCCTCTCCCCTCCCCGTGGACGACCAAATCCCGGCGATGACGGTGGCAGCGGAGGCTGCAAACTGACGTGTAAGTGCTCCTCAACCTAGCACCCTTTCACCGCGTTAACACTTTGTTAACCGGCCGACGATGTGGTCGCCTCCTTGTTCTAATTCGACCATCGCCTCCTTGTTCCATAGGACACCGCGTCGATGTTGCTATTTAATTAGTTCTAGTTCGATGTGTCGCCTCCTTGTTCTATGGCAGCGCGTATGTACTCACAATCTAGTGCTCCGCGCATCGAGATTGCTGCTTACGGCAAGGCTCAATCTAGTTCACTGGAAGCACCCTTTAGTTTACTCACTGAATTTGATTCTCATAATAATTGACTAATTAGAATTGTATTCTAACATAATTCTTGTATCTACTCTTTGGGGCAGGTATGATGAAGGCCAGGGAGATACATGAGCAGGTTCTAAAATTGATGCTACTGGCACTACTACTGTATATGGCATAAAAACTAAAAATTCTAATTAGTGCAATGTCTAATTTGGGCTACGAAGGATGCCGTCATCATCGATGTCTCATCTGATGATGATGTGATGAAACCTGTTGCTGTAGTTTTTCGCAAGATGAAATCTAAGATAGCAAGGTGAAGAGCTAAAGCTTACATGAAAAGATTTAGAGTAGTCAAGAAACCGAGGATCCTTATTCCTAGATGTGTGGCATTATATACATGTTTTGCTACATTTATATATATGTAGATACATATTATTACTTTCTAATATTTTCTTTCTAGGTCCAAGTATGACGGGGCTTGAGGAATTCGATGAGCATTGTGTGTTTGGAAACCATTTGGAATTGACTTCTGACCAAGTTGCTTTCCTCAAAGTGTTAGTTAAACGACACAAGCCATCTATACCATACTATGTGTGAAAGATGAACAAGTGAAATGTCATCCGTGGGAAGGCCAAAATGGTTAAAATTTGACATTTCAATAGTTAAATTTTATTATGCACAGTGAACTCTAGCCAACAACTAATATTATTCTTCTCCTACAGTTTTTCTCAGTTAGCTACAGCCGTGCACACCTCAACTGCTATCACGCAAAGGTGTTACCACTCACATGCTCCTACAAGACCACTCTTGAGCATATTAACCTCTTCCAAGGCATGAATGATGCTGCCTAGATGACAAGAGGTTGTTCTAATGTTCTCGAACTCGCTGGAATAAGGGAGGGGAATGTGTGCATCTTCACCTTTTTAAATGAGGGGCTACATGGCTTCATGGGTTGTCTTAATGTTCTGTATTGAGGCCAAAAAGTATCTGCTTGTTTATACTGTGGTGTTGGATGAACCATTAACGTAATATGTTGTCAGTGAACATGTAGTGGTAATGAACTTGTTGTCAACCTGGTGCTCTACATGCTAAGTAATATTATCTCCATATGCTATGTATATATTTTGGTTCATTGTGTTCATGTTGTTGCTTTCTTGTGATTGAGAGCTGGTATGTAGTATACAAAATAAATTTGTAGATCAGCACAAAACCAATGGATAGAAGCATCGTTTGCAAGTTAGTTCAGCAAAATATTGGTTGACAGTTCGATTCCGTCTACCTACACGAAATGTTTCTCTGTTATTTAATTTCTATCAAACGCACTGACAGCTAGGGCTGGCGGAAAACGTCACGAAGCCGCATCGAACCCAGCACTACCATGAGATACACTATGTATGTGTAACATCCCAATTTCAGCAACCCTGATTTGTTATCTAGAATGCAAAAATCAGGGGGGACAAAAACTTTTTCTTGTACTTTGGTGCAGTGTTTGCTTGTTGTTTGTTTATGCTTGTGCATGTGAGTGTGTACCATATGATACTCCTTACCTCACCATCAGTTGACAAAAGCTATTTAACCAAAACTATCCTGGCTCATTTTACATATTCTCAAAGGTTCTGGCATTTCAAAAACACGAGCCAAGATGCTAAAGTAACCAAAAACTATTTTAGTAGCTTCTATTGACGAAACTATGGAGAGCTATAATCTCCTTATGTTTCCAAGACAGAACCTTCAACTACTCCTACCTCTAGGATTCTCAAAACCTTGTATAAAACTTCTGAATTCTACTTTTGGTAGAAATACCAAGGAGTCTTACCTTACTCAAGCTCCAAACTTTCAAAATTTATCATCCTATCCTCAAGCTAAGCTTGATGGTAACCCAAGTAGTAGTTGATTTGATTGTAAGATGAGTTGCCTTGATCTGCTATTTGGCTTGATTGCTTAGAAGTAGTATGAGCTACTCTAGGAGATCATCGACTAGGATCGAGATACTTTAAAATCACCGAACCCTAAGCAAGAATACAATCTGGATCTAATCTTTAGTTACTAGGGGATCATCTAAAACCCTTAACCAGATCAATTCTGCAGTGATCCATTCTAGAAGCTTCCAAGTCAATGGAGACCAATATCAAGCATGGATCCCTTGTACTCCCTCTACAATTCAATATCATCCAATTGATGATGTTTTTGTACCTTGCAACCCATCAAAAACATTCCCTCTCATACCCTAGTCTGGAAATTGTTTCAACATTACCTTTTTGAATGCCTCCCTTTCTCAAATCCTGTGCATTTTTGGAAATGCGCATGAACCATCTTGTTAACCATCCTATGTACTACCAAGGCCCACTATTGCCCTTGGCTAAATCATCCTCCAGCCCACTTGTTCTTGATGGTTTTGCAGGCAAGAAAATAACTTTTCCTGCAAATCTAGTTATCATGCCTACTTTGACAAAAGCTCACACCATCATCCAACCTTATATGGACCAAATCTTTGCATGGTTGTGATCTTATCATATAGGTCTATCAACATCTACCTCGCTTGATCCAATTGGATCTTTGTGCTTCTTAAACCCACATGGTTTATAAGGCATCATGACTCTTTTGGTATGGCAGCCTTATTTTCAACAAAGTTTGCCATCACTTCAAGACCACCTCAAATGTAACCAATCCAAACTCCTACTGCCATCATCATATATATGACTTTCCCTAACTATCCATCTATCCCTTGCATCAAGGTAAGCTCTGAGCTCCGAGATCTAACAAGGTTTTGGTGGTATAAAAATAAAATCACCCTAGATCCACAACTCCTTGTCTTCCAACTAATTCAAGTTGGATTTCCATTTCCCAATGTTGCAAATGCTTTCTACACCTTATCTACATCATCTACCTCGATCATCAAGATTTATCAAATATTATCCATAATTATTATGGCTCCAAATCTATTTAATTCCTCTATTAGACAAAATCTCCAAAACCCCTTTCCCAATGGAAAGTTTGGTTTTTGTCAAAACACTTCCCCAACTTTCGGCTCATTTGAGGTCCATATATCATACCCTACCATCCCCTCTTAAAAATAAATATTTTTGAAGAGTTCCAATAATTCTTTTTGCCTATTTTCTCAAATGGCATAAATGGAATAATAATTGTTTTAAATACTTTTAAGCGACAATAAATCTTGGGAAAATTCCCCTAAGTGTGCATTCACATTTGGGACCCTCTCACACCAAAAACCAACCTTGTCCAATGTAAATATATCAAATGAGCTTCTATAAACTACTTCTGTAGTTTTCGAATAAATGAATTTAAGTGGACCAAACTTCATCAAGTAATTCCCAAATAATTCAAGGATGTGTACCTTGACCATACCCATCTATCAGTACCATGTCCCCCACTTTTTCCAATGTAAATGAGGGAACTCCTTCACAAGCATTCTTGTGATCAAAATAGCAAAACAATTAAAAACCTGAACTAAACAAAAACCAAATCATCACCCAAGCTCACCAACCCTCCTCCACAATAACCAATACTCCCCCAGGTCGAGATTACTGTAGCACTGCCCTCTTGGGTCCCATGTGCTTGTATGAGAGGAGGGGAAAGCATATCTTACAAAAGATCGTGTACATCAAAGGCAGCAGTAGCCACCTCCACTCCCCCTCTCTCTGGTCGAGCTGATGACTCACACCACCCCTCCACTGCCCTCCTTGACCAGTCCCAAGCCAGCTCCACCCCTCCTCCATGTCCAAAATCGAAATTTCCCCTCTTGAGCTCCCACCTCAATTTAAATTGGCCAGAGGCCACCCTGTGCCTCCCCTGCCCCTCATTTGCTCCCCTCTCTTATCGTAGAGCCTCCCCTCCCTCTCCCCAGCTCTACCTTGCACGAGAAATGAAGGAGAAGGAGCTTCGGCCTCCTAGAAGAATCGAGCCTAGAGCTCTCCTCACTTCCTCTCCCTCTATGCATGTCACCATGCGGTGCTCCCCTACCCTCTCTCACCCTTCCCCTGCTGTCTTCTTTGCCAGGAGCAAGCCTAGTAGTATCCCCGAGTTGTGCATGTAGTTGTCCTCGTGCGAGCTCCTCCCCGACGCGGAAACCGGCCGTGTCGCCCCTCTCTGGGATCGCCGTCGTCGACCGCATCGTCTTTGCCACCCCATGGTCGCCAGAAAGCCCCCTGGTAAGCCCCCGCCGCCGCCCAGATGCCGCCTAGGGTTCCTGCCCTAGTGCCCTGTCCACGAGGTGGAAGACGGCCGGGCACCATCGAACCCATCTCCAATCGGACGGCCAGGGGCACCCGATACCCCTTCGGCAGGGTGTGTCGCTGACCGGCAGGCCAACCCTGTCAGGTTCAAACGCGCCGCGCCCGCGTGCTGGCTCGCCCGCCATGGGCCGAATTCCCTCCGACAGGCCCATTTCCCCCCACAGATCAAGCCCAGGTGCCCCTTTTATCTTTTTCTTTTTGTTTTTCCACCAGATCTACTAATTAGGCTGTTGATTTTAAATCCGAAAGAAAATGGAAAACAGGTTTATATGCCTAGATCCATATTTTCTAGGGTTTCTAAATGTTTTCTTAAGCATGCAGTACAACAAGGGTACCAAAATAATTCTTAATTTAATTATAGTAAATCACCCACTAAAGTATACCTTTTCTACTAATAAAATCCTTCTGTGAGGTATTAGTGGTATCAGTGGTACCCTGCATGTCACCCTAACCCATAGTCATTTGCTTCATATTTTTCTTCTGTGAATATACAACTCCATTTTGAACAAAACCACTTTATACTGAATGGTATCAGTGGTACCCTACATGTCACCTTAACCCCATAGTCATTTGCTTCATATTTTGCCCATAACAAAAATAACAATTACAAGCCTTATCTACCTTTAAAAAATTCCTGAGGTCAAACCAACATGGTTATTGACCTAAATCAACCTCCCAGTGATGTGATACACTAAATACTACCAAATTCCAGGAGATCAGGAATTAATGATCTTGTGAGCATTTCTGATCAATTAAACATCTCCGTATATAGTTTTATCCCTAGAAAAATCATCACAGTAGCTCTAGAACTCCAAAAAGGTTGATTCCAATTTCTACAGAAAGGTATTCTAAATACCTATAATGTGTCCTTCGAATCAAACTAAAATCTTGTGCAGATTTAATCTGGTGAAAAAGACAAATTGACTCTAGAACTGCCTTTGGGATTTTCCTGAGGGCATTCTGGTAATTATTTTGACTTGATTCCAAATCTCAGTGAACAAGTACATCATGACCTAACCAATCACCCAAGAAAATAATTTTTGCACCTCCAGATAAATTCTAGTGAATTATTTCCTCAAACTAGAGTTTATTCCACTATAAAAAGCATAACTAAATCTAGGTAAGTGATAATCTAGTGAAACCACTTGTGTTGGTCTTGTTTTGTCAAGACCTATCTGAGGATATCATGGTTGCACATTGACATCCTACATACCTCAGATCCCCACCGCAAGTTCTTGGTAAATAGCCTTGATAACTATCTTCCAAGGGAAAACACTTCGATGGCAATCTAGTAATTCCCTTACTAGTACCCAACTTCTTCAAAACCTACCAAATTAAGTTGTATGCCATATGTTTGTTTTCTGCGTGGTTTGATGCATGTATGCCTTGTATTGATTGTGTTATTGTCTGCTTGCATGTATACTCGATGACGGCGATAGTGTGATTGTCTGACGAGGAGAACAAAAGGGGACTTATTATTATTTCTTCGGTATTCTTGGTTATCTATGGAAGTCCAGGGACTTATCACTGATCACAGACAAGCCACCATTCCTGAATTCCGATACTTGTCCTACTCTTTTTACTACATGTTTGTACCTCCATTATAAAGTGCATTATTTATCTGCATATGTCATGTTTTATAAATACTACGTTAATAACTTGGATCCTCCAAGTTATGACTTGGTGTCCTTCATGACACCCATCCTGATTTAAACCATCATTTACTCCCCCTTTATATCGAGGTTATTATGATTAGCATCCTACCTCGTTGGAAACCACGGATTTTGGTGAATAAATTGATTTGGGATTTACCCTACTACAAATGTTTCAAAACTGCTTTGTAAAACCCTTGGGAAGAGGCATCGTTCCAAGAGGATGTTTTAACGAAAGAAGTGGTGATGATGAGAAATGACAAAATGGACAAGAGAAAGAGAAGGGACGTTCTACGCCTTTACCGGAACAATTTTTATCCGTGCAACAAACATTACCCCAGGTGTTGGGCTTAGCTCGTAGTTTGTCTTCTTTAGCCGAGGCAGCTTGTACTATGCTTATTGGGAGAAATCCCTTGAATTCCGGATAGGCGCTAACAGATCTATGGATCTGGAGCTTGTAGCTTGCTTCGGCAAGAGTGAGCCTTTCTTGGCAGGAGTGTCGGTGCAACAATTGGTCTCCCGCGGACGGTATGATTTAGGTGGTACGGAAGTAGGTGGAGTCACCAAGTTATGGTATATGCCAAGCTACAGTTTGGGTATACGCATGTACGGAAGGCAGGACTATGGCTGGGAGCCACATACTCGTTTCCGGGGAGAACAAACCCAAAAGGAAAAGCAGCCTTTGCTAGGGTCGACAAGCAAAAGGTTAGGTTTGATTATCCGAACACCCGTCTACCTTGTGTAGTGGGCCATGGTTTTATCCCGGCGGATGTATTGATTCTTGTGGGGAAAGTGCGCAAACTGTGCAGAGTATAATCGATTCGAATAGCCGCATCCACGGTTAAGGACGGTTGGAAAGGTGATGGCTATGAGTACCCAAATGGTGGTGTTTGGAAAAATGGATGAAAGTGTGGGGGTTCCGAAGGAACCTGAGTTTAAAGATTTGTTTTGACCAGAGGAGGTCAAAGAGGTTTAAAAGGGGGTTTCTCCAAATTTGTTTTCAAAAAGGTTTTCAACAAGGATATGGGATACCCGGATTTATAAAACGGAAGCATGTTTCAAAACTCTCTTTCAACAAAGATATGGAGATACCATAACTACAGGTGATAGTCTAGGATTTTCAAAAACAACCCTAGATAGAGCTATCTCGCCACAGCCAGAATTGCATTTCCTTATTTCACTTATCTTGGTGGTTTGTGAGTACATTCAAAAGTACTCATGGCTTTGTCCCTGGCTATTTACTTGGCCAGGCTTCCAGTGGTTCGACATCGGAAGATTAAGGTGACGTCCATCAAGCTAGGCCGTCTTCCCAGTCAGTCGATTGTAGGTTGAGGCAGGATTGGGCCCGGAGTGTGATGAAGCTTCGCTGGTGAAAGTTGTGTAGCCATAATGGCAACTATGTAAGTCTTGTATTCGTTATGTTTCGGATGCTATAATGATACTTGTTGGTTATGTTCCACGGCTCACTAATCATGGGAACATGGATTTTTACATAACAAGGATTTCTCGGATGATTAAATCCGGGGGAGCCCAAAATACGTAACGTCGACACCGAGCTGACAAGTGGGGTTGAAGCACGGGGGAGATGGTCGATGCGAAAAAAGAGTCGAATATGTGTCGTGATGAAATCCACGATGAATTTTGCACCACACGAAATGGCAAATTGGGCTTCAGGGCCTGGGACGAAATCTGCGACGAATTTGCCATGACGAAAACAAGGAACATCATAGATAACCGGGCTGGAGGGTTTTTAGCTCGTTACAACGAAACATTTTAGAACATTAGGAATCCGCGACGTTTTTAGTTCACGTCATAAAAAACATCACGGATCGTCCAGATTCTTGTAGTGATTGTCATAAACCACATATGGATCCACCAGAGTCATCGCATGTATGTTCTTTTCATAAACCACATGGATCCACGAGAGTTATTGCATATGTGTTCTTTTCATAAACCACATATGGATCCACCAGTGTCATTGCATGAGTATTATTTTCATAAACCACATGGATCCATGAGAGTTATTACATGTGTGTTCTTTTCATAAACCACATATGGATCCACTAGAGTTCATTGCATGTGTGTTCTTTTCCAAAGCCACATATGGATCCACAACTAGAGTCACTGGATGTGTGTTCTTTTCATAAACCACATATGGATCCACCAGTGTCATTGCATGTCTGTTCTTTTCATAAACCACATATGGATGCACCAGTGTCATTGCATGTTTGTTCTTTTCATAAACCACATGGATCCACCAGAGTCAATGCATGTGTGTTCTTTTGATAAACCACATGGATCCACCAGTGTCATTGCATGTTTGTTCTTTTCATTAACCACAACGAGAGTCATTGGATGTGTGTTATTGTCATAATCCACATGGATCCACTAGAGTTTATTGCATGTGCGTTCTTCTCATAAACCACATGGATCAACTAGAGTCATTTCATGTGTGTTCTTTTCACTTTCCACATATGGATATACCAGAGTCATAGCATGTCTGCTCTTTTCATAAACCACATATGGATCCACCATAGTCATTGCATGTGTGTTCTTTTCATAAACCACATGGATCCACTAGACTCATTGCATGCGTGTTCTTTTCACAAACGACACATGGATCCACCAGTGTCATTGAATGTGTGTTATTTTCACAAACCACATATTGATCCACCAGTGTCATTGCATGTGTGTTGTTTTCATTAACCACATATGGATCCCCTAGTGTCATTGCATAAGTGTTCTTTTCATAAACCACATATGGATCCACCAGAGTTATTGCATGTCTTTTCTTTTCATAAACCACATATGGATGCACCAGTGTCATTGCATTTATGTTTTTGTCATAAACCACATGGATCCACCAGAGTCATTGCATGTGTGTTATTTTTCATTGACCACATGGATCCAGTAGTGTCATTGCATGTGTGTTCTTTTCATAAACCACAACTAGAGTCATTGGATGTGTGATATTGGCATAAACCACATGGATCCACTAGAGTTCATTGCATGTGTGTTCTCTTTATGAACAACATGGATCCGCTAGTGTCATTGCATGTGTGTTCTTTTCATAAACCACAACTAGAGTCATTGGATGTGTGTTATTGTGATAAACCACATGGATCCACTAGAGTTCATTTCATGTGTGTTCTACTCATAAACCACATATGGATCCACCAGAGTCATCGCATGTATGTTGTTTACATAAACCACATGGATCCACGAGTGTTATTGCATGTGTGTTCTTTTCATAAACCACATATGGATCCACCAGTGTCATTGCATGAGTGTTCTGTTCATAAACCACATGGATCCATGAGAGTTATTGCATGTTTGTTCTTTTCATAAACCACATATGGATCCAATAGAGTTCATTGCATGTATGTTCTTTTCCTAAGCCACATATGGATCGACACCTAGAGTCATTGGATGTGTGCTCTTTTCATAAACCACATATGGATCCACCAGTGTCATTGCATGTGTGTTCTTTTCATAAACCACATATGGATGCACCAGTGTCATTGCATGTCTGTTCTTTTCATAAACCACATGGATCCAGCAGTGTCATTGCATGTGTGTTTTTTCATAAACCACAACTAGAGTCATTGGATGTGTGATATTGGCATAAACCACATGGATCCACTAGAGTTCATTGCATGTGTGTTCTCTTTATGAACAACATGGATCCGCTAGTGTCATTACATGTGTGTTCTTTTCATAAACCACAATTAGAGTCATTGGATGTGTGTTATTGTGATAAACCACATGGATCCACTAGAGTTCATTTCATGTGTGTTCTACTCATAAACCACATATGGATCCACCAGAGTCATCGCATGTATGTTGTTTTCATAAACCACATGGATCCACGAGAGTTATTGCATGTGTGTTCTTTTCATAAACCACATATGGATCCACCAGTGTCATTGCATGAGTGTTCTGTTCATAAACCACATGGATCCATGAGAGTTATTGCATGTTTGTTCTTTTCATAAACCACATATGGATCCACTAGAGTTCATTGCATGTATGTTCTTTTCCTAAGCCACATATGGATCGACACCTAGAGTCATTGGATGTGTGCTCTTTTCATAAACCACACATGGATCCACCAGAGTCATTGCATGTGTGTTCTTTTCATAAACCACATGGATCCACCAGCGTCATTGCATGTGTGTTCTTTTCATAAACCACAACTAGAGTCATTAGATGTGTGATATTGTCATAAACCACATGGATCCACGAGAGTTATTGCATGTGTGTTCTTTTCATAAACCACATATGGATCCACCAGTGTCATTGCATGAGTGTTCTTTTCATAAACCACATGGATCCATGAGAGTTATTGCATGTTTGTTCTTTTCATAAACCACATATGGATCCACTAGAGTTCATTGCATGTATGTTCTTTTCATAAGCCACATATGGATCGACACCTAGAGTCATTGGATGTGTGCTCTTTTCATAAACCACATATGGATCCACCAGTGTCATTGCATGTGTGTTCTTTTCATAAACCACATATGGATGCACCAGTGTCATTGCATGTCTGTTCTTTTCATAAACCACATGGATCCACCAGAGTCGATGCATGTGTGTTCTTTTGATAAACCACATGGATCCACCAGTGTCATTGCATGTTTGTTCTTTTCATAAACCACAACGAGAGTCATTGGATGTGTGTTATTGTCATAATCCACATGGATCCACTAGAGTTTATTGCATGTGTGTTCTTCTCATAAACCACATGGATCAACTAGAGTCATTTCATGTGTGTTCTTTTCACTTTCCACATATGGATACACCAGAGTCATTGCATGTCTGCTCTTTTCATAAACCACATATGGATCCACCATAGTCATTGCATGTGTGTTCTTTTCATAAACCACATGGATCCACTAGAATCATTGCATGCGTGTTCTTTTCACAAACGACACATGGATCCACCAGTGTCATTGAATGTGTGTTATTTTCACAAACCACATATTGATCCACCAGTGTCATTGCATGTGTGTTGTTTTCATTAACCACATATGGATCCCCTAATGTCATTGCATAAGTGTTCTTTTCAAAAACCATATATGGATCCACCAGAGTTATTGCATGTCTTTTCTTTTCATAAACCACATATGGATGCACCAGTGTCATTGCATTTATGTTTTTGTCATAAACCACATGGATCCACCAGAGTCATCGCATGTGTGTTCTTTTCATAAACCACATGGATCCACCAGTGTCATTGCATGTGTGTTCTTTTCATAAACCACAACTAGAGTCATTAGATGTGTGATATTGTCATAAACCACATGGATCCACTAGAGTTCATTGCATGTGTGTTCTACTCATAAACAACATATGGATCCATCAGAGTCATTGCATGTGTGTTATTTTCATAAACAACATATGGATCCACTAGAGTTCATTGCATGTGTGTTCTTTTCCTAAACCACATATGGATCCACAACAAGAGTCATTGGATGCGTGTTCTTTTCGTAAACCACAATTATAGTCATTGCATGTGCGTTCTTTTAACAAACCACATATGGATCCACTAGAGTCATTCCATATCTGTTCTTTTCATAAACCACATGAGAATGTGTGTTTTTTTCAAAAAGCTCATATGGATCCACCATTGTCATTGAATGTGTGTTCTTTTCCTAAAACACATATGGATCCACCAGTGTCATTTCATGTGTGTTCTTTTCATGAGACACAATTAGAGTCATTGAATGTGTGTTCTTTTCACAATCCACAAAAGGATCCACTAGAGTCATTTCATGTGTGTTCTTTTCACAAACCACATATGGATCCACCAGAGTCATTGCATGTCTATTCTTTTCATAAACCACATGTATCCACTAGATTCATTGCATGTGTGTTCTCTTTATAAACAACATGGATCCGCTAGTGTCATTGCATGTGTGTTCTTTTCATAAACCACAATGAGAGTCATTGGATGTCTGTTATTGTGATAAACCACATGGATCCACTAGAGTTCATTGCATGTGTGTTCTACTCATAAACCACATATGGATCCACCAGAGTTATTGCATGTGTGTTCCTTTCATAAAACACATGGATCCACGAGAGTTATTGCATGTGTGTTCTTTTCATAAACCACATATGGATCCACCAGTGTCATTGCATGCGTGTTCTTTTCATAAACCACATCAATCCACGAGAGTTATTCCATGTGTGTTCTTTTCATAAACCACATATGGATCCATTAGAGTTCATTGCATGTGTGTTCTTTTCCTAAGCCACATATGGATCCTCAACTAGAGTCATTGGATGTATGTTCTTTTCATAAACCACATATGGATCCACCAGTGTCATTGCATGTGTGTTCTTTTCATAAACCACATATGGATCCACTAGAGTCAATGCATGTGTGTTCTTTTCATAAACCACATGGATCCACCAGTGTCATTGCATGTTTGTTCTTTTCATAAACCACAACTAGAGTTATTGGATGTGTGTTATTGTCATAATCCACATGGATCCACTAGAGTTTATTGCATGTGTGTTCTTCTCATATACCACATGGATCAACTAGAGTCATTTCATGTCTGCTCTTTTCATAAACCACATATGGATCCACCGTAGTCATTGCATGTGTGTTCTTTTCATAAACCGCATGGATCCACTAGACTCATTGCATGCGTGTTCTTTTCACAAACGACACATGGATCCACCAATGTCATTAAATATGTGTTATTTTCACAAACCACATATTGATCCACCAGTGTCATTGCATGTGTGTTGGCTTCATTAACCACATATGGATCCCCTAGTGTCATTGCATAAGTGTTCTTTTCATAAACCACATATGGATCCACCAGAGTCATGTCATGTCTTTTCTTTTAATAAACCACATATGGATCCACCAGTGTCATTGCATATATGGTTTTTTCATAAACCAGATGGATCCACCAGAGTCATTGCATGTGTGTTCTTTTCATAAACCACATGGATCCACCAGTGTCATTGCATGTGTGTTCTTTTCATAAACCACAACTAGAGTCATTGGATGTGTGATATTGTCATAAACCACATGGATCCACTAGAGTTCATTGCATGTGTGTTCTTCTCATAAACAACATATGGATCCACCAGAGTCATTGCATGTGTGTTCTTTTCATAAACAACATATGGATCCACTAGAGTTCATTGCATGTGTGTTCTTTTCCTAAACCACATATGGATCCACAACAAGAGTCATTGGATGCATGTCCTTTTCGTAAACCACAACCATAGTCATTGCATGTGCGTTCGTTTAACAAACCACATATGGATCCACCAGAGTCATTCCATATCTGTTCTTTTCATAAACCACATGCGAATGTGTGTTCTTTTCACAAACCACATATGGATCCACCATTGTCATTGAATGTGTGTTCCTTTCCTAAAACACATATGGATCCACCAGTGTCATTTCATGTGTGTTCTTTTCATGAGCCACAACTAGAGTCATTGAATGTGTGTTCTTTTCACAAACCACAAAAGGATCCACTAGAGTCATTTCATGTGTGTTCTTTTCACAAACCACATATGGATCCACTAGAGTCATTGCATGTCTATTCTTTTCATAAACCACATGGATCCACTAGAGTCATTTCATGCGTGTTCTCTTTATAAACAACATGGATCCACTAGTGTCATTGCATGTGTGTTATTTTCATAAACCACAATTAGAGTCATTGGATGTGTGTTATTGTGATAAACCACATGGATCCACTAGAGTTCATTGCCTGTGTGTTCTACTCATAAACCACATATGGATCCACCAAAGTTATTGCATGTCTGTTCTTTTCATAAACCACATGGATCCACGAGAGTTATTGCATGTGTGTTCTTTTCATAAATCACATATGGATCCACCAGTGTCATTGCATGAGTGTTCTTTTCATAAACCACATGGATCCACGAGAGTTATTCTATGTGTGTTCTTTTCATAAACCACATATGGATCCACTAGAGTTCATTGCATGTGTGTTCTTTTCCTAAGCCACATATGGATCCTCAAATAGAGTCACTTGATGTATGTTCTTTTCATAAACCACATATGGATCCACCAGTGTCATTGAATGTGTGTTCTTTTCATAAAACACATATGGATCCACTAGAGTCAATGCATGTGTGTTCTTTTCATAAACCACATGGATCCACCAGTGTCATTGCATGTTTGTTCTTTTCATAAACCACAACTAGAGTTATTGGATGTGCGTTATTGTCATGATCCACATGAATCCACTAGAGTTTATTGCATGTGTGTTCTTCTAATAAACCACATGGATCAACTAGAGTCATTTCATGTGTGTTCTTTTCACTTTCCACATATGGATCCACCAGAGTCATTGCATGTCTGCTCTTTTCATAAACCACATATGGATCCACCATAGTCATCGCATGTGTGTTCTTTTCATAAACCACATGGATCCACTAGACTCATTGCATGCGTGTTCTTTTCACAAACGACACATGGATCCACCAGTGTCATTGAATGTGTGTTCTTTTCACAAACCACATATCGATCCACCAGTGCCATTGCATGTGTATTCTTTTCATTAACCACATATGGATCCCCTAGTGTCATTGCATAAGTGATCTTTTCATAAACCACATATGGATCCACCAGAGTCACTGCATGTCCTTTCTCTTCATAAACCACATATGGATCCACCAGTGTCATTGCATTTATGTTTTTGTCATAAACCACATGGATCCACCAGAGTCATTGCATGTGTGTTCTTTTCATAAACCACGTGGATCCACCAGTCTCATTGCATGTGTGTTCTTTTCATAAACCACAACTAGAGTCATTGGATGTGTGTTATTGTCATAAATCACATGGATCCACTAGAGTTCATTTCAAGGGTGTTCTTCTCATAAACCACATATGGATCCACCAGAGTCATTGCATGTGTGCTCTTTTCATAAACAACATATGGATCCAATACAGTTCATTGCATGTGTGTTCTTTTCCTAAAGCACATATGGATTAACAACAAGACTCATTGGATGCGTGTTCTTTTCGTAAACCAGAACTAGAGTCATTGCATGTGCGTTCTTTTAACAAACCACATCTGGATCCACTAGAGTCATTGCATGTGTGTTCTTTTCATTAACCATAGCTAGAGTCATTGCATGTCTGTTCTTTTCACAAACCACGTATGGATCCACCAGAGTCATTTCATGTGTGTTCTTTTCACGAACCACATATGGATCCACCAGAGTCATTGCATATTTGTTCTTTTCATAAACCACATGAGCATGTGTGTTCTTTTCATAAACCACATATGGATCCACCATTGTTATTGAATGTGTGTTCTTTTCCTAAAACACATTTGGATCCACCAGTGTCATTTCATGTGTGTTCTTTTCATGAACCACAACTAGAGTCATTGAATGTGTGTTGTTTTCACAAACCACAAAAGGATCCACTAGAGTCATTTCATGTGTGTTCTTTTCACAAACCACATATGGATCCACCAGTGTCATTGCATGCGTGTTCTTTTCATAAACCACATCAATCCACGAGAGTTATTGCATGTGTGTTCTTTTCATAAACCACATATGGATCCATTAGAGTTCATTGCATGTGTGTTCTTTTCCTAAGCCACATATGGATCCTCAACTAGAGTCATTGGATGTATGTTCTTTTCATAAACCACATGTGGATCCACCAGTGTCATTGCATGTGTGTTCTTTTCATAAACCACATATGGATCCACTAGAGTCAATGCATGTGTGTTCTTTTCATAAACCACATGGATCCACCAGTGTGATTGCATGTTTGTTCTTTTCATAAACCACAACTAGAGTTATTGGATGTGTGTTATTGTCATAATCCACATGGATCCACTAGAGTTTATTGCATGTGTGTTCTTCTCATATACCACATGGATCAACTAGAGTCATTTCATGTGTGTTCTTTTCACTTTCGACATATGGATACACCAGAGTTATTGCATGTCTGCTCTTTTCATAAACCACATATGGATCCACCGTAGTCATTGCATGTGTGTTCTTTTCATAAACCGCATGGATCCACTAGACTCATTGCATGCGTGTTCTTTTCACAAACGACACATGGATCCACCAATGTCATTAAATATGTGTTATTTTCACAAACCACATATTGATCCACCAGTGTCATTGCATGTGTGTTGGCTTCATTAACCACATATGGATCCCCTAGTGTCATTGCATAAGTGTTCTTTTCATAAACCACATATGGATCCACCAGAGTCATGTCATGTCTTTTGTTTTAATAAACCACATATGGATCCACCAGTGTCATTGCATTTATGTTTTGTCATAAACCAGATGGATCCACCAGAGTCATTGCATGTGTGTTCTTTTCATAAACCACATGGATCCACCAGTGTCATTGCATGTGTGTTCTTTTCATAAACCACAACTAGAGTCATTGGATGTGTGATATTGTCATAAACCACATGGATCCACTAGAGTTCATTGCATGTGTGTTCTTCTCATAAACAACATATGGATCCACCAGAGTCATTGCATGTGTGTTCTTTTCATAAACAACATATGGATCCACTAGAGTTCATTGCATGTGTGTTCTTTTCCTAAACCACATATGGATCCACAACAAGAGTCATTGGATGCATGTCCTTTTCGTAAACCACAACCATAGTCATTGCATGTGCGTTCGTTTAACAAACCACATATGGATCCACAAGAGTCATTCCATATCTGTTCTTTTCATAAACCACATGCGAATGTGTGTTCTTTTCACAAACCACATGTGGATCCACCATTGTCATTGAATGTGTGTTCCTTTCCTAAAACACATATGGATCCACTAGTGTCATTTCATGTGTGTTCTTTTCATGAGCCACAACTAGAGTCATTGAATGTGTGTTCTTTTCACTAACCACAAAAGGATCCACTAGAGTCATTTCATGTGTGTTCTTTTCACAAACCACATATGGATCCACTAGAGTCATTGCATGTCTATTCTTTTCATAAACCACATGGATCCACTAGAGTCATTGCATGCGTGTTCTCTTTATAAACAACATGGATCCACTAGTGTCATTGCATGTGTGTTATTTTCATAAACCACAATTAGAGTCATTGGATGTGTGTTATTGTGATAAACCACATGGATCCACTAGAGTTCATTGCCTGTGTGTTCTACTCATAAACCACATATGGATCCACCAAAGTTATTGCATGTCTGTTCTTTTCATATACCACATGGATCCACGAGAGTTATTGCATGTGTGTTCTTTTCATAAACCACATATGGATCCACCAGTGTCATTGCATGAGTGTTCTTTTCATAAACCACATGGATCCACGAGAGTTATTCCATGTGTGTTTTTTCATAAACCACATATGGATCCACTAGAGTTCATTGCATGTGTGTTCTTTTCCTAAGCCACATATGGATCCTCAAATAGAGTCACTTGATGTATGTTCTTTTCATAAACCACATATGGATCCACCAGTGTCATTGAATGTGTGTTCTTTTCATAAAACACATATGGATCCACTAGAGTCAATGCATGTGTGTTCTTTTCATAAACCACATGGATCCACCAGTGTCATTGCATGTTTGTTCTTTTCATAAACCACAACTAGAGTTATTGGATGTGCGTTATTGTCATAATCCACATGAATCCACTAGAGTTTATTGCATGTGTGTTCTTCTAATAAACCACATGGATCAACTAGAGTAATTTCATGTGTGTTCTTCTCACTTTCCACATATGGATCCACCAGAGTCATTGCATGTCTGCTCTTTTCATAAACCACATATGGATCCACCATAGTCATCGCATGTCTGTTCTTTTCATAAACCACATGGATCCACTAGACTCATTGCATGCGTGTTCTTTTCACAAACGACAGATGGATCCACCAGTGTCATTGAATGTGTGTTCTTTTCACAAACCACATATCGATCCACCAGTGCCATTGCATGTGTATTCTTTTCATTAACCACATATGGATCCCCTAGTGTCATTGCATAAGTGATCTTTTCATAAACCACATATGGATCCACCAGAGTCATTGCATGTCTTTTCTCTTCATAAACGACATATGGATCCACCAGTGTCATTGCATTTATGTTTTTGTCATAAACCACATGGATCCACCAGAGTCATTGCATGTGTGTTCTTTTCATAAACCACGTGGATCCACCAGTCTCATTGCATGTGTGTTCTTTTCATAAACCACAACTAGAGTCATTGGATGTGTGTTATTGTCATAAATCACATGGATCCACTAGAGTTCATTTCAAGGGTGTTCTTCTCATAAACCACATATGGATCCACCAGAGTCATTGCATGTGTGCTCTTTTCATAAACAACATATGGATCCAATACAGTTCATTGCATGTGTGTTCTTTTCCTAAAGCACATATGGATTAACAACAAGACTCATTGGACGCGTGTTCTTTTCGTAAACCAGAACTAGAGTCATTGCATGTGCGTTCTTTTAACAAACCACATATTGATCCACTAGAGTCATTGCATGTGTGTTCTTTTCATTAACCATAGCTAGAGTCATTGCATGTCTGTTCTTTTCACAAACCACGTATGGATCCACCAGAGTCATTTCATGTGTGTTCTTTTCACCTTCCACATATGGATCCACCAGAGTCATTGCATGTCTGCTCTTTTCATAAACCACATATGGATCCACCATAGTCATCGCATGTGTGTTCTTTTCATAAACCACATGGATCCACTAGACTCATTGCATGCGTGTTCTTTTCACAAACGACACATGGATCCACCAGTGTCATTGAATGTGTGTTCTTTTCACAAACCACATATCGATCCACCAGTGCCATTGCATGTGTATTCTTTTCATTAACCACATATGGATCCCCTAGTGTCATTTCATAAGTGATCTTTTCATAAACCACATATGGATCCACCAGAGTCATTGCATATCTTTTCTCTTCATAAACCACATATGGATCCACCAGTGTCATTGCATTTATGTTTTTGTCATAAACCACATGGACCACCAGAGTCATTGCATGTGTGTTCTTTTCATAAACCACGTGGATCCACCAGTCTCATTGCATGTGTGTTCTTTTCATAAACCACAACTAGAGTCATTGGATGTGTGTTATTGTCATAAATCACATGGATCCACTAGAGTTCATTTCAAGGGTGTTCTTCTCATAAACCACATAGGGATCCACCAGAGTCATTGCATGTGTGCTCTTTTCATAAACAACATATGGATCCAATAATGTTCATTGCATGTGTGTTCGTTTCCTAAAGAACATATGGATTAACAACAAGACTCATTGGCCGCGTGTTCTTTTCGTAAACCAGAACTAGAGTCATTGCATGTGCGTTCTTTTAACAAACCACATCTGGATCCACTAGAGTCATTGCATGTGTGTTCTTTTCATTAACCATAGCTAGAGTCATTGCATGTCTGTTCTTTTCACAAACCACGTATGGATCCACCAGAGTCATTTCATGTGTGTTCTTTTCACGAACCACATATGGATCCACCAGAGTCATTGCATATTTGTTCTTTTCATAAACCACATGAGCATGTGTGTTCTTTTCATAAACCACATATGGATCCACCATTGTTATTGAATGTGTGTTCTTTTCCTAAAACACATTTGGATCCACCAGTGTCATTTCATGTGTGTTCTTTTCATGAACCACAACTAGAGTCATTGAATGTGTGTTGTTTTCACAAACCACAAAAGGATCCACTAGAGTCATTTCATGTGTGTTCTTTTCACAAACCACATATGGATCCACCAGAGTCATTGCATGTCTATTCTTTTCATAAACCACATGGATCCACTAGAGTCATTACATGTGTGTTCTCTTTATAAACAACATGGATCCACTAGTGTCATTGCATGTGTGTTCTTTTCATAAACCATAATTAGAGTCATTGGATGTGATAAACTACATGGATCCACTAGAGTTCATTGCATGTGTGTTCTACTCATAAACCACATATGGATCCACCAGAGTTATTGCATGTGTGTTCTTTTCATAAACCACATGGATCCACGAGAGTTATTGCATGTGTGTTCTTTTCATAAACCACATATGGATCCACCAGTGTCATTGCATGAGTGTTCTTTTCATAAACCACATGGATCCACGAGAGTTATTGCATGTGTGTTCTTTTCATCAACCACATATGGATCCCCTAGAGTTCATTGCATGTGTGTTCTTTTCCTAAGCCACATATGGATCGTCAACTAGAGTCATTGGATGTATGTTCTTTTCATAAACCACATATGGATCCACCAGTGTCATTGCATGTGTGTTCTTTTCATAAACCACATATGGATCCACGAGAGTCAATGCATGTGTGTTCTTTTCATAAACCACATGGATCCACCAGTGTCATTGCATGTGTGTTCTTTTCATAAACCACAACTAGAGTTATTGGATGTGTGTTAATGTCATAATCCACATGGATGCACTAGAGTTTATTACATGTGTGTTCTTCTCATAAACCACATGGATCAACTAGAGTCATTTAATGTGTGTTCTTTTCACTTTCCACATATGGATACACCAGAGTCATTGCATGTCTGCTCTTTTCATAAACCACATATGGATCCACCATAGTCATCGCATGTGTGTTCTTTTCATAAACCACATGGATCCACTAGACTCATTGCATGCGTGTTCTTTTCACAAACGACACATGGATCCACCAGTGTCATTGAATGTGTGTTCTTTTCACAAACCACATATGGATCCACCAGTGTCATTGCATGTGTATTCTTTTCATTAACCACATATGGATCCCCTAGTGTCATTGCATAAGTGTTCTTTTCATAAACCACACATGGATCCACCAGAGTCATTGCATGTCTTCTCTTTTCATAAACCACATATAGATCCACTAGTGTCATTGCATTTATTTTTTTGTCATCAACCACATGGATCCACCAGAGTCATTGCATGTGTGTTCTTTTCATAAACCACATGTATCCACGAGAGTTATTGCATGTGTGTTCTTTTCATAAACCACATATGGATCCACCAGTGTCATTGCATGAGTGTTCTTTTCATAAACCACATCAATCCACGAGAGTTATTGCATGTGTGTTCTTTTCATAAACCACATATGGATCCACTAGAGTTCATTGCATGTGTGTTCTTTTCCTAAGCCACATATAGATCCTCAACTAGAGTCATTGGATGTATGTTCTTTTCATAAACCACACATGGATCCACCAGTGTCATTGCATGCGTGTTCTTTTCATAAACCACATATGGATCCACTAGAGTCAATGCATGTGTGTTCTTTTCATAAACCACATGGATCCACCAGTGTCATTGCATGTTTGTTCTTTTCATAAACCACAACTAGAGTTATTGGATGTGTGTTATTGTCATAATCCACATGGATCCACTAGAGTTTATTCCATGTGTGTTCTTCTAATAAACCACATATGGATCCACCAGTGTCATTGCATTTATGGTTTTGTCATAAACTAGATGGATCCACCATAGTCATTGCATGTGTGTTCTTTTCATAAACCACATGGATCCACCAGTGTCATTGCATGTGTGTTCTTTTCATAAACCACAACTAGAGTCATTGGATATGTGATATTGTCATAAACCACATGGATCCACTAGAGTTCATTGCATGTGTGTTCTTCTCATAAACAACATATGGATCCACCAGAGTCATTGCGTGTGTGTTCTTTTCATAAACAACATATGGATCAACTAGAGTTAGTTGCATGTGTGTTCTTTTCCTAAACCACATATGGATCCACAACAAGAGTCATTGGATGCATGTTATTTTTGTAAACCACAACTATAGTCATTGCATGTGCGTTCTTTTAACAAACCACATATGGATCCACCAGAGTCATTCCATATCTGTTCATTTCATAAACCACATGCGAATGTGTGTTCTTTTCACAAACCACATATGGATCCACCATTGTCACTGAATGTGTGTTCCTTTCCTAAAACACATATGGATCCACCAGTGTCATTTCATGTGTGTTCTTTTCATGAGCCACAACTAGAGTCATTGAATGTGTGTTCTTTTCACAAACCACAAAAGGATCCACTAGAGTCATTTCATGTGTGTTCTTTTCACAAACCACATATGGATCCACTAGAGTCATTGCATTTCTATTCTTTTCATAAACCACATGGATCCACTAGAGTCATTGCATGCGTGTTCTCTTTATAAACAACATGGATCCACTAGTGTCAATGCATGTGTGTTATTTTCATAAACCACAATCAGAGTCATTGGATGTGTGTTATTATGATAAACCACATGGATCCACTAGATTTCATTGCATGTGTGTTCTACTCATAAACCACATATGGATCCACCAGAGTTATTGCATGTCTGTTGTTTTCATAAACCACATGGATCCACGAGAGTTATTGCATGTGTGTTCTTTTCATAAACCACATATGGATCCACTCGTGTCATTGCATGAGTGTTCTTTTCATAAACCACATGGATCCACGAGAGTTATTCCATGTGTGTTCTTTTCATAAACCACATATGGATCCACTAGAGTTCATTGCATGTGTGTTCTTTTCCTAAGCCACATATGGATCCTCAGATAGAGTCATTTGATTTATGTTCTTTTCATAAACCACATATGGATCCACCAGTGTCATTGCATGTGTGTTCTTTTCATAATCCACATATGGATCCACTAGAGTCAATGCATGTGTGTTCTTTTCATAAACCACATGGATCCACCAGTGTCATTGCATGTTTGTTCTTTTCATAAACCACAACTAGAGTTATTGGATGTATGTTATTGTCATAATCCACATGGATCCACTAGAGTTTATTGCATGTGTCTTCTAATAAACCACATGGATCAACTATAGTCATTTCATGTGTGTTCTTTTCACTTTCCACATATGGATCCACAAGAGTCATTGCATGTCTGCTCTTTTCATAAACCACATATGGATCCACCATAGTCATCGCATGTGTGTTCTTTTCATAAACCACATGGATCCACTAGACTCATTGCATGCGTGTTCTTTTCACAAACGACACATGGATCCACCAGTGTCATTGAATGTGTGTTCTTTTCACAAACCACATATCGATCCACCAGTGTCATTGCATGTGTATTCTTTTCATTAACCACATATGGATCCCCTAGTGTCATTGCATCAGTGATCTTTTCATAAACCACATATGGATCCACCAGAGTCATTGCATGTCTTTTCTCTTCATAAACCACATATGGATCCACCAGTGTCATTGCATTTATGTTTTTGTCATAAACCACATGGATCCACCAGAGTCATTGCATGTGTGTTCTTTTCACAAACCACATGGATCCACCAGTGTCATTGCATGTGTGTTCTTTTCATAAACCACAACTAGAGTCATTGGATGTGTGTTATTGTCATAAACCACATGGATCCACTAGAGTTCATTTCATGTGTGTTCTTCTCATAAACCACGTATGGATCCACCAGAGTCATTGCATGTGTGTTCTTTTCATGCACAACATATGGATCCAATAGAGTTCATTGCATGTGTGTTCTTTTCCCAGAGCACATATGGATCCACAACAAGACTCATTGGATCCGTGTTCTTTTTGTAAACCAGAACTAGAGTCATTGCATGTGCGTTCTTTGAAGAACCCACATATGGATCCACTAGAGTCATTGCATGTGTGTTCTTTTCATTAACCATAGCTAGAGTCATTGCATGTCTGTTCTTTTCACAAACCACATATGGATCCACCAGAGTCATTTCATGTGTGTTCTTTTCACAAACCACATATGGATCCACCAGAGTCATTGCATATGTGTTCTTTTCATAAACCACATGAGCATGTGTGTTCTTTTCATAAACCACATATGGATCCACCATTGTCATTGAATGCGTGTTCTTTTCCTAAAACACATATGGATCCACCAGTGTCATTTCATGTGTGTTCTTTTCATGAACCACAACTAGAGTCATTGAATGTGTGTTGTTTTCACAAACCACAAAAGGATCCACTAGAGTCATTTCATGTGTGTTCTTTTCACAAACCACATATGGATCCACCAGAGTCATTGCATGTCTATTCTTTTCATAAACCACATGGATCCACTAGAGTCATTGCATGCGTGTTCTCTTTATAAACAACATGGATCCACTAGTGTCATTGCATGTTTGTTCTTTTCATAAACCACAATTAGAGTCATTGGATGTGATAAACTACATGGATCCACTAGAGTTCATTGCATGTGTGTTCTACTCATAAACCACATATGGATCCACCAGAGTTATTGCATGTGTGTTCTTTTCATAAACCACATGGATCCACGAGAGTTATTTCATGTGTGTTCTTTTCATCAACCACATATGGATCCACCAGTGTCATTGCATGAGTGTTCTTTTCATAAACCACATGGATCCATGAGAGTTGTTGCATGTGTGTTCTTTTCATAAACCACATATGGATCCACTAGAGTTCATTGCATGTGTGTTCTTTTTCTAAGCCACATATGGATACTCAATTAGAGTCATTAGATGTATGTTCTTTTCATAAACCACATATGGATCCACCAGTGTCATTGCATGTCTGTTATTTTCATAAACCACATATGGATCCATGAGAGTCAATGCATGTGTGTTCTTTTCATAAACCACATGGATCCACTAGTGTCATTGCATGTTTGTTCTTTTCATAAACCACAACTAGAGTTATTGGATGTGTGTTATTGTCATAATCCACATGGATCCACTAGAGTTTATTGCATGTGGGTTCTTCTCATAAACCACATGGATCAACTAGAGTCATTTCATGTGTGTTCTTTTCACTTTCCACATATGGATCCACCAGAGTCATTGCATGTCTTCTCTTTTCATAAACCACATATGGATCCACCGTAGTCATCGCATGTGTGTTCTTTTCATAAACAACATGGATCCACTAGACTCGTTACATGCGTGTTCTTTTCACAAACAACACATGGATCCACCAGTGTCATTGAATGTGTGTTCTTTTCACAAACCACATATGGATCCACCAGTGTCATTGCATGTGTATTCTTTTCATTAACCACATATGGATCCCCTAGTGTCATTGCATAAGTGGTCTTTTCATAAACCACATATGGATCCACCAGAGTCATTGCATGTCTTTTCTTTTCATAAACCACATATGGATCCACCAGAGTCATTGCATTTATGTTTTTGTCATAAACCACATGGATCCATGAGAGTCATTGCATGTGTGTTCTTTTCGTAAACCACGTGGATCCACCAGTGTCATTGCATGCGTGTTCTTTTCATAAACCGCAACTAGAGTCATTGGATGTGTGTTATTGTCATAAACCACATGGATCCACTAGAGTTCATTTCATGTGTGTTCTTCTCATAAACCACATATGGATCCAGCAGAGTCATTGCATGTGTGTTCTTTTCATAAACAACATATGGATCCAGTAGAGGTCATTGCATGTGTGTTATTTTCCTAGAGCACATATGGATCCACAACAAGACTCATTGGATGCGTCTTCTTTTCGTAAACCAGAACTAGAGTCATTTCATGTGCGTTCTTTTAACAAACCACATATGGATCCACCGGAGTCATTGCATATTTGTTCTTTTCATAAACCACATGAGCATGTGTGTTCTTTTCACAAACCACATATGGATCCACCATTGTCATTGAATGTGTGTTCTTTTCCTAAAAGACATATGGATCCACCAGTGTCATTTCATGTGTGTTCTTTTCATGAACCACAACTAGGGTCATTGAATGTGTGTTCTTTTCACAAACCACAAAAGGATCCACTAGAGTCATTTCATGTGTGTTCTTTTCACAAACCACATATGGATCCACCAGAGTCATTGCATGTCTATTCTTTTCATAAACCACATGGATACACTAGAGTCATTGCATGCATGTTCTCTTTATAAACAACATGGATCCACTAGTGTCATTGCATGTGTGTTCTTTTCATAAAGCACAATTAGAGTCATTGGATGTGATAAACCACATGGATCCACTAGAGTTCATTGCATGTGTGTTCTACTCATAAACCACGTATGGATCCACCATAGTCATTGCATATGTGTTCTTTTCATAAACCACATGGATCCACGAGAGTTATTGCATGTGTGTTCTTTTCATAAACCACATATGGATCCACCAGTGTCATTGCATGAGTGTTCTTTTCATAAACCACATGGATCCACGAGAGTTATTGCATGTTTGTTCTTTTCATAAACCACATATGGATCCACTAGAGTTCATTGCATGTGTGTTCTGTTCCTAAGCCACACATGGATCCACAACTAGAGTCATTAGATGTGTGTTCTTTTCATAAACCATATATGGATCCACCATTGTCATTGCATGTGTGTTCTTTTCATAAACCACAACTAGAGTCATTGGATGTGTGTTATTGTCATAAACCACATGGATCCACTAGAGTTCATTGCATGTGTGTTCTTCTCATAAACCACATTTGGATCCACCAAAGTCATTGCATGTGTGTTCTTTCCATAAACATCATATGGATCCACTAGAGTTCATTGCATGTGTGTTCTTTTCCTAAACCACATATGGATCCACAACAAGAGTCACTGGATGCGTGTTCTTTTCATAAACCACAACTAGAGTCATTGCATGTGTCTTATATTAACAAACCACATATGGATCCACTAGAGTCATTGCATGTGTGTTCTTTTCATTAACCATGGCTAGAGTCATTCCATGTCTGTTCTTTTCACAAACCAGATATGGAACCACCAGAGTCATTTCATGTGTGTTCTTTTCACAAACCACATATGGATCCACCAGAGTCATTGCATGTATGTTCCTTTCATAAACCAAATTGATCCACTAGAGTCATTGCATGTGTGTTCTCTTTATAAACAACATGGATCCACCAGTCTCATTGCATGTGTGATCTTTTCATAAACCACGTGGATCCACCAGTGTCATTGCATGTGTGTTCTTTTCATAAACCACAACTAGAGTCATTGGATGTGTGTTATTGTCATAAACCACATGGATTCACTAGAGTTCATTTCATGTGTGTTCTTCTCATAAACCACATATGGATCCACCAGAGTCATTACATGTGTGTTCTTTTCATAAACAACATATGGATCCAAAGAGTTCATTGCATGTGTGTTCTTTTCCTAGAGCACATATGGATCCACAACAAGACTCATTGGATGCGTGTTCTTTTCGTAAACCAGAACTAGAGTCATTGCATGTGCTATCTTTTAACAAACCACATATGGATCCACCAGAGTCATTGCATGTGTGTTATTTTCATTAACCATAGCTAGAGTCATTGCATGTCTATTCTTTTCACAAACCACATATGGATCCACCAGAGTCATTTCATGTGTGTTCTTTTCACAAACCACATATGGATCCACCAGAGTCATTGCATGTTTGTTCTTTTCATAAACAACATGAGCATGTGTGTTCTTTTCACAAACCACATCTGGATCCACCATTGTCATTGAATGGGTGTTCTTTTCCTAAAACACATATGGATCCACCAGTGTCATTTCATGTGTGTTCTTTTCATGAACCACAACTAGAGTCATTGAATGTGTGTTCTTTTCACAAACCACAAAAGGATCCTCTACAGTCATTTCATGTGTGTTCTTTTCACAAACCACATATGGATCCACCAGAGTCATTGCATGTCTGTTCTTTTCATAAACCACATGGATCCACCAGTGTCATTGGATGTGTGTTCTTTTCATAAACCACAACTAGAGTCATTGGATGTATGTTCTTTTCATAAACCACATATGGATCCACCAGTGTCATTGCATGTGTGTTCTTTTAATAAACCACATATGGATCCACCAGAGTCATCGCATGTGTGTTCTTTTCATAACAACATATGGATCCACTAGAGTTCATTGCATGTGTGTTCTTTTCCTAAACCACATATGGATCCACAACAAGAGTCATTGGATGCATGTTCTTTTCGTAAACCACAACTATAGTCATTGCATGTGCGTTCTTTTAACAAACTACATATGGATCCACCAGAGTCATTCCATATCTGTTCTTTTCATCAACTACATGAGAATGTGTGTTCTTTTCACAAACCACATATGGATCCACCATTGTCATTGAATGTGTGTTATTTTCCTAAAACACATATGGATCCACCAGTGTCATTTCATGTGTGTTCTTTTCATGAGCCACAACTAGAGTCATTGAATGTGTGTTCTTTTCACAAACCTCAAAAGGATCCACTAGAGTCATTTCATGTGTCTACTTTTCACAAACCACATATGGATCCACTAGAGTCATTGCATGTCTATTCTTTTCATAAACCACATGGAACCACTAGAGTCATTGCATGCGTGTTCTCTTTATAAACAACATGGATCCACTAGCGTCATTGCATGTGTGTTATTTTCATAAACCACAATTAGAGTCATTGGATGTGTGTTATTGCGATAAACCACATGGATCCACTGGAGTTGATTGTATGTGTGTTCTACTCATAAACCACATATGGATCCACCAGAGTTATTGCATGTGTGTTATTTTCATAAACCACATGGATCCACGAGAGTTACTCCATGTGTGTTCTTTTCATAAACCACATATGGATCCACTAGAGTCAATGCATGTGTGTTCTTTTCATAAACCACATGGATCCACCAGTGTCATTGCATGTGTGTTCTTTTCATAAACCACAACTAGAGTTATTGGATGTGTGTTAATTTCATAATCCACATGGATCCACTAGAGTTTATTGCATGTGTGTTCTTCTCATAAACCACATGGATCAACTAGAGTCATTTCATGTGTGTTCTTTTCACTTTCCACATATGGATCCACCAGAGTCATTGCATGTCTGCTCTTTTCATAAACCACATATGGATCCACCGTAGTCATCGCATGTATGTTCTTTTCATAAACCACATGGACCCACTAGACTCATTGCATGTGTGTTCTTTTCACAAACGACACATGGATCCACCAGTGTCATTGAATGTGTGTTATTTTCACAAACCACATATGGATCCACAGTGTCATTGCATGTGTGTTGTTTTCATTAACCACATATGGATCCCCTAGTGTCATTGCATAAGTGTTCTTTTCATAAACCACATATGGATCCACCAGAGTCATTGCATGTCTTTTCTTTTCATAAACCACATATGGATCCACCAGTGTCATTGCATTTATGTTTTTGTCATAAACCACATGGATCCACCAGAGTCATTGCATGTGTGTTCTTTTCATAAACCACATGGATCCACCAGTGTCATTACATGTGTGTTCTTTTCATAAACCACAACTAGAGTCATTGGATGTATGTTCTTTTCATAAACCACATATTGATCCACCAGTGTCATTACATGTGTGTTCTTTTCATAAACCACATATGGATCCACCAGAGTCATCGCATGTGTGTTCTTTTCATAACAACATATGGATCCACTAGAGTTCATTGCATGTGTGTTCTTTTCCTAACCCACATATGGATCCACAACAAGAGTCATTGGATGCATGTTCTTTTCATAAACCACAACAATAGTCATTGCATGTGCGTTCTTTTAACAAACCACATATGGATCCACCAGAGTCATTCCATATCTGTTCTTTTCATAAACTACATGAGAATGTGTGTTCTTTTCACAAACCACATATGGATCGATCATTGTCATTGAATGTGTGTTCTTTTCCTAAAACACATATGGATCCACCAGTGTCATTTCATGTGTGTTCTTTTCATGAGCCACAACTAGAGTCATTGAATGTGTGTTCTTTTCAAAAACCACAAAAGGATCCACTAGAGTCATTTCATGTGTGTTCTTTTCACGAACCACATATGGATCCACTAGAGTCATTGCATGTCTATTCTTTTCATAAACCACAACTAGAGTCATTGCATGTATGTTATTTTCACAAACCACATATGGATCCACTAGAGTCATTGCATGTGTGTTATTTTCATTAACCATGGCTAGAGTCATTGCATGTCTGTTCTTTTCACAAAACACATATGGAACCACCAGAGTCATTTCATGTGTGTTCTTTTCACAAACCACATATGGATCCACCAGAGTCATTGCATGTATGTTCCTTTCATAAACCACATGGATCCAGTAGAGTCATTGCGTGTGTTTTCTCTTTATAAACAACATGGATCCACCAGTCTCATTGCATGTGTGTTCTTTTCATAAACCACGTGGATCCACCAGTGTCATTGCATGTGTGTTCTTTTCATTAACCACAACTAGGGTCATTGGACGTGTGTTATTGTCATAAACCACATGGATCCACTAGAGTTCATTTCATGTGTGTTCTTCTCATAAACCACATATGGATCCACCAGAGTCATTGCATGTGTGTTCTTTTCATAAACAACATATGGATCCAAAGAGTTCATTGCATGTGTGTTCTTTTCCTGGAGCAAATATGGATCCACACCAAGACTCATTGGATGCGTGTTCTTTTCGTAAACCAGAACTAGAGTCATTGCATGTGCTATCTTTTAACATACCACATATGGATCCACCAGGGTCATTGCATGTGTGTTCTTTTAATTAACCATAGCTAGAGTCATTGCATGTGTGTTCTTTTCACAAACCACATATGGATCCACCAGAGTCATTTCATGTGTGTTCTTTTCACAAACCACATATGGATCCACCAGAGTCATTGCATATTTGTTCTTTTCATAAACAACATGAGCATGTGTGTTCTTTTCACAAAACACATCTGGATCCACCAGTGTCATTTCATGTGTGTTCTTTTCACCATTGTCATTGAATGTGTGTTATTTTCCTAAAACACATATGGATCCACCAGTGTCATTTCATGTGTGTTCTTTTCATGAACCATAACTAGAGTCATTGAATGTGTGTTCTTTTCACAAACCACAAAAGGATCCAGCAGAGTCATTTCATGTGTTTTCTTTTCACAAACCACATATGGATCCACCAGAGTCATTCCATGTCTGTTCTTTTCATAAACCACATGGATCCACCAGTGTCATTGCATGTGTGTTCTTTTCATAAACCACAACTAGAGTCATTGGATGTATGTTATTTTCATAAACCACATATGGATCCACCAGTGTCATTGCATGTGTGTTCTTTTCATAAACCACATATGGATCCACCAGAGTCATCGCATGTGTGTTCTTTTCATAACAACATATGGATCCACTAGAGTTCATTGCATGTGTGTTCTTTTCCTAAACCACATATGGATCCACTAGAGTTCAATGACAATGGTGGATGCATGTTCTTTTCGTAAACCACAACTATAGTCATTGCATGTGCTTTCTTTTAACAAACCACATATGGATCCACCAGAGTCATTCCATATCTGTTCTTTTCATAAAATACATGAGAATGTGTGTTCTTTTCACAAACCACATATGGATCCACCATTGTCATTGAATGTGTGTTCTTTTCCTAAAACACATATGGAGCCACTAGTGTCATTTCATGTGTGTTCTTTTCATGAGCCACAACTAGAGTCATTGAATGTGTGTTGTTTTCACAAACCACAAAAGCATCCACTAGAGTCATTTTATGTGTGTTCTTTTCACAAACCACACATGGATCAACTAGAGTCATTGCATGTCTATTCTTTTCATAAACCACATGGAACCACTAGAGTCATTAAATGCGTGTTCTCTTTATAAACAACATGGATCCACTAGTGTCATTACATGTGTGTTATTTTCATAAACCACAATTAGAGTCATTGGATGTGTGTTATTGCGATAAACCACATGGATCCACTAGAGTTCATTGCATGTGTGTTCTACTCATAAACCACATATGGATCCACCAGAGTTATTGCATGTGTGTTCTTTTCATAAACCACATGGATCCACGAGAGTTATTGCATGTGTGTTCTTTTCATAAACCACATATGGATCCACCAGTGTCATTGCATGAGTGTTCTTTTCATAAACCACATGGATCCACGAGAGTTATTCCATGTGTGTTCTTTTCATAAACCACATATTGATCCACTAGAGTTCATTGCATGTGTGTTCTTTTCCTAAACCACATATGGATCCTCAACTAGAGTCATTAGATGTATGTTCTTTTCTTAAACCACATATGGATCCACCAGTGTCATTGCATGTGTGTTCTTTTCATAAACCACAACTAGAGTTATTGGATGTGTGTTAATGTCATAATCCACATGGATCCACTAGAGTTCATTGCATGTGTGTTCTTCTCATAAACCACATGGATCAACTAGAGTCATTTGATGTGTGTTCTTTTCACTTTCCACATATGGATCCACCAGAGTCATTGTATGTCTGCTCTTTTCATAAACCACATATGGATCCACCATAGTCATCGCATGTGTGTTCTTTTCATAAACCACATGGATCCACTAGACTCATTGCATGCGTGTTCTTTTCACAAATGACACATGGATCCACCAGTGTCATTGAATGTGTGTTCTTTTCACAAACCACATATGGATCCACCAGTGTCCTTGCATGTGTATTCTTTTCATTAACCACATATGGATCCCCTAGTGTCATTGCATAAGTGTTCTTTTCATAAACCACATATGGATCCACCAGAGTCATTGCATGTCTTTTGTTTTCATAAACCACATATAGATCTACCAGTGTCATTGCATTTATGTTTTTGTCATAAACCACATGGATCCACCAGAGTCATTGCATGTGTGTTCTTTTCAAAAACCATGTGGATCCACCAGTCTCATTGCATGTGTGTTCTTTTCATAAACCACAACTAGAGTCATTGGATGTGTGTTATTGTCATAAATCACATGGATCCACTAGAATTCATTTCAAGGGTGTTCTTCTCATAAACCACATATGGATCCACCAGAGTCATTGCATGTGTGCTCTTTTCATAAACAACATATGGATCCAATACAGTTCACTGTATGTGTGTTCTTTTTCCTAAAGCACATATGGATCAACAACAAGACTGATTGGACGCGTGTTCTTTTCGTAAACCAGAACTAGAGTCATTGCATGTGCGTTCTTTTAACTAACCACATATGGATCCACTACAGTCATTGCATGTGTGTTCTTTTCATTAACCATAGCTAGAGTCTTTTCATGTCTGTTCTTTTCACAAACCACGTATGGATCCACCAGAGTCATTTCATGTGTGTTCTTTTCAAAAACAACATATGGATCTACCAGAGTCATTGCATATTTGTTCTTTTCATAAACCACATGAGCATGTGTGTTCTTTTCACAAACCACATATGGATCCATCATTAGCATTGAATGTGTGTTCTTTTCCTAAAACACATATGGATGCACCAATGTCATTTCATGTGTGTTCTTTTCATGAACCACAACTAGAGTCATTGAATGTGTGTTCTTTTCACAAACCACAAAAGGATCCACTAGAGTCATTTCATGTGTGTTCTTTTCACAAACCACATATGGATCCACAGAGTCATTGCATGTCTATTCTGTTCATAAACCACATGGATCCACTAGATTCATTGCATGTGTGTTCTATTTATAAACAACATGGATCCACTAGTGTCATTGCATGTGTGTTCTTTTCATAAACCACAAGTAGAGTCATTGGATGTGTGTTATTGTTATAAACCACATGGATCCTCTAGAGTTCATTGCATGTGTGTTCTACCCATAAACCACATATGGATCCACCAGAGTCATTGCATATGTGTTCTTTTCATAAACCACATGGATCCACGAGAGTTATTGCATGTGTGTTCTTTTCATAAACCACATATGGATCCACCAGTGTCATTGCATGAGTGTTCTTTTCATAAACCACATGGATCCTCGAGAGTTATTGCATGTGTGTTCTTTTCATAAACCACATATGGATCCACGAGAGTCAATGCATGTGTGTTCTTTTCATAAACCACATGGATCCATCAGTGTCATTGCATGTGTGTTCTTTTCATAAACCACAACTAGAGTTATTGGATGTGTGTTAATGTCATAATCCACATGGATCCACTAGAGTTTATTGCATGTGTGTTCTTCTCATAAACCACATGGATTAAGTAGAGTCATTTCATGTGTGTTCTTTTCACTTTCCACATATGGATCCACCAGAGTCATTGCATGTCTGCTCTTTTCATAAACCACATATGGATCCACCATAGTCATCGCATGTGTGTTCTTTTCATATACCACACGGATCAACTAGACTCATTGCATGCGTGTTCTTTTCACAAACGACACATGGATCCACCAGTGTCATTGAATGTGTGTTCTTTTCACAAACCACATATGGTTCCACCAGTGTCATTGCATGTGTATTCTTTTCATTAAGCACATATGGATCCCCTAGTGTCATTGCATAAGTGTTCTTTTCATAAACCACATATGGATCCACCAGAGTCATTGCATGTCTTTTCTTTTCATAAACCACATATAGATCCACCAGTGTCATTGCATTTATGTTTTTGTCATAAACCACATGGATCCACCAGAGTCATTGCATGTGTGTTCTTTTCATAAACCACGTGGATCCACCAGTGTCATTGCATGTGTGTTCTTTTCATAAACCACAACTAGAGTCATTGGATGTGTGTTATTGTCATAAACCATATGGATCCACTAGAGTTCATTTCATGTGTGTTCTTCTCATAAACCACATATGGATCCACCAGAGTGATTGCATGTGTTCTCTTTTCATAAACAACATATGGATCCAATAGAGTTCATTGCATGTGTGTTCTTTTCCTAAAGCACATATGGATCCACAACCAGACTCATTGGATGCGTGTTGTTTTCATAAACCAGAACTAGAGTCATTGCATGTGCGTTCTTTTAACAAACCACATATGGATCCACTAGAGTCATTGCATGTGTGTTCTTTTCATTAACCACATGAGCATGTGTGTTATTTTCACAAACCACATATGGATCCACCATTGTCATTGAATGTGTGTTCTTTTCCTAAAACACATATGGATCCACCAATGTCATTTCATGTGTGTTCTTTTCATGAACCACAACTAGAGTCATTGAATGTGTGTTCTTTTCACAAACCACAAAAGGATCTACTAGAGTCATTTCATGTGTGTTCTTTTCACAAACCACATATGGATCCACAAGAGTCATTGCATGTCTATTCTATTCATAAACCACATGGATCCACTAGAGTCATTGCATGCGTGTTCTATTTATAAACAACATGGATCCACTAGTGTCATTGCATGTGTGTTCTTTTCATAAACCACAACTAGAGTCATTGGATGAGTATTATTGTGATAAACCACATGGATCCGCTAGAGTTCATTGCATGTGTGTTCTACTCATAAACCACATATGGATCCACCAGAGTTATTGCATCTGTGTTCTTTTCGTAAACCAAATGGATCCACGAGAGTTATTGCATGTGTGTTCTTTTCATAAACCACATATGGATCCACCAGTGTCATTGCATGAGTGTTCTTTTGACAAACCTCATGGATCCACGAGAGTTATTGCATGTGTGTTCTTTTCATAAACCACATATGGATCCACTAGAGTTCATTGCATGTGTGTTCTTTTCCTAAGCCACATATGGATACTCAACTAGAGTCGTTGGACGTATGTTCTTTTCATAAACCACATATGGATCCACCGGTGTCATTGCATGTGTGTTCTTTTCATAAACCACATATGGATCCACGAGAGTCAATGCATGTGTGTTCTTTTCGTAAACCACATAGATCCACCAGTGTCATTGCATGTGTGTTCTTTTCATAAACCACAACTAGAGTTATTGGATGTGTGTTAATGTCATAATCCACATGGATCCACTAGAGTTTATTGCATGTGTGTTCTTCTCATAAACCACATGGATCAACTAGAGTCATTTCATGTAGTTCTTTTCACTTTCCACATCTAGATCCACCAGAGTCATTGCATGTCTGCTCTTTTCATAAACCACATATGGATCCACCATAGTCATCGCATGTGTGTTCTTTTCATAAACCACATGGATCCACTAAACTCATTGCATGTGTGTTCTTTTCACAAACGACACATGGATCCACCAGTGTCATTGAATGTGTGTTCTTTTCACAAACCACATATGGATCCACCAGTGTCATTGCATGTGTATTCTTTTCATTAACCACATATGGATCCCCTAGTGTCATTGCATAAGTGTTCTTTTCATAAACCACATATGGATCCACCAGAGTCATTGCATGTCTTTTCTTTTCATAAACCACATATAGATCCACTAGTGTCATTGCATTTATGTTTTTGTCATAAACCCCATGGATCCACCAAAGTCATTGCATGTGTGTTCTTTTCATAAACCACGTGGATCCACCAGTGTCATTGCATGTGTGTTCTTTTCATAAACCACAACTAGAGTCATTGGATGTTTGTTATTGTCATAAACCACATGGATCCACTAGAGTTCATTTCATGTGTGTTCTTCTCATAAACCACATATGGATCCACTAGAGTCATTGCATGTGTTCTCTTTTCATAAACAACGTATGGATCCAATAGAGTTCATTGCATGTGTGTTCTTTTCCTAAAGCACATATGGATCCACAACAAGACTCATTGGATGCGTGTTCTTTTCATAAACAAGAACTAGAGTCATTGCATGTGCGTTCTTTTAATAAACCACATATGGATCCACTAGAGTCATTGCATGTGTGTTCTTTTCATTAACCATAGCTAGAGTCATTGCATGTCTGTTCTTTTCACAAACCACGTATGGATCCACCAGAGTCATTGCATGTCTGTTCTTTTCACAAACCACATATGGATCCACCAGAGTCATTGCATCTTTGTTCTTTTCATAAACCACATGAGCACGTGTGTTCTTTTCACAAACCACATATGGATCCACCATTGTCATTGAATGTGTGTTCTTTTCCTAAAACACATATGGATCCACCAGTGTCTTTTCATGTGTGTTCTTTTCATGAACCACAACTAGAGTCATTGAATGTGTGTTCTTTTCACAAACCACAAAAGGATCCACTAGAGTCATTTCATGTGTGTTCTTTTCACAAACCACATATGGATCCACCAGAGTCATTACATGTCTATTCTTTTCATAAACCACATGGATCCACTAGAGTCATTGCATGCGTGTTCTCTTTATAAACAACATGGATCCACTAGTGTCATTGCATGTGTGTTCTTTTTATAAACCACAATTAGAGTCATTGGATGTGTGTTATTGTGATAAACCACATGGATCCACTAGAGTTCATTGCATGTGTGTTCTACTCATAAACCACATATGGATCCACCAGAGTTATTGCATGTGTGTTCTTTTCATAAACCACATGGATCCACGAGAGTTATTGCATGTGTGTTCTTTCCATAAACCACATATGGATCCACCAGTGTCATTGCATGAGTGTTCTTTTCATAAACCACATGGATCCACGAGAATTATTGCATGTGTGTTCTTTTCATCAACCACATATGGATCCCCTAGAGTTCATTGCATCTGTGTTCTTTTCCTAAGCGACATATGGATAATCAACTAGAGTCATTGGATGTATGTTCTTTTGATAAACCACATATGGATCCACCAGTGTCATTGCATGTGTGTTCTTTTCATAAACCACATATGGATCCACGAGAGTCAATGCATGTGTGTTCTTTTCATAAACCACATGGATCCACCAGTGTCATTGCATGTGTGTTCTTTTCATAAACCGCAACTAAAGTTATTGGATGTGTGTTAATGTCATAATCCACATGGATGCACTAGAGTTTATTCCGTGCGTGTTCTTCTCATAAACCACATGGATCAACTAGATTCATTTCATGTGTGTTCTTTTCACTTTCCACATATGGATACACCAGAGTCATTGCATGTCTGCTCTTTTCATAAACCACATATGGATCCACCATAGTCATCACATGTGTGTTCTTTTCATAAACCACATGGATCCACTAGACTCATTGCATGCGTGTTCTTTTCACAAACGACACATGGATCCACTAGTGTCATTGAATGTGTGTTCTTTTCACAAACCACATATGGATCCACCAGTGTCATTGCATGTGTATTCTTTTCATTAACCACATATGGATCCCCTAGTGTCATTGCATAAGTGTTCTTTTCATAAACCACACATGGATCCACCAGAGTCATTGCATGTCTTCTCTTTTCATAAACCACATATAGATCCACTAGTGTCATTGCATTTATTTTTTTGTCATCAACCGCATGGATCCACCAGAGTCATTGCATGTGTGTTCTTTTCATAAACCACAACTAGAGTCATTGGATGTTTGTTATTGTCATAAACCACATGGATCCACTAGAGTTCATTTCATGTGTGTTCTTCTCATAAACCACATATGGATCCACTAGAGTCATTGCATGTGTTCTCTTTTCATAAACAACATATGGATCCAATAGAGTTCATTGCATGTGTGTTCTTTTCCTAAAGCACATATGGATCCACAACAAGACTCATTGGATGCGTGTTCTTTTCGTAAACAAGAACTAGAGTCATTGCATGTGCGTTCTTTTAACAAACCACATATGGATCCACTAGAGTCATTGCATGTGTGTTCTTTTCATTATCCATAGCTAGAGTCATTGCATGTCTGTTCTTTTCACAAACCACATATGGATCCACCAGAGTCATTGCATGTCTGTTCTTTTCACAAACCACATATAGATCCACCAGAGTCATTGCATATTTGTTCTTTTCATAAACCACATGAGCATGTGTGTTATTTTCACAAACCACATATGGATCCACCATTGTCATTGAATGTGTGTTCTTTTCGTAAAACACATATGGATCCACCAGTGTCATTTCATGTGTGTTCTTTTCATGAACCACAACTAGAGTCATTGAATGTGTGTTCTTTTCACAAACCACAAAAGGATCCACTAGAGTCATTTCATGTGTGTTCTTTTCACAAACCACATATGGATCCACTAGAGTCATTGCATGTCTATTCTTTTCATAAACCACATGGATCCACTAGAGTCATTGCATGTGTGTTCACTTTATAAACAACATGGATCCACTAGTGTCATTGCATGTGTGTTCTTTTTATAAACCACAATTAGAGTCATTGGATGTGTGTTATTGTGATAAACCACATGGATCCACTAGAGTTCATTGCATGTGTGTTCTACTCATAAACCACATATGGATCCACCAGAGTTATTGCATGTGTGTTCTTTTCATAAACCACATGGATCCACGAGAGTTATTGCATGTGTGTTCTTTTCATAAACCACATATGGATCCACCAGTGTCATTGCATGAGTGTTCTTTTCATAAACCACATGGATCCACGAGAGTTATTGCATGTGTGTTCTTTTCATCAACCACATATGGATCCCCTAGAGTTCATTGCACGTGTGTTCTTTTCCTAAGCGACATATGGATACTCAACTAGAGTCATTGGATGTATGTTCTTTTGATAAACCACATATGGATCCACCAGTGACATTGCATGTGTGTTCTTTTCATAAACCACATATGGATCCACGAGAGTCAATGCATGTGTGTTCTTTTCATAAACCACATGGATCCACCAGTGTCATTGCATGTGTGTTATTTTCATAAACCACAACTAGAGTTATTGGATGTGTGTTAATGTCATAATCCACATGGATCCACTAGAGTTTATTCCATGTGTGTTCTTCTCATAAACCACATGGATCAACTAGAGTCATTTCATGTGTGTTCTTTTCACTTTCCACATATGGATACACCCGAGTCATTGCATGTCTGCTCTTTTCATAAACCACATATGGATCCACCATAGTCATCGCATGTGTGTTCTTTTCATAAACCACATGGATCCACTAGACTCATTGCATGCGTGTTCTTTTCACAAACGACACATGGATCCACCAGTGTAATTGAATGTGTGTTCTTTTCACAAACCACATATGGATCCACCAGTGTCATTGCATGTGTATTCTTTTCATTAACCACATATGGATCCCCTAGTGTCATTGCATAAGTGTTCTTTTCATAAACCACACATGGATCCACCAGAGTCATTGCATGTCTTCTCTTTTCATAAACCACATATAGATCCACTAGTGTCATTGCATTTATTTTTTTGTCATAAACCACATGGATCCACCAGAGTCATTGCATGTGTGTTCTTTTCATAAACCACGTGGATCCACCAGTGTCATTGCATGTGTGTTGTTTTCATAAACCACAACTAGAGTCATTGGATGTTTGTTATTGTCATAAACCACATGGATCCACTAGAGTTCATTTCATGTGTGTTCTTCTCATAAACCACATATGGATCCACTAGAGTCATTGCATGTGTTCTCTTTTCATAAAAAACATATGGATCCAATAGAGTTCATTGCATGTGTGTTCTTTTCCTAAAGCACATATGGATCCACAACAAGACTCATTGGATGCGTGTTCTTTTCGTAAACAAGAACTAGAGTCATTGCATGTGCGTTCTTTTAACAAACCACATATGGATCCACTAGAGTCATTGCATGTGTGTTCTTTTCATTATCCATAGCTAGAGTCATTGCATGTCTGTTCTTTTCACAAACCACGTATGGATCCACCAGAGTCATTGCATGTCTGTTCTTTTCACAAACCACATATGGATCAACCAGAGTCATTGCATATTTGTTCTTTTCATAAACCACATGAGCATGTGTGTTCTTTTCACAAACCACATATGGATCCACCATTGTCATTGAATGTGTGTTCTTTTCCTAAAACACATATGGATCCACCAGTGTCATTTCATGTGTGTTCTTTTCATGAACCACAACTAGAGTCATTGAATGTGTGTTCTTTTCACAAACCACAAAAGGATCCACTAGAGTCATTTCATGTGTGTTCTTCTCATAAACCACATATGGATCCACCAGAGTCATTGCATGTCTATTCTTTTCATAAACCACATGGATCCACTAGAGTCATTGCATGCGTGTTCTCTTTATAAACAACATGGATCCACTAGTGTCTTTGCATGTGTGTTCTTTTTATAAACCACAATTAGAGTCATTGGATGTGTGTTATTGTGATAAACCACATGGATCCACTAGAGTTCATTGCATGTGTGTTCTACTCATAAACCACATATGGATCCACCAGAGTTATTGCATGTGTGTTCTTTTCATAAACCACATGGATCCACGAGAGTTATTGCATGTGTGTTCTTTTCATAAACCACATATGGATCCACTAGTGTCATTGCATGAGTGTTCTTTTCATAAACCACATGGATCCACGAGAGTTATTGCATGTGTGTTCTTTTCATCAACCACATATGGATCCCCTAGAGTTCATTGCATGTGTGTTCTTTTCCTAAGCGACATATGGATACTCAACTAGACTCATTAGATGTATGTTCTTTTGATAAACCACATATGGATCCACCAGTGTCATTGCATGTGTGTTCTTTTCATAAACCACATATGGATCCACGAGAGTCAATGCATGTGTGTTCTTTTCATAAACCACATGGATCCACCAGTGTCATTGCATGTGTGTTCTTTTCATAAACCACAACTAGAGTTATTGGATGTATGTTAATGTCATAATCCACATGGATCCACTATAGTTTATTCCATGTGTGTTCTTCTAATAAACCACATGGATCAACTAGAGTCATTTCATGTGTGTTCTTTTCACTTTCCACATATGGATACACCAGAGTCATTGCATGTCTGCTCTTTTCATAAACCACATATGGATCCACCATAGTCATCGCATGTGTGTTCTTTTCATAAACCACATGGATCCACTACACTCATTGCATGCGTGTTCATTTCACAAACGACACATGGATCCACCAGTGTCATTGAATGTGTGTTCTTTTCACAAACCACATATGGATCCACTAGTGTCATTGCATGTGTATTCTTTTCATTAACCACATATGGATCCCCTAGTGTCATTGCATAAGTGTTCTTTTCATAAACCACACATGGATCCACCAGAGTCATTGCATGTCTTCTCTTTTCATAAACCACATATAGATCCACTAGTGTCATTGCATTTATGTTTTTGTCATAAACCACATGGATCCACCAGAGTCATTGCATGTGTGTTCTTTTCATAAACCACGTGGATCCACCAGTGTCATTGCATGTGTGTTCTTTTCATAAACCACAACTAGAGTCATTGGATGTGTGTTATTGTCATAAACCACATGGATCCACTAGAGTTCATTTCATGTGTGTTCTTCTCATAAACCACATATGGATCCACCAGAGTCATTGCATGTGTGCTCTTTTCATAAACAACATATGGATCCAATAGAGTTCATTGCATGTGTGTTCTTTTCCTAAAGCACATATGACTCCACAACAAGACTCATTGGATGCGTGTTCTTTTCGTAAACTAGAACTAGAGTCATTGCATGTGCATTCTTTTAACAAACCACATATGGATCCACTAGTCATTGGATATGTGTTCTTTTCATTAACCATAGCTAGACTCATTGCATGTCTGTTCTTTTCACAAACCACGTATGGATCCACCAGAGTCATTTCACGTGGGTTCTTTTAACAAACCACATATGCATCCACCAGAGTCATTCCATATCTGTTCTTTTCATAAACCACATGAGAATGTGTGTTCTTTTCACAAACCACATATGGATCCACCGTTGTCATTTCATGTGTGTTCTTTTCCTAAAACACATATGGATCCACCAGTGTCATTTCATGTGTGTTCTTTTCATGAACCACAACTAGAGTCATTGAATGTGTGTTCTTCTCACAAACCACAAAAGGATCCACTAGAGTCATTTCATGTGTGTAATTTTCACAAACCACATATGGATCCACTAGAGTCATTGTATGTCTATTCTTTTCATAAACCACATGGATCCACTAGGGTCATTGCATGTGTGTTCTATTTATAAACAACATGGATCCACTAGTGTCATTGCATGTGTTTACTTTTCATAAACTAAAACTAGAGTCATTGGATGTGTGTTATTGTCATAAACCACATGGATCCGCTATAGTTCATTGCATGTGTGTTCTACTCATAAACCACATATGGATCCACCGGTGTCATTGCATGAGTGTTCTTTTCATAAACCACATGGATCCACGAGAGTTATTGCATGTGTGTTCTTTTCATAAACCACATATGGATCCACTAGAGTTTATTGCATGTGTGTTCTTTTCCTAAGCCATATATGGATCCACAACTAGTCATTGGATGTGTGTTCTTTTCATAAACCACACATGGATCCACCAGTGTCATTGCATGTGTGTTCTTTTCATAAACCACCACTAGAGTCATTGGATGTGTGTTATTGTCATAAACCACATGGATCCACTAGAGTTCATTGCATGTGTGTTCTTCTCATAAACCACATTTGGATCCACCAGAGTCATTGCATGTGTGTTCTTCTCATAAACATCATATGGATCCACTAGAGTTCATTGCATGTGTGTTCTTTTCCTAAACCACATATGGATCCACAACAAGAGTCAGTGGATGCGTGTTCTTTTCATAAACCACAACAAGAGTCATTGCATGTGTGTTATTTTCACAAACCACATATGGATCCACTAGAGTCATTGCATGTGTGTTCTTTTCATTAACCATGCCTAGTCATTGCATGTCTGTTCTTTTCACAAACCACATATGGAACCACCAGAGTCATTTCATGTGTGTTCTTTTCACAAACCACATATGGATCCTCTAGAGTCATTTCATGTGTGTTCTTTTCACAAACCACATATGGATCCACTAGAGTCGTTGCATGTATGTTCCTTTCATAAACCACATGGATCCACTAGAGTCATTGCATGTGTGTTCTCTTTATAAACAACATGGATCCACCAGTCTCATTGCATGTCTGTTCTTTTCATAAACCACGTGGATCCACCAGTGTCATTGCATGTGTGTTCTTTTCATAAACCACAACTACAGTCATTGGATGTGTGTTATTGTCATAAACCACATGGATCCACTAGAGTTCATTTCATGTGTGTTCTTCTCATAAACCACATATGGATCCACCAGAGTCATTGCATGTGTGTTATTTTCATAAACAACATATGGATCCAATAGAGTTCATTGCATGTGTGTTCTTTTCCTAGAGCACACATGGATCCACAACAAGACTCATTGGATGCGTGTTCTTTTCGTAAACCATAACTAGAGTCATTGCATGTGCGATCTTTTAACAAACCACATATGGATCCACCAAAGTCATTGCATGTGTGTTCTTTTCATTAACCATAGCTAGAGTCATTGCATGTCTGTTCTTTTCACAAACCACATATGGATCCACCAGAGTCATTTCATGTGTGTTCTTTTCACAAACCACATAGAGATCCACCAGAGTCATTGCATACTTATTCTTTACACAAACCACATATGGATCCACCAGAGTCATTGCATGTATGTTCCTTTCATAAACCACATGGATCCACTAGAGTCATTGCATGTGTGTTCTCTTTATAAACATGGATCCACCAGTGTCATTCCATGTGTGTTCTTTTCATAAACCACAACTAGAGTCATTGGATGTGTGTTATTCTCATAAACCACATGCATCCACTAGAGTTCATTGCATGTGTGTTCTTGTCATAAACCACATATGGATCCACCAGAGTCATTGCATATCTGTTCTTTTAATAAACCAAATGAGCATGTGTGTTCTTTTCACAAACCATGTATGGATCCACCATTGTCATTGAATCTGTGTTCCTAAAACATGTAACATCCCAAAACTTCAATCCAAGGTTATTAAGATCCAAATCATCAAAAGTAGGGTTAACAAAAAAATTTCTAAGTGAAATTATTAAAGCATTCATATGTGTGTGCATTTAAATTAGGAGTTGATTTGAATTGCCATGATTAAGTGATACATTGCTTGTAAAATGATTCTTAGGTGAAATAAACATCATCCAGATCATTCCCAAACAAATCCCAAAGAAAAACAAATCAAAATGAATAAAATAACCAAATGGTCATTTGTGCCATTTTAATCAGCATGCCTACTTTGGCTATTCCTAGTACTCATTCTTAACAGAAATAAATGTGGATCTTTGGACCCCTTGCTAGTATACATAATGTTGTACCAAGGCCCACTTTGTGATCTGCCAAAAACATTCAAACACTATTTTTAAATGGCAGTTGAAAATTGAATCTCTTTCATATGGGAAGATCCCACTATTTCAAAAACAACTCAAACAAGCTCAAATTTAAAAACCCAAGCACCCACACAGTATCAAGCTTATGCCTAGAACACCCACAATCTTTTCAAAATTCAAAAGTAAATTTCTTGCGGCCATTTTTACAAACACTTAGCAGGCAGAATTTACACCTAGTAATTAGCTCACTGTTTTGTACAGGGTTTTGCACCCATTTGTACTCAAAACACTCCCATTGTCTCCACTTGATCTAACCATGCCATTTAGACCCCATCCCCTACCCCCTAGCAGCAAGGCCATGCCACCCCGAGCACCAACTCGCCGGCCAAACCTTGCCTCGCTGCAGCCGACCACCCCTCTCTCTCTCGCCATGTCTACGAGCTAGCCAGGACCTCACCGCCACCCTCTGTCCCCTCCCCGAGCCAGCCAAGCCATGGACAACCGAGGAACCACCGCGTCCAGTGCGTCTGCACCATGCCGAGCACGCACCAAAGCGCCACGCCTGACAAGCGTGCACACGCCGCCCCTCGACCGCAGCCCGCGTCCATCGCTCCGCCACGACCCTAGGAACACCGCAGACATGCCCGTTCGCCGCCCCTTGCACAAGATCCACCGCTCGCCGTTGAGACCGCCACCTCTGCCGCTCAGAGCGCGAGCACCGCCCAACCGCATACCACTGCCCCTAGGCCCGCATTTACTCCGTAGAGCTCCGCCAGGAGACCAGCCACCGTTCCCTACCTCGAGCCACGCCGCTAGCACGCTATGCAGCCCTCGCCGGAGCCGCCCGCCCATGAATTTCGGTCGCATCGTTGGGCTATAAATAGAGGCCACCCCCAGCCAGTTTCTGCACACCACTCACCTTCCCTCTTGCCACTGACCATTCCCCACCTCTAGTCGGAGCAGCACGAGCACTTGCTCGCCGAAATTTGACCGTAGTAGCCCGCAGCAGAGGAGGAGAGGGCGACCTCGATTTCGTCCACCCCCGGAGCTGCCTTGACCACCCCTGAGCCCGTCGTCGTCTACCAGTCCGTTTGCCCGCCTCGCCGTTGTCGCTGGAGCCCTGGTACGCCCCCTGAGCACCCCCACCGAGCCGCTAGGATTCGACCTCGCCGGCGACCTGTTCGTCGTCGACGACGAGCCCCAGCCGTTGATCCCCGTTATAATCTAACGACCCACATCGCCTCGTACCGCTTCGCGCGTTATGAGCCAATGACCGGTGGACCCCCTGTCAGTTGTGCCCCGCGCCGCGTAGTGTTACTGGGCCGGCCCGTTAGCGTTCCTGTGCGACCCATTTAGTTTGATTTAGGATTTTTCCATTTTAGTTTAAACCTAGTTCTGTCCGTTAGTTTGAAATTCAATTAAGAGAGATTTACAAATCCAAATGGAGTGATTCCAATTTTGTTAGAAAGCTACTGAAAATATCTACCCAAGCCCGTTGGATTTAATTCAATTAGAGTTGGAGATCTCTCCTAGTAAGAATAACAAAACAGAAGCATTTGCACATTGCAACATTTTTATAAAATCAACCATGATAGATTTTGAGTTGATTCCAACTCTAAAAAATCACATTTAACCATACCTATCTGAATATGTAATAATATTAAGGTTTACATGCAGTGACTTTGGACTAGTACCAAAATAATGCTATATAGGCATTTCTAGTCACCTTAAATCATTAAATAATGAACTTAAACCAAAGTAATTATGAACCAACCCTTAAATTACATTCCCACATGTTAGAATATGTGGGGATGACATGTGTCCACATGATCCCATATATAAAGTGGTGAATATTAAATCTTAGTTAATTTTCAATGAGTAGAAATTACTTTGCTTAAATAAAAAGAAGGAAACTAGTTAATAAAACTTGTGATGCTTGTGATGATAATAGATCATCAAATGTGTGCATTAGAGTGCTAATTAGATTAGTTAAGTATTGTTTGGTGATTGTGTACTCCGTATGTATTATAGACAATAGTACCGACCAAGCTTTCGAGGAGGAGGAGTTCTATCAAGAGGAGGAAGAAAACTTGAACCACTTCACCAACCAAGGCAAGCTAACACTTGCAAGTATTATACTTAGCAAGCCACCATTAACAATGCAAGCTACTATTGGCAAGCTAACCCTTGCAAGCTATTGTTAGCAAGCTAGGTTTAAACTAGATGATTTAGCAAAGATGCTTTAGGCATGCTTTGGTTAAACTACTTTGACTATTACTTACCTCAAGCATTACTTTCCAAGCTTTATTTCCTTTACTTTACACAAAGTCCTTTACTTGTTTTGAAGGTAGCATAAAGAGTATAAAACTTGACCTATCTAGATAACTTTAGATGTCATTCTATGGCATGAGATTGATCCCATCTTTCCACCTTAGTGAACACTCTTAACTTAGTAGTTTAGAGTAGATAAAAACTTGAGTCACTTTAGATGGGAACACTTGGTGAAAATGAATTATGAAAACCTTGGAATGATGAGTCATTCTATTGAGATGTTTTGACATGTGTTGAGAAATACAAATGGTTTATGATGATGAAAATGTTGAGGCATGAGCCTTAACCCCTTTTACAAAAACTGATGGTTGGATTCGGATGCGATACCATTCCAAATTTACCATACAACCACAATACCTGAATTGGGTAAGGCTTAGCCGGAAGTTTATATGCATTAGTAATAGTTCCCTCGCGGGAGAGGTCTGAGCTGAGCCTACCTCTCAATGTTGTCCACCTATGCAATGCCCAAGATGATAGATGGTCATGGTTGGGAGGCCATGCTCATAGGAGAGGTGCTTATACTAGGGTGTGTAAAGGAAAGGTTATGTTTGATTATCTGCATACTAAGTATGATGATGCAGGGCTATCCCTGACAGATGTATCAAATCTTGTGGTGAAAGTGTACCACCTCTGCAGAGTGTTAAACTATTCGAATAGCCGCGTCCGCGGTTATGGACAGTTGGAATGGCCATACTGTTTTGTTGTTAGATGTTTTCAAAATAACTTATGAAAGAAATGATGAATCTTGACTTGACACAACAGGGTTGTGACTATGACACTAGCTTCCCACCTTAAGTAGTTCTAGAACTTTATTTTATCTTTCTTTGCTTCTGAACTCAGCTTAGGTTTCAAACTTAACTTTATAGCTAAACATAGAGTTAGCACTTTAACTTAGAACTATACTACTTGTTAGTGGTAGTTTGCGAGTACTTAAAGAGTACTCATGGCTTTTGTCCTTGGCTATTCTCATGGCCAGACTATGAAGGAGAATACCAAGATGATGGACAGCAGGACGGCTATGATAACTAGGACTATCTGCCTTCGTCAGCATTGCCTATGCCCCTGAAGATGGACCCCACCGCTACGCTTATCTTTTATTTCCGCTGCTTGTTGTATTAAGACTGGATCATGAGATCCTTATTTTTATAAGACCTTATTTATGGTTTGTAATGGATGATGTACTATGATATCCAATCTGTTATGTCTCGCAAAAATGGTAATCCTGGGATTGCGATGTATGACATAACAGGCATCTGGGATTAAAAATCCGGGTGTTGACAAGTTGGTATCATAGCCATCCTGACCATAGGAGACCCTAGTTAGAATGGACGTCCAAACAAAAACTTAGTTTCAAAACCAAAGTGAGTATTTATGAAAAACTATTTCCTCTCTTATCAATGGGAATTCATTCTTTCTCAAAAAAATCATGTTCCTCAAAATTCTTACATTACTACTTAAAATTTGACACACTTAATCACTTCACTAATTTCCTCATCCTTAATTCTTGTAGATGGAGACTCAGTTCGGCAAGTTCTACCAGTTGGGAAACGGAGGTCAACTGATCTTCGAGAGGGATCTGGATTCACTGTCAGAGTTACTGGGACGCCCTCATCCTTTGTTTCTTGGAGCTCAACTTCTAGGACCCCCAGGAGGAGATTTGCAGTGGCTAGTCACCGCTGATCTTAGAGGAAGCATCGAAGCACCAACATCCGGGAGAATCTAGTTCTCCGTGAGAGAGAACAACTGGCTAGATGGATTAGCCAGGGCAATGCATGAAGCTCTCGCACGTCTATGTGCCCTCAGTGTCAACCAACTCCAGGGAACCCGTTTTGCTCACTATGAAAGACGTGACTTCATGGGAATGCGGATGGAGATGCCAAGTCACCCAGAGTTGAGTCTTCAAGTGGAGAATCTTGACTTCCTGCTGTACGATTGTCAGAAGGAGTTGGACAATGCTAGGGTGTTCGCTAACCACAACTGTGCCATTGCTGACCAGAAGGCCCATACTTTCGCACTGCTCGTCCAGGATCGTCAGTCTCTTCGCCCCCAGCATGCAAAGAAGGATCGCACCATTGCCCGTCTTCGCAAGAAGGTGGCCGACCTCGAGAAGACCGTCAAGGAGCAAGAAGCTCAGCTTGCAGCAAAGGAGGAAGAAGAGGATGGTGAAGACATCCAGGGAGACATGGATTCTTACCTCAGCAATGATGATGACTTCTTGGAGGAGGATGCCATGGACTTCTACACTGATGATGAGGACTCCGACTTCATCGACGATGAGTAGATGCACTAGAGCACTATCGTAGCATGAGATGTATCGGTCCCACTGTATCGTAGCTTGCATAATGGTTCTTCAAACCATCTGTTCTCCTTTGATTGTTGTGGTGTGTGTTTGTATCGTGTGCTTGTTTGCATGAATGAAATGAAGTTAGTGAAAAACCTGAGTCAAACTCAAAGTTTTAGCTTAAAACCAAAACCTCGAACCCTAGAACTTTCCCTCTTACCCCTTTATCTACCTCAATCTTCAGATGACTCATGGAAACCAAGGAGGGAGGAGCTCGTCACAAGACCCAATGCTGCAGATCTTGCAGAATCTCATCGCAGACCGAGAAGCAAGCAGGGCAGAATGCCAAGCTAACTTAGCAACATTGCAGCAGATCGCCCAGATGGCTCTCAACAATCAGAACCATGGAAACCAGGATCACCATGGATCCAAACTCAAAAACTTTCAGAATACCAATCCCCCAATCTTCAACCAAGCTGAAAACCCCCTTGATGCTAATGACTGGTTACAGACAATGGAAAACAACTTAGAAGTTGCAGGAGTTGATGACAACGAGAAAGTTCTCTTTGCCACCCACTACTTGGCGGGATATGCAAGAGCTTGGTGGACTAGTATCCGTAACATGAACCATGGTCAAGTGTTGACATGGGAAGCCTTCCAAGTTAAGTTCAACTGCACCCACATGCCGCAAGGTCTAGTCAATAGAATGAGGGACGAGTTCCGTGACTTGAAGCAAGGCAGAATGACTGTGGTGGAGTATCGTGATAGATTCCTATCGCTTGCCAGATATGCACCTGATGAGATCAACACGGAGGCCAAGAAGAAGGAGAGATTCTTGAACGGACTACATGATGAGATGCAGACCGTCCTCATCAACATCCGCTTCGAGGATCTCGAAGAGCTAGTCTTCTTTGCCATTCAGATGGAAGGGGAGATTAAACAGGCAAACGACAACCGCAAACATCGTATGATGCAGCAATCAGGATCTAGCAGTCACCAGAAGTACCGTCCCAACCCCTCACCAGGATATGCACCAAGGAACAATCGACCCCCAATGTCTCGCCCAAGTTACCCCAACCATAGCGGAGGCAATGTGAAGTCCGGAGGAAACAATCACAACTCCGGCAATGGCAACAATTTCAACCGTGCACCTCCCAAGAACAACAACAATAACAACAACAACACTGCACCCAGAACTAGCAGCAATGTTGTGCCCGTCACAGCAAAGGACATGTCCCAGATCACTTGTTTCGAGTGTGGACTGAAGGGTCACTATTCCAATGAGTGTCCCAAGAAGACTGCAGCCACTACCAATATGAATGCCCCAGCTCAACAGCAGCGTCGTGTTCAACCAGGAAGAAGATTTTCCCTAGGGAACCCTCACAACCGCAATGGCCGTCTCTTCCACATGAACACCGAAGAAGCCCAAGAAGCGGCAGATGTAGTGTTGGGTATGTTTTCTGTTAACTCAGTTTTAGCAAGAGTATTGTTTGATTCAGGAGCATCGCATTCATTTGTCACCGAAGAATTTGCATGCACTAGTAAGATTCACCCAACCAATCTGAAGCATGTCATGATATTTCAAATCCCCGGTTCAACCACAAAAGCTAGAAAAATTTGCAAAGTTGTACCTATCAGAATACTTGGGATAGATTTTTATGCCAACCTTATAGAACTTGGAACCAAAGGATTGGAAGTAGTACTAGGTATGGACTGGATGTCAAGGCATAAAGGAATGATAGACTGTGCTAAGAAAGCCATCACCATGACCAGTAGTTCTAGAGTAATAGTAGAGCATATCTCTGAAACCTTACCTCGTCAATTTAAGTGCAACAAGAGTCTAGCCCTAACCACCATAGACCAAGTCAGAGTAGTCTATGAATACCTGGACGTATTCTTAGATGAATTTCCAGGTATTCCCAAGGATAGGGATATACTAATCCCCGGAACCGGACCCATAACCTAGAGACCCTATAGCATGAACCCCTCAGAGTTAGTGGAACTGAAGAAGCAATTGGATGCCATGTTAGCAAAAGGCTTGATTCAACCAAGCACGTCGCCATGGAGATCACCAATGTTATTCGTCGACATGAAAGATGGAGGCAACTGTTAGTGCACAGATTACAGAAAGTTGAATGACCTCACCATCAAGAATAAGTACCCTTTGCCGAAAATTGATCAGTTGACTGGAGCCCAGGTATTCTCAAAAATTGATCTTAGGACTGGTTATCACCAACTTAAGATTCGTGCAACGGATATTCCGAAGACCGCCTTTATTACTCGCTATGGTTTATACGAGTATACGCTTATGTCTTTTGGATTAACCAATGCCCCTGCTTATTTCATGAATCTCATGAATAAGATCTTTATGAATTTCCTAGATAAGTTTGTAGTTGTGTTTATCGATGATATCCTTATCTACTCCAAGTCAGAAGAAGAGCATGAGCAACATCTGAGAATCATACTAGAAACCCTGAGAGAGCATCAGTTATATGCCAATTTCAGCAATTGTGAGTTTTGGCTGAAAGAAGTAGGATTCCTAGGACATATTGTGTCTGCTGGAGAAGTTTCTATTGATCCCGCCAAGATCAAAGATGTCGAAGCATGGGAAGCCCCAACCACTCAAAGCCAAGTTCGTGCATTTCTCGGATTAGCGGGATATTACCGCAAGTTCGTAGAAGGATTCTCGAGCATCGCCAGACCCATGACCCAATTTTTGAAGAAGGACAAGAAGTTTGAATGGACTGACAAGTGTGAAGCCAGTTTTCAGGAGCTGAAGAAGAGATTGATATCAGCCCCAATATTGATCATGCCAGACATCAAGAAGCCATTTGATGTATATTGTGATGCATCCAAGATGGGTCTCGGATGTGTATTGATGCAAGAAGGAAAAGTCATCACGTATCTGTATCGACACCTGAAGCAGCATGAGCAGAACTATCCGACCCATGATCTTGAGTTAGCAGCCGTGGTTTTAGCATTGAAGACATGGCGTCATTATCTGATGGGTAATCACTGTGATATTTACACAGATCACAAGAGCTTAAAGTATATTTTCACTCAAAAAGAGCTAAATATGAGGCAAAGGAGATGGATAGAGTTAATCAAGGTTTATGACCTTGACATTGACTATCACCCCGACAAAGCCAATGTGGTAGCGGATGCTCTTAGCAGATTGCCGTGTAGGCTAAACACCATGATCAAGGAGAAGCAGCCAAGTTTGTATGAGGAGTTGGAGCAATTCAGAACTGAATTAGTTAGCAAAGGATTCTTAGCTAGCATTGAACTTCAACCCACTTTGATTAGCCAAAACAAGGAAGCCCATAAAGGAAATGAAAGTATCGACGGTATCAAACGTCGTATTGGTACAGGAAAGGTACCTGGATTCACTGAATATGAAGAAGGAGTGATGTGGTACAAAGGACGTATCTGTGTGCCAGCAGATTCGGAGCTGAAGCAAGTTATCATGAAGGAAGCTCATGATACTCTTTATTCTATCCACCCTGGAGGAACGAAGATGTATCAAGATTTGAAAGAGCATTTTTGGTGGCACAAGATGAAGAGTGAAATCGGAAGCTACATTGCCAATTATGACATCTGTCAAAGAGTGAAAGCAGAGCATCAAAGACCTGTAGGACTGTTGCAACCATTGCATATTCCGGCATGGAAATGGAATTCCGTCGGAATGGACTTTATCACCGGTTTGCCTACTTCCAGTAGGGGAAATGACTCAATCTGGGTCATAGTTGATAGACTGTCCAAGGTAGCGCACTTCATACCTGTCAAGACTACCTACCAGAGTGCGAAGCTAGCAGAGATGTACATTGCTAGGATTGTTAGTTTGTGTGGAACCCCCCAAGACCATAGTATCAGATCGAGGAACCCAGTTTACCTCGAGATTTTGGCAGAAAGTTCAGGAAGGATTGGGAACCAAGTTGAACTTCAACACCACGTATCATCCGCAAACCGATGGATAGACCGAGAGAGTCAACCAGATCCTAGAGGATATGTGAAGAGCTTGTGTGTTGGAATACGAATCAAAATGGGAAGACTGCCTACCTTTCGTAGAATTCTCATATAACAACAATTATCAAGCTAGTTTGCAGATGGCACCATTTGAGGTCCTATACGGAAGAAAGTGTCATACCCCTTTGAATTGGTCGGAAGTAGGAGAGAGTCAGATCTTTGGACCCGACATTCTCCGAGAAGCCGAAGAGAAAGTTCACAAAGTCCGTGAGCACCTCAAGACCGCCAATCTAGACAGAAGAGTTATGCTGACAAGAGAAGGAGAGACCTAACTTTCAATGTCGAAGATTTTTTATATCTCAAGGTTTCGCCATTGAAAGGAACCCAACGCTTTAGTTTGAAAGGAAAGTTAGCCCCCAGATATATCGGGCCCTTCAAGATTCTGAACCGTCGAGGAGAAGTATCGTATCAACTGGAACTGCCTGAAGAGATGTTAGCCATCCACAATGTGTTCCATATCTCGAAACTTCAGAAATTCTTGGAAGTACCAGAGAAGACTGAAGTTTTCAAGAACATCGATCACAGAGCTGTGGAGATCAACAATGACCTGACCTATCAGGAAGTGCCCATCCGTATCTTAGAATAAGCTTACAGAACCACCAGGACCAGGAGTATCAAGTTTCTCAAGATTCAATGGAGCAACCATACCGAAGAGGAAGCCACTTGGGAGCGAGAAGATTACATTAGGACAGAGTTTCTAGATCTCTTTAGTTCCTAGTTTTCTTTGTAAATCTCGAGACGAGATTTTGTTTAAGGGGGGGAAGGTTTGTAACATCCCAAAACTTCAATCCAAGGTTATTAAGATCCAAATCATCAAAATTAGGGTTAACAAAAAGTTTTCTAAGTGAAATTATTAAAGCATTCATATGTGTGTGCATTTAAATTAGGAGTTGATTTGAATTGCCATGATTAAGTGATCCATTTCTTGTAAAATGATTCTTAGGTGAAATAAACATAATCTAGATCATTCCCAAACAAATCCCAAAGAAAAACAAATCAAAATGAATAAAATAACCAAATGGTCATTTGTACCATTTTAATCAGCATGCCTACTTTGGCTATTCCTAGTACTCAATTCTTAACAGAGATAAATGTGGATCTTTGCACCCCTTGCTAGTACACATAATATTGTACCAAGGCCCACTTTGTGATCTGCCTAAAACATTCAAACACTATTTTTAAATGGTAGTTGAAAATTGAATCTATTTCATATGGGAAGATCCCACTATTTTAAAAACCATTCAAACAAGCTCAAATTTCAAAACCAAAGCACCCACAGAGTCTGAAGCTTATGCCTAGCACAGCCACCAAAATCCTTTTCAAAATTCAAAAGTAAATTTCTTGTGGCAGAGTTTACACCTAGTAATCAGCTCACTGTTTTATACAGGATTTTGCACCCATTTGTCCTCAAAACACTCCCATTGTCTCCACTTGATCTAACCATGCCATTTACACCCCATCCCCTACCCCTAGCAGCAAGGCCATGCCACCCCGAGCACCAACTCGCCGGCCAAACCTTGCCTCGCTGCAGCCGACCACCCCTCTCGCTCTCGCCATTCCTACGAGCTAGCCAGGACCTCACCGCCACCCTCTGTCCCCTCCCCGAGCCAGGCTAAGCTGTGGACCACCGAGGAACCACCGCCCCTAGTGCGTCTGCACCATGCCGAGCTCGCGCCAGAGCGCCGCGCCCGACACGCGTGCACACGCTGCCCCTCGACCGCAGCCCGCGTCCACCGCTCCGCCACGACCCCAGTAACACCGTGGACATTCCCGTTCGCCGCCCCTTGCACCACAACCACCGCTCGCCGTTGAGACCGCTGCCTCTGCCACTCAGAGCACGAGCACCGCCCGACCGCATAACACCGCCCCTAGGCCCGCATTTACTCCGTAGAGCACCGCCACCATCCCCTACCTCGAGCCACGTCGCTAGCATGCTGTGCAGCCCTAGCCAGAGCCGCCCGCCCAAGCCTTTCGGTCGCATCGTCAGGCTATAAATAGAGGCCACCCCTAGCCAGTTTCTGCACACCACTCACCTCCCCTCTTGCCACTGACCATTCCCCACCTCTAACCGGAGTAGCGCGAGCACTTGCTTGCTTGAATTTGGCCGGAGTAGCCCACAGCAGAGGAGGAGAAGGCGACGTCGATTTCGTCCAACCCGGGAGCTGCCTCGACCACCCCTGAGCCTGCCTCGCCATCGTTGCTAGAGCCCTGGTACGCCCCCTGAGCACCCCACCGAGCCGCTAGGGTTCGACCTCGCCGGCGAGATGTTCGTCGTCGACGACGAGCCCCAGCCGTTGATCCCAGTTCTAATCTAACAGCCCACATCGCCCCGTACCACTTCGTGCGTTATGAGCCACAGACTGGTGGACCCCCCTGTCAGCTGTGCCCCGCGCCACGTAGTGTCACCGGGACGGACCGTTAGCGTTCCGCGCGACCCATTTAGTTTGAATTAAGATTTTTCCATTTTAGTTTAAACCTAGTTTTGTCCCTTAGTTTGAAATTCAATTCAGAGAGATTTACAAATCCAAATGGAGTGATTCCAATTTTGTTAGAAAACTACTGAAAAGATCTACCCAAGCCCGTTAGATTTAGTTCAATTAGAGTTAGAGATCTCTCCGAGTAAAAATAAAAAAACAGAAGCATTTGCACCTTGCAACATTTTTATAGAATCAACCATGATAGCTTTTGAGTTGATTCCTACTCTCAAAAATCACATTTAACCATACATATCTGAATATGTAATAATATTAAGGTTTACATGCAGTGACTTTGGACTAGTACCAAAATAATGCTATATAGGAATTTCTAGTCACTTTAAATCATTAAATAATGAACTTAAACCAAAGTAATTATGAACCAACCCTTAAATTACATTCCCACATGTTAGAATATGTGGTGACGACATGTGTCCACATGATCCCATATTTGAAGTGGTGAATATTAAATCTTAGTTAATTTTCAATGAGTAGAAATTAATTTTCTTAAATAAAAAGAAGGAAACTAGTTAATAAAACTTGTGATGCTTGTGATGATAATAGATCATCAAATGTGTGCATTTGAGTGCTAATTAGATTAGTTAAGTATTGTTTGGTGATTATGTACTCCGTATGTATTATAGACGATAGTACCGACCAAGCTTTCGTGGAGGAGGAGTTCTATCAAGAGGAGGAAGAAAACTTCAACCACTGCACAAAGCAAGGCAAGCTAACACTTGCAAGTATTATACTTATCAAGCCACCATTAACAATGCAAGATACTATTGGCAAGCTAGCCCTTGCAAGCTAGGATTAAACTAGATGGTTTAGCAAAGATTCTTTAGGCATGCTTTGGTTAAACTACTTTGACTATTACTTACCCCAAGCATTACTTTCCAAGCTTTATTTCCTTTACTTTACACAAAGTCCTTCACTTTTTTTGAAGGTAGCATAAAGAGTATAAAACTTGACCTATCTAGATAACTTTAGATGTCATTCTATGGCATGAGATTGATCCCATCTTTCCACCTTAGTGAACACTCTTAACTTAGTAGTTTAGAGTAGATAAAAACTTGAGTCACTTTAGATGGGAACACTTGGTGAAAATGAATTATGAAAACCTTGGAATGATGAGTCATTATATTGAGATGTTTTGACATGTGTTGAGAAACACAAATGGTTTATGATGATGAAAATGTTGAGGCATGAGCCTTAATCCCTTTTATAAAAACTGATGGTTGGATTCAGATGCAATACCATTCCAAATTTACCGTACAATCACAATACCTGAATTGGGTAAGGCTTAGCTGGAAGTTTATATGCATTAGTATTAGTTCCCTCGCGGGAGAGATCTGAGCTGAGGCTACCTCTCAATGTTGTCCACCTATGAAGTGCCCAAGATGATAAATGGTCATGGTTGGGAGGCCATGCTCATAGGAGAGGTGCTTATACTAGGGTGTGTAAAGGAAAGGTTGTGTTTGATTATCTGCATACTAAGTATGATGATTCAGGGCTATCCCTAATAGATGTATCGAATCTTGTGGTGAAAGTGTACCACCTCTGCAGAGTGTTAAACTATTTGAATAGCCACGTCCGCGGTTATGGACAGTTGGAATGGCCATACTGTTTCGTTGTCAGATGTTTTCAAAATAACTTATGAAAGGAATGATGAATCTTGACTTGACCACAACAGGGTTGTGACTATGACACTAGCTTCCCACCTTAAGTGATTCTAGAACTTTATTTTATCTTTCTTTGCTTTTGAACTCAGCTTAGGTTTCAAACTTAACTTTATAGCTAAATATAGAGTTAGCACTTTAACTTAGAACTATACTACTTGTTACTGGTAGTCTGCGAGTACTTAAAGATTACTCATGGCTTTTGTCCCTGGCTATTCTCATGGCCAGACTATGAAGGAGACTACCAAGATGATGACCAGCAGGATGGCTATGATAACTAGGACTATCTGCCTTCGTCAGCATTGCCTGTGCCCCAGAAGATGGACCCCACCGCTATGCTTACCTTTTCTTTCCGCTTCTTTTTGTATTAAGACTGGATCATTAGATCCTTATTTGTGTAAGACCTTATTTATGGTTTGTAATGGATGATGTACTGTGATATCCAATCTGTTATGTCTCGCAAAAATGGTAATCCTGGAATTGTGATGTAGGACATAACAGGCATCTGGGATTAAAATCCGGGTGTTAACAAAACACATATGGATCCACCAGTGTCATTGCATGTGCGTGCTTTTCATGAACCACAACTAGTCATTCAATGTGTGTTCTTTTCACAAACCACAAATGGATCCACTAGATTCATTTCATGTGTGTTCTTTTCACAAACCACATATGGATCCACCAGAGTCATTGCATTTCTGTTCTTTTCATAAACCACATGGATCCACTAGAGTCATTGCAGGTGTGTTCTTTTTATAAACAACATGGATCCACTAATGTCATTGCATGTGTGTTCTTTTCATAAACCATAACTAGAGTCATTGGATGTTTGTTATTGTCATAAACCACATGGATCCACTAGAGTTAATTACATGTGTGTTCTTCTCATAAACCACAGATGGATCCACGAGAGTCATTGCATCCGTGTTCTTTTAATAAACCACATGGATCCACGAGATTTATTGCATGTGTGTTCTTTTCATAAACCACATATGGATCCACAAGTGGCATTGCATGTGTGTTGTTTTCACAAACCACATATGGATCCACTAGTGTCATTGCATGTGTGTTCTTTTCATAAACAACATGGATCCACCAGTGTCATTGCATGTTTATTCTTTTCATAAACCGCAACTAGGGTCATTGGATGTGTGTTATTGTCATAAACCACATGGATCAAATAGAGTTTATTGCATGTGTGTTATTGTCATAAACCACATGGATCAACTAGAGTCATTTCATGTGTGTTCTTTTCACAAACCACATATGGATCCACCAGTGTCATTGCATGTGTGTTCTTTTCATTAACCACATATGGATCCACCAGAGTCATTGCATGTATGTTCTTTTCATAAACAACATTTGGTCCACCAGTGTCTATGCATGTATGTTTTTGTCATAAAACACAAGGATCCACCAGTGTCATTGCATGTGTGTTCTTTTCATAAACCACAACTAGAGTTAATGGATGTTTGTTATTGTCATAAACCACATGGATCCACTAGAGTTAATTGATGTGTGTTCTTCTCATAAACCACATATGGATCCACCAGTGTCATTGCATGTGTGTTCTTTTCATAAACCACAACTAGAGTCATTGGATGTGTGTTAATGTCATAAACCACATGGATCCACTATAGTTCATTGCATGTGTGTTCTTCTCATAAACCACATATGGATCCACCAGAGTCATTGCATATCTATTCTTTTAATAAACCACATGAGCTTGTGTGTTATTTTCACAAACCACATACGGATCCACCATTGTCGTTGAACGTATGTTCTTTTTTCCTAAAACACATATGGATCCACCAGTGTCATTGCATGTGTGTGCTTTTCATGAACCACAACCTGTCATTGAATGTGTGTTATTTTCACAAACCACAAATGGATCCACTAGATTCATTTCATGTGTGTTCTTTTCACAAACCACATATGGATCCACCAGAGTCATTGCATGTATGTTCTTTTCATAAACCACATGGATCCACGAGAGTTATTCCATGTCTGTTCTTTTCATAAACCACATATGGATCCACCAGTGGCATTGCATGTGTGTTCTTTTCACAAACCACAAATGGATCCACTAGTGTCATTGCATGTGTGTTCTTTTCATAAACCACATGGATCCACCAGTGTCATTGCATGTTTGTTCTTTTCATAAACCGCAACTAGGGTCATTGGATGTGTGTTATTGTCATAAACTACATGGATCCACTAGAGTTTATTGCATGTGTGTTCTTCTCATAAACCACATGGATCAACTAGAGTCATTTCACATGTGTTCTTTTCACAAACCACATATGGATCCACCAGTGTCATTGCATGTGTGTTCTTTTCATTAACCACATACGGATCCACCAGAGTCATTGCATGTATGTTCTTTTCATAAACCATATTTGGATCCACCAGTGTCATTGCATGTATGTTTTTGTCATAAAACACATGGATCCACTAGAGTCATCGCATGTGTGTTCTTTTTATAAACCACATGCATACACCAGTGTCATTGCATGTGTGTTATTTTCATCAACCACAACTAGAGTCAATGGATGTTTGTTATTGTCATAAACCACATGGATCCACTAGAGTTAATTGATGTGTGTTCTTCTCATAAACCACATATGGATCCACCAGTGTCATTGCATGTGTGTTATTTTCATAAACCACAACTAGAGTCATTGGATGTGTGTTAATGTCATAAACCACATGGATCCACTATAGTTCATTGCATGTGTGTTCTTCTCATAAACCACATATGGATCCACCAGAGTCATTGCATATCTGTTCTTTTAATAAACCACATGAGCATGTGTGTTCTTTTCACAAACCACATATGGATCCACCATTGTCGTTGAACGTATGTTCTTTTTTCCTAAAACACGTATGGATCCACCAGTGTCATTGCATGTGTGTGCTTTTCATGAACCACAACCTGTCATTGAATGTGTGTTCTTTTCACAAACCAGAAATGGATCCACTAGATTCATTTCATGTGTGTTCTTTTCACAAACCACATATGGATCCACCAGAGTCATTGCATGTATGTTCTTTTCATAAACCACATGGATCCACTAGAGTCATTCCATGTGTGTTCTTTTTATAAACAATATGGATCCACCAGTGTCATTGCATGTGCGTTCTTTTCATAAACTATAACTAGAGTCATTGGATGTTTGTTATTGTCATAAACCACATGGATCCATTAGAGTTAATTGCATGTGTGTTCTTCTCATAAACCACATATGGATCCACCAGAGTCATTGCATGTGTGTTCTTTTCATAAACCTCATGGATCCACGAGAGTTATTCCATGTGTGTTCTTTTCATAAACCACATATTGATCCTCCAGTGGCATTGCATGTGTGTTCTTTTCACAAACCACAAATGGATCCACTAGTGTCATTGCATGTGTGTTCTTTTCATAAACCACATGGATCCACCAGTGTCATTTCATGTTTGTTCTTTTCATAAACCGCAACTACGGTCATTCGATGTGTGTTATTGTCATAAACTACATGGATCCACTAGATTTTATTGCGTGTGTGTTCTTCTCATAAACCACATGGATCAACTAGAGTCATTTCACATGTGTTCTTTTCACAAACCACATATGGATCCACCAGTGTCATTGCATGTGTGTTATTTTCATTAACCACATATGGATCCAGCAGAGTCATTGCATGTATGTTCTTTTCATAAACCACATTTGTATCCACCAGTGTCATTGCATGTATGTTTTTGTCATAAACCACATGGATCCACTAGAGTCATTGCATGTGTGTTCTTTTTATAAACCACATGGATCCACCAGTGTCATTGCATGTGTGTTCTTTCCATAAACCACAACTAGAGTCATTGGATGTGTGCTATTGTCATAAACTACATGGATCCACTAGAGTTCATTGCATGTGTGTTCTTCTCATAAACCACATATGGATCCACCAGTGTCATTTCATGTTTGTTCTTTTCATAAACCGCAACTACGGTCATTCGATGTGTGTTATTGTCATAAACTACATGGATCCACTAGATTTTATTGCGTGTGTGTTCTTCTCATAAACCACATGGATCAACTAGAGTCATTTCACGTGTGTTCTTTTCACAAACCACATATGGATCCACCAGTGTCATTGCATGTGTGTTATTTTCATTAACCACATATGGATCCAGCAGAGTCATTGCATGTATGTTCTTTTCATAAACCACATTTGTATCCACCAGTGTCATTGCATGTATGTTTTTGTCATAAACCACATGGATCCACTAGAGTCATTGCATGTGTGTTCTTTTTATAAACCACATGGATCCACCAGTGTCATTGCATGTGTGTTCTTTTCATAAACCACAACTAGAGTCATTGGATGTGTGCTATTGTCATAAACTACATGGATCCACTAGAGTTCATTGCATGTGTGTTCTTCTCATAAACCACATATGGATCCACCAGAGTCATTGCATGTGTGTTATTTTCTTAAACCACATGGTTCCACGAGAGTTATCGCATGTGTGTTCTTTCATAAACCACATATGGATCCACTAGTGGCATTGCATGTGTGTTCTTTTCACAAACCACATATGGATCCACTAGTGTCATTGCATGTGTGTTCTTTTCATAAACCACATGGATCCACCAGTGTCATTGCATGTTTATTCTTTTCATAAACCGCAACTAGGGTCATTGGATGTGTGTTATTGTCATAAAACACATGGATCCACTAGAGTTTATTGCATGTGTGTTCTTGTGATAAACCAAATGGATCAACTAGAGTCATTTCATCTGTGTTCTTTTCACAAACCACATATGGATCCCCTAGTGTCATTGCATGTGTGTTCTTTTCATAAACCACATATGGATCCACCATAGTCATTGCATGTATGTTCTTTTCATAAACCACATATGGATCCACTAGGGTCATTGCATGTATGTTTTCTTATAAACCACATGGATCCACCAGAGTCATTGCATGTGTGTTCTTTTTATAAACCCCATGGATCCACCAGTGTCATTGCATGTGTGTTCTTTTCATAAACCACAACTAGAGTCATTGGATGTTTGTTATTGTCATAAACCACATGGATCCACTAGAGTTCATTCCATGTGTGTTCTTCTCATAAACCACATATGGATCCACCAGAGTCATTGCATCTGTGTTATTTTCATAAACCACATGGAGCCACGATAGTTATTGCATGTGTGTTCTTTTCATAAACCACATATGGATCCACCAGTGGCATTGCATGTGTGTTCTTTTCACAAACCACATATGGATCCACCAGTGTCATTGCATGTTTGTTGTTTTCATAAACCTCATGGATCCACCAGTGTCATTGCATGTTTGTTTGTTTTCCTAAACCACAACTAGGGTCATTGGATGTGTGTTATTCTCATAAACCACATGGATCCACTAGAGTTCATTGCATGTGTGTTCTTCTCATAAACCACATGGATCAACTAGAGTCATTTCATGTGTGTTCTTTTCACAAACTACATATGGATCCATGAGTGTCATTGCATGTATGTTCTTTTGATTATACACATATGGATCCCCTAGTGTCATTGCATGTGTGTTCTTTTCATAAACCACATATGGATCCACCAGAGTCATTGCATTTATGTTCTTTTCATAAATCAATATGGATCCACTAGTGTCTTTGCATGTTTGTTTTTGTCATAAACCACATGGATCCAACAGAGTCATTGCATGTGTGTTCTTTTGTTAAACCACATGGATCCACCAGTGTCATTGCATGTGTTTTCCTTTAATAAACAACAATTAGAGTCATTGGATGTGTCTTATTGTCATAAACCACATGGATCCACTAGAGTTCATTGCATGTGTGTTCTTCTCATAAACCACATATGGATCCACCAGAGTCATTGCATGTGTGTTCTTTTCATAAAGAACATATGGATCCACTAGAGTTCATTGCATGTGTGTTCTTTTCCTAAACCACATATGGATCCACAACAAGAGTCATTGGATGTGTGATCTTTTAATAAACCACAATTAGAGTCATTACATGTGCGTTCTTTTCACAAAACACATATGGATCCACCAGAGTCATTGCATGCATGTTCTTTTCATTAACCATAGCTAGATTCATTGCATGTCTGTTCTTTTCACAATTCACATATGGATCCACCAGAGTCATTTCATGTGTGTTTTTTTCAAAAACCACATATGGATCCACCAGTCATTGCATATATGCTCTTATCATAAAACACATGAGCATGTGTGTTCTTTTCACAAACCACATATGGATCCACCATTGTCATTGAATGTGTGTTCTTTTTCTAAAGCACACATGGATCCACCATTGTCATTGAATGTGTGTTCTTTTCACAAACCACAAATGGATCCACTAGAGTCATTTCATGTGTGTTCTTTCCACAAACCACATATGGATCCACCAGAGTCATTGCATGTTTGTTCTTTCCATAAACCACATGGATTCAATAGAGTCATTGCATGTGTGTTCTTTTTATAAACAACATGGATCCACCAGTGTCATTGCATGTGTGTTCTTTTCATAAACCACAACTAGAGTCACTGGATGTTTGTTATTGTTATAAACCACATGGATCCACTAGAGTTCATTGCATGTGTGTTCTTCTCATAAACAACCTATGGATCCACCAGAGTCATTGCATGTGTGTGATGTCTACACACTTCTATTCTTGTAGACTGTTGGTGGGCCTCCAAGTGCACAGGTTTGTAGAACAGCAACAAGTTTCCCTTAAGTGGATTACCCAAGGTTTATCAAACTCAGGGACGAAGTGGTCAAAGGTATCCCTCTCAAGCAACCCTGCAATCAAGATACAAGAAGTCTCTTGTGTCCCCAACACACCCAATACACTTGTCAGGTGTATAGGTGCACTAGTTCGGCGAAGAGATAGTGAAATACAAGTGGTATGGATAATTATAAGTGGTAATGGTGCCAGAAAAGAGCTTGACGGGTAGGAAGAGACTAAAGGCAATCTGAAATAAAGATGGAAGCAAGCAAACATGTAACAGATCTAGTTGCAAACGGTGTTTCAATGTTTAGAAACAAGGCCTAGGGATCATACTTTCGCTAGTGAACATTCTCATATAAATATCTTCTTTTCATGATACTACTCTGAACTACTCTCCGGTTGGACACTCTAATCCATGGTAGGGCTATAACAGCACACCTCAAAGTTCGTCTTCCCCATCTAGAAAACCCCACATTGTCACCTTGAGCGCTAGATGGTTCCAACAAACACCACAATTTCATAGAGACATCCAACTCCAAATATAACTCATAACAAGTATTTATGTAACCTTAGCCAAAGTGCCACACGGTGTGCACACTGTCAACTTCACACACGTGGGGATAAGCACAAATTCATTAAAGCAGTTGAGTGGCAGAATAGATCTATAGATTACAAAGCTCATGATCTCATAAGATCACGCATAGAGAGACAGATGAACACATAACTACCGGTAGAGCCCTTAGCCTCGAGAGAGAAATACTCCCTCATCATCATGGGAATCAACAACGGTGATGGAGATGGCTCTAGGGGCACTTCCCTGTCCTGCCAGGCTGATGGAATAGAGACTTTCTGTCCCCCGAATCTCCCCTTTGGTGGCGGCGGCGCTGCAGAACTTTTCATGGCTGGAGGCTGGATTCTTTAGGGTTTTCTCATCGGGAGGCTTCTTATAAGCGAAGAGGCAAGGTCGATGGAGGCCTGAGGGGCCCCACCACCTGGTGGCGCGGACAGGGGGACCCGTGCCACCCTATGGTGGGCCATCCCCTGGCCCCTCTCCGTCTCGTATTCTGGCTCCGTGTGTCTTCCGATATAATATTGACTTTGGCTTTTGTCCGGTCTAATTCCGATAATATTCATTTTCTGGCTTTTCTGGAACCAAAAACAGCAGAAAACAAGCAACTGGCACTGTGTCATCTTGTTAATAGGTTAGTTCTATAAAATGTGTAAAAATACTCTAAATTGTGGACAAAGCATAAGAAAGTACATATAAAACAAGCACGAAACATCAAAAATTATAGATACGTTTGCAACGTATCAGTGTGTTCTTTTCATAAACCACATGGATCCACGAGAGTTATTGCATGTGTGTTCTTTTCATAAATCACATATGGATCCACTAGTGGAATTGCATATGTGTTCTTTTCACAAACCACGTATGGATCCACGAGTGTCATTTCATGTGTGTTCTTTTCATAAACCACATGGATCCACCAGTGTCATTGCATGTTTGTTCTTTTTATAAACTACAACTAGGGTCATTGGATATGTGTTATTGTCATAAACCACATGGATCCACTAGTGTTCATTGCATGTGTGTTCTTCTCATAAACCACAACTAGAGTAATTGCATGTGCGTTCTTTTCACAAACCACATATGGATCCACCAGAGTCATTGCATGTGTGTTCTTCTCATTAACCATAGCTAGAGTCATTGCATGTCTGTTCTTTTCACAAACCACATATGGATCCACCAGAGTCATTTCATGTGTGTTCTTTTCCCAAACCACATATGGATCCACCATTGTCATTGAATATGTGTTCTTTTTTCCTAAAACACATACGGATCCACCAGTGTCATTGCATGTGTGTTCTTTTCATGAACCACAACTAGAGTCACTGAATGTGTGTTCTTTTCACAAACCACAAATGGATCCACTAGAGTCATTTCATGTGTGTTCTTTTCACAAACCACATATGGATCCACCAGAGTCGTTGCATGTTAATTCTTTTCGTAAACCACATGGATCCACTAGAGTCATTGCATGTGTGTTCTTTTATAAACAACATGGATCCACCAGTGTCATTGCATGTGTGTTCTTTTCATAAATCACAACTAGAGTCATTGGATGTTTGTTATTGTCAAAAACCACATGGATCCACTAGAGTTCATTGCATGTGTGTTCTTCTCATAAACCACATTGGATCCACCAGAGTCATTGCATGTGTGTTCTTTTCATAAACCACATGGATCCACGAGAGTTATTGCATGCGTGTTCTTTTCATAAACAACATATGGATCCACCAGTGGAATTGCATGTGTGTTCTTTTCACAAACAATATATGGATCCACCAGTGTCATTGCATGTGTGTTCTTTTCATAAACCATATGGATTCACCTGTGTCATTGCATGTGTGTTCTTTTCATAAACCACAACTAGAGTCATTGGATGTGTGTTATTGTCATAAACCACATGGATCCACTAGAGTTCATTGCATGTGTGTTATTCTCATAAAACACATATGGATCCACCAGAGTCATTGCACGTGTGTTCTTTTCATAAACAACATATGGATCCACTAGAGTTCATTGCATGTGTGTTCTTTTCCTAAACCACATATGGATCCAAAACAAGAGTCATTGGATGCGTGTTCTTTTCATAAACCACAACGAGAGTCATTGCATGTGTGTTCTTTTCACAAACCACAAATGGATCCACTGGAGTCATTTCATGTGTGTTCTTTAAACAGACCACATATGGATCCACTAGGGTCATTGCATGTCTATTCTTTTCATAAACCACATGAATCAACTAGTGTCATTGCATGTGTCTTCTTTTCATAAACCACAACTAGATTCATTGGATGTGTGTTATTGTCATAAACCACATGGATCCACTAGTGTTCATTGCATGTGTGTTCTTCTCATAAACCACAACTAGAGTAATTGCATGTGCGTTCTTTTCACAAACCACATATGGATCCACCAGAGTCATTGCATGTGTGTTCTTCTCATTAACCATAGCTAGAGTCATTGCATGCCTGTTCTTTTCACAAACCACATATGGATCCACCAGAGTCATTTCATGTGTGTTCTTTTCCCAAACCACATATGGATCCACCATTGTCATTGAATATGTGTTCTTTTTTCCTAAAACACATATGGATCCACCAGTGTCATTGCATGTGTGTTCTTTTCAAGAACCACAACTAGAGTCACTGAATGTGTGTTCTTTTCACAAACCACAAATGGATCCACTAGAGTCATTTCATGTGTGTTCTTTTCACAAACCACAAATGGATCCACTAGAGTCATTTCATGTGTGTTCTTTTCACAAACCACATATGGATCCACCAGAGTCATTGCATGTTAATTCTTTTCATAAACCACATGGATCCACTAGAGTCATTGCATGTGTGTTCTTTTATAAACAACATGGATCCACCAGTGTCATTGCATGTGTGTTCTTTTCATAAATCACAACTAGAGTCATTGGATGTTTCTTATTGTCATAAACCACATGGATCCATTAGAGTTCATTGCATGTGTGTTCTTCTCATAAACCACATATGGATCCACTAGAGTCATTGCATGTGTGTTCTTTTCATAAACCACATGGATCCACGAGAGTTATTGCATGCGTGTTCTTTTCATAAACAACATATGGATCCACCAGTGGAATTGCATGTGTGTTCTTTTCACAAACAATATATGGATCCACCAGTGTCATTGCATGTGTGTTCTTTTCATAAACCATATGGATTCACCAGTGTCATTGCATGTGTGTTCTATTTCATAAACCACAACTAGAGTCATTGGATGTGTGTTATTGTCATAAACCACATGGATCCACTAGAGTTCATTGCATGTGTGTTATTCTCATAAAACACATATGGATCCACCAGAGTCATTGCACGTGTGTTCTTTTCATAAACAACACATGGATCCACTGGAGTTCATTGCATGTGTGTTCTTTTCCTAAACCACATATGGATCCAAAACAAGAGTCATTGGATGCGTGTTCTTTTCATAAACCACAACGAGAGTCATTGCATGTGTGTTCTTTTCACAAACCACATATGGATCCACCAGAGTCATTGCATGTGTGTTCTTTTCATTAACCATAGCTAGTGTCATTACATGTTTGTTATTTTCACAAACCACATATGGATCCACCCGAGTCATTTCATGTGTGTTCTTTTCACAAACCACATATGGATCCACCATTGTCATTGAATGTGTGTTCTTTTTTTCCTAAAACACATATGGATCCACCAGTGTCATTGCATGTGTGTTCTTTTCATGAACCATAACTAGAGTCATTGAATGTGTGTTCTTTTCACAAACCACAAATGGATCCACTAGAGTCATTTCATGTGTGTTCTTTTCACAAACCACATATGGATCCACCAGAGTCGTTGCATGTTAATTCTTTTCATAAACCACATGGATCCACTAGAGTCATTGCATGTGTGTTCTTTTATAAACAACATGGATCCACCAGTGTCATTGCATGTGTGTTCTTTTCATAAATCACAACTAGAGTCATTGGATGTTTGTTATTGTCAAAAACCACATGGATCCACTAGAGTTCATTGCATGTGTGTTCTTCTCATAAACCACATATGGATCCACCAGAGTCATTGCATGTGTGTTCTTTTCATAAACCACATGGATCCACGAGAGTTATTGCATGCGTGTTCTTTTCATAAACAACATATGGATCCACCAGTGGAATTGCATGTGTGTTCTTTTCACAAAAAATATATGGATCCACCAGTGTCATTGCATGTGTGTTCTTTTCATAAACCATATGGATTCACCAGTGTCATTGCATGTGTGTTCTTTTCATAAACCACAACTAGAGTCATTGGATGTGTGTTATTGTCATAAACCACATGGATCCACTAGAGTTCATTGCATGTGTGTTATTCTCATAAAACACATATGGATCCACCAGAGTCATTGCACGTGTGTTCTTTTCATAAACAACATATGGATCCACTAGAGTTCATTGCATGTGTGTTCTTTTCCTAAACCACATATGGATCCAAAACAAGAGTCATTGGATGCGTGTTCTTTTCATAAACCACAACGAGAGTCATTGCATGTGTGTTCTTTTCACAAACCACAAATGGATCCACTGGAGTCATTTCATGTGTGTTCTTTAAACAAACCACATATGGATCCACTAGGGTCATTGCATGTCTATTCTTTTCATAAACCACATGAATCAACTAGTGTCATTGCATGTGTCTTCTTTTCATAAACCACAACTAGAGTCATTGGATGTGTGTTATTGTCATAAACCACATGGATCCACTAGTGTTCATTGCATGTGTGTTCTTCTCATAAACCACAACTAGAGTAATTGCATGTGCGTTCTTTTCACAAACCACATATGGATCCACCAGAGTCATTGCATGTGTGTTCTTCTCATTAACCATAGCTAGAGTCATTGCATGCCTGTTCTTTTCACAAACCACATATGGATCCACCAGAGTCATTTCATGTGTGTTCTTTTCCCAAACCACATATGGATCCACCATTGTCATTGAATATGTGTTCTTTTTTCCTAAAACACATATGGATCCACCAGTGTCATTGCATGTGTGTTCTTTTCATGAACCACAACTAGAGTCACTGAATGTGTGTTCTTTTCACAAACCACAAATGGATCCACTAGAGTCATTTCATGTGTGTTCTTTTCACAAACCACATATGGATCCACCAGAGTCATTGCATGTTAATTCTTTTCATAAACCACATGGATCCACTAGAGTCATTGCATGTGTGTTCTTTTATAAACAACATGGATCCACCAGTGTCATTGCATGTGTGTTCTTTTCATAAATCACAACTAGAGTCATTGGATGTTTCTTATTGTCATAAACCACATGGATCCATTAGAGTTCATTGCATGTGTGTTCTTCTCATAAACCACATATGGATCCACTAGAGTCATTGCATGTGTGTTCTTTTCATAAACCACATGGATCCACGAGAGTTATTGCATGCGTGTTCTTTTCATAAACAACATATGGATCCACCAGTGGAATTGCATGTGTGTTCTTTTCACAAACAATATATGGATCCACCAGTGTCATTGCATGTGTGTTCTTTTCATAAACCATATGGATTCACCAGTGTCATTGCATGTGTGTTCTATTTCATAAAGCACAACTAGAGTCATTGGATGTGTGTTATTGTCATAAACCACATGGATCCACTAGAGTTCATTGCATGTGTGTTATTCTCATAAAACACATATGGATCCACCAGAGTCATTGCACGTGTGTTCTTTTCATAAACAACACATGGATCCACTGGAGTTCATTGCATGTGTGTTCTTTTCCTAAACCACATATGGATCCAAAACAAGAGTCATTGGATGCGTGTTCTTTTCATAAACCACAACGAGAGTCATTGCATGTGTGTTCTTTTCACAAACCACATATGGATCCACCAGAGTCATTGCATGTGTGTTCTTTTCATTAACCATAGCTAGTGTCATTACATGTTTGTTATTTTCACAAACCACATCTGGATCCACCCGAGTCATTTCATGTGTGTTCTTTTCACAAACCACATATGGATCCACCATTGTCATTGAATGTGTGTTCTTTTTTTCCTAAAACACATATGGATCCACCAGTGTCATTGCATGTGTGTTCTTTTCATGAACCACAACTAGAGTCATTGAATGTGTGTTCTTTTCACAAACCACAAATGGATCCACTAGAGTCATTTCATGTGTGTTCTTTTCACAAACCACATATGGATCCACCGGAGTCGTTGCATGTTAATTCTTTTCATAAACCACATGGATCCACTAGAGTCATTGCATGTGTGTTCTTTTATAAACAACAAGGATCCACCAGTGTCATTGCATGTGTGTTCTTTTCATTAATCACAACTAGAGTCATTGGATGTTTGTTATTGTCAAAAACCACATGGATCCACTAGAGTTCATTGCATGTGTGTTCTTCTCATAAACCACATATGGATCCACCAGAGTCATTGCATGTGTGTTCTTTTCATAAACCACATGGATCCACGAGAGTTATTGCATGCGTGTTCTTTTCATAAACAACATATGGATCCACCAGTGGAATTGCATGTGTGTTCTTTTCACAAACAATATATGGATCCACCAGTGTCATTGCATGTGTGTTCTTTTCATAAACCATATGGATTCACCAGTGTCATTGCATGTGTGTTCTTTTCATAAACCACAACTAGAGTCATTGGATGTGTGTTATTGTCATAAACCACATGGATCCACTAGAGTTCATTGCATGTGTGTTATTCTCATAAAACACATATGGATCCACCAGAGTCATTGCACGTGTGTTCTTTTCATAAACAACATATGGATCCACTAGAGTTCATTGCATGTGTGTTCTTTTCCTAAAACACATATGGATCCAAAACAAGAGTCATTGGATGCGTGTTCTTTTCATAAACCACAACGAGAGTCATTGCATGTGTGTTCTTTTCACAAACCACAAATGGATCCACTGGAGTCATTTCATGTGTGTTCTTTAAACAAACCACATATGGATCCACTAGGGTCATTGCATGTCTATTCTTTTCATAAACCACATGAATCAACTAGTGTCATTGCATGTGTCTTCTTTTCATAAACCACAATTAGAGTCATTGGATGTGTGTTATTGTCATAAACCACATGGATCCACTAGAGTTAATTGCATGTGTGTTCTTCTCATAAACCACATATGGATCCACCAGAGTCATTGCATGCGTGTTCGTTTCATAAACAACATATGGATCCACTAGAGTTCATTGCATGTGTGTTCTTTTCCTAAACCACATATGGATCCACAACAAGAGTCATTGGATGCGTGTTCTTTTCATAAACCACAACTATAGTCATTGAATGTGTGTTATTTTCACAAACCACATATGGATCCACCAGAGTCATCGCATGTGTGTTCTTTTCATTAACCATAGCTAGAGTCATTGCATGTCTGTTCTTTTCACAAACCACATATGGATCCACCAGAGTCATTTCATGTGTGTTCCTTTTCACAAACCACATATGGATCCACCATTGTCATTGAATGAGTGTTCTTTTTTCCTAAAACACATATGGATCCACCAGTGTCATTGCATGTGCGTTCTTTTCATAAACCGCAACTAGAGTAATTGAATGTGTGTTCTTTTCACAAAACACAAATGGATCCACTAGAGTCATTTCATGTGTGTTCTTTTCACAATCCACATATGGATCCACCAGAGTCATTGCATGTTAATTCTTTTCATAAACCACATGGATCCACTAGAGTCATTGCATGTGTGTTCTTTTATAAACAACATGGATCCACCAGTGTCATTGCATGTGTGTTCTTTTCATAAACCACAACTAGAGTCATTGGATGTTTGTTATTGTCATAAACCACATGGATCCAGTAGAGTTCATTGCATGTGTTTTCTTCTCATAAACCACAAATGGATCCACCAGAGTCATTGCATGTGTGTTCTTTTCATAAGCCACATGGATCCACGAGAGTTATTGCATGTGTGTTCTTTTCATAAACCACATATGGATCCACCAGTGGCATTCCATGTGTGTTATTTTCACTAACCATATATGAATCCACCAGTGTCATTGCATGTGTGTTCTTTTCATAAACCACATGGATCAACCATTGTCATTGCATGTGTGTTCTTTTAATAAACCACAACTAGAGTGATTGGATGTATGTTATTGTCATAAACCACATGGATCCACTAGAGTTCATTTCCCGTGTGTTCTTCACATAAACCATATATGGATCCACCAGAGTCATTGCATGGGTGTTCTTTTCATAAACAACATATGAATCCACTAGAGTTCATTGCATGTGTGTTCTTTTCCTAAACCACATATGGATCCACAACAAGAGTCATTGGATGCATGTTCTTTTCATAAACCACAACTAGAGTAATTGCACGTGCTTTCTTTTCACAAACCACATATGGATCCACCAGAGTCATTGCATGTGTGTTCTTTTCACAAACCACATATGGATCCACTAGAGTCATTGCATATCTGTTCTTTTCATAAACCACATGAGCATGTGTGTTCTTTTCACAAACCACATATGTATCCACCATTGTCATTGAACGTGTGTTCTTTTCCTAAAACACACATATGGATCCAAAACAAGAGTCATTGCATGTGTGTTCTTTTCATGAACCACAACTAGAGTCATTGAATGTGTGTTCTTTTCACGAACCACAAATGGATCCACTGGAGTCATTTCATGTGTGTTCTTTAAACAAACCACATATGTATCCACTAGGGTCATTGCATGTCTGTTCTTTTCATAAACCACATGAATCAACTAGTGTCATTGCATGTGTCTTCTTTTCATAAACCACAACTAGAGTCATTGGATGTGTGTTATTGTCATAATCCACATGGATCCACTAGAGTTCATTGCATGTGTTCTTCTGATAAACCACATATGGATCCACCAGAGTCATTGCATGCGTGTTCGTTTCATAAACAACATATGGATCCACTAGAGTTCATTGCATGTGTGTTCTTTTCCTAAACCACATATGGATCCACAACAAGAGTCATTGGATGCGTGTTCTTTTCATAAACCACAACTCTAGTCATTGCATGTGTGTTATTTTCACAAACCACATATGGATCCACCAGAGTCATTGCATGTGTGTTCTTTTCATTAACCATAGCTAGAGTCATTGCATGTCTGTTCTTTTCACAAACCACATATGGATCCACCAGAGTCATTTCATGTGTGTTCTTTTCACAAACCACATATGGATCCACCATTTTCATTGAATATGTGTTCTTTTTTCCTAAAACACATATGGATCCACCAGTGTCATTGCATCTGTGTTGTTTTCATAAACCACAACTAGAGTCATTGAATGTGTGTTCTTTTCACAAACCACAAATGGATCCACTAGAGTCATTTCATGTGTGTTCTTTTCACAAACCACATATGGATCCACCAGAGTCATTGCATGTCTGTTCTTTTCATAAACCACATGGATCCACTAGAGTCATTGCATGTGTGTTCTTTTATAAACAACATGGATCCACCAGTGTCATTGCATGTGTGTTCTTTTCATAAACCACAACTAGAGTCATTGGATGTTTGTTATTGTCATAAACCACATGGATCCACTAGAGTTCATTGCATGTGTGTTCTTCTCATACACCATAGATGGATCCACCAGAGTCATTGCATGTGTTTTCTTTTCATAAGCCACATGGATCCACGAGAGTTATTGCATGTGTGTTCTTTTCATAAACCACATATGGATCCACCAGTGGCATTGCATGTGTGTTATTTTCACTAACCATATATGAATCCACCAGTGTCATTGCATGTGTGTTCTTTTCGTAAACCACATGGATCAACCATTGTCATTGCATGTGTGTTCTTTTAATAAACCACAACTAGAGTGATTGGATGTGTGTTATTGTCATAAACCACATGGATCCACTAGAGTTCATTTCCTGTGTGTTCTTCTCATAAACCATATATGGATCAACCAGAGTCATTGCATGGGTGTTCTTTTCATAAACAACATATGAATCCACTAGAGTTCATTGCACGTGTGTTCTTTTCCTAAGCCACATATGGATCCACAACAAGAGTCATTGGATGCATGTTCTTTTCATAAACCACAATTAGAGTAATTGCACGTGCGTTCTTTTCACAAACCACATATGGATCCACCAGAGTCATTGCATGTGTGTTCTTTTCACAAACCACATATGGATCCACTTTAGTCATTGCATATCTGTTCTTTTCATAAACCACATGAGCATGTGTGTTCTTTTCACAAACCACATATGTATCCACCATTGTCATTGAACGTGTGTTCTTTTCCTAAAACACACATATGGATCCACCGGTGTCATTGCATGTGTTTTCTTTTCATGAACCACAACTAGAGTCATTGAATGTGTGTTCTTTTCACGAACCACAAATGGATCCACTAGAGTCATTTCATGTGTGTTCTTTAAACAAACCACATATGGATCCACTAGGGTCATTGCATGTCTGTTCTTTTCATAAACCACATGAATCAACTAGTGTCATTGCATGTGTCTTCTTTTCATAAACCACAATTAGAGTCATTGGATGTGTGTTATTGTCATAAACCACATGGATCCACTAGAGTTCATTGCATGTGTGTTCTTCTCATAAACCACATATGGATCCACCAGAGTCATTGCATGCGTGTTCGTTTCATAAACAACATATGGATCCACTAGAGTTCATTGCATGTGTGTTCTTTTCACAAACCACATATGGATCCACAATAAGAGTCATTGGATGCGTGTTCTTTTCATAAACCACAACTATAGTCATTGCATGTGTGTTCTTTTCACAAACCACATATGGATCCACCAGAGTCATTGCATGTGTGTTCTTTTCATTAACCATAGCTAGAGTCATTGCATGTCTGTTCTTTTCACAAACCACATATGGATCCACCATTGTCATTGAATGTGTGTTCTTTTTTCCTAAAACACATATGGATCCACCAGTGTCATTGCATGTGTGTTCTTTTCATAAACCACAACTAGAGTCATTGAATGTGTGTTCTTTTCACAAAACACAAATGGATCCACTAGAGTCATTTCATGTGTGTTCTTTTCACAAACCACATATGGATCCACCAGAGTCATTGCATGTTAATTTTTTTAATAAACCACATGGATCCACTAGAGTCATTGCATGTGTGTTCTCTTATAAAGAACATGGATCCACCAGTGTCATTGCATGTGTGTTCTTTTCATAAATCACAACTAGAGTCATTGGATGTTTGTTATTGTCATAAACCACATGGATCCACTAGAGTTCATTGCATGTGTGTTCTTCTCATAAACCACATATGGATCCACCAGAGTCATTGCATGTGTGTTCTTTTCATAAACCCCGTGGATCCACAAGAGTTATTGCATATCTGTTCATAAACCACAATTAGAGTCATTGGATGTGTGTTCTTTTCATAAACCACAACTAGAGTAATTGCACGTGCGTTCTTTTCACAAACCACATATGGATCCACCAGAGTCATTGCATGTGTGTTCTTTTCACAAACCACATATGGATCCAATAGAGTCATTGCATATCTGTTCTTTTCATAAACCACATGAGCATGTGTGTTCTTTTCACAAACCACATATGTATCCACCATTGTCATTGAACGGGTGTTCTTTTCCTAAAACACACATATGGATCCACCGGTGTCATTGCATGTGTGTTCTTTTCATGAACCACAACTAGAGTCATTGAATGTGTGTTCTTTTCACGAACCACAAATGGATCCACTGGAGTCATTTCATGTGTTTTCTTTAAACAAACCACATATGGATCCACTAGGGTCATTGCATGTCTGTTCTTTTCATAAACCACATGAATCAACTAGTGTCATTGCATGTGTCTTCTTTTCATAAACCACAATTAGAGTCATTGGATGTGTGTTATTGTCATAAACCACATGGATCCACTAGAGTTCATTGCATGTGTGTTCTTCTCATAAACCACATATGTATCCACCAGAGTCATTGCATGCGTGTTCGTTTCATAAACAACATATGGATCCACTAGAGTTCATTGCATATGTGTTCTTTTCCTAAACCACATATGGATCCACAACAAGAGTCATTGGATGCGTGTTCTTTTCATAAACCACAACTATTGTCATTGCATGTGTGTTCTTTTCACAAACCACATATGGATCCACCAGAGTCATTGCATGTGTGTTCTTTTCATTAACCATAGCTAGAGTCATTGCATGTCTGTTCTTTTCACAAACCACATATGGATCCACCAGAGTCATTTCATGTGTGTTCTCTTCACAAACAACATATGGATCCACCATTGCCATTGAATGTGTTTTCTTTTTTCCTAAAACACATATGGATCCACCAGTGTCATTGCATGTGTGTTGTTTTCATAAACCACAACTAGAGTCATTGAATGTGTGTTCTTTTCGCAAAACACAAATGGATCCACTAGAGTCATTTCATGTGTGTTCTTTTCACAAACCACATATGGATCCACCAGAGTCATTGCATGTTAATTCTTTTCATAAACCACATGGATCCACTAGAGTCATTGCATGTGTGTTCTCTTATAAACAACATGGATCCACCAGTGTCATTGCATGTGTGTTCTTTTCATAAATCACAACTAGAGTCATTGGATGTTTGTTATTGTCATAAACCACATGGATCCACTAGAGTTCGTTGCATGTGTGTTCTTCTCATAAACCACATATGGATCCACCAGAGTCATTGCATGTGTGTTCTTTTCATAAACCACATGGATCCAGGAGAGTTATTGCATGCGTGTTCTTTTCATAAACAACATATGGATCCACCACTTGAATTGCATCTGTGTTCTTTTCATAAACAACATATGGATCCACCAGTGGAATTGCATGTGTGTTCTTTTCACAAAATATATATGGATCCACCGGTGTCATTGCATGTGTGTTCTTTTCATAAACCATATGGATTCACCAGTGTCATTGCATGTGTGTTCTTTTCATAAACCACAACTAGAGTCATTGGATGTGTGTTGTTGTCATAAACCACATGGATCCACTAGAGTTCATTGCATGTGTGTTATTCTCATAAAACACATATGGATCCACCAGAGTCATTGCACGTGTGTTCTTTTCATAAACAACATATGGATCCACTAGAGTTCATTGCATGTGTGTTCTTTTCCTAAACCACATATGGATCCAAAAAAAAGAGTCATTGGATGCGTGTTCTTTTCATAAACCACAACGAGAGTCATTGCATGTGTGTTTTTTTCACAAACCACATATGGATCCACCAGAGTCATTTCATGTGTGTTCTTTTCACAAACCACATATGGATCCACCATTGTCATTGAATGAGTGTTCTTTTTTCCTAAAATACATATGGATCCACCAGTGTCATTGCATGTGTGTTCTTTTCATGAACCACAACTAGAGTCATTGAATGTGTGTTTTTTTCACAAACCACATATGGATCCACCAGAGTCATTGCATGTCTGTTCTTTTTATAAACCACATGGATACACTAGAGTCATTGCATGTGTGTTCTTTTATAAACAACATGGATCCACCAGTGTCATTGCATGTGTGTTCTTTTCATAAACCACAACTAGAGTCATTGGATGTTTGTTATTGTCATAAACCACATGGATCCACTAGAGTTCATTGCATGTGTGTTCTTCTCATAAACCACAGATGGATCCACCAGAGTCATTGCATGTGTGTTCTTTTCATAAGCCACATGGATCCACGAGAGTTATTGCATGTGTGTTCTTTTCATAAACCACATATGGATCCACCAGTGGCATTGCATGCGTGTTATTTTCACTAACCATATATGAATCCACCAGTGTCATTGCATGTGTGTTCTTTTCATAAACCACATGGATCAACCATTGTCATTGCATGTGTGTTCTTTTAATAAACCACAACTAGAGTGATTGGATGTGTGTTATTGTCATAAACCACATGGATCCACTAGAGTTCATTTCCTGTGTGTTCTTCTCATAAACCACATATGGATCCACCAGAGTCATTGCATGGGTGTTCTTTTCATAAACAACATATGAATCCACTAGATTTCATTGCATGTGTGTTCTTTTCCTAAACCACATATGGATCCACAACAAGAGTCATTGGATGCATGTTCTTTTCATAGACCACAACTAGAGTAATTGCACGTGCGTTCTTTTCACAAACCACATACGGATCCACCAGAGTCATTGCATGTGTGTTCTTTCCACAAACCACATATGGATCCACTAGAGTCATTGCATATCTGTTCTTTTCATAAACCACGTGAGCATGTGTGTTCTTTTCACAAACCACATATGTATCCACCATTGTCATTGAACGTGTGTTCTTTTCCTAAAACACACATATGGATCCACCATTGTCATTGCATGTGTGTTCTTTTAATAAACCACAACTAGAGTCATTGAATGTGTGTTCTTTTCACGAACCACAAATGGATCCATTGGAGTCATTTCATGTGTGTTCTTTAAACAAACCACATATGGATCCAGTAGGGTCATTGCATGTGTGTTCTTTTCATAAACCACATGAATCAACTAGTGTCATTGCATGTGTCTTCTTTTCATAAACCACAACTGGAGTCATTGGATGTGTGTTATTGTCATAAACCACACGGATCCACTAGAGTTCATTGCATGTGTGTTCTTCTCATAAACCACATATGGGTCCACCAGAGTCATTGCATGCGTGTTCGTTTCATAAACAACATATGGCTCCACTAGAGTTCATTGCATGTGTGTTCTTTTCACAAACCACATATGGATCCACAACAAGAGTCATTGGATGCGTGTTCTTTTCATAAACCACAACTACAGTCATTGCATGTGTGTTCTTTTCACAAACCACATATGGATCCACCAGAGTCATTGCATGTGTGTTCATTTCATTAACCATAGCTAGAGTCATTGCTTGACTGTTCTTTTCAGAAACCACATATGGATCCACCAGAGTTATTTCATGTGTGTTCTTTTCACAAACCACATATGGATCAACCATTGTCATTGAATGTGTGTTCTTTTTTCCTAAAACACATATGGATCCACCAGTGTCATTGCATGTGTGTTCTTTTCATGAACCACAACTAGAGTCATTGAATGTGTGTTCTTTTCACTAACCACAAATGGATCCACTATAGTCATTTCATGTGTGTTCTTTTCACAAACCACATATGGATCCACCAGAGTCATTGCATGTCTATTCTTTTCATAATCCACATGGATCCACTAGAGTCATTGCATGTGTGTTCTTTTATAAACAACATGGATCCACTAGTGTCATTGCAAGTGTGCTCTTTACATAAACCACAACTAGAGTCATTGGATGTTTGTTATTGTCATAAACCACATGGATCCACTAGAGTTCATTGCATGTGTGTTCTTCTCATAAACCACATATGGATCCAGCAGAGTCATTGCATGTCTGTTCTTTTCATAAACCACATGAATCAACTAGTGTCATTGCATGTGTCTTCTTTTCATAAACCACAATTAGAGTCATTGGATGTGTGTTATTGTCATAAACCACATTGATCCACTATACTTCATTGCATGTGTGTTCTTCTCATAAACACATATGGATCCACCAGAGTCATTGCATGTGTGTTATTTTCATAAACAACATATGGATACACTAGAGTTCATTGTATGTGTGTTCTTTTCCTAAACCACATATGGATCCACAACAAGAGTCATTGGATGCGTGTTCTTTTCATAAACCACAACTAGAATCCTTGCATGTGTGCTCTTTTCACAAATCACATATGGATCCACCAGAGTCATTGCATGTGTGTTGTTTTCATTAACCATAGCTAGAGTCATTGCATGTTTGTTCTTTTCACAAACCACATATGGATCCACCAGAGTGATTTCATGTGTGTTCTTTTCACAAACCACATACGGATCCACCATTGTCATTGAATGAGTGTTATTTTTTCCTAAAACACGTATGGATCCACCAGTGTCATTGCATGTGTGTTATTTTCATGAACCACAGCTAGAGTCATTGAATGTGTGTTCTTTTCACAAATCACAAATGGATCCACTAGAGTCATTGAATGTGTGTTCTTTTCAGAAACCACATATGGATCCACCAGATTCATTGCATGTCTGTTCTTTTCATAAACCACATGGATCCACTAGAGTCATTGCATGTGTGTTCTTTTATAAACAACATGGATCCACCAGTGTCATTGCATGTGTGTTCTTTTCATAAACCACAACTAGACTCATTGGATGTTTGTTATTGTCATAAACCACATGGATCCACTAGAGTTCATTGCATGTGTGTTCTTCTCATAAACCACATATGGATCCAGCAGAGTCATTGCATGTGTGTTCTTTTCATAAACCGCATGGATCCACGAGAGTTATTGCATGTGTGTTCTTTTCATAAACCACATATGGATCCACCAGTGGCATTGCATGTGTGTTCTTTTCACTAACCATATATAGATCCACCAGTGTCATTGCATGTGTGTTCTTTTCATAAACCACATGGATCCACCATTGTCATTGCATGTGTGTTCTTTTAATAAACCACAACTAGAGTCATTGAATGTGTGTTCTTTTCACGAACCACAAATGGATCCATTGGAGTCATTTCATGTGTGTTCTTTAAACAAACCACATATGGATCCAGTAGGGTCATTGCATGTGTGTTCTTTTCATAAACCACATGAATCAACTAGTGTCATTGCATGTGTCTTCTTTTCATAAACCACAACTAGAGTCATTGGATGTGTGTTATTGTCATAAACCACACGGATCCACTAGAGTTCATTGCATGTGTGTTCTTCTCATAAACCACATATGGGTCCACCAGAGTCATTGCATGCGTGTTCGTTTCATAAACAACATATGGATCCACTAGAGTTCATTGCATGTGTGTTCTTTTCACAAACCACATATGGATCCACAACAAGAGTCATTGGATGCGTGTTCTTTTCATAAACCACAACTACAGTCATTGCATGTGTGTTCTTTTCACAAACCACATATGGATCCACCAGAGTCATTGCATGTGTGTTCATTTCATTAACCATAGCTAGAGTCATTGCTTGACTGTTCTTTTCAGAAACCACATATGGATCCACCAGAGTTATTTCATGTGTGTTCTTTTCACAAACCACATATGGATCAACCATTGTCATTGAATGTGTGTTCTTTTTTCCTAAAACACATATGGATCCACCAGTGTCATTGCATGTGTGTTCTTTTCATGAACCACAACTAGAGTCATTGAATGTGTGTTCTTTTCACTAACCACAAATGGATCCACTATAGTCATTTCATGTGTGTTCTTTTCACAAACCACATATGGATCCACCAGAGTCATTGCATGTCTATTCTTTTCATAATCCACATGGATCCACTAGAGTCATTGCATGTGTGTTCTTTTATAAACAACATGGATCCACTAGTGTCATTGCAAGTGTGCTCTTTACATAAACGACAACTAGAGTCATTGGATGTTTGTTATTGTCATAAACCACATGGATCCACTAGAGTTCATTGCATGTGTGTTCTTCTCATAAACCACATATGGATCCAGCAGAGTCATTGCATGTCTGTTCTTTCATAAACCACATGAATCAACTAGTGTCATTGCATGTGTCTTCTTTTCATAAACCACAATTAGAGTCATTGGATGTGTGTTGTTGTCATAAACCACATGGATCCACTATACTTCATTGCATGTGTGTTCTTCTCATAAACACATATGGATCCACCAGAGTCATTGCATGTGTGTTATTTTCATAAACAACATATGGATACACTAGAGTTCATTGTATGTGTGTTCTTTTCCTAAACCATATATGGATCCACAACAAGAGTCATTGGATGCGTGTTCTTTTCATAAACCACAACTAGAATCCTTGCATGTGTGTTCTTTTCACAAATCACATATGGATCCACCAGAGTCATTGCATGTGTGTTGTTTTCATTAACCATAGCTAGAGTCATTGCATGTTTGTTCTTTTCACAAACCACATATGGATCCACCAGAGTGATTTCATGTGTGTTCTTTTCACAAACCACATACGGATCCACCATTGTCATTGAATGAGTGTTATTTTTTCCTAAAACACGTATGGATCCACCAGTGTCATTGCATGTGTGTTATTTTCATGAACCACAGCTAGAGTCATTGAATGTGTGTTCTTTTCACAAATCACAAATGGATCCACTAGAGTCATTGAATGTGTGTTCTTTTCACAAACCACATATGTATCCACCAGATTCATTGGATGTCTGTTCTTTTCATAAACCACATGGATCCACTAGAGTCATTGCATGTGTGTTCTTTTATAAACAACATGGATCCACCAGTGTCATTGCATGTGTGTTCTTTTCATAAACCACAACTAGACTCATTGGATGTTTGTTATTGTCATAAACCACATGGATCCACTAGAGTTCATTGCATGTGTGTTCTTCTCATAAACCACATATGGATCCAGCAGAGTCATTGCATGTGTGTTCTTTTCATAAACCGCATGGATCCACGAGAGTTATTGCATGTGTGTTCTTTTCATAAACCACATATGGATCCACCAGTGGCATTGCATGTGTGTTCTTTTCACTAACCATATATAGATCCACCATTGTCATTGCATGTGTGTTATTTTCATAAACCACATGGATCAACCATTGTCATTGCATGTGTGTTCTTTTAATAAACCACAACTAGAGTGATTCGATGTGTGTTATTGTCATAAACCACATGGATCCACTAGAGTTCATTTCCTGTGTGTTCTTCTCATAAACCATATATGGATCCACCAGAGTCATTGCATGTGTGTTCTTTTCATAAACAACATATGAATCCACCAGAGTTCATTGCATATCTGTTCTTTTCATAAACCACATGAGCATGTGTGTTCTCTTCACAAACCACATATGTATCCACCATTGTCATTGAACGTGTGTTCTTTTCCTAAAACACACATATGGATCCACCAGTGTTATTGCATGTGTGTTCTTTTCATGAGCCACAACTAGAGTCATTGAATGTGTGTTCTTTTCATGAACCACAAATGGATCCACTGGAGTCATTTCATGTGTGTTCTTTAAACAAACCACATATGGATCCACTAGAGTCATTGCATGTCTGTTCTTTTCATAATCCACATGGATCCACTAGAGTCATTGCATGTGTGTTCTTTTATAAACAACATGGATCCACCAGTGTCATTGCATGTTTGCTCTTTTCATAAACCACAACTAGAGTCATTGGATGTTTGTTATTGTCATAAACCACATGGATCCACTAGAGTTCATTGCATGTGTGTTCTTCTTGTAAACCACATATGGATCCACCAGAGTCATTGCATGTGTGTTCTTTTCATAAACCACATGGATCCACGAGAGTTATTGCATGCGTGTTCTTTTCATAAACCACATAGGGATCCACCAGTGGAATTGCATGTGTGTTCTTTTCACAAACAATATATGGATCCACCAGTGTCATTGCATGTGTGTTCTTTTCATAAACCACATGGATCCACCAGTGTCATTGCATGTGTGGTCTTTTCATTAACCACAACTAGACTCATTGGATGTGTGTTATTGTCATAAACCACATGGATGCACTAGAGTTCATTGCATGAGTGTTCTTCTCATAAACACATATGGATCCACCAGATTCATTGCATGTGTGTTCTTTTCATAAAACACATACGGATCCACTACAGTTCTTTGCATGTGTGTTCTTTTCCTAAACCACATATGGATCCACAACAAGAGTCATTGGACGCGTGTTCTTTTCATAAACCACAACTAGAGTCATTGCATGTGTGTTCTTTTCACAAAACACATATGGATCCACCAGTGTCATTGCATGTGTGTTCTTTTCATGAACCAAAACTAGAGTCATTGAATGTGTGTTCTTTTCGAAAACCACAAATGTATCCACTAGAGTCATTTCATGTGTGTTCTTTTCACAAACCATATATGGACCCACCAGAGTCATTGCATGTCTGTTCTTTTCATAAACCACATGGATCCACTAGAGTCATTGCATGTGTGTTCTTTTATAAACAACATGGATCCACCAGTGTCATTGCATGTGTGTTCTTTTCATAAACCACAACTAGACTCATTAGATGTTTGTTATTGTAATAAACCACATTGATCCACTAGAGTTCATTGCATGTGTGTTCTTCTCATAAACCACATATGGATCCAGCAGAGTCATTGCATGTGTGTTCTTTTCATAAACCGCATGGATCCACGAGAGTTATTGCATGTGTGTTCTTTTCATAAACCACATATGGATCCACCAGTGGCATTGCATGTGTGTTCTTTTCACTAACCATATATAGATCCACCAGTGTCATTGCATGTGTGTTCTTTTCATAAACAACATAGATCCACCATTGTCATTGCATGTGTGTTCTTTTAATAAACCACAACTAGAGTGATTCGATGTGTGTTATTGTCATAAACCACATGGATCCACTAGAGTTCATTTCCTGTGTGTTATTCTCATAAACCATATATGGATCCACCAGAGTCATTGCATGTGTGTTCTTTTCATAAACAACATATGAATCCACCAGAGTTCATTGCATGTGTGTTCTTTTCACAAACCACATATGGATCCACTAGAGACATTGCATATCTGTTCTTTTCATAAACCACATGAGCATGTGTGTTCTCTCACAAACCACATATGTATCCACCATTGTCATTGAACGTGTGTTCTTTTCCTAAAACACACATATGGATCCACCAGTGTCATTGCATGTGTGTTCTTTTCATGAACCACAACTAGAGTCATTGAATGTGTGTTCTTTTGATGAACCACAAATGGATCCACTGGAGTCATTTCATGTGTGTTCTTTAAACAAACCACATATGGATCCACTAGAGTCATTGCATGTCTATTCTTTTCATAAACCACATGGATCAACAAGTGTCATTGCATGTGTGTTCCTTTCATAAACCACAACAAGAGTCATTGGATGCGTGTTCTTTTCATAAACCACAACTAGAGTCATTGCATGTGTGTTCTTTGCACAAACCACATATGGATCCACCAGAGTCATTGCATGTGTGTTCCTTTCATTAACCATAGCTAGAGTCATTGCATGTCTTTTCTTTTCACAAACCACATATGGATCCACTAGAGTCATTTCATGTGTGTTCTTTTCACAAACCACATATGGATCCACCATTGTCATTGAATGAGTGTTCTTTTTTCCTAAAACACATATGGATCCACCAGTGTCATTGCATGTGTGTTCTTTTCATGAACCACAACTAGAGTCATTGAATGTGTGTTCTTTTCACAAACCACAAATGGATCCACTAGAGTCATTGAATGTGTGTTCTTTTCACAAACCACATATGGATCCACTAGAGTCATTACATGTCTGTTCTTTTCATAATCCACATAGATCTACTAGAGTCATTGCATGTGTGTTCTTTTATAAACAACATGGATCCACCAGTGTCATTGCATGTTTGCTCTTTTCATAAACCACAACTAGAGTCATTGGATGTTTGTTATTGTCATAAACCACATGGATCCACTAGAGTTCATTGCATGTGTGTACTTCTTGTAAACCACATATGGATCCACCAGTGTCATTGCATGTGTGTTCTTTTCATGAACCACAACTAGAGTCATTGAATGTGTGTTCTTTTCATGAACCACAAATGGATCCACTGCAGTCATTTCATGTGTGTTCTTTAAACAAACCACATATGGATCCACTAGAGTCATTGCATGTCTATTCTTTTCATAAACCACATGGATCAACTAGTGTCATTGCATGTGTGTTCCTTTCATAAACCACAACAAGAGTCATTGGATGCGTGTTCTTTTCATAAACCACAACTAGTGTCATTGCATGTGTGTTCTTTTCATAAACCACATGGATCCACCAGTGTCATTGCATGTGTGGTCTTTTCATTAACCACAACTAGACTCATTGGATGTGTGTTATTGTCATAAACCACATGGATCCACTAGAGTTCATTGCATGAGTGTTCTTCTCATAAACACATATGGATCCACCAGAGTCATTGCATGTGTGTTCTTTTCATAAAAAACATATGGATCCACTACAGTTCATTGCATGTGTGTTCTTTTCCTAAACCACATATGGATCCACAACAAGAGTCATTGGACGCGTGTTCTTTTCATAAACCACAACTAGAGTCATTGCATGTGTGTTCTTTTCACAAAACACATATGGATCCACCAGTGTCATTGCATGTGTGTTCTTTTCATGAACCACAACTAGAGTCATTGAATGTGTGTTCTTTTCGAAAACCACAAATGTATCCACTAGAGTCATTTCATGTGTGTTCTTTTCACAAACCATATATGGACCCACCAGAGTCATTGCATGTCTGTTCTTTTCATAAACCACATGGATCCACTAGAGTCATTGCATGTGTGTTCTTTTATAAACAACATGGATCCACCAGTGTCATTGCATGTGTGTTCTTTTCATAAACCACAACTAGACTCATTGGATGTTTGTTATTGTAATAAACCACATGGATCCACTAGAGTTCATTGCATGTGTGTTCTTCTCATAAACCACATATGGATCCAGCAGAGTCATTGCATGTGTGTTCTTTTCATAAACCGCATGGATCCACGAGAGTTATTGCATGTGTGTTCTTTTCATAAACCACATATGGATCCACCAGTGGCATTGCATGTGTGTTCTTTTCACTAACCATATATAGATCCACCAGTGTCATTGCATGTGTGTTCTTTTCATAAACCACATAGATCCACCATTGTCATTGCATGTGTGTTCTTTTAATAAACCACAACTAGAGTGATTCGATGTGTGTTATTGTCATAAACCACATGGATCCACTAGAGTTCATTTCCTGTGTGTTATTCTCATAAACCATATATGGATCCACCAGAGTCATTGCATGTGTGTTCTTTTCATAAACAACATATGAATCCACCAGAGTTCATTGCATGTGTGTTCTTTTCACAAACCACATATGGATCCACTAGAGACATTGCATATCTGTTCTTTTCATAAACCACATGAGCATGTGTGTTCTCTCACAAACCACATATGTATCCACCATTGTCATTGAACGTGTGTTCGTTTCCTAAAACACACATATGGATCCACCAGTGTCATTGCATGTGTGTTCTTTTCATGAACCACAACTAGAGTCATTGAATGTGTGTTCTTTTGATGAACCACAAATGGATCCACTGGAGTCATTTCATGTGTGTTCTTTAAACAAACCACATATGGATCCACTAGAGTCATTGCATGTCTATTCTTTTCATAAACCACATGGATCAACAAGTGTCATTGCATGTGTGTTCCTTTCATAAACCACAACAAGAGTCATTGGATGCGTGTTCTTTTCATAAACCACAACTAGAGTCATTGCATGTGTGTTCTTTGCACAAACCACATATGGATCCACCAGAGTCATTGCATGTGTGTTCCTTTCATTAACCATAGCTAGAGTCATTGCATGTCTTTTCTTTTCACAAACCACATATGGATCCACTAGAGTCATTTCATGTGTGTTCTTTTCACAAACCACATATGGATCCACCATTGTCATTGAATGAGTGTTCTTTTTTCCTAAAACACATATGGATCCACCAGTGTTATTGCATGTGTGTTCTTTTCATGAACCACAACTAGAGTCATTGAATGTGTGTTCTTTTCACAAACCACAAATGGATCCACTAGAGTCATTGAATGTGTGTTCTTTTCACAAACCACATATGGATCCACTAGAGTCATTACATGTCTGTTCTTTTCATAATCCACATAGATCTACTAGAGTCATTGCATGTGTGTTCTTTTATAAACAACATGGATCCACCAGTGTCATTGCATGTTTGCTCTTTTCATAAACCACAACTAGAGTCATTGGATGTTTGTTATTGTCATAAACCACATGGATCCACTAGAGTTCATTGCATGTGTGTACTTCTTGTAAACCACATATGGATCCACCAGTGTCATTGCATGTGTGTTCTTTTCATGAACCACAACTAGAGTCATTGAATGTGTGTTCTTTTCATGAACCACAAATGGATCCACTGCAGTCATTTCATGTGTGTTCTTTAAACAAACCACATATGGATCCACTAGAGTCATTGCATGTCTATTCTTTTCATAAACCACATGGATCAACTAGTGTCATTGCATGTGTGTTCCTTTCATAAACCACAACAAGACTCATTGGATGCGTGTTCTTTTCATAAACCACAACTAGTGTCATTGCATGTGTGTTCTTTTCATAAACCACATGGATCCACCAGTGTCATTGCATGTGTGGTCTTTTCATTAACCACAACTAGACTCATTGGATGTGTGTTATTGTCATAAACCACATGGATCCACTAGAGTTCATTGCATGAGTGTTCTTCTCATAAACACATATGGATCCACCAGAGTCATTGCATGTGTGTTCTTTTCATAAAAAACATATGGATCCACTACAGTTCATTGCATGTGTGTTCTTTTCCTAAACCACATATGGATCCACAACAAGAGTCATTGGACGCGTGTTCTTTTCATCAACCACAACTAGAGTCATTGCATGTGTGTTCTTTTCACAAAACACATATGGATCCACCAGTGTCATTGCATGTGTGTTCTTTTCATGAACCACAACTAGAGTCATTGAATGTGTGTTCTTTTCGAAAACCACAAATGTATCCACTAGAGTCATTTCATGTGTGTTCTTTTCACAAACCATATATGGACCCACCAGAGTCATTGCATGTCTGTTCTTTTCATAAACCACATGGATCCACTAGAGTCATTGCATGTGTGTTCTTTTATAAACAACATGGATCCACCAGTGTCATTGCATGTGTGTTCTTTTCATAAACCACGACTAGACTCATTGGATGTTTGTTATTGTCATAAACCACATGGATCCACTAGAGTTCATTGCATGTGTGTTCTTCTCATAAACCACATATGGATCTAGCAGAGTCATTGCATGTGTGTTCTTTTCATAAACCGCATGGATCCACGAGAGTTATTGCATGTGTGTTCTTTTCATAAACCACATATGGATCCACCAGTGGCATTGCATGTGTGTTCTTTTCACTAACCATATATAGATCCACCAGTGTCATTGCATGTGTGTTCTTTTCATAAACCACATGGATCCACCATTGTCATTGCATGTGTGTTCTTTTAATAAACCACAACTAGAGTGATTCGATGTGTGTTATTGTCATAAACCACATGGATCCACTAGAGTTCATTTCCTGTGTGTTCTTCTCATAAACCATATATGGATCCACCAGAGTCATTGCATGTGTGTTCTTTTCATAAACAACATATGAATCCACCAGAGTTCATTGCATATCTGTTCTTTTCATAAACCACATGAGCATGTGTGTTCTCTTCACAAACCACATATGTATCCACCATTGTCATTCAACGTGTGTTCTTTTCCTAAAACACACATATGGATCCACCAGTGTTATTGCATGTGTGTTCTTTTCATGAGCCACAACTAGAGTCATTGAATGTGTGTTCTTTTCATGAACCACAAATGGATCCACTGGAGTCATTTCATGTGTGTTCTTTAAACAAACCACATATGGATCCACTAGAGTCATTGCATGTCTGTTCTTTTCATAAACCACATGGATCAACTAGTGTCATTGCATGTGTGTTCCTTTCATAAACCACAAAAAGAGTCATTGGATGCGTGTTCTTTTCATAAACCACAACTAGAGTCATTGCATGTGTGTTCTTTGCACAAACCACATATGGATCCACCAGAGTCATTGCATGTGTGTTCCTTTCATTAACCATAGCTAGAGTCATTACATGTCTTTTCTTTTCACAAACCACATATGGATCCACTAGAGTCATTTCATGTGTGTTCTTTTCACAAACCACATATGGATCCACCATTGTCATTGAATGAGTGTTCTTTTTTCCTAAAACACATATGGATCCACCAGTGTCATTGCATGTGTGTTCTTTTCATGAACCACAACTAGAGTCATTGAATGTGTGTTCTTTTCACAAACCACAAATGGATCCACTAGAGTCATAAAATGTGTGTTCTTTTCACAAACCACATATGGATCCACTAGAGTCATTGCATGTCTGTTCTTTTCATAATCCACATGGATCCACTAGAGTCATTGCATGTGTGTTCTTTTATAAACAACATGGATCCACCAGTGTCATTGCATGTTTGCTCTTTTCATAAACCACAACTAGAGTCATTGGATGTTTGTTATTGTCATAAACCACATGGATCCACTAGAGTTCATTGCATGTGTGTTCTTCTTGTAAACCACATATGGATCCACCAGAGTCATTGCATGTGTGTTCTTTTCATAAACCACATGGATCCACGAGAGTTATTGCATGCGTGTTCTTTTCATAAACCACATAGGGATCCACCAGTGGAATTGCATGTGTGTTCTTTTCACAAACAATATATGGATCCACCAGTGTCATTGCATGTGTGTTCTTTTCATAAACCACATGGATCCACCAGTGTCATTGCATGTGTGGTCTTTTCATTAACCACAACTAGACTCATTGGATGTGTGTTATTGTCATAAACCACATGGATGCACTAGAGTTCATTGCATGAGTGTTCTTCTCATAAACACATATGGATCCACCAGATTCATTGCATGTGTGTTCTTTTCATAAAAAACATACGGATCCACTACAGTTCTTTGCATGTGTGTTCTTTTCCTAAACCACATATGGATCCACAACAAGAGTCATTGGACGCGTGTTCTTTTCATAAACCACAACTAGAGTCATTGCATGTGTGTTCTTTTCACAAAACACATATGGATCCACCAGTGTCATTGCATGTGTGTTCTTTTCATGAACCAAAACTAGAGTCATTGAATGTGTGTTCTTTTCGAAAACCACAAATGTATCCACTAGAGTCATTTCATGTGTGTTCTTTTCACAAACCATATATGGACCCACCAGAGTCATTGCATGTCTGTTCTTTTCATAAACCACATGGATCCACTAGAGTCATTGCATGTGTGTTCTTTTATAAACAACATGGATCCACCAGTGTCATTGCATGTGTGTTCTTTTCATAAACCACAACTAGACTCATTGGATGTTTGTTATTGTAATAAACCACATGGATCCACTAGAGTTCATTGCATGTGTGTTCTTCTCATAAACCACATATGGATCCAGCAGAGTCATTGCATGTGTGTTCTTTTCATAAACCGCATGGATCCACGAGAGTTATTGCATGTGTGTTCTTTTCATAAACCACATATGGATCCACCAGTGGCATTGCATGTGTGTTCTTTTCACTAACCATATATAGATCCACCAGTGTCATTGCATGTGTGTTCTTTTCATAAACCACATAGATCCACCATTGTCATTGCATGTGTGTTCTTTTAATAAACCACAACTAGAGTGATTCGATGTGTGTTATTGTCATAAACCACATGGATCCACTAGAGTTCATTTCCTGTGTGTTATTCTCATAAACCATATATGGATCCACCAGAGTCATTGCATGTGTGTTCTTTTCATAAACAACATATGAATCCACCAGAGTTCATTGCATGTGTGTTCTTTTCACAAACCACATATGGATCCACTAGAGACATTGCATATCTGTTCTTTTCATAAACCACATGAGCATGTGTGTTCTCTCACAAACCACATATGTATCCACCATTGTCATTAAACGTGTGTTCTTTTCCTAAAACACACATATGGATCCACCAGTGTCATTGCATGTGTGTTCTTTTCATGAACCACAACTAGAGTCATTGAATGTGTGTTCTTTTGATGAACCACAAATGGATCCACTGGAGTCATTTCATGTGTGTTCTTTAAACAAACCACATATGGATCCACTAGAGTCATTGCATGTCTATTCTTTTCATAAACCACATGGATCAACAAGTGTCATTGCATGTGTGTTCCTTTCATAAACCACAACAAGAGTCATTGGATGCATGTTCTTTTCATAAACCACAACTAGAGTCATTGCATGTGTGTTCTTTGCACAAACCACATATGGATCCACCAGAGTCATTGCATGTGTGCTCCTTTCATTAACCATAGCTAGAGTCATTGCATGTCTTTTCTTTTCACAAACCACATATGGATCCACTAGAGTCATTTCATGTGTGTTCTTTTCACAAACCACATATGGATCCACCATTGTCATTGAATGAGTGTTCTTTTTTCCTAAAACACATATGGATCCACCAGTGTCATTGCATGTGTGTTCTTTTCATGAACCACAACTAGAGTCATTGAATGTGTGTTCTTTTCACAAACCACAAATGGATCCACTAGAGTCATTGAATGTGTGTTCTTTTCACAAACCACATATGGATCCACTAGAGTCATTACATGTCTGTTCTTTTCATAATCCACATAGATCTACTAGAGTCATTGCATGTGTGTTCTTTTATAAACAACATGGATCCACCAGTGTCATTGCATGTTTGCTCTTTTCATAAACCACAACTAGAGTCATTGGATGTTTGTTATTGTCATAAACCACATGGATCCACTAGAGTTCATTGCATGTGTGTACTTCTTGTAAACCACATATGGATCCACCAGTGTCATTGCATGTGTGTTCTTTTCATGAACCACAACTAGAGTCATTGAATGTGTGTTCTTTTCATGAACCACAAATGGATCCACTGCAGTCATTTCATGTGTGTTCTTTAAACAAACCACATATGGATCCACTAGAGTCATTGCATGTCTATTCTTTTCATAAACCACATGGATCAACTAGTGTCATTGCATGTGTGTTCCTTTCATAAACCACAACAAGAGTCATTGGATGCGTGTTCTTTTCATAAACCACAACTAGTGTCATTGCATGTGTGTTCTTTTCATAAACCACATGGATCCACCAGTGTCATTGCATGTGTGGTCTTTTCATTAACCACAACTAGACTCATTGGATGTGTGTTATTGTCATAAACCACATGGATCCACTAGAGTTCATTGCATGAGTGTTCTTCTCATAAACACATATGGATCCACCAGAGTCATTGCATGTGTGTTCTTTTCATAAAAAACATATGGATCCACTACAGTTCATTGCATGTGTGTTCTTTTCCTAAACCACATATGGATCCACAACAAGAGTCATTGGACGCGTGTTCTTTTCATAAACCACAACTAGAGTCATTGCATGTGTGTTCTTTTCACAAAACACATATGGATCCACCAGTGTCATTGCATGTGTGTTCTTTTCATGAACCACAACTAGAGTCATTGAATGTGTGTTCTTTTCGAAAACCACAAATGTATCCACTAGAGTCATTTCATGTGTGTTCTTTTCACAAACCATATATGGACCCACCAGAGTCATTGCATGTCTGTTCTTTTCATAAACCACATGGATCCACTAGAGTCATTGCATGTGTGTTCTTTTATAAACAACATGGATCCACCAGTGTCATTGCATGTGTGTTCTTTTCATAAACCACAACTAGACTTATTGGATGTTTGTTATTGTCATAAACCACATGGATCCACTAGAGTTCATTGCATGTGTGTTCTTCTCATAAACCACATATGGATCTAGCAGAGTCATTGCATGTGTGTTCTTTTCATAAACCGCATGGATCCACGAGAGTTATTGCATGTGTGTTCTTTTCATAAACCACATATGGATCCACCAGTGGCATTGCATGTGTGTTCTTTTCAATAACCATATATAGATCCACCAGTGTCATTGCATGTGTGTTCTTTTCATAAACCACATGGATCCACCATTGTCATTGCATGTGTGTTCTTTTAATAAACCACAACTAGAGTGATTCGATGTGTGTTATTGTCATAAACCACATGGATCCACTAGAGTTCATTTCCTGTGTGTTCTTCTCATAAACCATATATGGATCCACCAGAGTCATTGCATGTGTGTTCTTTTCATAAACAACATATGAATCCACCAGAGTTCATTGCATGTGTGTTCTTTTCACAAACCACATATGGATCCACTAGAGACATTGCATATCTGTTCTTTTCATAAACCACATGAGCATGTGTGTTCTCTCACAAACCACATATGTATCCACCATTGTCATTGAACGTGTGTTCTTTTCCTAAAACACACATATGGATCCACCAGTGTCATTGCATGTGTGTTCTTTTCATGAACCACAACTAGAGTCATTGAATGTGTGTTCTTTTCATGAACCACAAATGGATCCACTGGAGTCATTTCATGTGTGTTCTTTAAACAAACCACATATGGATCCACTAGAGTCATTGCATGTCTCTTCTTTTCATAAACCACATGGATCAACTAGTGTCATTGCATGTGTGTTCCTTTCATAAACCACAACAAGAGTCATTGGATGCGTGTTCTTTTCATAAACCACAACTAGAGTCATTGCATGTGTGTTCTTTGCACAAACCACATATGGATCCACCAGAGTCATTGCATGTGTGTTCCTTTCATTAACCATAGCTAGAGTCATTGCATGTCTTTTCTTTTCAGAAACCACATATGGATCCACTAGAGTCATTTCATGTGTGTTCTTTTCACAAACCAAATATGGATCCACCATTGTCATTGAATGAGTGTTCTTTTTTCCTAAAACACATATGGATCCACCAGTGTCATTGCATGTGTGTTCTTTTCATGAACCACAACTAGAGTCATTGAATGTGTGTTCTTTTCACAAACCACAAATGGATCCACTAGAGTCATTGAATGTGTGTTCTTTTCACAAACCACATATGGATCCACTAGAGTCATTACATGTCTGTTCTTTTCATAATCCACATGGATCCACTAGAGTCATTGCATGTGTGTTCTTTTATAAACAACATGGATCCACCAGTGTCATTGCATGTTTGCTCTTTTCATAAACCACAACTAGAGTCATTGGATGTTTGTTATTGTCATAAACCACATGGATCCACTAGAGTTCATTGCATGTGTGTACTTCTTGTAAACCACATATGGATCCACCAGTGTCATTGCATGTGTGTTCTTTTCATGATCACAACTAGAGTCATTGAATGTGTGTTCTTTTCGAAAACCACAAATGTATCCACTAGAGTCATTTCATGTGTGTTCTTTTCACAAACAATATATGGACCCACCACAGTCATTGCATGTCTGTTCTTTTCATAAACCACATGGATCCACTAGAGTCATTGCATGTGTGTTCTTTTATAAACAACATGGATCCACCAGTGTCATTGCATGTGTGTTCTTTTCATAAACCACAACTAGACTCATTGGATGTTTGTTATTGTCATAAACCACATGGATCCACTAGAGTTCATTGCATGTGTGTTCTTCTCATAAACCACATATGGATCCAGCAGAGTCATTGCATGTGTGTTCTTTTCATAAACCGCATGGATCCACGAGAGTTATTGCATGTGTGTTCTTTTCATAAACCACATATGGATCCACCAGTGGCATTGCATGTGTGTTCTTTTCACTAACCATATATAGATCCACCAGTGTCATTGCATGTGTGTTCTTTTCATAAACCACATGTGTAACACCCTCAGAATCGAACCTATGCAAGTTTTAGCGAAACCCGCCAAACCCGCATAGAAACGATTCAAAGGTGCCCACCAGGCACTTTCGTGCGGGTGGAAAACGAAGTAATAACATTACACAACAGTCCTCGATGGGACCCACAGAACAGATATATATAACAGCGACTCAATGAGTCAAGAATACAGATATACAGAACAAAGATTCAAATCACCTTGAAAACAGTTAGGGCGTCCGACTACGGACAAGATGCAAATGGGGCTAAGAGCCCTGAAGAATAACCAATGGCCTCCATAACCCTGCCCAGGCCAAGCCGGAAGGGTAACCCTGCTAACGGCGTCAATCTCAAAACCTGCTTAAACAAAAGGGGTGCCGACAAAGGGCAAAGGAAAAAGAGAGAGCGGTCAGTACTGAGGCCACTACACGGCGAGACTAGAATTCGGCGGTCCTCGCCTACATAGGTATGGTGGACTGAAGCGGCAGCGGCAGCATGCACTAAACAACCTATAGAGACTCGGTACAACTGGCGGCTATCAGAGAGGGATAAGGAAGATCTATTCGGAACCATCCTGATTCTAACACCAAACAATCCCATCCTGGTATTTCCCCCTCGAGACCAATCGAGGAAGTCAACCGAGGAACTCACACAGTTGGCAGTTTTATTTATTCCGTTTTAGTTGCGGCAATTACTAGACAAATATAGATAGTCATCCTGATAAAATAAGCAGTGGGCACTTTTACTTAACCATTCCGTTATAGTTGCAACAATTACTAATCAGATACAGATAGCATGAGATAAACCCAAAACCCAGCAGTTGTTGGTATTTTTATTTAGCCATTCCGTTATAGTTGCAATACTTACTAGGAAGATACCATGGTCGCAAGCGACAACCCAAACAAGCAATTGTTGGCAGTTTTATTTAGCCATTCCATTATAGTGAAGCTGATTACTAGTCATTATAAAGTCAAATTTATAGCACTACTTTAGTTATAGTTGTCTATGATCAAGCACTGTGCTCCAAGTCGTCCATAACCGCGGACACGGCTTCTCGAAAAGATTTAACCCTGCAGGGGTGCACCAAAGTATCCACAAGCACTTCGACCCTTTTTGCCAGATCAGTTAACATACACCCATCGGTATGTCGGCGGGGCCTAAGTCATGATGTTCCCAGACCCAAAGCAAGCACGGGGGGCCACCCCACTAAGTACACCCGTAACGAAGTCGGCCGGTCTCCGAGACGGACTCAGGGTTTGCGCCAGTGGCTGTAAACGACAGCAAATCCCAAAACTGGGACTGTCGATACCGCGAAAACACTCTGCTTCCTAAACAGTACAGTGTGCAGTACCTCGCACAATTTAAATAAAGCAGTAAAGCATGGCATAAGTACAGGATAGTAAATAAAACCTCAAACTAGTTGTGGCCCCCAGTACAATACTCTGAAATCAGGTAATAATCAATGGGGGGCCCATAACTCCCCACCTGTGGTTAGCGCGCTCGATCTCGGAACAGGTGTCAAGAAATCGGGGTCCTACGGGACACAAGTGGGCGGTCGGAAACCAACATTATCTATCACCCACCGATGCCTCTGCTTACTTACTTCAATTTTAGTTGTTAAACAGTAATTAAAGTGAACGAAAGGTAAAGCCATGATCATCTCCAACATCAACATGCGGCCAAACTCCAACAACTGTGGCACTTGACAACACGCAACAGCACTTGAGCAAGCGACTACGACGCGCAAGTCCAACTATCTACCAAACAACAGGTAATAGGAGGTGTCCAGGGCAATATAAGGCTGCAAGGGATATCACGGGTACGAAAACTAGAGCATCGCAACACATATAGCAAGAGATCAACAGGAGGGAATAAATACTATAAAAGTAAGATAGGTAGAAAGGGGGAGATGCTCGCCTGAAAACAGGGTCGAAGGTTCATCCGAAGATCGGGGCGAAGCTCACATCAACTCAGCGGCCTTATCCGCGAAGAAGAAAAACACTAGAATAAACACCGGATGCAATATTTAAGATTACGGCAGAAGATCGGGCATGATGCATGTATGATGCATGGCATGGTAAATATGCGGTGCAATTAGGTCATGTTAAGCGGAACCGGGGTCCCGACATTTAATTAAATGGTTCAAGTTGTGTATCTACCCCGCAATTTAAATGTTGTATAACAAGGCGGAAACATGGCATCGGTTCTCTACACAAATTTAAATGAGGCCAGTATAAGACTGGATTTGCCCGCATATGGGCCCCATATTTAATTATATGGTGAAACGGCATAAGGCCCCCAAACCACACAATATGCATGCGAGTATGACAATTTAATATGTGACAAGTTGTATTATATTATAAAATAGGGTTCCGGGAAGGGGTTCACACTTTAGAGTTCGACGATCTTGGGGTTCCGGGGTTTGGGGGTTCGGGGTTCGGCAGGGTTCAGGGTTCGACGGGATCGGTCTTGGACAACAGAAGTCGATCTTGACGCATCCGAGAAGACGTACTTGGTTAGCGTTGGGGTGCATCGGCCTCGCCCTGGTCGGTGTCGAACTTGTCGTCGATGGAGGACTTGAGTGGATCGGGTACCGGGGTCTTCAGATCCGTGAAGTAGATCTTGTCGCACGGTGTCCGGGGTAGATGAACTTGGTGTATTCGCATTGGCGATCTTGACGTTCGGGTTCTCAACTTCGCATCCGGGAAAGGAGTACTTGTCGCACATATGGTCTTCGGGTCCGGGTAGAAGAGCTCGTCGTCCGGGGTTCTCTGGGCCCGCGACCTGCAGCAGCTGGTCTTGGCGTTCGAGGGAAGTACTTGACGCCCGGCGTCCTTCGGTATCCATGTCGACGGTCTTGTGGATCGAGTAGAAGATCTTGGCGTGCCGTGAAAACTTCGGGTCTCGGCAGAAAAGATGGCGGCTTCGCGACACTCTTGTCGAGGTGGGGATCTTGGCATTCTGACTCCAATGTCGAGGACGTACTTGACACGGCGCTGATCTTGTCGTCCCCCATATTTGTTAGTTCTAGGTACATGGATGCGGCACCGTTGGTGAAGATCTTGGGGGTTTTGGTTCCGTGGGCATCAACGGACTTGTAGTAGCACATGGTCTTCGGGCCGATCTTGGCTTGCACCTCTCGGATCAAGCGTCGGGCCAACACCGCGAGACGGCTGCGGAAGCATGTGCAGCGGACACCAAGACGAGGAGGACGCAGGGGCGGCTCGGGCTTGTGCAGGCCGGACAGAGGCCAGCTCGAGGGGGCGCCGAGCCGACGGAGGGCGGCCGGAGCTGGGCCCGCGACGAGGAGGGACGCCCGTGGCGGCGGCAGAGCTAGAAGGAGGGGAGGCTCGGCGGGCGCCGCGGCTGCCGGCGAGAAGGGAGAGAGCAGGGGCGACGGTGGGCCGGGCGGCAGGCGCGCTCGGCCGCGGGCGGCGGAGCCGAGGGGAAGGCGGCCGACGACGGGCGGAGGAGCTCGGGCCCAGGGCGTCGGCATCGGGAGGTGTCCGGGGCGGCGCAGGCGCAGAGCACGTGGGGGTCGGCGACCGGGGCGGGGCTCGCGGGCGAGGACGCGGACGGGGCGAGCGACGGGCTCCTGCGGGGACGCCGGCGGCGGTCGAGCCCGGCTCGAGAGGAGCGCGGCGGGCGAGCTTGGTGGAGGTAGGGAGGGAGCGTGCGGGGGGAGGAGAGAGGGCGTGGGAGGAGGGCCGACAGGTGGTGGGGTCAGGTGGGCCAGGGGTCACACGGGTGGAGGGAGTGGACCAGGTCCAGGGGGAGGTGGGATCTGGGGGGGAGATGGGCGCGTGTGTGCTGGATGGTGGGGTGGGAAGTGGAGAGAGAGAGAGGGGTGGCTGGTGGGGTGATGTGGCAGATTAGGAGTGGGTAGGGGTTTGGGTTAGGGTGACGTGTCGGGTGGGGATTGGGTGGGGTGAGGTGGCCAGAGGGGTGGGTAGACTAGGTTGGGTAGTTTTAGGATTTTTGGGGGACCGATTGTTTGTACTGGGGGTGGTCGTTCGGGTCGATTCGGCCCGTTCGACTGCCCCACTAAAAATAATTCAATAATTTTATTTGTTTCAAACCGACTTTTGTAAACCGATAGCAAACAAAACAAAATAATCCGGTGACCCGGGTTTTGCGTTTGAATAGAGACGGGGCGTTTAAAAAACACAAACAGGTTTTTCCGAAATTAGTTTTATGCAAGCAAATGCAAGCTGATGGCGATGCTCAAATGCAATGTGGCATGATGACATGAGCATGCGGTCATGATGATGCAATGCACAAAAACAACGCGATTTTCTAGTAGTGGTTTTGCGGGATGCCACAATTCGACACCACTAACAATGGATCTCGCTCTCGAGATCCGCCTCATGGTACCGGAAAGAAGGTCGGTGATCTACATCTTCTCGCTTCGTGTATATCCTCGCGACACCACTAACAAGAGGTCGTTGTCCGTGATCGTCGAGAGAACACTCCGGGATCAAAAAGGTCGAAGGTAGAGGTATCAACAAATAAAGCCACCTCTATCTTCGATAGAAAGAGGGAACCGACGCATTCTCATCCACTTCAATGTACAAAAGCGAATAGAAGGGGTAGTCGGCATGGGGGCCAATCCATCACGCACCCAAACTATTACTCCGCACAATCAGTAGAAAAGCGTGCAGCCGTTCTCGGAATCAGACTGAAGATCTCGACAATCGAGGTTCGGAAACAAAGGAGTGATGCCGACTCTGCATTGGATCTGGCGTAGGTGATGTCGTCGCGTCGGAAAACTCCGTTACCAAAAGAGGAAGCGAAACCCTAAAGGTGCGACGGAAACCCAACCCCGAGAATTCCTGGACTCGAAGAAAGAGAAGAGAGCGGATTCAAAACACGCAGAGGTGAGAGGAGAGCAGCAGAGGGTAAGGAGTAAAACCAGACCTAATCAGAACTATCCAACCGGTTTTGCAAAAATAGTTTTGACACTCTACTTCGGCCGTTAGCTAGGTTATCCTACAGGCTGGACTTGTGGGGTATCGCAACTGCTGAGCTCTGATACCACTCTGTAACACCCTCAGAATCGGACCTATGCAAGTTATAGCGAAACCCGCCAAACCCGCATAGAAACGATTCAAAGGTGCCCACCAGGCACTTTCGTGCGGGTGGAAAACGAAGTAATAACATTACACAACAGTCCTCGATGGGACCGATAGAACAGATATATATAACAGCGACTCAATGAGTCAAGAATACAGATATACAGAACAAAGATTCAAATCACCTTGAAAACAGTTAGGGCGTCCGACTACGGACAAGATGCAAATGGGGCTAAGAGCCCTGAAGAATAACCAATGGCGTCCATAACCCTGCCCAGGCCAAGCCGGAAGGGTAACCCTGCTAACGGTGTCGATCTCAAAACCTGCTTAAACAAAAGGGGTGCCGACAAAGGGCAAAGGAAAAAGAGAGAGCGGTCAGTACTGAGGCCAGTACACGGCGAGACTAGAATTCGGCGGTCCTCGCCTACATAGGTATGGTGGACTGAAGCGGCAGCGGGAGCATGCACTAAACAACCTATAGAGACTCGGTACAACTGGCGGCTATCAGAGAGGGATAAGGAAGATCTATTCGGAACCATCCTGATTCTAACACCAAACAATCCCATCCTGGTATTTCCCCCTCGAGACCAATCGAGGAAGTCAACCGAGGAACTCACACAGTTGGCAGTTTTATTTATTCCGTTTTAGTTGCGGCGATTACTAGACAAATATAGATAGTCATCCTGATAAAATAAGCAGTGGGCACTTTTACTTAACCATTCCGTTATAGTTGCAACAATTACTAATCAGATACAGATAGCATGAGATAAACCCAAAACCCAGCAGTTGTTGGTATTTTTATTTAGCCATTCCGTTATAGTTGCAATACTTACTAGGCAGATACCATGGTCGCAAGCGACAACCCAAACAAGCAATTGTTGGCAGTTTTATTTAGCCACTCCATTATAGTGAAGCTGATTACTAGTCATTATAAAGTCAAATTTATAGCACTACTTTAGTTATAGTTGTCTATGATCAAGCACTGTGCTCCAAGTCGTCCATAACCGCGGACACGGCTTCTCGAAAAGATTTAACCCTGCAGGGGTGCACCAAAGTATCCACAAGCACTTCGACCCTTTTTGCCAGATCAGTTAACATACACCCATCGGTATGTCGGCGGGGCCTAAGTCATGACGTTCCCAGACCCAAAGCAAGCACGGGGGGCCACCCCACTAAGTACACCCGCAACGAAGTCGGCCGGTCTCCGAGACGGACTCAGGGTTTGCGCCAGTGGCTGTAAACGACAGCAAATCCCAAAACTGGGACTGTCGATACCGCGAAAACACTCCGCTTCCTAAACAGTACAGTGTGCAGTACCTCGCACAATTTAAATAAAGCAGTAAAGCATGGCATAAGTACAGGATAGTAAATAAAACCTCAAACTAGTTGTGGCCCCCAGTACAATACTCTGAAATCAGGTAATAATCAATGGGGGGCCCATAACTCCCCACCTGTGGTTAGCGCGCTCGATCTCGGAACAGGTGTCAAGAACTCGGGGTCCTACGGGACACAAGTGGGCGGTCGGAAACCAACATTATCTATCACCCACTGATGCCTCTGCTTACTTACTTCAATTTTAGTTGTTAAACAGTAATTAAAGTGAACGAAAGGTAAAGCCATGATCATCTCCAACATCAACATGCGGCCAAACTCCAACAACTGTGGCACTTGACAACACGCAACAACACTTGAGGAAGCGACTACGACGCGCAAGTCCAACTATCTACCAAACAACAGGTAATAGGAGGTGTCCAGGGCAATATAAGGCTGCAAGGGATATCACGGGTACGAAAACTAGAGCATCGCAACACAGATAGCAAGAGATCAACAGGAGGGAATAAATACTATAAAAGTAAGATAGGTAGAAAGGGGGAGATGCTCGCCTGAAAACAGGGTCGAAGGTTCATCCGAAGATCGGGGCGAATCTCACATCAACTCAGCGGCCTTATCCGCGAAGAAGCAAAACACTAGAATAAACACCGGATGCAATATTTAAGATTACGGCAGAAGATCGGGCATGATGCATGTATGATGCATGGCATGGTAAATATGCGGTGCAATTAGGTCATGTTAAGCGGAACCGGGGTCCCGACATTTAATTAAATGGTTCAAGTTGTGTATCTACCCTGCAATTTAAATGTTGTATAACAAGGCGGAAAACATGGCATCGGTTCTCTACACAAATTTAAATGAGGCCAGTATAAGACTGGATTTGCCCGCATATGGGCCCCATATTTAATTATATGGTGAAACGGCATAAGGCCCCCAAACCCCACAATATGCATGCGAGTATGACAATTTAATATGCGACAAGTTGTATTATATTATAAAATAGGGTTCCGGGAAGGGGTTCACACTTTAGAGTTCGACGATCTTGGGGTTCCGGGGTTCGGGGGTTCGGGGTTCGGCAGGGTTCAGGGTTCGACGGGATCGGTCTTGGACAACAGAAGTCGATCTTGACGCATCCGAGAAGACGGACTTGGTTAGCGTTGGGGCGCATCGGCCTCGCCCTGGTCGGTGTCGAACTTGTCGTCGATGGAGGACTTGAGTGGATCGGGTACCGGGGTCTTCAGATCCGTGAAGTAGATCTTGTCGCACGGTGTCCGGGGTAGATGAACTTGGTGTATTCGCATCGGCGATCTTGACGTTCGGGTTCTCGACTTTGCATCCGGGAAAGGAGTACTTGTCGCACATATGGTCTTCGGGTCCGGGTAGAAGAGCTCGTCGTCCGGGGTTCTCTGGGCCCGCGACCTGCAGTAGCTGGTCTTGGCGTTCGAGGGAAGTACTTGACGCCCGGCGTCCTTCGGTATCCATGTCGACGGTCTTGTGGATCGACTAGAAGATCTTGGCGTGCCGTGAAAACTTCGGGTCTCGGCATAAAAGATGGCGGCTTCGCGACACTCTTGTCGAGGTGGGGATCTTGGCATTCTGACTCCAATGTCGAGGACGTACTTGACACGGCGCTGATCTTGTCGTCCCCCATATTTGTTAGTTCTAGGTACATGGATGCGGCACCGTTGGTGAAGATCTTGGGGGTTTTGGTTCCGTGGGCATCAACGGACTTGTAGTAGCACATGGTCTTCGGGCCGATCTTGGCTTGCACCTCTCGGATCAAGCGTCGGGCCAACACCGCGAGACGGCTGCGGAAGCATGTGCAGCGGACACCAAGACGAGGAGGACGCAGGGGCGGCTCGGGCTTGTGCAGGCCGGACAGAGGCCAGCTCGAGGGGGCGCCGAGCCGATGGAGGGCGGCCGGAGCTGGGCCCGCGACGAGGAGGGACGCCCGCGGCGGCGGCAGAGCTAGAAGGAGGGGAGGCTCGGCGGGCGCCGCGGCTGCCAGCGAGAAGGGAGAGAGCAGGGGCGACGGTGGGCCGGGCGGCAGGCGCGCTCGGCCGCGGGCGGCGGAGCCGAGGGGAAGGCGGCCGACGACGGGCGGAGGAGCTCGGGCCCAGGGAGGCGGCAGGGGGAGGTGTCCGGGGCGGCGCAGGCGCAGAGCATGTGGGGGGCGGCGACCGGGGCGGGGCTCGCGGGCGAGGACGCGGACGGGGCGAGCGACGGGCTCCTGCGGGGACGCCGGCGGCGGTCGAGCCCGGCTCGAGAGGAGCGCGGCGGGCGAGCTTGGTGGAGGCAGGGAGGGAGCGTGCGGGGGGAGGAGAGAGGGCGTGGGAGGAGGGCCGACAGGTGGTGGGGTCAGGTGGGCCAGGGGTCACGCGGGTGGAGGGAGTGGACCAGGTCCAGGGGGAGGTGGGATCCGGGGGGAGATGGGCGCGTGTGTGCTGGATGGTGGGGTGGGAAGTGGAGAGAAAGAGGGGTGGCTGGTGGGGTGATGTGGCAGATTAGGAGTGGGTAGGGGTTTGGGTTAGGGTGACGTGTCGGGTGGGGATTGGGTGGGGTGAGGTGGCCAGAGGGGTGGGTAGACTAGGTTGGGTAGTTTTAGGATTTTTGGGGGACCGATTGTTTGTACTGGGGGTGGTCGTTCGGGTCGATTCGGCCCGTTCGACTGCCGCACTAAAAATAATTCAATAATTTTATTTGTTTCAAACCGACTTTTGTAAACCGATAGCAAACAAAACAAAATAATCCGGTGACCCGGGTTTTGCGTTTGAATAGAGACGGGGCGTTTAAAAAACACAAACAGGTTTTTCCGAAATTAGTTTTATGCAAGCAAATGCAAGATGATGACGATGCTCAAATGCAATGTGGCATGATGACATGAGCATGCGGTCATGATGATGCAATGCACAAAAACAACGCGATTTTCTAGTAGTGGTTTTGCGGGATGCCACAATTCGACACCACTAACAATGGATCTCGCTCTCGAGATCCGCCTCATGGTACCGGAAAGAAGGTCGGTGATCTGCATCTTCTCGCTTCGTGTATATCCTCGCGACACCACTAACAAGAGGTCGTTGTCCGTGATCGTCGAGAGAACACTCCGGGATCAAAAAGGTCGAAGGTAGAGGTATCAACAAATAAAGCCACCTCTATCTTCGATAGAAAGAGGGAACCGACGCATTCTCATCCACTTCAATGTACAAAAGCGAATAGAAGGGGTAGTCGGCATGGGGGCCAATCCATCACGCACCCAAACTATTTTCTAGTAGTGGTTTTGCGGGATGCCACAACATGGATCCACCATTGTCATTGCATGTGTGTTCTTTTAATAAACCACAACTAGAGTGATTCGATGTGTGTTATTGTCATAAACCACATGGATCCACTAGAGTTCATTTCCTGTGTGTTCTTCTCATAAACCATATATGGATCCACCATAGTCATTGCATGTGTGTTCTTTTCATAAACAACATATGAATCCACCAGAGTTCATTGCATGTGTGTTCTTTTCACAAAGCACATATGGATCCACTAGAGACATTGCATATCTGTTCTTTTCATAAACCACATGAGCATGTGTGTTCTCTCACAAACCACATATGTATCCACCATTGTCATTGAATGTGTGTTCTTTTCCTAAAACACACATATGGATCCACCAGTGTCATTGCATCTGTGTTCTTTTCATGAACCACAACTAGAGTCATTGAATGTGTGTTCTTTTCATGAACCACAAATGGATCCACTGAAGTCATTTCATATGTGTTCTTTAAACAAACCACATATGGATCCACTAGAGTCATTGCATGTCTGTTCTTTTCATAAACCACATGGATCAACTAGTGTCATTGCATGTGTGTTCCTTTCATAAACCACAACAAGAGTCATTGGATGCGTGTTCTTTTCATAAACCACAACTAGAGTCATTGCATGTGTGATCTTTGCACAAACCACATATGGATCCACCAGAGTCATTGCATGTGTGTTCCTTTCATTAACCATAGCTAGAGTCATTGCATGTCTTTTCTTTTCACAAACCACATATGGATCCACTAGAGTCATTTCATGTGTGTTCTTTTCACAAACCACATATGGATCCACCATTGTCATTGAATGAGTGTTCTTTTTTCCTAAAACACATATGGATCCACCAGTGTCATTGCATGTGTGTTCTTTTCATGAACCACAACTAGAGTCATTGAATGTGTGTTCTTTTCACAAACCACAAATGGATCCACTAGAGTCATTGAATGTGTGTTCTTTTCACAAACCACATATGGATCCACTAGAGTCATTACATGTCTGTTCTTTTCATAATCCACATGGATCCACTAGAGTCATTGCATGTGTGTTCTTTTATAAACAACATGGATCCACCAGTGTCATTGCATGTTTGCTCTTTTCATAAACCACAACTAGAGTCATTGGATGTTTGTTATTGTCATAAACCACATGGATCCACTAGAGTTCATTGCATGTGTGTTCTTCTTGTAAACCACATATGGATCCACCAGAGTCATTGCATGTGTGTTCTTTTCATAAACCACATGGATCCACGAGAGTTATTGCATGCGTGTTCTTTTCAGAAACCACATAGGGATCCACCAGTGGAATTGCATGTGTGTTCTTTTCATAAACAATATATGGATCCACCAGTGTCATTGCATGTGTGTTCTTTTCATAAACCATATGGATCCACTAGAGTTCATTGCATGTGTGTTCTTCTCATAAACCACATATTGATCCACTAGAGTCATTGCATGTGTGTTCTTCTCATAAACCACATATGGATCCACCAGAGTCATTGCATGTGTGTTCTTTTCATAAACCACATGGATCCACTAGTGTCATTGCATGTGTGTTCTTTTCATGAACCACAACTAGAGTCATTGGATGTGTGTTATTGTCATAAACCACATGGATCCACTAGAGTTTATTGCATGTGTCTTCTTCTTCTCATAAACCACATATGGATCCACCAGAGTCATTGCATGTGTGTTCTTTTCATCAACAACATATGAATCCACTAGAGTTCATTGCATGTGTGTTCTTTTCCTAAACCACATATGGATCCACAACAAGAGTCATTAGATGCATGTTCTTTTCATACACCAGAACTAGAGTAATTGCATGTGCATTCTTTTCACAAACCACATATGGATCCACCAGAGTCATTGCATGTGTGTTCTTTTCACAAACCACATATGGATCCACTAGAGTCATTGCATATCTGTTCTTTTCGTAAACCACATGAGCATGTGTGTTCTTTTCACAAACCACATATGTTTCCACCATTGTCATTGAACGTGTGTTCTTTTCCTAAAACACACATATGGATCCACCAGTGTCATTGTATGTGTGTTCTTTTCATGAACCACAACTACAGTCATTGAATGTGTGTTCTTTTCACGAACCACAAATGGATCCACTGGAGTCATTTCATGTGTGTTATTTTCACAAACCACATATGGATCCACTAGAGTCATCGCATGTTTGTTCTTTTCATAAACCACATGGATCCACTAGTGTCATTGCATGTGTGTTCTTTTCATAAACCACAACTAGAGTCATTGGATGTGTGTTATTGTCATAAACGACATGGATCCACTAGAGTTCATTAGATGTGTGTTCTTCTCATAAACCACATATGGATCCACAAGAGTCATTGCATGTGTGTTCTTTTCATGAACCACAACTAGAGTCATTGAATGTGTGTTCTTTTCACAAACCACAAATGGATCCACTAGAGTCATTGAATGTGTGTTCTTTTCCGAAACCACATATGGATCCACAACAAGAGTCATTGGATGCGTGTTCTTTTCATAAACCACAACTAGAGTCATTGCATGTGTGTTCTTTTCACAAACCACATATGGATCCACCAGAGTCATTGCATGTGTGTTCTTTTCATTAACCATATATAGAGTCATTGCATGTCTGTTCTTTTCACAAACCACATATGGATCCACCAGAGTCATTTCATGTGTGTTCTTTTCACAAGCCACATATGGATCCACCATTGTCATTGAATGTGTGTTCTTTTTTCCTAAAAAACATCTGGATCCACCAGTGTCATTGCATATGTGTTCTTTTCATGAACCACAACTAGAGTCATTGAATGTGTGTTCTTTTCACAAGACACAAATGGATCCACTAGAGTCATTTCATGTGTGTTCTGTCCACAAACCACATATGGATCCACCAGAGTCATTGCATGTCTGTTATTTTGATAAACCACATGGATCCACTGGCGTCATTGCATGTGTGTTCTTTTATAAACAACATGGATCCACCAGTGTCATTGCATGTGTGTTCTTTTCATAAACCACAACTAGAGTCATTGGATGTTTGTTATTGTCATAAACCATATGGATCCACTAGAGTTCATTGCATGTATGTTATTCTCATAAACCACATATGGATCCACCAAAGTCATTGCATGTGTGTTCTTATCATAAACCACATGGATCCACGAGAGTTATTGCATGTGTGTTCTTTTCATATACCACATATGGACACACCAGTGGCATTGCATGTGTGTTCTTTTCACAAACCATATATGGATCCACCAGAGTGATTTCATGTGTGTTCTTTTCACAAACCACATACGGATCCACCATTGTCATTGAATGAGTGTTCTTTTTTCCTAAAACACGTATGGATCCACCAGTGTCATTGCATGTGTGTTATTTTCATGAACCACAACTAGAGTCATTGAATGTGTGTTCTTTTCACAAATCACAAATGGAACCACTAGAGTCATTGAATGTGTGTTCTTTTCACAAACCACATATGGATCCACCAGATTCATTGCATGTCTGTTCTTTTCATAAACCACATGGATCCACTAGAGTCATTGCATGTGTGTTCTTTTATAAACAACATGGATCCACCAGTGTCATTGCATGTGTGTTCTTTTCATAAACCACAACTAGACTCATTGGATGTTTGTTATTGTCATAAACCACATGGATCCACTAGAGTTCATTGCATGTGTGTTCTTCTCATAAACCACATATGGATCCAGCAGAGTCATTGCATGTGTGTTCTTTTCATAAACCGCATGGATCCAGGAGAGTTATTGCATGTGTGTTCTTTTCATAAACCACATATGGATCCACCAGTGGAATTGCATGTGTGTTCTTTTCACTAACCATATATAGATCCACCAGTGTCATTGCATGTGTGTTCTTTTCATAAACCACATGGATCCACCATTGTCATTGCATGTGTGTTCTTTTAATAAACCACAACTAGAGTGATTCGATGTGTGTTATTGTCATAAACCACATGGATCCACTTGAGTTCATTTCGTGTGTGTTCTTCTCATAAACCATATATGGATCCACTAGAGTCATTGCATGTGTGTTCTTTTCATAAACAACATATGAATCCACCAGAGTTCATTGCATGTGTGTTCTTTTCACAAACCACATATGGATCCACTAGAGACATTGCATATCTGTTCTTTACATAAACCACATGAGCATGTGTGTTCTCTTCACAAACCACATATGTATCCACCATTGTCATTGAACGTGTGTTCTTTTCCTAAAACACACATATGGATCCACCAGTGTCATTGCATGTGTGTTCTTTTCATGAACCACAACTAGAATCATTGAATGTGTGTTCTTTTCATGAACCACAAATGGATCCACTGGAGTCATTTCATGTGTGTTCTTTAAACAAACCACATATGGATCCACTAGAGTCATTGCATGTCTGTTCTTTTCATAAACCACATGGATCAACTAGTGTCATTGCATGTGTGTTCCTTTCATAAACCACAACAAGAGTCATTGGATGCGTGTTCTTTTCATAAACCACAACTAGAGTCATTGCATGTGTGTTCTTTGCACAAACCACATATGGATCCACCAGAGTCATTGCATGTGTGTTCCTTTCATTAACCATAGCTAGAGTCATTGCATGTCTTTTCTTTTCACAAACCACATATGGATCCACTAGAGTCATTTCATGTGTGTTCTTTTCACAAACCACATATGGATCCACCATTGTCATTGAATGAGTGTTCTTTTTTCCTAAAACACATATGGATCCACCAGTGTCATTGCATGTGTGTTCTTTTTGATGAACCACAACTAGAGTCATTGAATGTGTGTTCTTTTCACAAACCACAAATGGATCCACTAGAGTCATTGAATGTGTGTTCTTTTCACAAACCACATATGGATCCACTAGAGTCATTGCATGTCTGTTCTTTTCATAATCCACATGGATCCACTAGAGTCATTTCATGTGTGTTCTTTTATAAACAACATGGATCCACCAGTGTCATTGCATGTTTGCTGTTTTCATAAACCACAACTAGAGTCATTGGATGTTTGTTATTGTCATAAACCACATGGATCCACTAGTTCATTGCATGTGTGTTCTTCTTGTAAACCACATATGGATCCACCAGAGTCATTGCATGTGTGTTCTTTTCAAAAACCACATGGATCCACGAGAGTTATTGCAAGCGTGTTCTTTTCATAAACCACATAGGGATCCACCAGTGGAATTGCATGTGTGTTCTTTTCACAAACAATATATGGATCCACCAGTGTCATTGCATGTGTGTTCTTTTCATAAACCACATGGATCCACCAGTGTCATTGCATGTGTGGTCTTTTCATTAACCACAACTAGACTCATTGGATGTGTGTTATTGTCATAAACCACATGGATCCACTAGAGTTCATTGCATGAGTGTTCTTCTCATAAACACATATGGATCCACCAGAGTCATTGCATGTGTGTTCTTTTCATAAACAACATATGGATCCACTACAGTTCATTGCATGTGTGTTCTTTTCCTAAACCATATATGGATCCACAACAAGAGTCATTGGACGCGTGTTCTTTTCATAAACCACAACTAGAGTCATTGCATGTGTGTTCTTTTCACAAAACACATATGGATCCACCAGTGTCATTGAATGTGTGTTCTTTTCATGAACCACAACTAGAGTCATTGAATGTGTGTTCTTTTTGAAAACCACAAATGGATCCACTAGAGTCATTTCATGTGTGTTCTTTTCACAAACCATATATGGACCCACCAGAGTCATTGCATGTCTGTTCTTTTCATAAACCACATGGATCCACTAGAGTCATTGCATGTGTGTTCTTTTATAAACAACATGGATCCACCAGTGTCATTGCATGTGTGTTCTTTTCATAAACCACAACTAGAGTCATTGGATGTTTGTTATTGTCATAAACCATATGGATCCACTAGAGTTCATTGCATGTGTGTTCTTCTCATAAACCACATATGGATCCACCAGAGTCATTGCATGTGTGTTCTTTTCATAAACCACATGGATCCACTAGTGTCATTGCATGTGTGTTCTTTTCATGAACCACAACTAGAGTCATTGGATGTATGTTATTGTCATAAAACACATGGATCCACTAGAGTTTATTGCATGTGTCTTCTTCTCATAAACCACATATGGATCCACCAGAGTCATTGCATGTGTGTTCTATTCATAAACAACATATGAATCCACTAGAGTTCATTGCATGCGTGTTCTTTTCCTAAACCACATATGGATCCACAACAAGAGTCATTAGATGCATGTTCTTTTCATAAACCAGAACTAGAGTAATTGCATGTGCATTCTTTTCACAAACCACATATGGATCCACCAGAGTCAATGCATGTGTGTTCTTTTCACAAACCACATATGGATCCACTAGAGACATTGCATATCTGTTCTTTTCATAAACCACATGAGCATGCGTGTTCTATTCACAAACCACATATGTATCCACCATTGTCATTGAACGGGTGTTCTTTTCCTAAAACACACATATGGATCCACCAGTGTCATTGCATGTGTATTCTTTTCATGAACCACAACTAGAGTCATTGAATGTGTGTTCTTTTTATGAACCACAAATGGATCCACTAGAGTCATTTCATGTGTGTTCTTTAAACAAACCACATATGGATCCACTAGAGTCATTGCATGTCTGTTCTTTTCATAAACCAGATGGATCAACTAGTGTCATTGCATGTGTGTTCTTTTCATAAACCACAACTAGAGTCATTAGATGTGTGTTATTGTCATAAACCACATGGATCCACTAGAGTTCATTGCATGTGTGTTCTTCTCATAAAACACATATGGATCCACCAGAGTCATTGCATGTGTGTTCGTTTCATAAACAACATATGGATCCACTAGAGTTCATTGCATGTGTGTTCTTTTCCTAAACCACATATGGATCCACAACAAGAGTCATTGGACGCGTGTTCTTTTCATAAACCACATGGATCCACGAGAGTTATTCCATGCGTGTTCTTTTCATAAACCACATAGGGATCCACCAGTGGAATTGCATGTGTGTTCTTTTCATATATGTATCCACCAGTGTCATTGCATGTGTCTTCTTTTCATAAACCACATGGATCCACCAGTGTCATTGCATGTGTGGTCCTTTCATAAACCACAACTAGACTCATTGGATGTGTGTTATTGTCATAAACCACAGGGATCCACTATAGTTCATTGCATGAGTGTTCTTCTCATAAGCACATATGGATCCACGAGAGTCATTGCATGTGTGTTCTTTTCATAAACAACATATGGATCCACTAGAGTTCATTGCATGTGTGTTCTTTTCCTAAACCATATATGGATCCACAACAAGAGTCATTGGACGCGTGTTCTTTTCATAAACCACAACTAGAGTCATTGTATGTGTGTTCTTTTCACAAACCACATATGGATCCACCAGAGTCATTGCATGTGTGTTCTTTTCATTAACCATAGCTAGAGTCATTGCATGTTTGTTCTTTTCACAAACCAAATATGGATCCACCAGAATCATTTCATGTGTGTTCTTTTCACAAACCACATATGGATGCACCATTTTCATTGAAGGAGTGTTCTTTTTCGTAAAACACATATGGATCCACCAGTGTCATTACATGTGTGTTCTTTTCATGAACCACAACTAGAGTCATTGAATGTGTGTTCTTTTCGAAAACCACAAATGGATCCACTAGAGTCATTTCATGTGTGTTCTTTTCACAAACCATATATGGACCCACCAGAGTCATTGCATGTCTGTTCTTTTCATAAACCACATGGATCCACTAGATTCATTGCATGGGTGTTCTTTTATAAACAATATGGATCCATCAGTGTCATTGCATGTGTGTTCTTTTCATAAACCACAACTAGAGTCATTGGATGTTTGTTATTTTCATAAACCATATGGATCTACTAGAGTTCATTGCATGTGTGTTCTTCTCATAAAACACATATTGATCCACCAGAGTCATTGCATGTGTGTTCTTCTCATAAACCACATATGGATCCACCAGAGTCATTGCATGTGTGTTCTTTTCATAAACCACATGGATCCACTAGTGTCATTGCATGTGTGTTCTTTTCATGAACCACAACTAGAGTCATTGGATGTGTGTTATTGTCATAAACCACATGGATCCACTAGAGTTTATTGCATGTGTCTTCTTCTCATAAACCACATATGGATCCACCAGAGTCATTGCATGTGCGTTCTTTTCATAAACAACATATGAATCCACTAGAGTTCATTGCATGTGTGTTCTTTTCCTAAACCACATATGGATCCACAACAAGAGTCATTAGATGCATGTTCTTTTCATAAACCAGAACTAGAGTAATTGCATGTGCATTCTTTTCACAAACCACATATGGATCCACCAGAGTCATTGCATGTGTGTTCTTTTCACAAACCACATATGGATCCACTAGAGTCATTGCATATCTGTTCTTTTCGTAAACCACATGAGCATGTGTGTTCTTTTCACAAACCACATATGTATCCACCATTGTCATTGAACGTGTGTTCTTTTCCTAAAACATACATATGGTTCCCCCAGTGTCATTGTATGTGTGTTCTTTTCATGAACCACAACTAGAGTCATTGAATGTGTGTTCTTTTCACGAACCACAAATGGATCCACTGGAGTCATTTCATGTGTGTTCTTTTCACAAACCACATATGGATCCACTAGAGTCATTGCATGTTTGTTCTTTTCATAAACCACATGGATCCACTAGTGTCATTGCATGTGTGTTCTTTTCATAAACCACAACTAGAGTCATTGGATGTGTGTTATTGTCATAAACGACATGGATCCACTAGAGTTCATTAGATGTGTGTTCTTCTCATAAACCACATATGGATCCACCAGAGTCATTGCATGTGTGTTCTTTTCATGAACCACAACTAGAGTCATTGAATGTGTGTACTTTTCACAAACCACAAATGGATCCACTAGAGTCATTGAATGTGTGTTCTTTTCCGAAACCACATATGGATCCACAACAAGAGTCATTGGATGCGTGTTCTTTTCATAAACCACAACTAGAGTCATTGCATGTGTGTTCTTTTCACAAACCACATATGGATCCACCAGAGTCATTGCATGTGTGTTCTTTTCATTAACCATATATAGAGTCATTGCATGTCTGTTCTTTTCACAAACCACATATGGATCCACCAGAGTCATTTCATGTGTGTTCTTTTCACAAGCCACATATGGATCCACCATTGTCATTGAATGTGTGTTCTTTTTTCCTAAAACACATATGGATCCACCAGTGTCATTGCATATGTGTTCTTTTCATGAACCACAACTAGAGTCATTGAATGTGTGTTCTTTTCACAAGACACAAATGGATCCACTAGAGTCATTTCATGTGTGTTCTGTCCACAAACCACATATGGATCCACCAGAGTCATTGCATGTCTGTTATTTTGATAAACCACATGGATCCACTGGCGTCATTGCATGTGTGTTCTTTTATAAACAACATGGATCCACCAGTGTCATTGCATGTGTGTTCTTTTCATAAACCACAACTAGAGTCATTGGATGTTTGTTATTGTCATAAACCACATGGATCCACTAGAGTTCATTGCATGTATGTTATTCTCATAAACCACATATGGATCCACCAAAGTCATTGCATGTGTGTTCTTATCATAAACCACATGGATCCACGAGAGTTATTGCATGTGTGTTCTTTTCATATACCACATATGGACACACCAGTGGCATTGCATGTGTGTTCTTTTCACAAACCATATATGGATCCACCGGTGTCATTGCATGTGTTTTCTTTTCATAAACCACATGGATCCGCCAGTGTCATTGCATGTGTGTTCTTTTAATAAACCACAAATGTGTGTTATTGTAATAAACCACATGGATCCACTAGAGTTCATTGCATGTGTGTTCTTCTCATAAACCACATATGGATCCACCAGAGTCATTGCATGTGTGTTCTTTTCATAAACAACATATGAATCCATTAGACTTCATTGCATGTGTGTTTTGTTCCTAAACTAGAGTCATTGGATGCATGTTCTTTTCATAAACCACAACTAGAGTAATTGCATATGCTTTCTTTTCACAAACCACATATGGATCCACCAGAGTCATTGCATGTCTATTATTTTCACAAACCACATATGGATCCACCAGAGTCATTTCATGTGTTTTCTTTTCACAAACCACATATGGATCCACCAGAGTCATTGCATATCTATTCTTTTCATAAACCACATGAGCATGTGTGTTCTTTGCACAAACCACATATGTATCCAGCATTGTCATTGAACGCGTGTTCTTCTACTAAAACACACATATGGATCCACCAGTGTCATTGGATGTGTGTTCTTTTCATGAACCACAACTAGAGTCATTCAATGTGTGTTATTTTAACAAACCACAAATGGATCCACTAGAGTCATTTCATGTGTGTTGTTTTCACAAACCACATATGGATCCACCAGACTCATTGCATGTCTGTTCTTTTTAGAAACCACATGGATCCACTAGATTCATTGCATGTGTGTTCTTTTTATAAACAACATGGATCCAACAGTGTCATTGCATGTGTGTTATTTTCATAAACCACAACTAGAGTCATTGGATGTGTGTTATTCTCATAAACCACATGGATCCACGAGAGTCATTGCATGTGTGTTCTTCTCATAATACACATATGGATCCACCAGAGCATTGCATGTTTGTTCTTTTCATAAACCACATGGATCCCCGAGAGTTACTGCATGTGTGTTCTTTTCATAAACCACATATGGATCTAGCAGTGGCATTGCATGTGTGTTCTATTCACAAAACAAATATGGATCCACCAGTGTCATTGCATGTGTGTTCTTTTCATAAACCACATGGATCCACCAGTGTCATTGCATGTTTGTTCTTTTCATAAACCACAACTAGGGTCATTGGATGTGTGTTATTATCATAAACCACATTAATCCACTAGAATTCATTGCATGTGTGTTCTTCTCATAAACCACATGGATCAACTAGAGTCATTTCATGTGTGTTCTTTTCACAAACCACATATGGATCCACCAGTGTCATTCCATGTGTGTTCTTTTTATTAAACACATATGGATCCCCTAGTGACATTGCATGTGTGTTCTTTTCATAAAGCACATATGGATCCACCAGAGTCATCGCATGTCTGTTATTTTCATAAACCACATATGGATCCACCAGTGTCATTGCATGTCTGTTTTTTTGTCACAAACCACATGGATCCACCAGAGTCATTGCATGTGTGTTCTTTTCATAAACCACATGGATCCACTAGTGTCATTGCATGTGTGTTCTTTTAATAAACCACAAGTAGAGTCATTGGATGTGTGTTATTCTCATAAACCACATGGATCCACTGGAGATCATTGCAAGTGTGTTCTTCTCATAAACCACATATGGATCCACCAGAGTCATTGCATGTGTGTTCTTTTCATAAACAACCTATGGATCCACTAGAGTTCATTGCATGTGTGTTCTTTTCCTAAACCACATATGGATCAACAACAAGAGTCATTGGATGCGTGTTATTTTCATAAACCACAACTAGATTCATTGCATGTGTGTCCTTTTCACAAACCACATATGGATCCACCAGGGTCATTGCATGTGTGTTCTTTTCATTAACCATAGCTAGAGTCATTTCATGTCTGTTCTATTCACAAACCACATAAGGATCCACCAGAGTCATTTCATGTGGGTTCTTTTCACAAACCATGTATGGATCCACCATTGTCATTGAATGTGTGTTCTTTTTTCCTAAAACATAGATGGATCCACCACTGTCATTGCATGTGTGTTCTTTTCATGATCCACTAGAGTCATTTCATGTGTGTTCTTTTCACAAACCACATATGGATCCACCAAAGTCATTGCATGTCTATTCTTTTCATAAACCACATGGATCCACTGGAGTCATTACATGTGTGTTCTTTTTATAAACAACATGGATCCACCAGTGTCATTGCATGTGTGTTCTTTTCATAAACCACAACTAGAGTCATTGGATGTGTGTTATTACCATAAACCACATGGATCCACTAGAGTTCATTGCATGTGTGTTCTTTTCCTAAACCACATATGGATCCACAACAAGAGTCATTGGACGCGTGTTCTTTTCATAAACCACATGGATCCACGAGAGTTATTGCATGCGTGTTCTTTTCATAAACCACATAGGGATCCACCAGTGGAATTGCATGTGTGTTCTTTTCATATATGTATCCACCAGTGTCATTGCATGTGTCTTCTTTTCATAAACCACATGGATCCACCAGTGTCATTGCATGTGTGGTCCTTTCATAAACCACAACTAGACTCATTGGATGTGTGTTATTGTCATAAACCACAGGGATCCACTATAGTTCATTGCATGAGTGTTCTTCTCATAAGCACATATGGATCCACGAGAGTCATTGCATGTGTGTTCTTTTCATAAACAACATATGGATCCACTAGAGTTCATTGCATGTGTGTTCTTTTCCTAAACCATATATGGATCCACAACAAGAGTCATTGGACGCGTGTTCTTTTCATATACCACAACTAGAGTCATTGTATGTGTGTTCTTTTCACAAACCACATATGGATCCACCAGAGTCATTGCATGTGTGTTCTTTTCATTAACCATAGCTAGAGTCATTGCATGTTTGTTCTTTTCACAAACCAAATATGGATCCACCAGAATCATTTCATGTGTGTTCTTTTCACAAACCACATATGGATGCACCATTTTCATTGAAGGAGTGTTCTTTTTCCTAAAACACATATGGATCCACCAGTGTCATTACATGTGTGTTCTTTTCATGAACCACAACTAGAGTCATTGAATGTGTGTTCTTTTCGAAAACCACAAATGGATCCACTAGAGTCATTTCATGTGTGTTCTTTTCACAAACCATATATGGACCCACCAGAGTCATTGCATGTCTGTTCTTTTCATAAACCACATGGATCCACTAGATTCATTGCATGTGTGTTCTTTTATAAACAATATGGATCCATCAGTGTCATTGCATGTGTGTTCTTTTCATAAACCACAACTAGAGTCATTGGATGTTTGTTATTTTCATAAACCATATGGATCCACTAGAGTTCATTGCATGTGTGTTCTTCTCATAAACCACATATTGATCCACCAGAGTCATTGCATGTGTGTTCTTCTCATAAACCACATATGGATCCACCAGAGTCATTGCATGTGTGTTCTTTTCATAAACCACATGGATCCACTAGTGTCATTGCATGTGTGTTCTTTTCATGAACCACAACTAGAGTCATTGGATGTGTGTTATTGTCATAAACCACATGGATCCACTAGAGTTTATTGCATGTGTCTTCTTCTCATAAACCACATATGGATCCACCAGAGTCATTGCATGTGCGTTCTTTTCATAAACAACATATGAATCCACTAGAGTTCATTGCATGTGTGTTCTTTTCCTAAACCACATATGGATCCACAACAAGAGTCATTAGATGCATGTTCTTTTCATAAACCAGAACTAGAGTAATTGCATGTGCATTCTTTTCACAAACCACATATGGATCCACCAGAGTCATTGCATGTGTGTTCTTTTCACAAACCACATATGGATCCACTAGAGTCATTGCATATCTGTTCTTTTCGTAAACCACATGAGCATGTGTGTTCTTTTCACAAACCACATATGTATCCACCATTGTCATTGAACGTGTGTTCTTTTCCTAAAACACACATATGGTTCCCCCAGTGTCATTGTATGTGTGTTCTTTTCATGAACCACAACTAGAGTCATTGAATGTGTGTTCTTTTCACGAACCACAAATGGATCCACTGGAGTCATTTCATGTGTGTTCTTTTCACAAACCACATATGGATCCACTAGAGTCATTGCATGTTTGTTCTTTTCATAAACCACATATATCCACTAGTGTCATTGCATGTGTGTTCTTTTCATAAACCACAACTAGAGTCATTGGATGTGTGTTATTGTCATAAACGACATGGATCCACTAGAGTTCATTAGATGTGTGTTCTTCTCATAAACCACATATGGATCCACCAGAGTCATTGCATGTGTGTTCTTTTCATGAACCACAACTAGAGTCATTGAATGTGTGTACTTTTCACAAACCACAAATGGATACACTAGAGTCATTGAATGTGTGTTCTTTTCCGAAACCACATATGGATCCACAACAAGAGTCATTGGATGCGTGTTCTTTTCATAAACCACAACTAGAGTCATTGCATGTGTGTTCTTTTCACAAACCACATATGGATCCACCAGAGTCATTGCATGTGTGTTCTTTTCATTAACCATATATAGAGTCATTGCATGTCTGTTCTTTTCACAAACCACATATGGATCCACCAGAGTCATTTCATGTGTGTTCTTTTCACAAGCCACATATGGATCCACCATTGTCATTGAATGTGTGTTCTTTTTTCCTAAAACACATATGGATCCACCAGTGTCATTGCATATGTGTTCTTTTCATGAACCACAACTAGAGTCATTGAATGTGTGTTCTTTTCACAAGACTCAAATGGATCCACTAGAGTCATTTCATGTGTGTTCTGTCCACAAACCACATATGGATCCACCAGAGTCATTGCATGTCTGTTATTTTGATAAACCACATGGATCCACTGGCGTCATTGCATGTGTGTTCTTTTATAAACAACATGGATCCACCAGTGTCATTGCATGTGTGTTCTTTTCATAAACCACAACTAGAGTCATTGGATGTTTGTTATTGTCATAAACCACATGGATCCACTAGAGTTCATTGCATGTATGTTATTCTCATAAACCACATATGGATCCACCAAAGTCATTGCATGTGTGTTCTTATCATAAACCACATGGATCCACGAGAGTTATTGCATGTGTGTTCTTTTCATATACCACATATGGACACACCAGTGGCATTGCATGTGTGTTCTTTTCACAAACCATATATGGATCCACCGGTGTCATTGCATGTGTTTTCTTTTCATAAACCACATGGATCCGCCAGTGTCATTGCATGTGTGTTCTTTTAATAAACCACAAATGTGTGTTATTGTAATAAACCACATGGATCCACTAGAGTTCATTGCATGTGTGTTCTTCTCATAAACCACATATGGATCCACCAGAGTCATTGCATGTGTGTTCTTTTCATAAACAACATATGAATCCATTAGACTTCATTGCATGTGTGTTTTGTTCCTAAACTAGAGTCATTGGATGCATGTTCTTTTCATAAACCACAACTAGAGTAATTGCATATGCTTTCTTTTCACAAACCACATATGGATCCACCAGAGTCATTGCATGTCTATTATTTTCACAAACCACATATGGATCCACCAGAGTCATTTCATGTGTTTTCTTTTCACAAACCACATATGGATCCACCAGAGTCATTGCATATCTATTCTTTTCATAAACCACATGAGCATGTGTGTTCTTTGCACAAACCACATATGTATCCAGCATTGTCATTGAACGCGTGTTCTTCTACTAAAACACACATATGGATCCACCAGTGTCATTGGATGTGTGTTCTTTTCATGAACCACAACTAGAGTCATTCAATGTGTGTTATTTTAACAAACCACAAATGGATCCACTAGAGTCATTTCATGTGTGTTGTTTTCACAAACCACATATGGATCCACCAGACTCATTGCATGTCTGTTCTTTTTAGAAACCACATGGATCCACTAGATTCATTGCATGTGTGTTCTTTTTATAAACAACATGGATCCAACAGTGTCATTGCATGTGTGTTATTTTCATAAACCACAACTAGAGTCATTGGATGTGTGTTATTCTTATAAACCACATGGATCCACGAGAGTCATTGCATGTGTGTTCTTCTCATAATACACATATGGATCCACCAGAGCATTGCATGTTTGTTCTTTTCATAAACCACATGGATCCCCGAGAGTTACTGCATGTGTGTTCTTTTCATAAACCACATATGGATCTAGCAGTGGCATTGCATGTGTGTTCTATTCACAAAACAAATATGGATCCACCAGTGTCATTGCATGTGTGTTCTTTTCATAAACCACATGGATCCACCAGTGTCATTGCATGTTTGTTCTTTTCATAAACCACAACTAGGGTCATTGGATGTGTGTTATTATCATAAACCACATTAATCCACTAGAATTCATTGCATGTGTGTTCTTCTCATAAACCACATGGATCAACTAGAGTCATTTCATGTGTGTTCTTTTCACAAACCACATATGGATCCACCAGTGTCATTCCATGTGTGTTCTTTTTATTAAACACATATGGATCCCCTAGTGACATTGCATGTGTGTTCTTTTCATAAAGCACATATGGATCCACCAGAGTCATCGCATGTCTGTTATTTTCATAAACCACATATGGATCCACCAGTGTCATTGCATGTCTGTTTTTTTGTCACAAACCACATGGATCCACCAGAGTCATTGCATGTGTGTTCTTTTCATAAACCACATGGATCCACTAGTGTCATTGCATGTGTGTTCTTTTAATAAACCACAAGTAGAGTCATTGGATGTGTGTTATTCTCATAAACCACATGGATCCACTGGAGATCATTGCAAGTGTGTTCTTCTCATAAACCACATATGGATCCACCAGAGTCATTGCATGTGTGTTCTTTTCATAAACAACCTATGGATCCACTAGAGTTCATTGCATGTGTGTTCTTTTCCTAAACCACATATGGATCAACAACAAGAGTCATTGGATGCGTGTTATTTTCATAAACCACAACTAGATTCATTGCATGTGTGTCCTTTTCACAAACCACATATGGATCCACCAGGGTCATTGCATGTGTGTTCTTTTCATTAACCATAGCTAGAGTCATTTCATGTCTGTTCTATTCACAAACCACATAAGGATCCACCAGAGTCATTTCATGTGGGTTCTTTTCACAAACCATGTATGGATCCACCATTGTCATTGAATGTGTGTTCTTTTTTCCTAAAACATAGATGGATCCACCACTGTCATTGCATGTGTGTTCTTTTCATGATCCACTAGAGTCATTTCATGTGTGTTCTTTTCACAAACCACATATGGATCCACCAAAGTCATTGCATGTCTATTCTTTTCATAAACCACATGGATCCACTGGAGTCATTACATGTGTGTTCTTTTTATAAACAACATGGATCCACCAGTGTCATTGCATGTGTGTTCTTTTCATAAACCACAACTAGAGTCATTGGATGTGTGTTATTACCATAAACCACATGGATCCACTAGAGTTCATTGCATGTGTGTTCTTCTCATAAACCACATATGGATCCACCAGAGTAATTGCGTGTTTGTTCTTTTCATAAACCACATGGGTCCCCGAGAGTTAGTGCATGTGTGTTCTTTTCATTAGCCACATATGGATCCAACAATGGCATTTCATGTGTGTTCTTTTCACAAACCAAATATGGATCGACCGGTGTCATTGCATGTGTGTTCTTTTCATAAACCACATCGATCCACCAGTGTCATTGCATGTTTGTTCTTTTCATAAACCACAACTAGGGTCATTGGATGTGTGTTATTGTCATAAACCACATGAATCCACTAGAGTTCATTGCATGTGTGTTCTTCTCATAAACCACATGGATCAACTAGAGTTATTTCATGTGTGTTCTTTTCACAAACCACATATGGATCCACCAGTGTCATTGCATGTGTTTTGTTTTTATTAAGCACATATGGATCCCCTAGTGTAATTGCATGTGTGTTCTTTTCATAAACCACATATGGATCCACTAGTGTCATTGCATGTCTGTTTTTGTCATAAACCACATGGATCCACCAGAGTCATTGCATGTGTGTTCTTTTCATAAACCACATGGATCCACTAGTGTCATTGCATGTGTGTTCTTTTCATGAACCACAACTAGAGTCATTGGATGTGTGTTATTGTCATAAACCACATGGATTCACTAGAGTTTATTGCATGTGTGTTCTTCTTATAAACCACATATGGATCCACCAGAGTCATTGGATGTGTGTTCTTTTCATAAACAACACATAAATCCACTAGAGTTCATTGCATGTGTGTTTTGTTCCTAAACCACATATGGATCCACTAGAGTCGTTGCATGTGTGTTCTTTTCATAAACAACATATGGATCCACCAGAGTCATTGCATGTCTATTCTTTTCATTAACCACATATGGATCCACTAGTGTCATTGCATGTCTGTTTTTGTCATAAACCACATGGATCCACCAGAGTCATTGCATGTGTGTTCTTTTCATAAACCACATGGATCCACTAGTGTCATTGCATGTGTGTTCTTTTCATGAACCACAACTAGAGTCATTGGATATGTGTTATTGTCATAAACCACATGGATCCACTAGAGTTTATTGCATGTGTGTTCTTCTCATAAACCACATATGGATCCACCAGAGTCTTTGCATGTGTGTTCTTTTCATAAACCACATATGGATCCACTAGAGTTCATTGCATGTGTGTTCTTTTCCTAAACCACATATGGATCCACAACAAGAGTCATTGGATGCGTGTTCTTTTCATAAATCACAACTTGAGTCATTGCATGTGTGTTCTTTTCATAAACCACATATGGATCCACCGGAGTTATTGCATGTGTGTTCTTTTCATTAACCATAGCTAGAGTCATTGCATGTCTGTTCTTTTCACAAACCACATATGGATCCACAAGAGTCATTTCATGTGTGTTCTTTTCACAAACCACATATGGATCCACCAGAGTCATTGCATATCTATTATTTTCATAAACCACGTGAGCATGTGTGTTCTTCTCACAAACCACATATGGATCCACCATTGTCATTGAATATGTGTTCTTTTTTCCTAAAACACATATGGATCCACTAGTGTCATTGCATGTGTGTTCTTTTCATGAACCACAACTAGAGTCATTGAATGTGTGTTCTTTTCACAAACCACAAATGGATCCACTAGAGTAATTTCATGTGTGTTCTTTTCACAAACGACATATGGATCCACCAGAATCATTGCATATCTAGTCTTTTCATAAACCACATGGATCCACTAGAGTCATTGCATGTGTTTTCTTTTTATAAACCACAACTAGAGTCATTGGATGTGTGTTCTTCTCATAAACCACATTTGGATCGACCAGAGTCATTGCATGTGTTCTTTTCATAACCCACATGGATCCACGAGAGTTATTGCATGTGTGTTCTTTTCATAAACCACGTATGGATCTACCAGTGGCATTGCATGTGTGTTCTTTTCACAAACCACATATGGATCCACTAGTGTCATTGCATGTGTGTTCTTTTCATAAACCACAACTAGAGTCACTGGATGTGTGTTCTTCTCATAAACCGCATATGGATCCACCAAAGTCATTGCATGTGTGTTCTTTTCATAAACCACATGGATCCACTAGTTTCATTGCATGTGTGTTCTTTTCATGAACCACAACTAGAGTCATTGGATATGTGTTATTGTCATAAACCACATGGATCCACTAGAGTTTATTGCATGTGTGTTCTTCTCATAAACCTCATATGGATCCACCAGAGTCTTTGCATGTGTGTTCTTTTCATAAACCACATATGGATCCACTAGAGTGCATTGCATGTGTGTTCTTTTCCTAAACCACATATGGATCCACAACAAGAGTCATTGGATGCATGTTCTTTTCATAAATCACAACTTGAGTCATTGAATGTGTGTTCTTTTCATAAACCACATATGGATCCACCGGAGTTATTGCATGTGTGTTCTTTTCATTAACCATAGCTAGAGTCATTGCATGTCTGTTCTTTTCACAAACCACATATGGATCCACAAGAGTCATCTCATGTGTGTTCTTTTCACAAACCACATATAGATCCACCAGAGTCATTGCATATCTATTATTTTCAAAAACCATGTGAGCATGTGTGTTCTTCTCACAAACCACATATGGATCCACCATTGTCATTGAATATGTGTTCTTTTTTCCTAAAACACATATGGATCCACTAGTGTCATTGCATGTGTGTTCTTTTCATGAACCACAACTAGAGTCATTGAATGTGTGTTCTTTTCACAAACCACAAATGGATCCACTAGAGTAATTTCATGTGTGTTCTTTTCACAAACGACATATGGATCCACCAGAATCATTGCATGTCTAGTCTTTTCATAAACCACATGGATCCACTAGAGTCATTGCATGTGTTTTCTTTTTATAAACCACAACTAGAGTCATTGGATGTGTGTTCTTCTCATAAACCACATTTGGATCGACCAGAGTCATTGCATGTGTTCTTTTCATAAACCACATGGATCCACGAGAGTTATTGCATGTGTGTTCTTTTCATAAACCACGTATGGATCCACTAGTGGCATTGCATGTGTGTTCTTTTCACAAACCACATATGGATCCACTAGTGTCATTGCATGTGTGTTCTTTTCATAAACCACAACTAGAGTCACTGGATGTGTGTTCTTCTCATAAACCGCATATTGATCCACCAGAGTCATTTCATGTGTGTTCTTTTCATAAACCACATGGATCCACGAGAGTTATTGCATGTGTGTTCTTTTCAAAAACCAGATATGGATCCACCAGTGGAATTGCATGTGTGTTCTTTTCACAAACCACATATGGATCCACCAGGGTCATTGCATGTGTGTTCTTTTCATAAACCACATGGATCCACCAGTGTCATTACATGTTTGTTCTTTTCATAAACCACAACTAGGGTCATTGGATGTGTGTTATTGTCATAAACCACACAGATCAACTAGAGTCATTTAATGTGTGTTCTTTTCACGAACCACATATGGATCCACCAGAGTCATTGCATGTCTGTTCTTTTGATAAACCACATATGGATCCACCAGAGTCATTGCATGTGTGTTCTTTTCATAAACCACATGGATTCGTTAGAGTAATTGCATGTGCGTTATTTCCACAAACCACATATGGATCCACCAGTGTCATTGCATGTGTGTTCCTTTCATTAACCACATATGGATCCCCAAGTGTCATTGCATGTGTTTTTTTTCATAAACCTCATATTGATCCACCAGAGTCATTGCATGTATCTTCTTTTCATAAACCACATATGGATCCACCAGTGTCATTGCATTTATGTTCTTTTTATAAACCACATGGATCTACCAGAGTCATTGCATGTGTGTTCTTTAATAAACCACATGGATCCACCGATTTCATTGCATGTGTGTTCTTGTCATAAACACCAACTAGAGTCATTGGATGTGTGTTATTGTCATAAACCACATTGATCCACTAGAGTTCATTGCATGTGTGTTCTTCGCATAAACCACATATCGATCCACCAGAGTCATTGCATGTGTGTTGTTTTCATAAACCACATATGGATCCACTAGAGTTCATTGCATCTGTGTTCTTTTCCTAAACCACATATGGATCCACAACTAGAGTAATTGGATGTGTGTTCTTTTCATAAACCACATATGGATCCACTAGAGTCATTGCATGCGTGTTCTTTTCACAAACCACACATGGATCCACCAGTGTCATTGAATGTGTGTTCTTTTCACAAACCACATATGGATCCACCAAGGCCATTGCATGTGTGTTCTTTTCTTTAACCAAATATGGATCCCATAGTGTCATTGCATGTGTGTTATTTTTATAAACCACATATGGATCCACCAGTGTCATTGCATGTGTGTTCTTTTCATAAACCACAACTAGAGTCATTGGATGTGTGTTATTTTCATAAACCACATGGATCCACTATATATCATTGCATGTCACTTCTTCTCATAAACCACATATGGATCCACCAGAGTCATTGCATGTGTGTTCTTTTCAAAAGCCAAATATGTATCCACGAGAGTCATTGCTTGTCTCTTATTTTTACAAAACCACATATGGATCCACTAGAGTCATTTCATGTGCGTTCTTTTTACAAACCACATATGGAACCACTAGAGTCATTGCATGTCTGTTCTATTCACAAACCACATATGGATCCAGCAAAGTCATTTCATGTGGGTTCTTTTCACAAACCATATATGGATCCACCATTGTCATTGAATGTGTGTTCTTTTTTCCTAAAACACAGATGTATCCACCGGTGTCATTGCATGTGTGTTCTTTTCATGATCAACTAGAGTCATTTCATGTGTGTTCTTTTCAAAAACCACATATGGATCCACCAGAGTCATTGCATGTCTATTATTTTCATAAACCACATGGATCCACTAGAGTCATTACATGTGTGTTCTTTTTATAGACAACATGGATCCACCAGTGTCATTGCATGTGTGTTCTTTTCATAAACCACAACTAGAGTCATTGGATGTGTGTTATTACCATAAACCACATGGATCCACTAGAGTTCATTGCATGTGTGTTCTTCACATAAACCACATATGGATCCACCAGAGTCATTGCATGTGTGTTCTTTTCATAAACCACATGGATCCGTTAGAGTCATTGCATGTGCGTTCTTTTCACAAACCACATATGGATCCACTAGTGTCATTGCATGTGTGTTCTTTTCACTAACCACATATGGATCCCCAAGTGTCATTGCATGTGTGTTTTTTTCATAAACCTCATATTGATCCACCAGAGTCATTGTATGTATCTTCTTTTCATAAACCACATATGGATCCACCAGTGTCATTGCATGTATGTTCTTTTTATAAACCACATGGATCTACCAGAGTCATTGCATGTGTGTTCTTTAATAAACCACATGGATCCACCGATTTCATTGCATGTGTGTTCTTATCATAAATACCAACTAGAGTCATTGGATGTGTGTTATTGTCATAAACCACATTGATCCACTAGAGTTCATTGCATGTGCGTTCTTCTCATAAACCACATATCGATCCACCAGAGTCATTGCACGTGTGTTGTTTTCATAAACCACATATGGATCCACTAGAGTTCATTGCATTTGTGTTCTTTTCCTAAACCACATATGGATCCACAACTAGAGTAATTGGATGTGTGTTCTTTTCATAAACGACATATGGATCCACTAGAGTCATTGCATGCGTGTTCTTTTCACAAACCACACATGGATCCACCAGTGTCATTGAATGTGTGTTCTTTTCACAAACCACATATGGATCCACCAGGGTCATTGCATGTGTGTTCTTTTCTTTAACCAAATATGGATCCCTAGTGTCATTGCATGTGTGTTCTTTTTATAAACCACATATGGATCCACCAGTGTCATTGCATGTTTGTTCTTTTCATAAACCATAACTAGAGTCATTGGATGTGTGTTATTTTCATAAACCACATGGATCCACTATAGATCATTGCATGTCACTTCTTCTCATAAACCACATATGGATCCCCTAGTGTCATTGCATGTGTGTTCTTTTCAAAAGCCAAATATGTATCCACCAGAGTCATTGTTTGTTTGTTCTTTTTACAAAACCACATATGGATCCACTAGAGTCATTGCATGTCTGTTATATTCACAAACCACATATGGATCCACCAGAGTCATTTCATGTGGGTTCTTTTCACAAACCATATATGGATCCACCATTGTCATTGAATGTGTGTTCTTTTTTCGTAAAACACAGATGGATCCACCAGTGTCATTGCATGTGTGTTCTTTTCATGATCAACTAGAGTCATTTCATGTGTGTTCTTTTCACAAACCACATATGGATCCACCAGAGTCATTGCATGTCTATTATTTTCATAAACCACATGGATCCACTAGAGTCATTACATGTGTGTTCTTTTTTATAAACAACATGGATCCACCAGTGTTATTGCATGTGTGTTCGTTTCATAAACCACAACTAGAGTCATTGGATGTGTGTTATTACCATAAACCACATGGATCCACTAGAGTTCATTGCATGTGTGTTCTTCTCATAAACCACATATCGATCCACCAGAGTCATTGCGTGTTTGTTCTTTTCATAAACAACATGGGTCCCCGAGAGTTACTGCATGTGTGTTCTTTTCATAAGCCACATATGGATCTAGCAGGGGCATTTCATGTGTGTTCTTTTCACAAACCAAATATGGATCGACCGGTGTCATTGCATGTGTGTTCTTTTCATAAACCACATGGATCCACCAGTGTCATTGCATGTTTGTTCTTTTCATAAACCACAACTAGGGTCATTATATGTGTGTTATTGTCATAAACCACATGAATCCACTAGAGTTCATTGCATGTGTGTTCTTCTCATAAACCACATGGATCAACTAGAGTTATTTCATGTGTATTCTTTTCACAAACCACATATGGATCCACCAGTGTCATTGCATGTGTGTTCTTTTTATTAAGCACATATGGATCCCCCAGTGTAATTGGATGTGTGTTCTTTTCATAAACCACATATGGATCCCAAGTGTCATTGCATGTTTTTTTTCATAAACCTCATATTGATCCACCAGAGTCATTGCATGTATCTTCTTTTCAAAAACCACATATGGATCCACCAGTGTCATTGCATGTATGTTCTTTTTATAAACCACATGGATCTACCAGAGTCATTGCATATGTGTTCTTTAATAAACCACATGGATCCACCGGTTTCATTGCATGTGTGCTCTTGTCATAAACACCAACTAGAGTCATTGGATGTGTGTTATTGTCATAAACAACATTGATCCACTAGAGTTCATTGCATGTGTGTTCTTCTCATAAACCACATATCGATCCACCAGGGTCATTGCACGTGTGTTGTTTTCATAAACCACATATGGATCCACTAGATTTCATTGCATATGTGTTCTTTTCCTAAACCACATATGGATCCACAACTAGAGTAATTGGATCCACTCAATGACACTGGTGGATCCATATATGTTCTTTTTATAAACCACATGGATCCACCAGAGTCATTGCATTCGTGTTCTTTTCATAAACCACATGGATCCACCAGTGTCATTGCATGTATGTTCTTTTAATAAACCACAACTAGAGTCATTGGATGTGTGTTCTTTTCATAAACCACAACTAGAGTCATTAAGTGTGTGTTCTTTTCACAAACCACATATGGATCCACCAGTGTCATTGAGTGTGTGTTCTTTTCACAAACCACATATGGATCCACCAGGGTCATTAGATGTGTATTATTTTCATGAACCACAACTAGAGTCATTTCATGTGTGTTCTTTTCACAAACCACATATGGATCTACCAGAGTCATTACATGTTTGTTCTTTTCATAAACCACATGGATCCACTTGTGTCATCGAATGTGTGTTCTTTAAACAAACAACATAAGGATCCACCCGTGTCATTTCTTCTGTGTTCTTTTCAAAGACCACATATGTATCCACTAGTGTCATTGCATGTGTGTTCTTTTCATAAACCACATATGGATCCCCTAGTGTCATTGCATGTGTGTTGTTTTCATTAACCACGGCTAGAGTCATTGCATGTATGTTCTTCTCACAAACCACATGTGGATCCACAAGTGTCATTGAATGTGTGTTCTTTTCACAAACCACATATGGATCCACCAGTGTCATTGCATGTCTGTTCTTTTCATGAATCACAACTAGTGTCATTTCATGTGTGTTCTTTTCACAAACCACATATGGATCCTCCAGAGTCATTGTATGTATGTTCTTTTCATAAACCACATATGGATCCACGAGAGTTATTGCATGCGTGTTCTTTAAACAAACCACATAAGGATCCACCAGTGGAATTGCATGTGTGTTCGTTTCACAAACAATATATGGATCCACCAGTGTCATTGCATGTGTGTTCTTTTCATAAACCACAACTAGAGTCATTGGATGTGTGTTATTGTCATAAACCACATGGATCCACTAGAGTTCATTGCATGTGTGTTATGCTCATAAAACACATATGGATCCACCAGAGTCATTGCACGTGTGTTCTTTTCATAAACAACATATGGATCCACTAGGGTTCATTGCATGTGTGTTCTTTCCTAAACCACATATGGATCCAAAACAAGAGTCATTGGATGCGTGTTCTTTTCATAAACCACAACGAGAGTCATTGCATGTGTGTTCTTTTCACAAACCACATATGGATCCACCATTGTCATTGAATGTGTGTTCTTTTTTCCTAAAACACATATGGATCCACCAGTGTCATTAGATGTGTGTTCTTTTCATGAACCACAACTAGAGTCATTGAATGTGTGTTCTTTTCACAAACCACAAATGGATCCACTAGAGTCATTTCATGTGTGTTCTTTTCACAAACCACATATGGATCCACTAGAGTCATTGCATGTTAATTCTTTTCATAAACCACATGATCCACTAGAGTCATTGCAGGTGTGTTCTTTTATAAACAACATGGATCCACTAGTGTCATTACATGTGTGTTCTTATCATAAATCACAACTAGAGTCATTGGATGTTTGTTATTCTCATAAACCACATGGATCCACTAGAGTTCATTGCATGTGTGTTCTTCTCATAAACCACATATGGATCCACCAGAGTCATGGCATGTGTGTTCTTTTCATAAACCACATGGATCCTCGAGAGTTATTGCATGCGTGTTCTTTTCATAAACAACATATGGATCCACCTGTGGAATTGCATGTGTGTTCTTTTCAAAAAAAAAATATGCATCCACCAGTGTCATTGCATGTGTGTTCTTTTCATAAACCATATGGATTCACCAGTGTCATTGCATGTGTGTTCTTTTCATAAACCACAACTAGAGTCATTCGATGTGTGTTATTGTCATAAACCACATGGATCCACTAGAGTTCATTGCATGTGTGTTATTCTCATAAAACACATATGGATCCACCAGAGTCATTGCACGTGTGTTCTTTTCATAAAAAACATATGGATCCACTAGAGTTCATTGCATGTGTGTTCTTTTCCTAAACCACATATGGATCCAAAACAAGAGTCATTGGATGCGTGCTCTTTTCATAAACCACAACGAGAGTCATTGCATGTGTGTTTTTTTCACAAACCACATATGGATCAACCATTGTCATTGAATGAGTGTTATTTTTTCCTAAAATACATATGGATCCACCACTGTCATTGCATGTGTGTTCTTTTCATGAACCACAACTAGAGTCATTGAATGTGTGATTTTTTCACAAACCACTAATGGATCCACTAGAGTCATTTCATGTGTGTTCTTTTCACAAACCACATATGGATCCACCAGAGTCATTGCATGTCTGTTCTTTTCATAAACCACATGGATCTACTAGAGTCATTGCATGTGTGTTCTTTTATAAACAACATGGATCCACTAGTGTCATTACATGTGTGTTCTTATCATAAATCACAACTAGAGTCATTGGATGTTTGTTATTCTCATAAACCACATGGATCCGCTAGAGTTCATTGCATGTGTGTTCTTCTCATAAACCACATATGGATCCACCAGAGTCATTGCATGTGTGTTCTTTTCATAAACCACATATGGATCCCCTAGTGTCATTGCATGTGTGTTGTTTTCATTAACCACGGCTAGAGTCATTGCATGTATGTTCTTCTCACAAACCACATGTGGATCCACAAGTGTCATTGAATGTGTGTTCTTTTCACAAACCACATATGGATCCACAAGTGTCATTGCATGTCTGTTCTTTTCATGAATCACAACTAGTGTCATTTCATGTGTGTTCTTTTCACAAACCACATATGGATCCTCTAGAGTCATTGTATGTATGTTCTTTTCATAAACCACATATGGATCCACGAGAGTTATTGCATGCGTGTTCTTTAAACAAACCACATAAGGATCCACCAGTGGAATTGCATGTGTGTTCGTTTCACAAACAATATATGGATCCACCAGTGTCATTGCATGTGTGTTATTTTCATAAACCACAACTAGAGTCATTGGATGTGTGTTATTGTCATAAACCACATGGATCCACTAGAGTTCATTGCATGTGTGTTATGCTCATAAAACACATATGGATCCACCAGAGTCATTGCACGTGTGTTCTTTTCATAAACAACATATGGATCCAATAGAGTTCATTGCATGTGTGTTCTTTCCTAAACCACATATGGATCCAAAACAAGAGTCATTGGATGCGTGTTCTTTTCATAAACCACAACGAGAGTCATTGCATGTGTGTTCTTTTCACAAACCACATATGGATCCACCATTGTCATTGAATGTGTGTTCTTTTTTCCTAAGACACATATGGATCCACCAGTATCATTACATGTGTGTTCTTTTCATGAACCACAACTAGAGTCATTGAATGTGTGTTCTTTTCACAAACCACAAATGGATCCACTAGAGTAATTTCATGTGTGTTCTTTTCACAAACTACATATGGATCCACTAGAGTCATTGCATGTTAATTCTTTTCATAAACCACATGGATCCACTAGAGTCATTGCAGGTGTGTTCTTTTATAAACAACATGGATCCACTAGTGTCATTACATGTGTGTTCTTATGATAAATCACAACTAGAGTCATTGGATGTTTGTTATTCTCATAAACCACATGGATCCACTAGAGTTCATTGCATGTGTGTTCTTCTCATAAACCACATATGGATCCACCAGAGTCATTGCATGTGTGTTCTTTTCATAAACCACATGGATCCTCGAGAGTTATTGCATGCGTGTTCTTTTCATAAACAACATGTGGATCCACCAGTGGAATTGCATGTGTGTTCTTTTCAAAAACAATATATGGATCCACCAGTGTCATTGCATGTGTGTTCTTTTCATAAACCATATGGATTCACCAGTGTCATTGCATGTGTGTTCTTTTCATAAACCACAACTAGAGTCATTCGATGTGTTATTGTCATAAACCACATGGATACACTAGAGTTCATTGCATGTGTGTTATTCTCATAAAACACATGTGGATCCACCAGAGTCATTGCACGTGTGTTCTTTTCATAAACAACATATGGATCCACTAGAGTTCATTGCATGTGTGTTCTTTTCCTAAACCACATATGGATCCAAAACAAGAGTCATTGGATGCGTGCTCTTTTCATAAACCACAACGAGAGTCATTGCATGTGTGTTTTTTTCACAAACCACATATGGATCCACCATTGTCATTGAATGACTGTTCTTTTTTCCTAAAATACATATGGATCCACCACTGTCATTGCATGTGTGTTCTTTTCATGAACCACAACTAGAGTCATTGAATGTGTGATTTTTTCACAAACCACAAATGGATCCACTAGAGTCATTTCATGTGTGTTCTTTTCACAAACCACATATGGATCCACCAGAGTCATTGCATGTCTGTTCTTTTCATAAACCACATGGATCTACTAGAGTCATTGCATGTGTGTTCTTTTATAAACAACATGGATCCACTAGTGTCATTGCATGTGTGTTCTTTTCATAAACCACAACTAGAGTCATTGTATGTTTGTTATTGTCATAAACCACATGGATTCACTAGAGTTCATTGCATGTGTGTTCTTCTCATAAACCACAGATGGATCCACCAGAGTCATTGCATGTGTGTTCTTTTCATAAGCCACATGGATCCACGAGAGTTATTGCATGTGTGTTCTTTTCATAAACCACATATGGATCCACCAGTGGCATTGCATGTGTGTTATTTTTACTAACCATATATGAATCCACCAGTGTCATTGCATGTGTGTTCTTTTCATAAACCACATGGATCAACCATTGTCATTGCATGTGTGTTCTTTTAATAAACCACAACTAGAGTGATTGGATGTGTGTAATTGTCATAAACCACATGGATCCACTAGAGTTCATTTCCTGTGTGTTCTTCTCATAAACCATATATGGATCAACCAGAGTCATTGCATGGGTGTTCTTTTCATAAACAACATATGAATCCACTAGAGTTCATTGCATGTGTGTTCTTTTCGTAAACCACATATGGATCCACAACAAGAGTCATTGGATGCATGTTTTTTTCATAAACCACAACTAGAGCAATTGCACGTGCGTTCTTTTCACAAACCACATATGGATCCACCAGAGTCATTGCATGTGTGTTCTTTTCACAAACCACATATGGATCCACTAGAGTCATTGCATATCTGTTCTTTTCATAAACCACATGAGCATGTGTGTTCTTTTCACAAACCACAAATGTATCCACCATTGTCATTGAACGTGTGTCCTTTTACTAAAACACACATATGGATCCACCGGTGTCATTGCATGTGTGTTCTTTTCATGAACCACAACTAGAGTCATTGAATGTGTGTTCTTTTCACGAACCACAAATGGATCCACCGGAGTCATTTCATGTGTGTTCTTTTCACAAACCACATATGGATCCACTAGAGTCATTGCATGTTTGTTCTTTTCATAAACCACATGGATCCACTAGTGTCATTGCATGTGTGTTCTTTTCATAAACCACAACTAGAGTCATTGGATGTGTGTTATTGTCATAAACGACATGGATCCACTAGAGTTCATTAGATGTGTGTTCTTCTCATAAACCACATATGGATCCACGAGAGTCATTGCATGCGTGTTCGTTTCATAAACCACATATGGATCCACCATTGTCATTGAATGTGTGTTCTTTTTTCCTAAGACACATATGGCTCCACCAGTATCATTACATGTGTGTTCTTTTCATGAACCACAACTAGAGTCATTGAATGTGTGTTCTTTTCACAAACCACAAATGGATCCACTAGAGTAATTTCATGTGTGTTCTTTTCACAAACTACATATGCATCCACTAGAGACATTGCATGTTAATTCTTTTCATAAACCACATGGATCCACTAGAGTCATTGCAGGTGTGTTCTTTTATAAACAACATGGATCCACTAGTGTCATTACATGTGTGTTCTTATGATAAATCACAACTAGAGTCATTGGATGTTTGTTATTCTCATAAACCACATGGATCCACTAGAGTTCATTGCATGTGTGTTCTTCTCATAAACCACATATGGATCCACCAGAGTCATTGCATGTGTGTTCTTTTCATAAACCACATGGATCCTCGAGAGTTATTGCATGCGTGTTCTTTTCATAAACAACATGTGGATCCACCAGTGGAATTGCATGTGTGTTCTTTTCAAAAACAATATATGGATCCACCAGTGTCATTGCATGTGTGTTCTTTTCATAAACCATATGGATTCACCAGTGTCATTGCATGTGTGTTCTTTTCATAAACCACAACTAGAGTCATTCGATGTGTTATTGTCATAAACCACATGGATACACTAGAGTTCATTGCATGTGTGTTATTCTCATAAAACACATGTGGATCCACCAGAGTCATTGCACGTGTGTTCTTTTCATAAACAACATATGGATCCACTAGAGTTCATTGCATGTGTGTTCTTTTCCTAAACCACATATGGATCCAAAACAAGAGTCATTGGATGCGTGCTCTTTTCATAAACCACAACGAGAGTCATTGCATGTGTGTTTTTTTCACAAACCACATATGGATCCACCATTGTCATTGAATGACTGTTCTTTTTTCCTAAAATACATATGGATCCACCACTGTCATTGCATGTGTGTTCTTTTCATGAACCACAACTAGAGTCATTGAATGTGTGATTTTTTCACAAACCACAAATGGATCCACTAGAGTCATTTCATGTGTGTTCTTTTCACAAACCACATATGGATCCACCAGAGTCATTGCATGTCTGTTCTTTTCATAAACCACATGGATCTACTAGAGTCATTGCATGTGTGTTCTTTTATAAACAACATGGATCCACTAGTGTCATTGCATGTGTGTTCTTTTCATAAACCACAACTAGAGTCATTGGATGTTTGTTATTGTCATAAACCACATGGATTCACTAGAGTTCATTGCATGTGTGTTCTTCTCATAAACCACAGATGGATCCACCAGAGTCATTGCATGTGTGTTCTTTTCATAAGCCACATGGATCCACGAGAGTTATTGCATGTGTGTTCTTTTCATAAACCACATATGGATCCACCAGTGGCATTGCATGTGTGTTATTTTTACTAACCATATATGAATCCACCAGTGTCATTGCATGTGTGTTCTTTTCATAAACCACATGGATCAACCATTGTCATTGCATGTGTGTTCTTTTAATAAACCACAACTAGAGTGATTGGATGTGTGTAATTGTCATAAACCACATGGATCCACTAGAGTTCATTTCCTGTGTGTTCTTCTCATAAACCATATATGGATCAACCAGAGTCATTGCATGGGTGTTCTTTTCATAAACAACATATGAATCCACTAGAGTTCATTGCATGTGTGTTCTTTTCGTAAACCACATATGGATCCACAACAAGAGTCATTGGATGCATGTTTTTTTCATAAACCACAACTAGAGCAATTGCACGTGCGTTCTTTTCACAAACCACATATGGATCCACCAGAGTCATTGCATGTGTGTTCTTTTCACAAACCACATATGGATCCACTAGAGTCATTGCATATCTATTCTTTTCATAAACCACATGAGCATGTGTGTTCTTTTCACAAACCACAAATGTATCCACCATTGTCATTGAACGTGTGTCCTTTTACTAAAACACACATATGGATCCACCGGTGTCATTGCATGTGTGTTCTTTTCATGAACCACAACTAGAGTCATTGAATGTGTGTTCTTTTCACGAACCACAAATGGATCCACCGGAGTCATTTCATGTGTGTTCTTTTCACAAACCACATATGGATCCACTAGAGTCATTGCATGTTTGTTCTTTTCATAAACCACATGGATCCACTAGTGTCATTGCATGTGTGTTCTTTTCATAAACCACAACTAGAGTCATTGGATGTGTGTTATTGTCATAAACGACATGGATCCACTAGAGTTCATTAGATGTGTGTTCTTCTCATAAACCACATATGGATCCACGAGAGTCATTGCATGCGTGTTCGTTTCATAAACAACATATGGATCCACTAGAGTTCATTGCATGTGTGTTCTTTTCCTAAACCACATATGGATCCAAAACAAGAGTCATTGGATGCGTGTTCTTTTTATAAACCACAACTACAGTCATTGCATGTCTGTTCTTTTCACAAACCACATATGGATCCACTAGAGTCATTGCATGTGTGTTCTTTTCATTAACCATAGCTAGAGTCATTGCATGTCTGTTCTTTTCACAAACCACATATGGGTCCACCAGAGTCATTTCATGTGTGTTCTTTTCACAAACCACATATGGATCCAGCATTTTCATTGAATGAGTGTTCTTTTTTCCTAAAACACATATGGATCCACTAGTGTCATTGCATGTGTGTTCTTTTCATGAACCACAACTAGAGTCATTGAATGTGTGTTCTTTTCACTAACCACAAATGGATACACTATAGTCATTTCATGTGTGTTCTTTTCACAAACCACATATGGATCCACCAGAGTCATTGCATGTCTGTTCTTTTCATAATCCACATGGATCCACTAGAGTCATTGCATGTGTGTTCTTTTATAAACAACATGGATCCACCAGTGTCATTGCATGTGTGCTCTTTTCATAAACCATAACTAGAGTCATTGGATGTTTGTTATTGTCATAAACCACATGGATCCACTAGAGTTCATTGCATGTGTGTTCTTCTCATAAACCACAGATGGATCCACCAGAGTCATTGCATGTGTGTTCTTTTCATAAACCACATGGATCCACGAAAGTTATTGCATGCGTGTTCTTTTCATAAACCACATATGGATCCACCAGTGGAATTGCATGTGTTGTTTTCACAAACAATATATGGATCCACCAGTGTCATTGCATGTGTGTTGTTTTCATAAACCACATGGATCGACCAGTGTCATTGCATGTGTGTTCTTTTCATAAACCACAACTAGAGTCATTGGATGTGTGTTATTGTCATAAACCACATGGATCCACTAGACTTCATTGCATGTGTGTTCTTCTCATAAACCACATATGGATCCACCGGAGTCATTGCATGTGTGTTCTTTTCATAAACAACATATGGATACACTAGAGTTCATTGCATGTGTGTTCTTTGCCTAAACCACATATGGATCCACAACAAGAGTCATTGGATGCGTGTTCTTTTCATAAACCACAACTATAGTCATTGCATGTGTGTTCTTTTCACAAACCACATATGGATCCACCAGAGTCATTGCATGTGTGTTCTTTTCATTAACCATAGCTAGAGTCATTGCATGTCTGTTCTTTTCACAAACCACATATGGATCCACCAGAGTGATTTCATGTGTGTTCTTTTCACAAACCACATATGGATCCACCATTGTCATTGAATGAGTGTTCTTTTTTCCTAAAAAACATATGGATCCACCCGTGTCATTGCATGTGTGTTCTTTTCATGAACCACAACTAGAGTCATTGAATGTGTGTTCTTTTCAGAAACCCCAAATGGATCCACTAGAGTCATTGAATGTGTGTTCTTTTCACAAACCACATATGGATCCACTAGAGTCATTGCATGTTAATTCTTTTCATAATCCACATGGATCCACTAGAGTCATTGCATGTGTGTTCTTTTGTAAACAACATGGATCCACCAGTGTCACTGCATGTGTGCTCTTTTCATAAACCACAACTAGAGTCATTGGATGTTTGTTATTGTCATAAACCACATGGATCCACTAGAGTTCATTGCATGTGTGTTCTTCTCGTAAACCACATATGGATCCACCAGAGTCATTGCATGTGTGTTCTTTTCATAAACCACATGGATCCACGAGAGTTATTGCATGTGTGTTCTTTTCATAAACCACATAGGGTTCCACCAGTGGAATTGCATGTGTGTTCTTTTCACAAACAATATATGGATCCACCAGTGTCATTGCATGTGTGTTCTTTTCATAAACCACATGGATCCACCATTGTCATTGCATGTGTGTTCTTTTAATAAACCACAACTAGACTCATTGGATGTGTGTTATTGTCATAAACCACATGGATTCACTAGAGTTCATTGCATGAGTGTTCTTCTCATAAACACATATGGATCCACCAGAGTCATTGCATGTGTGTTCTTTTCATAAACAACATATGGATCCACTAGAGTTCATTGCATGTGTGTTCTTTTCCTAAACCACATATGGATCCACAACAAGAGTCATTGGACGCGTGTTCTTTTCATAAACCACAACTAGAGTCATTGGATGTGTGTTCTTTTCACAAACCACATATGGATCCACCGGAGTCATTGCATGTGTGTTCTTTTCATTAACCATAGCTAGAGTCATTGCATGTTTGTTCTTTTCACAAACCACATTTGGATCCACCAGAGTCATTTCATGTGTGTTCTTTTCACAAACCACATATGGATGCACCATTTTCATTGAAGGAGTGTTCTTTTTCCTAAAACACATATGGATCCACCAGTGTCATTGCATGTGTGTTCTTTTCATGAACCACAACTAGAGTCATTGAATGTGTGTTCTTTTCGAAAACCACAAACGGATCCACTAGAGTCATTTCATGTGTGTTCTTTTCACCAACCATATATGGACCCACCAGAGACATTGCATGTATGTTCTTTTCATAAACAACATGGATCCACTAGAGTCATTGCATGTGTGTTATTTTATAAACAACATGGATCCACCAGTGTCATTGCATGTGTGTTATTTTCATAAACCACAACTAGAGTCATTGGATGTTTTTTATTGTCATAAACCATATGGATCCACTAGAGTTCATTGCATGTGTGTTCTTCTCATAAACCACATATGGATCCACCAGAGTCATTGCATGTGTGTTCTTTTCATAAACCACATGGATCCACTAGTGTCCTTGCATGTGTGTTCTTTTGATGAACCACAACTAGAGTCATTGGATGTGTGTTATTGTCATAAACCACATGGATCCACTAGAGTTTATTGCATGTGTCTTCTTCTCATAAACCACATATGGATCCACCAGAGTTATTGCATGTGTGTTCTTTTTATAAACAACATATGAATCCACTAGAGTTCATTGCATGTGTGTTCTTTTCCTAAACCACATATGGATCCACAACAAGAGTCATTAGATGCATGTTCTTTTCATAAACCACAACTAGAGTAATTGCATGTGCATTCTTTTCACAACCCACATATGGATCCACCAGAGTCATTGCATGTGTGTTCTTTTCACAAACCACATATGGATCCACTAGAGTCATTGCATATCTGTTCTTTTCGTAAACCACATGAGCATGTGTGTTCTTTTCACAAACCACATATGTATCCACCATTGTCATTGAACGTGTGTTCTTTTCCTAAAACACACATATGGATCCACCAGTGTCATTACATGTGTGTTCTTTTCATGAACCACAACTAGAGTCATTGAATGTGTGTTCTTTTCACGAACCACAAATGGATCCACTGGAGTCATTTCATGTGTGTTCTTTTCACAAACCACATATGGATCCACTAGAGTCATTGCATGTCTGTTCTTTTCATAAACCACATGGATCCACTAGAGTCATTGCATGTGTGTTCTTTTCATAAACCACAACTAGAGTCATTGGATGTGTGTTATTGTCATAAACGACATGGATCCACTAGAGTTCAGTAGATGTGTGTTCTTCTCATAAACCACATATGGATCCACCAGAGTCATTGCATGTGTGTTCTTTTCATAAACAACATATGGATCCACTAGAGTTCATTGCATGTGTGTTTTGTTCCTAAACCACATACGAATCCACAACAAGAGTCATTGGATGCGTGTTCTTTTCATAACCCACAACTAGAGTCATTGCATGTGTGTTCTTTTCACAAACCACATATGGATCCACCAGAGTCATTGCATGTGTGTTCTTTTCATTAACCATAGATAGAGTCATTGCATGTCTGTTCTTTTCACAAACCACATATGGATCCACCAGAGTCATTTCATGTGTGTTCTTTTCACAAACCACATATGGATCCAACATTGTCATTGAATGTGTGTTCTTTTTTCCTAAAACACATATGGATCCACCAGTGTCATTGCATGTGTGTTCTTTTCATGAACCACAACTAGAGTCATTGAATGTGTGTTCTTTTCACAAGACACAAATGGATCCACTAGAGTCATTTCATGTGTGTTCTGTCCACAAACCACATATGGATCCACCAGAGTCATTGCATGTGTGTTATTTTATAAACAACATGGATCCACCAGGGTCATTACATGTGTGTTCTTTTCATAAACCACAACTAGAGTCATTGGATGTTTGTTATTGTCATAAACCACATGGATCCACTAGAGTTCATTGCATGTATGTTATTCTCATAAACCACATATGGATCCACCAGGGTCATTGCATGTGTGTTCTTTTCATATACCACATATGGACACACCAGTGGCATTGCATGTGTGTTCTTTTCACAAACCATATATGGATCCACCAGTGTCATTGCATGTGTGTTCTTTTCATAAACCACATGGATTCGCTAGTGTCATTGCATGTGTGTTCTTTTAATAAACCACAACTAGAGTGATTGGATGTGTGTTATTGTAATAAACCACATGGATCCACTAGAGTTCATTGCATGTGTGTTCTTCTCATAAACCACATATGGATCCACCAGAGTCATTGGATGTGTGTTCTTTTCATAAACAACACATAAATCCACTAGAGTTCATTGCATGTGTGTTTTGTTCCTAAACCACATATGGATCCACAACAAGAGTCATTGGATGCGTGTTCTTTTCATAAACCACAACTAGAGTCATTGCATGTGTGTTCTTTTCACAAACCACATATGGATCCACCAGTGTCATTGCATGTGTGTTCTTTTGATAAACCACAACTAGAGTCATTGGATGTTTGTTATTGTCATAAACCACATGGATCCACTAGAGTTCATTGCATGTATGTTATTCTCATAAACCACATATGGATCCACCAGAGTCATTGCATGTGTGTTCTTTTCATATACCACATATGACACACCAGTGGCATTGCATGTGTGTTCTTTTCACAAACCATATATGGATCCACCAGTGTCATTGCATGTGTGTTCTTTTCATAAACCACATGGATCCGCTAGTGTCATTGCATGTGTGTTCTTTTAATAAACCACAACTAGATTGATTGGATGTGTGTTATTGTAATAAACCACATGGATCCACTAGAATTCATTGCATGTGTGTTCTTCTCATAAACCACATATGGATCCACCAGAGTCATTGCATGTGTGTTCTTTTCATAAACAACATATGAATCCACAAGAGTTCATTGCATGTGTGTTTTGTTCCTAAACCACATATGGATCCACAACAAGAGTCATTGGACGCGTGTTCTTTTCATAAACCACAACTAGAGTCATTGCATGTGTGTTCTTTTCACAAACCACATATGGATCCACCAGAGTCATTGCATGTGTGTTCTTTTCATTAACCATAGATAGAGTCATTGCATGTCTGTTCTGTTCACAAACCACATATGGATCCACCAGAGTCATTTCATGTGTGTTCTTTTCACAAACCACATATGGATCCAACATTGTCATTGAATGTGTGTTCTTTTTTCCTAAAACACATATGGATCCACCAGTGTCATTGCATGTGTGTTCTTTTCATGAACCACAACTAGAGTCATTGAATGTGTGTTCTTTTCACAAGACACAAATGGATCCACTAGAGTCATTTCATGTGTGTTCTGTCCACAAACCACATATGGATCCACCAGAGTCATTGCATGTGTGTTATTTTATAAACAACATGGATCCACTAGCGTCATTGCATGTGTGTTCTTTTCATAAACCACAACTAGAGTCATTGGATGTTTGTTATTGTCATAAACCACATGGATCCACTAGAGTTCATTGCATGTATGTTATTCTCATAAACCACATATGGATCCACCAGGGTCATTGCATGTGTGTTCTTTTCATATACCACATATGGACACACCAGTGGCATTGCATGTGTGTTCTTTTCACAAACCATATATGGATCCACCAGTGTCATTGCATGTGTGTTCTTTTCATAAACCACATGGATTCGCTAGTGTCATTGCATGTGTGTTCTTTTAATAAACCACAACTAGAGTGATTGGATGTGTGTTATTGTAATAAACCACATGGATCCACTAGAGTTCATTGCATGTGTGTTCTTCTCATAAACCACATATGGATCCACCAGAGTCATTGGATGTGTGTTCTTTTCATAAACAACACATAAATCCACTAGAGTTCATTGCATGTGTGTTTTGTTCCTAAACCACATATGGATCCACAACAAGAGTCATTGGATGCGTGTTCTTTTCATAAACCACAACTAGAGTCATTGCATGTGTGTTCTTTTCACAAACCACATATGGATCCACCAGTGTCATTGCATGTGTGTTCTTTTGATAAACCACAACTAGAGTCATTGGATGTTTGTTATTGTCATAAACCACATGGATCCACTAGAGTTCATTGCATGTATGTTATTCTCATAAACCACATATGGATCCACCAGAGTCATTGCATGTGTGTTCTTTTCATATACCACATATGACACACCAGTGGCATTGCATGTGTGTTCTTTTCACAAACCATATATGGATCCACCAGTGTCATTGCATGTGTGTTCTTTTCATAAACCACATGGATCCGCTAGTGTCATTGCATGTGTGTTCTTTTAATAAACCACAACTAGATTGATTGGATGTGTGTTATTGTAATAAACCACATGGATCCACTAGAATTCATTGCATGTGTGTTCTTCTCATAAACCACATATGGATCCACCAGAGTCATTGCATGTGTGTTCTTTTCATAAACAACATATGAATCCACAAGAGTTCATTGCATGTGTGTTTTGTTCCTAAACCACATATGGATCCACAACAAGAGTCATTGGACGCGTGTTCTTTTCATAAACCACAACTAGAGTCATTGCATGTGTGTTCTTTTCACAAACCACATATGGATCCACCAGAGTCATTGCATGTGTGTTCTTTTCATTAACCATAGATAGAGTCATTGCATGTCTGTTCTGTTCACAAACCACATATGGATCCACCAGAGTCATTTCATGTGTGTTCTTTTCACAAACCACATATGGATCCACCATTGTCATTGAATGTGTGTTCTTTTTTCCTAAAACACACATGGATCCACTAGTGTCATTGCATGTGTGTTCTTTTCATGAACCACAACTAGAGTCATTAAATGTGTGTTCTTTTCACAAGACACAAATGGATCCACTAGAGTCATTTCATGTGTGTTCTGTCCACAAATCACATATGGATCCACCAGAGTCATTGCATGTCTGTTATTTTAATAAACCACATGGATCCACTAGCGTCATTGCATGTGTGTTCTTTTATAAACAACATGGATCCATCAGTGTCATTGCATGTGTGTTCTTTTCATATACCACAACTAGAGTCATTGGATGTTTGTTATTGTCATAAACCACATGGACCCACTAGAGTTCATTGCATGTATGTTATTCTCATAAACCACATATGGATCCACCAGTGTCATTGCATGTCTGTTTTTTTGTCATAAACCACATGGATCCACCAGAGTCATTGCATGTGTGTTCTTTTCATAAACCACATGGATCCACTAGTGTCATTTCATGTGTGTTCTTTTCATGAACCACAACTAGAGTCATTGGATATGTGTTATTGTCATAAACCACATGGATCCACTAGAGTTTATTGCATGTGTGTTCTTCTCATAAACCACATATGGATCCACCAGAGTCTTTGCATGTGTGTTCTTTTCATAAACCACATATGGATCCACTAGAGTTCATTGCATGTGTGTTCTTTTCCTAAACCACATATGGATCCACAACAAGAGTCATTGGATGCATGTTCTTTTCATAAACCACAACTAGAGTAAGTGCATATGCGTTCTTTTCACAAACCACTTATGTATCCACCAGAGTCATTGCATGTCTATTCTTTTCACAAACCACATATGGATCCACCAGAGTCATTTCATGTGTTTTCTTTTCACAAACCACATATGGATCCACTAGAGTCATTGCATATCTGTTCTTTTCATAAACCACATGAGCATGTGTGTTCTTTGCACAAACCACATATGTATCCAGCATTGTCATTGAACGTGTGTTCTTTTCCTAAAACACAAATATGGATCCACCAGTGTCATTGGATGTGTGTTCTTTTCATGAACCACAACTAGAGTCATTCAATGTGTGTTCTTTTCGAAAACCACAAATGGATCCACTAGAGTCATTTCATGTGTGTTCTTTTCACCAACCATATATGGACCCACCAGAGACATTGCATGTCTGTTCTTTTCATAAACAACATGGATCCGCTAGATTCATTGCATGCGTGTTCTTTTTATAAACAACATGGATCCAACAGTGTCATTGCATGTGTGTTCTTTTAATAAACCACAACTAGAGTCATTGGATGTGTGTTATTCTCATAAACCACATGGATCCACGAGAGTCAATGCATGTGTGTTCTTCTCATAATACACATATGGATCCACCAGAGCATTGCATGTTTGTTCTTTTCATAAACCACATGGATCCCCGAGAGTTACTGCATGTGTGTTCTTTTCATAGCCCACATATGGATCTAGCAGTGGCATTGCATGTGTGTTCTTTTCACAAAACAAATATGGATCCACCAGTGTCATTGCATGTGTGTTCTTTTCATAAACCACATGGATCCACCAGTGTCATTGCATGTTTGTTCTTTTCATAAACCACAACTAGGGTCATTGGATGTGTGTTATTATCATAAACCACATTAATCCACTAGAATTCATTGCATGTGTGTTCTTCTCATAAACCACATGGATCAACTCGAGTCATTTCATGTGTGTTCTTTTCACAAAGCACATATGGATCCACCAGTGTCATTCCATGTGTGTTCTTTTTATTAATTACATATGGATCCCCTAGTGACATTGCATGTGTGTTGTTTTCATAAACCACATATGGATCCACCAGAGTCATTGCATGTCTGTTCTTTTCATAAACCACATATGGATCCACCAGTGTCATTGCATGTCTGTTTTTTTGTCATAAACCACATGGATCCACCAGAGTCATTGCATGTGTGTTCTTTTCATAAACCACATGGATCCACTAGTGTCATTGCATGTGTGTTCTTTTAATAAACCACAAGTAGAGTCATTGGATGTGTGTTATTCTCATAAACCACATGGATCCACTAGAGATCATTGCAAGTGTGTTCTTCTCATAAACCACATATGGATCCACTAGAGTCATTGCATGTGTGTTCTTTTCATAAACAACCTATGGATCCACTAGAGTTCATTGCATGTGTGCTCTTTTCCAAAACCACATATGGATCAACAACAAGAGTCATTGGATGCGTGTTATTTTCATAAACCACAACCAGTGTCATTGCATGTGTGTTCTTTTCACAAACCACATATGGATCCACCAGGGTCATTGGATGTGTGTTCTTTTCATAAACAATATATGAATCCACTAGAGTTCATTGCATGTGTGTTTTGTTCCTAAACCACATATGGATCCACAACAAGTCATTGGATGCGTGTTCTTTTCATAAACCACAACTAGAGTCATTGCATGTGTGTTCTTTTCACAAACCACATATGGATCCACCAGTGTCATTGCATGTGTGTTCTTTTGATAAACCACAACTAGAGTCATTGGATGTTTGTTATTGTCATAAACCACATGGATCCACTAGATTTCATTGCATGTATGTTATTCTCATAAACCACATATGGATCCACCAGAGTCATTGCATGTGTGTTCTCTTCATATACCACATATGGACACACCAGTGGCATTGCATGTGTGTTCTTTTCACAAACCATAAATGGATCCACCAGTGTCATTGCATGTGTGTTCTTTTCATAAACCACATGGATCCGCTAGTGTCATTGCATGTGTGTTCTTTTAATAAACCACAACTAGATTGATTGGATGTGTGTTATTGTAATAAACCACATGGATCCACTAGAGTTCATTGCATGTGTGTTCTTCTCATAAACCACATATGGATCCACCAGAGTCATTGCATGTGTGTTCTTTTCATAAACAACATATGAATCCACAAGAGTTCATTGCATGTGTGTTTTGTTCCTAAACGACATATGGATCAACAACAAGAGTCATTGGACGCATGTTCTTTTCATAAACCACAACTAGAGTCATTGCATGTGTGTTCTTTTCACAAACCACATATGGATCCACCAGAGTCATTGCATGTGTGTTCTTTTCATTAACCATAGATAGAGTCATTGCATGTCTGTTCTTTTCACAAACCACATATGGATCCACCAGAGTCATTTCATGTGTGTTCTTTTCACAAACCACATATGGATCCACCATTGTCATTGAATGTGTGTTCTTTTTTCCTAAAACACATATGGATCCACCAGTGTCATTGCATGTGTGTTCTTTTCATGAACCACAACTAGAGTCATTGAATGTGTGTTCTTTTCACAAGACACAAATAGATCCACTAGAGTCATTTCATGTGTGTTCTGTCCACAAATCACATATGGATCCACCAGAGTCATTGCATGTCTATTATTTTAATAAACCACATGGATCCACTAGCGTCATTGCATGTGTGTTCTTTTATAAACAACATGGATCCACCAGTGTCATTGCATGTGTGTTCTTTTCATAAACCACAACTAGAGTCATTGGATGTTTGTTATTGTCATAAACCACATGGACCCACTAGAGTTCATTGCATGTATGTTATTCTCATAAACCACATATGGATCCACCAGAGTCATTGCATGTGTTTTCTTTTCATATACCACATATGGACACACCAGTGGCATTGCATGTGTGTTCTTTTCACAAACCATATATGGATCCACCGGTGTCATTGCATGTGTGTTCTTTTAATGAACCACAACTAGAGTGATTAGATGTGTGTTATTGTCATAAACCACATGGATCCACTAGAGTTCATTGCATGTGTGTTCTTCTCATAAACCACATATGGATCCACCAGAGTCTTTGCATGTGTGTTCTTTTCATAAACCACATATGGATCCACTAGAGTTCATTGCATGTGTGTTCTTTTCCTAAACCACATATGGATCCACAACAAGACTCATTGGATGCATGTTCTTTTCATAAACCACAACTAGAGTAAGTGCATATGCGTTCTTTTCACAAACTACTTATGGATCCACCAGAGTCATTGCATGTCTATTCTTTTCACAAACCACATATGGATCCACCAGAGTCATTTCATGTGTTTTCTTTTCACAAACCACATATGGATCCACTAGAGTCTTTGCATGTGTGTTGTTTTCATAAACCACATATGGATCCACTAGAGTTCATTGCATGTGTGTTCTTGTCCTAAGCCACATATGGATCCACAACAAGAGTCATTGGATGCATGTTCTTTTCATAAACCACAACTAGAGTAAGTGCATATGCGTTCTATTCACAAACCACTTATGGATCCACCAGAGTCATTGCATGTCTATTCTTTTCACAAACCACATATGGATCCACCAAAGTCATTTCATGTGTTTTATTTTCACAAACCACATATGGATCCACCAGAGTCATTGCATATCTGTTCTTTTCATAAACCACATGAGCATGTGTGTTCTTTGCACAAACCACATATGTATCCAGCATTGTCATTGAACGTGTGTTCTTTTCCTAAAACACACATATGGATCCACCAGTGTCATTGCATGTTTGTTCTTTTCATAAACCACAACTAGGGTCATTGGATGTGTGTTATTATCATAAACCACATTAATCCACTAGAATTCATTGCATGTGTGTTCTTCTCATAAACCACATGGATCAACTAGAGTCATTTCATGTGTGTTCTTTTCACAAACCACATATGGATCCACCAGTGTCATTCCATGTGTGTTCTTTTTATTAAGCACATATGGATCCCCTAGTGACATTGCATGTGTGTTCTTTTCATAAACCACATATGGATCCACCAGAGTCATTGCATGTCTGTTCTTTTCATAAACCACATATGGATCCACTAGTGTCATTGCATGTCTGTTTTTTTGTCATAAACCACATGGATCCACCAGAGTCATTGCATGTGGGTTCTTTTCATAAACCACATGGATCCACTAGTGTCATTGCATGTGTGTTCTTTTCATGAACCACAACTAGAGTCATTGGATACGTGTTATTGTCAAAAACCACATGGATCCACTAGAGTTTATTGCATGTGTGTTCTTCTCATAAACCACATATGGATCCACCAGAGTCTTTGCATGTGTGTTCTTTTCATAAACCACATATGGATCCACTAGAGTTCATTGCATGTGTGTTCTTTTCCTAAACCACATATGGATCCACCACAAGAGTCATTGGATGCATGTTCTTTTCATAAACCACAACTAGAGTAAGTGCATATGCGTTCTTTTCACAAACCACTTATGGATCCACCAGAGTCATTTCATGTCTATTCTTTTCACAAACCACATATGGATCCACCAGAGTCATTTCATGTGTTTTCTTTTCACAAACCACATATGGATCCACCAGAGTCATTACATATCTGTTCTTTTCATAAACCACATGAGCATGTATGTTCTTTGCACAAACCACATATGTATCCAGCATTGTCATTGAACGTGTGTTCTTTTCCTAAAACACACATATGGATCCACCAGTGTCATTGGATGTGTGTTCTTTTCATGAACCACAACTAGAGTCATTCAATGCGTGTTCTTTTCACAAACCACAAATGGATCCACTAGAGTCATTTCATGTGTGTTCTTTTCACAAACCACATATGGATCCACCAGACTCATTGCATGTCTGTTCTTTTCAGAAACCACATGGATCCACTAGATTCATTGCATGCGTGTTCTTTTTATAAACAACATGGATCCAACAGTGTCATTGCTTGTGTGTTCTTTTAATAAACCACAACTAGAGTCATTGGATGTGTGTTATTCTCATAAACCACATGGATCCACGAGAGTCATTGCATGTGTGTTCTTCTCATAATACACATATGGATCCACCAGAGCATTGCATGTTTGTTCTTTTCATAAACCACATGGATCCCCGAGAGTTACTGCATGTGTGTTCTTTTCATAGCCCACATATGGATCTAGCAGTGGCATTGCATGTGTGTTCTTTTCAGAAAACAAATATGGATCCACCAGTGTCATTGCATGTGTGTTCTTTTCATAAACCACATGGATCCACCAGTGTCATTGCATGTTTGTTCTTTTCATAAACCACAACTAGGGTCATTGGATGTATGTTATTATCATAAACCACATTAATCCACTAGAATTCATTGCATGTGTGTTCTTCTCATAAACCACATGGATCAACTAGAGTCATTTCATGTGTGTTCTTTTCACAAACCACATATGGATCCACCAGTGTCATTCCATGTGTGTTCTTTTTATTAAGCACATATGCATCCCCTAGTGACATTGCATGTGTGTTCTTTTCATAAACCACATATGGATACACCAGAGTCATTGCATGTCTGTTCTTTTTTCATAAACCACATATGGATCCACCAGTGTCATTGCATGTCTGTTTTTTTGTCATAAACCACATGGATCCACCAGAGTCATTTCATGTGTGTTATTTTCATAAACCAGATGGATCCACTAGTGTCATTGCATGTGTGTTCTTTTAATAAACCACAAGTAGAGTCATTGGATGTGTGTTATTCTCATAAACCACATGGATCCACTGGAGATCATTGCAAGTGTGTTCTTCTCATAAACCACATATGGATCCACCAGAGTCATTGCATGTGTGTTCTTTTCATAAACAACCTATGGATCCACTAGAGTTCATTGCATGTGTGTTCTTTTCCTAAACCACATATGGATCAACAACAAGAGTCATTGGATGCGTGTTATTTTCATAAACCACAACTAGATTCATTGCGTGTGTGTTCTTTTCACAAACCACATATGGATCCACCAGGGTCATTGGATGTGTGTTCTTTTCATAAACAACATATGAATCCACTAGAGTTCATTGCATGTGTGTTTTGTTCCTAAACCACATATGGATCCACAACAAGTCATTGGATGCGTGTTCTTTTCATAAACCACAACTAGAGTCATTGCATGTGTGTTCTTTTCACAAACCACATATGGATCCACCAGTGTCATTGCATGTGTGTTCTTTTGATAAACCACATCTAGAGTCATTGGATGTTTGTTATTGTCATAAACCACATGGATCCACTAGAATTCATTGCATGTATGTTATTCTCATAAACCACATATGGATCCACCAGAGTCATTGCATGTGTGTTCTTTTCATATACCACATATGGACACACCAGTGGCATTGCATGTGTGTTCTTTTCACAAACCATATATGGATCCACCAGTGTCATTGCATGTGTGTTCTTTTCATAAACCACATGGATCCGCTAGTGTCATTGCATGTGTGTTCTTTTAATAAACCACAACTAGGTTGATTGGATGTGTGTTATTGTAATAAACCACATGGATCCACTAGAGTTCATTGCATGTGTGTTCTTCTCATAAACCACATATGGATCCACCAGAGTCATTGCATGTGTGTTCTTTTCATAAACAACATATGAATCCACAAGAGTTCATTGCATGTGTGTTTTGTTCCTAAACCACATATGGATCAACAACAAGAGTCATTGGACGCGTGTTCTTTTCATAAACCACAACTAGAGTCATTGCATGTGTGTTCTTTTCACAAACCACATATGGATCCACCAGAGTCATTGCATGTGTGTTCTTTTCATTAACCATAGATAGAGTCATTGCATGTCTGTTCTTTTCACAAACCACATATGGATCCACCAAAGTCATTTCATGTGTGTTCTTTTCACAAACCACATATGGATCCACCATTGTCATTGAATGTGTGTTCTTTTTTCCTAAAACACATATGGATCCACCAGTGTCATTGCATGTGTGTTCTTTTCATGAACCACAACTAGAGTCATTGAATGTGTGTCCTTTTCACAAGACACAAATGGATCCACTAGAGTCATTTCATGTGTGTTCTGTCCACAAATCACATATGGATCCACCAGAGTCATTGCATGTCTGTTATTTTAATAAACCACATGGATCCACTAGCGTCATTGCATGTGTGTTCTTTTATAAACAACATGGATCCACCAGTGTCATTGCATGTGTTTTCTTTTCATAAACCACAACTAGAGTCATTGGATGTTTGTTATTGTCATAAACCACATGGACCCACTAGAGTTCATTGCATGTATGTTATTCTCATAAACCACATATGGATCCACCAGAGTCATTGCATGTGTGTTCTTTTCATATACCACATATGGACACACCAGTGGCATTGCATGTGTGTTCTTTTCACAAACCATATATGGATCCACCGGTGTCATTGCATGTGTGTTCTTTTAATGAACCACAACTAGAGTGATTAGATGTGTGTTATTGTCATAAACCACATGGATCCACTAGAGTTCATTGCATGTGTGTTCTTCTCATAAACCACATATAGATCCACCAGAGTCTTTGCATGTGTGTTCTTTTCATAAACCACATATGGATCCACTAGAGTTCATTGCATGTGTGTTCTTTTCCTAAACCACATATGGATCCACAACAAGACTCATTGGATGCATGTTCTTTTCATAAACCACAACTAGAGTAAGTGCATATGCGTTGTTTTCACAAACCACTTATGGATCCACCAGAGTCATTGCATGTCTATTCTTTTCACAAACCACATATGGATCCAGCAGAGTCATTTCATGTGTTTTCTTTTCAAAAACCACATATGGATCCACTAGAGTCTTTGCATGTGTGTTCTTTTCATAAACCACATATGGATCCACTAGAGTTCATTGCATGTGTGTTCTTGTCCTAAACCACATATGGATCCACAACAAGAGTCATTGGATGCATGTTCTTTTCATAAACCACAACTAGAGTAAGTGCATATGCATTCTTTTCACAAACCACTTATGGATCCACCAGAGTCATTGCATGTCTATTCTTTTCACAAACCACATATGGATCCACCAAAGTCATTTCATGTGTTTTCTTTTCAGAAACCACATATGGATCCACCAGAGTCATTGCATATCTGTTCTTTTCATAAACCACATGAGCATGTGTGTTCTTTGCACAAACCACATATGTATCCAGCATTGTCATTGAACGTGTGTTCTTTTCCTAAAACACACATATGGATCCACCAGTGTCATTGCATGTTTGTTCTTTTCATAAACCACAACTAGGGTCATTGGATGTGTGTTATTATCATAAACCACATTAATCCACTAGAATTCATTGCATGTGTGTTCTTCTCATAAACCACATGGATCAACTAGAGTCATTTCATGTGTGTTCTTTTCACAAACCACATATGGATCCACCAGTGTCATTCCATGTGTGTTCTTTTTATTAAGCACATATGGATCCCCTAGTGACATTGCATGTGTGTTCTTTTCATAAACCACATATGGATCCACCAGAGTCATTGCATGTCTGTTCTTTTCATAAACCACTTATGGATCCACCAGTGTCATTGCATGTCTGTTTTTTTGTCATAAACCACATGGATCCACCAGAGTCATTGCATGTGGGTTCTTTTCATAAACCACATGGATCCACTAGTGTCATTGCATGTGTGTTCTTTTCATGAACCACAACTAGAGTCATTGGATACGTGTTATTGTCAAAAACCACATGGATCCACTAGAGTTTATTGCATGTGTGTTCTTCTCATAAACCACATATGGATCCACCAGAGTCTTTGCATGTGTGTTCTTTTCATAAACCACATATGGATCCACTAGAGTTCATTGCATGTGTGTTCTTTTCCTAAACCACATATGGATCCACCACAAGAGTCATTGGATGCATGTTCTTTTCATAAACCACAACTAGAGTAAGTGCATATGCGTTCTTTTCACAAACCACTTATGGATCCACCAGAGTCATTTCATGTCTATTCTTTTCACAAACCACATATGGATCCACCAGAGTCATTTCATGTGTTTTCTTTTCACAAACCACATATGGATCCACCAGAGTCATTACATATCTGTTCTTTTCATAAACCACATGAGCATGTGTGTTCTTTGCACAAACCACATATGTATCCAGCATTGTCATTGAACGTGTGTTCTTTTCCTAAAACACACATATGGATCCACCAGTGTCATTGGATGTGTGTTCTTTTCATGAACCACAACTAGAGTCATTCAATGCGTGTTCTTTTCACAAACCACAAATGGATCCACTAGAGTCATTTCATGTGTGTTCTTTTCACAAACCACATATGGATCCACCAGACTCATTGCATGTCTGTTCTTTTCAGAAACCACATGGATCCACTAGATTCATTGCATGCGTGTTCTTTTTATAAACAACATGGATCCAACAGTGTCATTGCTTGTGTGTTCTTTTAATAAACCACAACTAGAGTCATTGGATGTGTGTTATTCTCATAAACCACATGGATCCACGAGAGTCATTGCATGTGTGTTCTTCTCATAATACACATATGGATCCACCAGAGCATTGCATGTTTGTTCTTTTCATAAACCACATGGATCCCCGAGAGTTACTGCATGTGTGTTCTTTTCATAGCCCACATATGGATCTAGCAGTGGCATTGCATGTGTGTTCTTTTCAGAAAACAAATATGGATCCACCAGTGTCATTGCATGTGTGTTCTTTTCATAAACCACATGGATCCACCAGTGTCATTGCATGTTTGTTCTTTTCATAAACCACAACTAGGGTCATTGGATGTGTGTTATTATCATAAACCACATTAATCCACTAGAATTCATTGCATGTGTGTTCTTCTCATAAACCACATGGATCAACTAGAGTCATTTCATGTGTGTTCTTTTCACAAACCACATATGGATCCACCAGTGTCATTCCATGTGTGTTCTTTTTATTAAGCACATATGCATCCCCTAGTGACATTGCATGTGTGTTCTTTTCATAAACCACATATGGATACACCAGAGTCATTGCATGTCTGTTCTTTTTTCATAAACCACATATGGATCCACCAGTGTCATTGCATGTCTGTTTTTTTGTCATAAACCACATGGATCCACCAGAGTCATTTCATGTGTGTTATTTTCATAAACCACATGGATCCACTAGTGTCATTGCATGTGTGTTCTTTTAATAAACCACAAGTAGAGTCATTGGATCTGTGTTATTCTCATAAACCACATGGATCCACTGGAGATCATTGCAAGTGTGTTCTTCTCATAAACCACATATGGATCCACCAGAGTCATTGCATGTGTGTTCTTTTCATAAACAACCTATGGATCCACTAGAGTTCATTGCATGTGTGTTCTTTTCGTAAACCACATATGGATCAACAACAAGAGTCATTGGATGCGTGTTATTTTCATAAACCACAACTAGATTCATTGCGTGTGTGTTCTTTTCACAAACCACATATGGATCCACCAGGGTCATTGGATGTGTGTTCTTTTCATAAACAACATATGAATCCACTAGAGTTCATTGCATGTGTGTTTTGTTCCTAAACCACATATGGATCCACAACAAGTCATTGGATGCGTGTTCTTTTCATAAACCACAACTAGAGTCATTGCATGTGTGTTCTTTTCACAAACCACATATGGATCCACCAGTGTCATTGCATGTGTGTTCTTTTGATAAACCACATCTAGAGTCATTGGATGTTTGTTATTGTCATAAACCACATGGATCCACTAGAATTCATTGCATGTATGTTATTCTCATAAACCACATATGGATCCACCAGAGTCATTGCATGTGTGTTCTTTTCATATACCACATATGGACACACCAGTGGCATTGCATGTGTGTTCTTTTCACAAACCATATATGGATCCACCAGTGTCATTGCATGTGTGTTCTTTTCATAAACCACATGGATCCGCTAGTGTCATTGCATGTGTGTTCTTTTAATAAACCACAACTAGGTTGATTGGATGTGTGTTATTGTAATAAACCACATGGATCCACTAGAGTTCATTGCATGTGTGTTCTTCTCATAAACCACATATGGATCCACCAGAGTCATTGCATGTGTGTTCTTTTCATAAACAACATATGAATCCACAAGAGTTCATTGCATGTGTGTTTTGTTCCTAAACCACATATGGATCAACAACAAGAGTCATTGGACGCGTGTTCTTTTCATAAACCACAACTAGAGTCATTGCATGTGTGTTCTTTTCACAAACCACATATGGATCCACCAGAGTCATTGCATGTGTGTTCTTTTCATTAACCATAGATAGAGTCATTGCATGTCTGTTCTTTTCACAAACCACATATGGATCCACCAAAGTCATTTCATGTGTGTTCTTTTCACAAACCACATATGGATCCACCATTGTCATTGAATGTGTGTTCTTTTTTCCTAAAACACATATGGATCCACCAGTGTCATTGCATGTGTGTTCTTTTCATGAACCACAACTAGAGTCATTGAATGTGTGTCCTTTTCACAAGACACAAATGGATCCACTAGAGTCATTTCATGTGTGTTCTGTCCACAAATCACATATGGATCCACCAGAGTCATTGCATGTCTGTTATTTTAATAAACCACATGGATCCACTAGCGTCATTGCATGTGTGTTCTTTTATAAACAACATGGATCCACCAGTGTCATTGCATGTGTTTTCTTTTCATAAACCACAACTAGAGTCATTGGATGTTTGTTATTGTCATAAACCACATGGACCCACTAGAGTTCATTGCATGTATGTTATTCTCATAAACCACATATGGATCCACCAGAGTCATTGCATGTGTGTTCTTTTCATATACCACATATGGACACACCAGTGGCATTGCATGTGTGTTCTTTTCACAAACCATATATGGATCCACCGGTGTCATTGCATGTGTGTTCTTTTAATGAACCACAACTAGAGTGATTAGATGTGTGTTATTGTCATAAACCACATGGATCCACTAGAGTTCATTGCATGTGTGTTCTTCTCATAAACCACATATAGATCCACCAGAGTCTTTGCATGTGTGTTCTTTTCATAAACCACATATGGATCCACTAGAGTTCATTGCATGTGTGTTCTTTTCCTAAACCACATATGGATCCACAACAAGACTCATTGGATGCATGTTCTTTTCATAAACCACAACTAGAGTAAGTGCATATGCGTTGTTTTCACAAACCACTTATGGATCCACCAGAGTCATTGCATGTCTATTCTTTTCACAAACCACATATGGATCCAGCAGAGTCATTTCATGTGTTTTCTTTTCAAAAACCACATATGGATCCACTAGAGTCTTTGCATGTGTGTTCTTTTCATAAACCACATATGGATCCACTATAGTTCATTGCATGTGTGTTCTTGTCCTAAACCACATATGGATCCACAACAAGAGTCATTGGATGCATGTTCTTTTCATAAACCACAACTAGAGTAAGTGCATATGCGTTCTTTTCACAAACCACTTATGGATCCACCAGAGTCATTGCATGTCTATTCTTTTCACAAACCACATATGGATCCACCAAAGTCATTTCATGTGTTTTCTTTTCAGAAACCACATATGGATCCACCAGAGTCATTGCATATCTGTTCTTTTCATAAACCACATGAGCATGTGTGTTCTTTGCACAAACCACATATGTATCCAGCATTGTCATTGAACGTGTGTTCTTTTCCTAAAACACACATATGGATCCACCAGTGTCATTGCATGTTTGTTCTTTTCATAAACCTCAACTAGGGTCATTGGATGTGTGTTATTATCATAAACCACATTAATCCACTAGAATTCATTGCATGTGTGTTCTTCTCATAAACCACATGGATCAACTAGAGTCATTTCATGTGTGTTCTTTTCACAAACCACATATGGATCCACCAGTGTCATTCCATGTGTGTTCTTTTTATTAAGCACATATGGATCCCCTAGTGACATTGCATGTGTGTTCTTTTCATAAACCACATATGGATCCACCAGAGTCATTGCATGTCTGTTCTTTTCATAAACCACTTATGGATCCACCAGTGTCATTGCATGTCTGTTTTTTTGTCATAAACCACATGGATCCACCAGAGTCATTGCATGTGGGTTCTTTTCATAAACCACATGGATCCACTAGTGTCATTGCATGTGTGTTCTTTTCATGAACCACAACTAGAGTCATTGGATACGTGTTATTGTCAAAAACCACATGGATCCACTAGAGTTTATTGCATGTGTGTTCTTCTCATAAACCACATATGGATCCACCAGAGTCTTTGCATGTGTGTTCTTTTCATAAACCACATATGGATCCACTAGAGTTCATTGCATGTGTGTTCTTTTCCTAAACCACATATGGATCCACCACAAGAGTCATTGGATGCATGTTCTTTTCATAAACCACAACTAGAGTAAGTGCATATGCGTTCTTTTCACAAACCACTTATGGATCCACCAGAGTCATTTCATGTCTATTCTTTTCACAAACCACATATGGATCCACCAGAGTCATTTCATGTGTTTTCTTTTCACAAACCACATATGGATCCACCAGAGTCATTACATATCTGTTCTTTTCATAAACCACATGAGCATGTGTGTTCTTTGCACAAACCACATATGTATCCAGCATTGTCATTGAACGTGTGTTCTTTTCCTAAAACACACATATGGATCCACCAGTGTCATTGGATGTGTGTTCTTTTCATGAACCACAACTAGAGTCATTCAATGCGTGTTCTTTTCACAAACCACAAATGGATCCACTAGAGTCATTTCATGTGTGTTCTTTTCACAAACCACATATGGATCCACCAGACTCATTGCATGTCTGTTCTTTTCAGAAACCACATGGATCCACTAGATTCATTGCATGTGTGTTCTTTTTATAAACAACATGGATCCAACAGTGTCATTGCATGTGTGTTCTTTTAATAAACCACAACTAGAGTCATTGGATGTGTGTTATTCTCATAAACCACATGGATCCACGAGAGTCATTGCATGTGTGTTCTTCTCATAATACACATATGGATCCACCAGAGCATTGCATGTTTGTTCTTTTCATAAACCACATGGATCCCCGAGAGTTACTGCATGTGTGTTCTTTTCATAGCCCACATATGGATCTAGCAGTGGCATTGCATGTGTGTTCTTTTCAGAAAACAAATATGGATCCACCAGTGTCATTGCATGTGTGTTCTTTTCATAAACCACATGGATCCACCAGTGTCATTGCATGTTTGTTCTTTTCATAAACCACAACTAGGGTCATTGGATGTGTGTTATTATCATAAACCACATTAATCCACTAGAATTCATTGCATGTGTGTTCTTCTCATAAACCACATGGATCAACTAGAGTCATTTCATGTGTGTTCTTTTCACAAACCACATATGGATCCACCAGTGTCATTCCATGTGTGTTCTTTTTATTAAGCACATATGCATCCCCTAGTGACATTGCATGTGTGTTCTTTTCATAAACCACATATGGATACACCAGAGTCATTGCATGTCTGTTCTTTTTTCATAAACCACATATGGATCCACCAGTGTCATTGCATGTCTGTTTTTTTGTCATAAACCACATGGATCCACCAGAGTCATTGCATGTGTGTTATTTTCATAAACCACATGGATCCACTAGTGTCATTGCATGTGTGTTCTTTTAATAAACCACAAGTAGAGTCATTGGATGTGTGTTATTCTCATAAACCACATGGATCCACTAGAGATCATTGCAAGTGTGTTCTTCTCATAAACCACATATGGATCCACCAGAGTCATTGCATGTGTGTTCTTTTCATAAACAACCTATGGATCCACTAGAGTTCATTGCATGTGTGTTCTTTTCCTAAACCACATATGGATCAACAACAAGAGTCATTGGATGCGTGTTATTTTCATAAACCACAACTAGATTCATTGCGTGTGTGTTCTTTTCACAAACCACATATGGATCCACCAGAGTCATTGCATGTGTGTTCTTTTCATAAACAACATATTAATCCACAAGAGTTCATTGCATGTGTGTTTTGTTCCTAAACCACATATGGATCAACAACAAGAGTCATTGGACGCGTGTTCTTTTCATAAACCACAACTAGAGTCATTGCATGTGTGTTCTTTTCACAAACCACATATGGATCCACCAGAGTCATTGCATGTGTGTTCTTTTGATAAACCACATCTAGAGTCATTGGATGTTTGTTATTGTCATAAACCACATGGATCCACTAGAATTCATTGCATGTATGTTATTCTCATAAACCACATATGGATCCACCAGAGTCATTGCATGTGTGTTCTTTTCATATACCACATATGGACACACCAGTGGCATTGCATGTGTGTTCTTTTCACAAACCATATATGGATCCACCAGTGTCATTGCATGTGTGTTCTTTTCATAAACCACATGGATCCGCTAGTGTCATTGCATGTGTGTTCTTTTAATAAACCACAACTAGGTTGATTGGATGTGTGTTATTGTAATAAACCACATGGATCCACTAGAGTTCATTGCATGTGTGTTCTTCTCATAAACCACATATGGATCCACCAGAGTCATTGCATGTGTGTTCTTTTCATAAACAACATATGAATCCACAAGAGTTCATTGCATGTGTGTTTTGTTCCTAAACCACATATGGATCAACAACAAGAGTCATTGGACGCGTGTTCTTTTCATAAACCACAACTAGAGTCATTGCATGTGTGTTCTTTTCACAAACCACATATGGATCCACCAGAGTCATTGCATGTGTGTTCTTTTCATTAACCATAGATAGAGTCATTGCATGTCTGTTCTTTTCACAAACCACATATGGATCCACCAAAGTCATTTCATGTGTGTTCTTTTCACAAACCACATATGGATCCACCATTGTCATTGAATGTGTGTTCTTTTTTCCTAAAACACATATGGATCCACCAGTGTCATTGCATGTGTGTTCTTTTCATGAACCACAACTAGAGTCATTGAATGTGTGTTCTTTTCACAAGACACAAATGGATCCACTAGAGTCCTTTCATGTGTGTTCTGTCCACAAATCACATATGGATCCACCAGAGTCATTGCATGTCTGTTATTTTAATAAACCACATGGATCCACTAGCGTCATTGCATGTGTGTTCTTTTATAAACAACATGGATCCACCAGTGTCATTGCATGTGTTTTCTTTTCATAAACCACAACTAGAGTCATTGGATGTTTGTTATTGTCATAAACCACATGGACCCACTAGAGTTCATTGCATGTATGTTATTCTCATAAACCACATATGGATCCACCAGAGTCATTGCATGTGTGTTCTTTTCATATACCACATATGGACACACCAGTGGCATTGTATGTGTGTTCTTTTCACAAACCATATATGGATCCACCGGTGTCATTGCATGTGTGTTCTTTTAATGAACCACAACTAGAGTGATTAGATGTGTGTTATTGTCATAAACCACATGGATCCACTAGAGTTCATTGCATGTGTGTTCTTCTCATAAACCACATATGGATCCACCAGAGTCTTTGCATGTGTGTTCTTTTCATAAACCACATATGGATCCACTAGAGTTCATTGCATGTGTGTTCTTTTCCTAAACCACATATGGATCCACAACAAGAGTCATTGGATGCATGTTCTTTTCATAAACCACAACTAGAGTAAGTGCATATGCGTTCTTGTCACAAACCACTTATGGATCCACCAGAGTCATTGCATGTCTATTCTTTTCACAAACCACATATGGATCCACCAGAGTCATTTCATGTGTTTTCTTTTCACAAACCACATATGGATCCACTAGAGTCTTTGCATGTGTGTTCTTTTCATAAACCACATATGGATCCACTAGAGTTCATTGCATGTGTGTTCTTGTCCTAAACCACATATGGATCCACAACAAGAGTCATTGGATGCATGTTCTTTTCATAAACCACAACTAGAGTAAGTGCATATGCGTTCTTTTCACAAACCACTTATGGATCCACTAGAGTCATTGCATGTCTATTCTTTTCACAAACCACATATGGATCCACCAGAGTCATTTCATGTGTTTTCTTTTCACAAACCACATATGGATCCACCAGAGTCATTGCATATCTATTCTTTTCATAAACCACATGAGCATGTGTGTTCTTTGCACAAACCACATATGTATCTAGCATTGTCATTGAACGTGTCTTCTTTTCCTAAAACACACATCTGGATCCACCAGTGTCATTGCATGTTTGTTCTTTTCATAAACCACAACTAGGGTCATTGGATGTGTGTTATTATCATAAACCACATTAATCCACTAGAATTCATTGCATGTGTGTTCTTCTCATAAACCACATGGATCAACTAGAGTCATTTCATGTGTGTTCTTTTCACAAAGCACATATGGATCCACCAGTGTCATTCCATGTGTGTTCTTTTTATTAAGCACATATGGATCCCCTAGTGACATTGCATGTGTGTTCTTTTCATAAACCACATATGGATCCACCAGAGTGATTGCATGTCTGTTCATTTCATAAACCACATATGGATCCACCAGTGTCATTGCATGTCTGTTTTTTTGTCATAAACCACATGGATCCACCAGAGTCATTGCATGTGTGTTCTTTTCATAAACCACATGGATCCACTAGTGTCATTGCATGTGTGTTCTTTTCATGAACCACAACTAGAGTCATTGGATATGTGTTATTGTCATAAACCACATGGATCCACTAGAGTTTATTGCATGTGTGTTCTTCTCATAAACCACATATGGATCCACCAGAGTCTTTGCATGTGTGTTCTTTTCATAAACCACATATGGATCCACTAGAGTTCATTGCATGTGTGTTCTTTTCCTAAACCACATATGGATCCACAACAAGAGTCATTGGATGCATGTTCTTTTCATAAACCACAACTAGAGTAAGTGCATATGCGTTCTTTTCACAAACCACTTATGGATCCACCAGAGTCATTGCATGTCTATTCTTTTCACAAACCACATATGGATCCACCAGAGTCATTTCATGTGTTTTCTTTTCACAAACCACATATGGATCCACCAGAGTCATTGCATATCTGTTCTTTTCATAAACCACATGAGCATGTGTGTTCTTTGCACAAACCACATATGTATCCAGCATTGTCATTGAACGTGTGTTCTTTTCCTAAAACACACATATGGATCCACCAGTGTCATTGGATGTGTGTTCTTTTCATGAACCACAACTAGAGTCATTCAATGTGTGTTCTTTTCACAAACCACAAATGGATCCACTAGAGTCATTTCATGTGTGTTCTTTTCACAAACCACATATGGATCCACCAGACTCATTGCATGTCTGTTCTTTTCAGAAACCACATGGATCCACTAGATTCATTGCATGCGTGTTCTTTTTATAAACAACATGGATCCAACAGTGTCATTGCATGTGTGTTCTTTTCATAAACCACAACTAGAGTCATTGGATGTGTGTTATTCTCATAAACCACATGGATCCACGAGAGTCATTGCATGTGTGTTCTTCTCATAATACACATATGGATCCACCAGAGCATTGCATGTTTGTTCTTTTCATAAACCACATGGATCCCCGAGAGTTACTGCATGTGTGTTCTTTTCATAGCCCACATATGGATCTAGCAGTGGCATTGCATGTGTGTTCTTTTCACAAAACAAATATGGATCCACCAGTGTCATTGCATGTGTGTTCTTTTCATAAACCACATGGATCCACCAGTGTCATTGCATGTTTGTTCTTTTCATAAACCACAACTAGGGTCATTGGATGTGTGTTATTATCATAAACCACATTAATCCACTAGAATTCATTGCATGTGTGTTCTTCTCATAAACCACATGGATCAACTAGAGTCATTTCATGTGTGTTCTTTTCACAAAGCACATATGGATCCACCAGTGTCATTCCATGTGTGTTCTTTTTATTAAGCACATATGGATCCCCTAGTGACATTGCATGTGTGTTCTTTTCATAAACCACATATGGATCCACCAGAGTCATTGCATGTCTGTTCTTTTCATAAACCACATATGGATCCACCGGTGTCATTGCATGTCTGTTTTTTTGTCATAAACCACGTGGATCCACCAGAGTCATTGCATGTGTGTTCTTTTCATAAACCACATGGATCAACTAGTGTCATTGCATGTGTGTTCTTTTAATAAACCACAAGTAGAGTCATTAGATGTGTGTTATTCTCATAAACCACATGGATCCACTAGAGATCATTGCAAGTGTGTTCTTCTCATAAACCACATATGGATCCACCAGAGTCATTTCATGTGTGTTCTTTTCATAAACAACCTATGGATCCACTAGAGTTCATTGCATGCGTGTTCTTTTCCTAAACCACATATGGATCAACAACAAGAGTCATTGGATGCGTGTTATTTTCATAAACCACAACTAGATTCATTGCGTGTGTGTTCTTTTCACAAACCACATATGGATCCACCAGGGTCATTGGATGTGTGTTCTTTTCATAAACAACATATGAATCCACTAGAGTTCATTGCATGTGTGTTTTGTTCCTAAACCACATATGGATCCACAACAAGTCATTGGATGCGTGCTCTTTTCATAAACCACAACTAGAGTCATTGCATGTGTGTTCTTTTCACAAACCACATATGGATCCACCAGTGTCATTGCATGTGTGTTCTTTTGATAAACCACAACTAGAGTCATTGGATGTTTGTTATTGTCATAAACCACATGGATCCACTAGAGTTCATTGCATGTATGTTATTCTCATAAACCACATATGGATCCACCAGAGTCATTGCATGTGTGTTCTTTTCATATACCACATATGGACACACCAGTGGCATTGCATGTGTGTTCTTTTCACAAACCATATATGGATCCACCAGTGTCATTGCATGTGTGTTCTTTTCATAAACCACATGGATCCGCTAGTGTCATTGCATGTGTGTTCTTTTAATAAACCACAACTAGATTGATTGGATGTGTGTTATTGTAATAAACCACATGGATCCACTAGAGTTCATTGCATGTGTGTTCTTCTCATAAACCACATATGGATCCACCAGAGTCTTTGCATGTGTGTTCTTTTCATAAACCACATATGGATCCACTAGAGTTCATTGCATGTGTGTTTTGTTCCTAAACCACATATGGATCAACAACAAGAGTCATTGGACGCGTGTTCTTTTCATAAACCACAACTAGAGTCATTGCATGTGTGTTCTTTTCACAAACCACATATGGATCAACCAGAGTCATTGCATGTGTGTTCTTTTGATAAACCACATCTAGAGTCATTGGATGTTTGTTATTGTCATAAACCACATGGATCCACTAGAATTCATTGCATGTATGTTATTCTCATAAACCACATATGGATCCACCAGAGTCATTGCATGTGTGTTCTTTTCATATACCACATATGGACACACCAGTGGCATTGCATGTGTGTTCTTTTCACAAACCATATATGGATCCACCAGTGTCATTGCATGTGTGTTCTTTTCATAAACCACATGGATCCGCTAGTGTCATTGCATGTGTGTTCTTTTAATAAACCACAACTAGGTTGATTGGATGTGTGTTATTGTAATAAACCACATGGATCCACTAGAGTTCATTGCATGTGTGTTCTTCTCATAAACCACATATGGATCCACCAGAGTCATTGCATGTGTGTTCTTTTCATAAACAACATATGAATCCACAAGAGTTCATTGCATGTGTGTTTTGTTCCTAAACCACATATGGATCAACAACAAGAGTCATTGGACGCGTGTTCTTTTCATAAACCACAACTAGAGTCATTGCATGTGTGTTCTTTTCACAAACCACATATGGATCCACCAGAGTCATTGCGTGTGTGTTCTTTTCATTAACCATAGATAGAGTCATTGCATGTCTGTTCTTTTCACAAACCACATATGGATCCACCAAAGTCATTTCATGTGTGTTCTTTTCACAAACCACATATGGATCCACCATTGTCATTGAATGTGTGTTCTTTTTTCCTAAAACACATATGGATCCACCAGTGTCATTGCATGTGTGTTCTTTTCATGAACCACAACTAGAGTCATTGAATGTGTGTTCTTTTCACAAGACACAAATGGATCCACTAGAGTCATTTCATGTGTGTTCTGTCCACAAATCACATATGGATCCACCAGAGTCATTGCATGTCTGTTATTTTAATAAACCACATGGATCCACTAGCGTCATTGCATGTGTGTTCTTTTATAAACAACATGGATCCACCAGTGTCATTGCATGTGTTTTCTTTTCATAAACCACAACTAGAGTCATTGGATGTTTGTTATTGTCATAAACCACATGGACCCACTAGAGTTCATTGCATGTATGTTATTCTCATAAACCACATATGGATCCACCAGAGTCATTGCATGTGTGTTCTTTTCATATACCACATATGGACACACCAGTGGCATTGTATGTGTGTTCTTTTCACAAACCATATATGGATCCACCGGTGTCATTGCATGTGTGTTCGTTTAATGAACCACAACTAGAGTGATTAGATGTGTGTTATTGTCATAAACCACATGGATCCACTAGAGTTCATTGCATGTGTGTTCTTCTCATAAACCACATATGGATCCACCAGAGTCTTTGCATGTGTGTTCTTTTCATAAACTACATATGGATCCACTAGACTTCATTGCATGTGTGTTCTTTTCCTAAATCACATATGGATCCACAACAAGAGTCATTGGATGCATGTTCTTTTCATAAACCACAACTAGAGTAAGTGCATATGCGTTCTTGTCACAAACCACTTATGGATCCACCAGAGTCATTGCATGTCTATTCTTTTCACAAACCACATATGGATCCACCAGAGTCATTTAATGTGTTTTCTTTTCACAAACCACATATGGATCCACTAGAGTCTTTGCATGTGTGTTCTTTTCATAAACCACATATGGATCCACTAGAGTTCATTGCATGTGTGTTCTTGTCCTAAACCACATATGGATCCACAACAAGAGTCATTGGATGCATGTTCTTTTCATAAACCACAACTAGAGTAAGTGCATATGCGTTCTTTTCACAAACCACTTATGGATCCACTAGAGTCATTGCATGTCTATTCTTTTCACAAACCACATATGGATCCACCAGAGTCATTTCATGTGTTTTCTTTTCACAAACCACATATGGATCCACCAGAGTCATTGCATATCTATTCTTTTCATAAACCACATGAGCATGTGTGTTCTTTGCACAAACCACATATGTATCTAGCATTGTCATTGAACGTGTGTTCTTTTCCTAAAACACACATATGGATCCACCAGTGTCATTGCATGTTTGTTCTTTTCATAAACCACAACTAGGGTCATTGGATGTGTGTTATTATCATAAACCACATTAATCCACTAGAATTCATTGCATGTGTGTTCTTCTCATAAACCACATGGATCAACTAGAGTCATTTCATGTGTGTTCTTTTCACAAACCACATATGGATCCACCAGTGTCATTCCATGTGTGCTCTTTTTATTAAGCACATATGGATCCCCTAGTGACATTGCATGTGTGTTCTTTTCATAAACCACATATGGATCCACCAGAGTCATTGCATGTCTGTTCTTTTCATAAACCACATATGGATCCACCAGTGTCATTGCATGTCTGTTTTTTTGTCATAAACCACATGGATCCACCAGAGTCATTGCATGTGTGTTCTTTTCATAAACCACATGGATCCACTAGTGTCATTGCATGTGTGTTCTTTTCATGAACCACAACTAGAGTCATTGGATATGTGTTATTGTCATAAACCACATGGATCCACTAGAGTTTATTGCATGTGTGTTCTTCTCATAAACCACATATGGATCCACCAGAGTCTTTGCATGTGTGTTCTTTTCATAAACCACATATGGATCCACTAGAGTTCATTGCATGTGTGTTCTTTTCCTAAACCACATATGGATCCACAACAAGAGTCATTGGATGCATGTTCTTTTCATAAACCACAACTAGAGTAAGTGCATATGCGTTCTTTTCACAAACCACTTATGGATCCACCAGAGTCATTGCATGTCTATTCTTTTCACAAACCACATATGGATCCACCAGAGTCATTTCATGTGTTTTCTTTTCACAAACCACATATGGATCCACCAGAGTCATTGCATATCTGTTCTTTTCATAAACCACATGAGCATGTGTGTTCTTTGCACAAACCACATATGTATCCAGCATTGTCATTGAACGTGTGTTCTTTTCCTAAAACACACATATGGATCCACCAGTGTCATTGGATGTGTGTTCTTTTCATGAACCACAACTAGAGTCATTCAATGTGTGTTCTTTTCACAAACCACAAATGGATCCACTAGAGTCATTTCATGTGTGTTCTTTTCACAAACCACATATGGATCCACCAGACTCATTGCATGTCTGTTCTTTTCAGAAACCACATGGATCCACTAGATTCATTGCATGCGTGTTCTTTTTATAAACAACATGGATCCAACAGTGTCATTGCATGTGTGTTCTTTTCATAAACCACAACTAGAGTCATTGGATGTGTGTTATTCTCATAAACCACATGGATCCACGAGAGTCATTGCATGTGTGTTCTTCTCATAATACACATATGGATCCACCAGAGCATTGCATGTTTGTTCTTTTCATAAACCACATGGATCCCCGAGAGTTACTGCATGTGTGTTCTTTTCATAGCCCACATATGGATCTAGCAGTGGCATTGCATGTGTGTTCTTTTCACAAAACAAATATGGATCCACCAGTGTCATTGCATGTGTGTTCTTTTCATAAACCACATGGATCCACCAGTGTCATTGCATGTTTGTTCTTTTCATAAACCACAACTAGGGTCATTGGATGTGTGTTATTATCATAAACCACATTAATCCACTAGAATTCATTGCATGTGTGTTCTTCTCATAAACCACATGGATCAACTAGAGTCATTTCATGTGTGTTCTTTTCACAAAGCACATATGGATCCACCAGTGTCATTCCATGTGTGTTCTTTTTATTAAGCACATATGGATCCCCTAGTGACATTGCATGTGTGTTCTTTTCATAAACCACATATGGATCCACCAGAGTCATTGCATGTCTGTTCTTTTCATAAACCACATATGGATCCACCGGTGTCATTGCATGTCTGTTTTTTTGTCATAAACCACGTGGATCCACCAGAGTCATTGCATGTGTGTTCTTTTCATAAACCACATGGATCAACTAGTGTCATTGCATGTGTGTTCTTTTAATAAACCACAAGTAGAGTCATTAGATGTGTGTTATTCTCATAAACCACATGGATCCACTAGAGATCATTGCAAGTGTGTTCTTCTCATAAACCACATATGGATCCACCAGAGTCATTTCATGTGTGTTCTTTTCATAAACAACCTATGGATCCACTAGAGTTCATTGCATGCGTGTTCTTTTCCTAAACCACATATGGATCAACAACAAGAGTCATTGGATGCGTGTTATTTTCATAAACCACAACTAGATTCATTGCGTGTGTGTTCTTTTCACAAACCACATATGGATCCACCAGGGTCATTGGATGTGTGTTCTTTTCATAAACAACATATGAATCCACTAGAGTTCATTGCATGTGTGTTTTGTTCCTAAACCACATATGGATCCACAACAAGTCATTGGATGCGTGTTCTTTTCATAAACCACAACTAGAGTCATTGCATGTGTGTTCTTTTCACAAACCACATATGGATCCACCAGTGTCATTGCATGTGTGTTCTTTTGATAAACCACAACTAGAGTCATTGGATGTTTGTTATTGTCATAAACCACATGGATCCACTAGAGTTCATTGCATGTATGTTATTCTCATAAACCACATATGGATCCACCAGAGTCATTGCATGTGTGTTCTTTTCATATACCACATATGGACACACCAGTGGCATTGCATGTGTGTTCTTTTCACAAACCATATATGGATCCACCAGTGTCATTGCATGTGTGTTCTTTTCATAAACCACATGGATCCGCTAGTGTCATTGCATGTGTGTTCTTTTAATAAACCACAACTAGATTGATTGGATGTGTGTTATTGTAATAAACCACATGGATCCACTAGAGTTCATTGCATGTGTGTTCTTCTCATAAACCACATATGGATCCACCAGAGTCTTTGCATGTGTGTTCTTTTCATAAACCACATATGGATCCACTAGAGTTCATTGCATGTGTGTTTTGTTCCTAAACCACATATGGATCAACAACAAGAGTCATTGGACGCGTGTTCTTTTCATAAACCACAACTAGAGTCATTGCATGTGTGTTCTTTTCACAAACCACATATGGATCAACCAGAGTCATTGCATGTGTGTTCTTTTGATAAACCACATCTAGAGTCATTGGATGTTTGTTATTGTCATAAACCACATGGATCCACTAGAATTCATTGCATGTATGTTATTCTCATAAACCACATATGGATCCACCAGAGTCATTGCATGTGTGTTCTTTTCATATACCACATATGGACACACCAGTGGCATTGCATGTGTGTTCTTTTCACAAACCATATATGGATCCACCAGTGTCATTGCATGTGTGTTCTTTTCATAAACCACATGGATCCGCTAGTGTCATTGCATGTGTGTTCTTTTAATAAACCACAACTAGGTTGATTGGATGTGTGTTATTGTAATAAACCACATGGATCCACTAGAGTTCATTGCATGTGTGTTCTTCTCATAAACCACATATGGATCCACCAGAGTCATTGCATGTGTGTTCTTTTCATAAACAACATATGAATCCACAAGAGTTCATTGCATGTGTGTTTTGTTCCTAAACCACATATGGATCAACAACAAGAGTCATTGGACGCGTGTTCTTTTCATAAACCACAACTAGAGTCATTGCATGTGTGTTCTTTTCACAAACCACATATGGATCCACCAGAGTCATTGCGTGTGTGTTCTTTTCATTAACCATAGATAGAGTCATTGCATGTCTGTTCTTTTCACAAACCACATATGGATCCACCAAAGTCATTTCATGTGTGTTCTTTTCACAAACCACATATGGATCCACCATTGTCATTGAATGTGTGTTCTTTTTTCCTAAAACACATATGGATCCACCAGTGTCATTGCATGTGTGTTCTTTTCATGAACCACAACTAGAGTCATTGAATGTGTGTTCTTTTCACAAGACACAAATGGATCCACTAGAGTCATTTCATGTGTGTTCTGTCCACAAATCACATATGGATCCACCAGAGTCATTGCATGTCTGTTATTTTAATAAACCACATGGATCCACTAGCGTCATTGCATGTGTGTTCTTTTATAAACAACATGGATCCACCAGTGTCATTGCATGTGTTTTCTTTTCATAAACCACAACTAGAGTCATTGGATGTTTGTTATTGTCATAAACCACATGGACCCACTAGAGTTCATTGCATGTATGTTATTCTCATAAACCACATATGGATCCACCAGAGTCATTGCATGTGTGTTCTTTTCATATACCACATATGGACACACCAGTGGCATTGTATGTGTGTTCTTTTCACAAACCATATATGGATCCACCGGTGTCATTGCATGTGTGTTCGTTTAATGAACCACAACTAGAGTGATTAGATGTGTGTTATTGTCATAAACCACATGGATCCACTAGAGTTCATTGCATGTGTGTTCTTCTCATAAACCACATATGGATCCACCAGAGTCTTTGCATGTGTGTTCTTTTCATAAACTACATATGGATCCACTAGACTTCATTGCATGTGTGTTCTTTTCCTAAACCACATATGGATCCACAACAAGAGTCATTGGATGCATGTTCTTTTCATAAACCACAACTAGAGTAAGTGCATATGCGTTCTTGTCACAAACCACTTATGGATCCACCAGAGTCATTGCATGTCTATTATTTTCACAAACCACATATGGATCCACCAGAGTCATTTAATGTGTTTTCTTTTCACAAACCACATATGGATCCACTAGAGTCTTTGCATGTGTGTTCTTTTCATAAACCACATATGGATCCACTAGAGTTCATTGCATGTGTGTTCTTGTCCTAAACCACATATGGATCCACAACAAGAGTCATTGGATGCATGTTCTTTTCATAAACCACAACTAGAGTAAGTGCATATGCGTTCTTTTCACAAACCACTTATGGATCCACTAGAGTCATTGCATGTCTATTCTTTTCACAAACCACATATGGATCCACCAGAGTCATTTCATGTGTTTTCTTTTCACAAACCACATATGGATCCACCAGAGTCATTGCATATCTATTCTTTTCATAAACCACATGAGCATGTGTGTTCTTTGCACAAACCACATATGTATCTAGCATTGTCATTGAACGTGTGTTCTTTTCCTAAAACACACATATGGATCCACCAGTGTCATTGCATGTTTGTTCTTTTCATAAACCACAACTAGGGTCATTGGATGTGTGTTATTATCATAAACCACATTAATCCACTAGAATTCATTGCATGTGTGTTCTTGTCATAAACCACATGGATCAACTAGAGTCATTTCATGTGTGTTCTTTTCACAAACCACATATGGATCCACCAGTGTCATTCCATGTGTGCTCTTTTTATTAAGCACATATGGATCCCCTAGTGACATTGCATGTGTGTTCTTTTCATAAACCACATATGGATCCACCAGAGTCATTGCATGTCTGTTCTTTTCATAAACCACATATGGATCCACCAGTGTCATTGCATGTCTGTTTTTTTGTCATAAACCACATGGATCCACCAGAGTCATTGCATGTGTGTTCTTTTCATAAACCACATGGATCCACTAGTGTCATTGCATGTGTGTTCTTTTCATGAACCACAACTAGAGTCATTGGATATGTGTTATTGTCATAAACCACATGGATCCACTAGAGTTTATTGCATGTGTGTTCTTCTCATAAACCACATATGGATCCACCAGAGTCTTTGCATGTGTGTTCTTTTCATAAACCACATATGGATCCACTAGAGTTCATTGCATGTGTGTTCTTTTCCTAAACCACATATGGATCCACAACAAGAGTCATTGGATGCATGTTCTTTTCATAAACCACAACTAGAGTAAGTGCATACGCGTTCTTTTCACAAACCACTTATGGATCCACCAGAGTCATTGCATGTCTATTCTTTTCACAAACCACATATGGATCCACCAGAGTCATTTCATGTGTTTTCTTTTCACAAACCACATATGGATCCACCAGAGTCATTGCATATCTGTTCTTTTCATAAACCACATGAGCATGTGTGTTCTTTGCACAAACCACATATGTATCCAGCATTGTCATTGAACGTGTGTTCTTTTCCTAAAACACACATATGGATCCACCAGTGTCATTGGATGTGTGTTCTTTTCATGAACCACAACTAGAGTCATTCAATGTGTGTTCTTTTCACAAACCACAAATGGATCCACTAGAGTCATTTCATGTGTGTTCTTTTCACAAACCACATATGGATCCACCAGACTCATTGCATGTCTGTTCTTTTCAGAAACCACATGGATCCACTAGATTCATTGCATGCGTGTTCTTTTTATAAACAACATGGATCCAACAGTGTCATTGCATGTGTGTTCTTTTCATAAACCACAACTAGAGTCATTGGATGTGTGTTATTCTCATAAACCACATGGATCCAGGAGAGTCATTGCATGTGTGTTCTTCTCATAATACACATATGGATCCACCAGAGCATTGCATGTTTGTTCTTTTCATAAACCACATGGATCCCCGAGAGTTACTGCATGTGTGTTCTTTTCATAGCCCACATATGGATCTAGCAGTGGCATTGCATGTGTGTTCTTTTCACAAAACAAATATGGATCTACCAGTGTCATTGCATGTGTGTTCTTTTCATAAACCACATGGATCCACCAGTGTCATTGCATGTTTGTTCTTTTCATAAACCACAACTAGGGTCATTGGATGTGTGTTATTATCATAAACCACATTAATCCACTAGAATTCATTGCATGTGTGTTCTTCTCATAAACCACATGGATCAACTAGAGTCATTTCATGTGTGTTCTTTTCACAAAGCACATATGGATCCACCAGTGTCATTCCATGTGTGTTCTTTTTATTAAGCACATATGGATCCCCTAGTGACATTGCATGTGTGTTCTTTTCATAAACCACATATGGATCCACCAGAGTCATTGCATGTCTGTTCTTTTCATAAACCACATATGGATCCACCGGTGTCATTGCATGTCTGTTTTTTTGTCATAAACCACGTGGATCCACCAGAATCATTGCATGTGTGTTCTTTTCATAAACCACATGGATCAACTAGTGTCATTGCATGTGTGTTCTTTTAATAAACCACAAGTAGAGTCATTAGATGTGTGTTATTCTCATAAACCACATGGATCCACTAGAGATCATTGCAAGTGTGTTCTTCTCATAAACCACATATGGATCCACCAGAGTCATTTCATGTGTGTTCTTTTCATAAACAACCTATGGATCCACTAGAGTTCATTGCATGTGTGTTCTTTTCCTAAACCACATATGGATCAACAACAAGAGTCATTGGATGCGTGTTCTTTTCATAAACCACAACTAGATTCATTGCGTGTGTGTTCTTTTCACAAACCACATATGGATTCACCAGGGTCATTGGATGTGTGTTCTTTTCATAAACAACATATGAATCCACTAGAGTTCATTGCATGTGTGTTTTGTTCCTAAACCACATATGGATCCACAACAAGTCATTGGATGCGTGTTCTTTTCATAAACCACAACTAGAGTCATTGCATGTGTGTTCTTTTCACAAACCACATATGGATCCACCAGTGTCATTGCATGTGTGTTCTTTTGATAAACCACAACTAGAGTCATTGGATGTTTGTTATTGTCATAAACCACATGGATCCACTAGATTTCATTGCATGTATGTTATTCTCATAAACCACATATGGATCCACCAGAGTCATTGCATGTGTGTTCTTTTCATATACCACATATGGACACACCAGTGGCATTGCATGTGTGTTCTTTTCACAAACCATATATGGATCCACCAGTGTCATTGCATGTGTGTTCTTTTCATAAACCACATGGATCCGCTAGTGTCATTGCATGTGTGTTCTTTTAATAAACCACAACTAGATTGATTGGATGTGTGTTATTGTAATAAACCACATGGATCCACTAGAGTTCATTGCATGTGTGTTCTTCTCATAAACCACATATGGATCCACCAGAGTCATTGCATGTGTGTTCTTTTCATAAACAACATATGAATCCACAAGAGTTCATTGCATGTGTGTTTTGTTCCTAAACCACATATGGATCAACAACAAGAGTCATTGGACGCGTGTTCTTTTCATAAACCACAACTAGAGTCATTGCATGTGTGTTCTTTTCACAAACCACATATGGATCCACCAGAGTCATTGCATGTGTGTTCTTTTCATTAACCATAGATAGAGTCATTGCATGTCTGTTCTTTTCACAAACCACATATGGATCCACCAGAGTCATTTCATGTGTGTTCTTTTCACAAACCACATATGGATCCACCATTGTCATTAAATGTGTGTTCTTTTTTCCTAAAACACATATGGATCCACCAGTGTCATTGCATGTGTGTTCTTTTCATGAACCACAACTAGAGTCATTGAATGTGTGTTCTTTTCACAAGACACAAATGGATCCACTAGAGTCATTTCATGTGTGTTCTGTCCACAAATCACATATGGATCCACCAGAGTCATTGCATGTCTGTTATTTTAATAAACCACATGGATCCACTAGCGTCATTGCATGTGTGTTCTTTTATAAACAACATGGATCCACCAGTGTCATTGCATGTGTGTTCTTTTCATAAACCACAACTAGAGTCATTGGATGTTTGTTATTGTCATAAACCACATGGACCCACTAGAGTTCATTGCATGTATGTTATTCTCATAAACCACATATGGATCCACCAGAGTCATTGCACGTGTGTTCTTTTCATATACCACATATGGACACACCAGTGGCATTGCATGTGTGTTCTTTTCACAAACCATATATGGATCCACCGGTGTCATTGCATGTGTGTTCTGTTAATGAACCACAACTAGAGTGATTAGATGTGTGTTATTGTCATAAACCACATGGATCCACTAGAGTTCATTGCATGTGTGTTCTTCTCATAAACCACATATGGATCCACCAGAGTCTTTGCATGTGTGTTCTTTTCATAAACCACATATGGATCCACTAGAGTTCATTGCATGTGTGTTCTTTTCCTAAACCACATATGGATCCACAACAAGAGTCATTGGATGCATGTTCTTTTCATAAACCACAACTAGAGTAAGTGCATATGCGTTCTTTTTACAAACCACTTATGGGTCCACCAGAGTCATTGCATGTCTATTCTTTTCACAAACCACATATGGATCCACCAGAGTCATTTCATGTGTTTTCTTTTCACAAACCACATATGGATCCACCAGAGTCTTTGCATGTGTGTTCTTTTCATAAACCACATATGGATCCACTAGAGTTCATTGCATGTGTTTTCTTGTCCTAAACCACATATGGATCCACAACAAGAGTCATTGGATGCATGTTCTTTTCATAAACCACAACTAGAGTAAGTGCATATGCGTTCTTTTCACAAACCACTTATGGATCCACCAGAGTCATTGCATGTCTATTCTTTTCACAAACCACATATGGATCCACCAGAGTCATTTCATGTGTTTTCTTTTCACAAACCACATATGGATCCACCCGAGTCATTGTATATCTGTTCTTTTCATAAACCACATGAGCATGTGTGTTCTTTGCACAAACCACATATGTATCCAGCATTGTCATTGAACGTGTGTTCTTTTCCTAAAACACACATATGGATCCACCAGTGTCATTGCATGTTTGTTCTTTTCATAAACCACAACTAGGGTCATTGGATGTGTGTTATTATCATAAACCACATTAATCCACTAGAATTCATTGCATGTGTGTTCTTCTCATAAACCACATGGATCAACTAGAGTCATTTCATGTGTGTTCTTTTCACAAACCACATATGGATCCACCAGTGTCATTCCATGTGTGTTCTTTTTATTAAGCACATATGGATCCCCTAGTGACATTGCATGTGTGTTCTTTTCATATACCACATATGGATCCACCAGAGTCATTGCATGTTTGTTCTTTTCATAAACCACATATGGATCCACCAGTGTCATTGCATGAATGTTTTTTTGTCATAAACCACATGGATCCACCAGAGTCATTGCATGTGTGTTCTTTTCATAAACCACATGGATCCACTAGTGTCATTGCATGTGTGTTCTTTTCATGAACCACAACTAGAGTCATTGGATATGTGTTATTGTCATAAACCACATGGATCCACTAGAGTTTATTGCATGTGTGTTCTTCTCATAAACCACATATGGATCCACCAGAGTCTTTGCATGTGTGTTCTTTTCATAAACCACATATGGATCCACTAGAGTTCATTGCATGTGTGTTTTGTTCCTAAACCACATATGGATCCACAACAAGAGTCATTGGATGCATGTTCTTTTCATAAACCACAACTAGAGTAAGTGCATATGCGTTCTTTTCACAAACTACTTATGGATCCACCAGAGTCATTGCATGTCTATTCTTTTCACAAACCACATATGGATCCACCAGAGTCATTTCATGTGTTTTCTTTTCACAAACCACATATGGATCCACCAGAGTCATTGCATATCTGTTCTTTTCATAAACCACATGAGCATGTGTGTTCTTTGCACAAACCACATATGTATCCAGCATTGTCATTGAACGTGTGTTCTTTTCCTAAAACACACATATGGATCCACTAGTGTCATTGGATGTGTGTTCTTTTCATGAACCACAACTAGAGTCATTCAATGTGTGTTCTTTTCACAAACCACAAATGGATCCACTAGAGTCATTTCATGTGTGTTCTTTTCACAAACCACATATGGATCCACCAGACTCATTGCATGTCTGTTCTTTTCAGAAACCACATGGATCCACTAGATTCATTGCATGCGTGTTCTTTTTATAAACAACATGGATCCAATAGTGTCATTGCATGTGTGTTCTTTTTATAAACCACAACTAGAGTCATTGGATGTGTGTTATTCTCATAAACCACATGGATCCACGAGAGTCATTACATGTGTGTTCTTCTCATAATACACATATGGATCCACCAGAGCATTGCATGTTTGTTCTTTTCATAAACCACATGGATCCCCGAGAGTTACTGCATGTGTGTTCTTTTCATAAACCACATATGGATCTAGCAGTGGCATTGCATGTGTGTTCTTTTCACAAAACAAATATGGATCCACCAGTGTCATTGCATGTGTGTTCTTTTCATAAACCACATGGATCCACCAGTGTCATTGCATGTTTGTTCTTTTCATAAACCACAACTAGGGTCATTGGATGTGTGTTATTATCATAAACCACATTAATCCACTAGAATTCATTGCATGTGTGTTCTTCTCATAAACCACATGGATCAACTAGAGTCATTTCATGTGTGTTCTTTCCACAAACCACATATGGATCCACCAGTGTCATTCCATGTGTGTTCTTTTTATTAAGCACATATGGATCCCCTAGTGACATTGCATGTGTGTTCTTTTCATAAACCACATATGGATCCACCAGAGTCATTGCATGTCTGTTCTTTTCAGAAACCACATATGGATCCACCAGTGTCATTGCATGTCTGTTTTTTTGTCACAAACCACATGGATCCACCAGAGTCATTGCATGTGTGTTCTTTTCATAAACCACATATATCCACTAGTGTCATTGCATGTGTGTTCTTTTAATAAACCACAAGTAGAGTCATTGGATGCGTGTTATTCTCATAAACCACATGGATCCACTAGAGATCATTGCAAGTGTGTTCTTCTCATAAACCACATATGGATCCACCAGAGTCATTGCATGTGTGTTCTTTTCATAAACAACCTATGGATCCACTAGAGTTCATTGCATGTGTGTTCTTTTCCTAAACCACATATGGATCAACAACAAGACTCGTTGGATGCGTGTTATTTTCATAAACCACAACTAGATTCATTGCATGTGTGTTCTTTTCACAAACGACATATGGATCCACCAGGGTCATTGGATGTGTGTTCTTTTCATAAACAACATATGAATCCACTAGAGTTCATTGCATGTGTGTTTTGTTCCTAAACCACATATGGATCCACAACAAGTCATTGGATGCGTGTTCTTTTCATAAACCACAACTAGAGTCATTGCATGTGTGTTCTTTTCACAAACCACATATGGATCCACCAGTGTCATTGCATGTGTGTTCTTTTCATAAACCACAACTAGAGTCACTGGATGTTTGTTATTGTCATAAACCACATGGATCCACTAGAGTTCATTGCATGTATGTTATTCTCATAAACCACATATGGATCCACCAGAGTCATTGCATGTGTGTTCTTTTCATATACCACATATGGACACACCAGTGGCTTTGCATGTGTGTTCTTTTCACAAACCATATATGGATCCACCAGTGTCATTGCATGTGTGTTCTTTTCATAAACCACATGGATCCGCTAGTGTCATTGCATGTGTGTTCTTTTAATAAACCACAACTAGATTGATTGGATGTGTGTTATTGTAATAAACCACATGGATCCACTAGAGTTCATTGCATGTGTGTTCTTCTCATAAACCACATATGAATCCACCAGAGTCATTGCATGTGTGTTCTTTTCATAAACAACATATGAATCCACAAGAGTTCATTGCATGTATGTTTTGTTCCTAAACCACATATGGATCCACAACAAGAGTCATTGGACGCGTGTTCTTTCCATAAACCACAACTAGAGTCATTGCATGTGTGTTCTTTTCACAAACCACATATGGATCCACCAGAGTCATTGCATGTGTGTTCTTTTCATTAACCATAGATAGAGTCATTGCATGTCTGTTCTTTTCACAAACCACATATGGATCCACCAGAGTCATTTCATGTGTGTTCTTTTCACAAACCACATATGGATCCACCATTGTCATTGAATGTGTGTTCTTTTTTCCTAAAACACATATGGATCCACCAGTGTCATTGCATGTGTGTTCTTTTCATGAACCACAACTAGAGTCATTGAATGTGTGTTATTTTCACAAGACACAAATGGATCCACTAGAGTCATTTCATGTGTGTTCTGTCCACAAATCACATATGGATCCACTAGAGTCATTGCATGTCTGTTATTTTATTAAACCACATGGATCCACTAGCGTCATTGCATGTGTGTTCTTTTATAAACAACATGGATCCACCAGTGTCATTCCATGTGTGTTCTTTTCATAAACCACAACTAGAGTCATTGGATGTTTGTTATTGTCATAAACCACATGGATCCACTAGAGTTCATTGCATCTATGTTATTCTCATAAACCACATATGGATCCACCAGAGTCATTGCATGTGTGTTCTTTTCATATACCACATATGGACACACCAGTGGCATTGCATGTGTGTTCTTTTCACAAACCATATATGGATCCACCGGTGTCATTGCATGTGTGTTCTTTTCATAAACCACATGGATCCGCCAGTGTCATTGCATGTGTGTTCTTTTAATAAACCATAACTAGAGTGATTGGATGTGTGTTATTGTAATAAACCACATGGATCCACTAGAGTTCATTGCATGTGTGTTCTTCTCATAAACCACATATGGATCCACCAGAGTCATTGCATGTGTGTTCCTTTCATAAACAACATATGAATACACTAGAGTTCATTGCATGTGTGTTTTGTTCCTAAACCACATATGGATCCACAACAAGAGTCATTGGATGCATGTTCTTTTCATAAACCACAACTAGAGTAAGTGCATATGCGTTATTTTCACAAACCACTTATGGATCCACCAGAGTCATTGCATGTCTATTCTTTTCACAAACCACATATGGATCCACCAGAGTCATTTCATGTATTTTCTTTTCACAAACCACATATGGATCCACCAGAGTCATTGCATATCTGTTCTTTTCATAAACCACATGAGCATGTGTGTTCTTTGCACAAACCACATATGTATCCAACATTGTCTTTGAACGTGTGTTCTTTTCCTAAAACACACATATGGATCCACCAGTGTCATTGGATGTGTGTTCTTTTCATGAACCACAACTAGAGTCATTCAATGTGTGTTCTTTTCACAAACCACAAATGGATCCACTAGAGTCATTCATGTGTGTTCTTTTCACAAACCACATTTGGATCCACCAGACTCATTGCATGTCTGTTCTTTTCAGAAACCACATGGATCCACTAGATTCATTGCATGCGTGTTCTTTTTATAAACAAAATGGATCCAACAGTGTCATTGCATGTGTGTTCTTTTCATAAACCACAACTAGATTCATTGGATGTGTGTTATTCTCATAAACCACATGGATCCACGAGAGTCATTGCATGTGTGTTCTTCTCATAATACACATTTGGATCCACCAGAGCATTGCATGTTTGTTCTTTTCATAAACCACATGGATCCCGGAGAGTTACTGCATGTGTGTTCTTTTCATAGCCCACATATGGATCTAGCAGTGGCATTGCATGTGTGTTCTTTTCACAAATCAAATATGGATCCACCAGTGTCATTGCATGTGTGTTCTTTTCATAAACCACATGGATCCACCAGTGTCATTGCATGTTTGTTCTTTTCATAAACCACAACTAGGGTCATTGGATGTGTGTTATTATCATAAACCACATTAATCCACTAGAATTCATTGCATGTGTGTTCTTCTCATAAACCACTTGGATCAACTAGAGTCATTTCATGTGTGTTCTTTTCACAAACCACATATGGATCCACCAGTGTCATTCCATGTGTGTTCTTTTTATTAAGCACATATGGATCCCCTAATGACATTGCATGTGTGTTCTTTTCATAAACCACATATGGATCCACCAGAGTCATTGCATGTCTGTTCTTTTCATAAACCACATATGGATCCACCAGTGTCATTGCATGTCTGTTTTTTTTTCATAAACCACATGGATCCACTAGTGTCATTGCATGTGTGTTCTTTTAATAAACCACAAGTAGAGTCACTGGATGTGTGTTATTCTCATAAACCACATGGATCCACTAGAGATCATTGCAAGTGTGTTCTTCTCATAAACCACATATGGATCCACCAGAGTCATTGCATGTGTGTTCTTTTCATAAACAACCTATGGATCCACTAGAGTTCATTGCATGTGTGTTCTTTTCCTAAACCACATATGGATCAACAACAAGAGTCATTGGATGCGTGTTATTTTCATAAACCACAACTAGATTCATTGCATGTGTGTTCTTTTCACAAACCACATATGGATCCACCAGGGTCATTGCATGTCTGTTCTTTTCATTAACCATAGCTAGAGTCATTTCATGTCTGTTCTATTCACAAACCACATAAGGATCCACCAGAGTCATTTCATGTGGGTTCTTTTCACAAACTATATATGGATCCACCATTTTCATTGAATGTGTGTTCTTTCTTCCTAAAACATAGATGGATCCACCAGTGTCATTGCATGTGTGTTCTTTTCATGATCCACTAGAGTCATTTCATGTGTGTTCTTTTCACAAACCACATATGGATCCACCAGAGTCATTGCATGTCTATTCTTTTCATAAACCACATGGATCCACTGGAGTCATTACATGTGTGTTCTTTTTATAAACAACATGGATCCACCAGTGTCATTGCATGTGTGTTCTTCTCATAAACCACATATGGATCCACCAGAGTCATTGCGTGTTTGTTCTTTTCATAGACCACATGGGTCCCTGAGAGTTACTGCATGTGTGTTCTTTTCATAAGCCAGATATGGATCCAGCAGTGGCATTTCATGTGTGTTCTTTTCGCAAACCAAATATGGATCGACCGGTGTCATTGCATGTGTGTTCTTTTCATAAACCACATCGATCCACCAGTGTCATTGCATGTTTGTTCTTTTCATAAACCACAACTAGGGTCATTGGATGTGTGTTATTGTCATAAACCACATGAATCCACTAGAGTTCATTGCATGTGTGTTCTTCTCATAAACCACATGGATCAACTAGAGTTATTTCATGTGTGTTCTTTTCACAAACCACATATGGATCCACCAGTGTCATTGCATGTGTGTTCTTTTTATTAAGCACATATGGATCCCCTAGTGTAATTGCATGTGTGTTCTTGTCATAAACCACATATGGATCCACTAGTGTCATTGCATGTCTCTTTTTGTCATAAACCACATGCATCCACCAGAGTCATTGCATGTGTGTTCTTTTCATAAACCACATGGATCCACTAGTGTCATTGCATGTGTGTTCTTTTCATGAACCACAACTAGAGTCATTGGATGTGTGTTATTGTCATAAACCACATGTATCCACTAGAGTTTCTTGCATATGTGTTCTTCTCATAAACCACATATGGATCCACCAGAGTCATTGCATGTGTGTTCTTTTCATAAACAACATATGGATCCACCAGAGTCATTGCATGTATGTTCTTTTCATAAATCACATATGGATCCACTAGTGTCATTGCATGTCTGTTTTTGTCATAAGCCACATATGGATCCACCAGAGTCATTGCATGTGTGATCTTTTCATAAACAACATATGGATCCACCAGAGTCATTGCATGTCTGTTCTTTTCATAAACCACATATGGATCCACTAGTGTCATTGCATGTGTGTTCTTTTCATAAACCACATGGATCCACCAGAGTTCATTGCATGTGTGTTCTTTTCATGAACCACAACTAGAGTCATTGGATATGTGTTATTGTCATAAACCACATGGATCCACTAGAGTTTATTGCATGTGTGTTCTTCTCCTAAACCACATATGGATCCACCAGAGTCTTTGCATGTGTGTTCTTTTCATAAACCACATATGCATCCACTAGAGTTCATTGCATGTGTGTTCTTTTCCTAAACCACATATGGATCCACAACAAGAGTCATTGGATGCGTGTTCTTTTCATAAATCACAACTTGAGTCATTGCATGTGTGTTCTTTTCATAAACCACATATGGATCCACCGGAGTTATTGCATGTGTGTTGTTTTCATTAACCATAGCTAGAGTCATTGCATGTCTGTTCTATTCACAAACCACATATGGATCCACCAGAGTCATTTCGTGTGGGTTCTTTTCACAAACCATATATGGATCCAGCATTGTCATTGAATGTGCGTTCTTTTTTCCTAAAACACAGATGGATCCACCAGTGTCATTGCATGTGTGTTCTTTTCATGATCAACGAGAGTCATTTCATGTGTGTTCTTTTCACAAACCACATATGGATCCACCAGAGTCATTGCATGTCTATTCTTTTCATAAACCACATGGATCCACTAGAGTCATTACATGTGTGTTCTTTTTATAAACAACATGGATCCACCAGTGTCATTGCATGTGTGTTCTTTTCATAAACCACAACTAGAGTCATTGGATGTGTGTTATTACCATAAACCACATGGATCCACTAGAGTTCATTGCATGTGTGTTCTTCTCATAAACCACATATGGATCTACCAGAGTCATTGCGTGTTTGTTCTTTTCATAAACCACATGGGTCCGCGAGAGTTACTGCATGTGTGTTCTTTTCATAAGCCACATATGGATCCAGCAGTGGCATTTCATGTGTGTTCTTTTCACAAACCAAATATGGATCGACCGGTGTCATTGCATGTGTGTTCTTTTCATAAAGCACATGGATCCACCAGTGTCATTGCATGTTTGTTCTTTTCATAAACCACAACTAGGGTCATTGTATGTGTGTTATTGTCATAAACCACATGAATCCACTAGAGTTCATTGCATGTGTGTTCTTATCATAAACCACATGGATCAACTAGAGTTATTTCATGTGTGTTCTTTTCACAAACCACATATGGATCCACCAGTGTCATTGCATGTGTGTTCTTTTATTAAGCACATATGGATCCCCTAGTGTAATTGCATGTGTGTTCTTTTCATAAACCACATATGGATCCCAAGTGTCATTGCATGTGTTTTTTTATAAACCTCATATTGATCCACCAGAGTCATTGCATGTATCTTCTTTTCAAAAACCACATATGGATCCACCAGTGTCATTGCATGTATGTTCTTTTTATAAACCACATGGATCTACCAGAGTCATTGCATGTGTGTTCTTTAATAAACCACATGGATCCACCGGTTTCATTGCATGCGTGTTCTTGTCATAAACACCAACTAGAGTCATTGGATGTGTGTTATTGTCATAAACCACATTGATCCACTAGAGTTCATTGCATGTGTGTTCTTCTCATAAACCACATATCGATCCACCAGAGTCATTGCACGTGTGTTGTTTTCATAAACCCCATATGGATCCACTAGATTTCATTGCATCTGTGTTCTTTTCCTAAACCACATATGGATCCACAACTAGAGTAATTGGATCCACTCAATGACACTGGTGGATCCATATATGTTCTTTTCATAAACCACATGGATCCACCAGAGTCATTGGATGTGTGTTCTTTTCATAAACCACATGGATCCACCAGTGTCATTGCATGTGTGTTCTTTTAATAAACCACAACTAGAGTCATTGGATGTGTGTTCTTTTCATAAACCACAACTAGAGTCATTAAGTGTGTGTTCTTTTCACAAACCACATATGGATCCACCAGGGTCATTAGATGTGTATTGTTTTCATGAACCACAACTAGAGTCATTTCATGTGTGTTCTTTTCACAAACCACATATGGATCTACCAGAGTCATTACATGTTTGTTCTTTTCATAAACCACATGGATCCACCAGTGTCATTGAATGTGTGTTCTTTAAACAAACCACATAAGGATCAACCAGTGTCATTTCTTGTGTGTTCTTTTTATAGACCACATATGTATCCACTAGTGTCATTGCATGTGTGTTCTTTTCCTAAACCACATATGTATCCCCTAGTTTCATTGCATGTGTGTTGTTTTCATTAACCACGGCTAGAGTCATTGCATGTATGTTCTTCTCACAAACCACATGTGGATCCACAAATGTCATTGAATGTGTGTTCTTTTCACAAACCACATATGGATCCACTAGTGTCATTGCATATGTGTTCTTTTCATTAACCACATATGGATACCCTAGTGTTATTGCATGTGTGTTCTTTTCATTAACCCCAACTAGAGTCATTACATGTTTGTTCTTTTCATAAACCACATATGGATCCACCAGAGTCATTGCATGTATGTTCTTTTGATAAACCACACGGATCCACCAGAGTCATTGCATGTCTGTTCTTTTCATAAACCACATATGGACCCACCAGAGTCATAGCATGTGCGTTCTTTTCACAAACCACAACTACAGTCATTGGATGTGTGTTATTGTCATAAACCAAATGGATCCACTAGAGTTCATTGCATGTGTGTTCTTTTCACAAACCACATATGGATCCACCAGTGTCATTGCATGTGTGTTCTTTTCATTAACCAGATATGGATACCCTACTGTTATTGTATGTGTGTTATTTTCATTAACCACATCTAGAGTCATTGCATGTATGTTCTTTTCGCAAACCACATATGGATCTACCAGATTCATTGCATGTCTGTTCTTTTCATAAACCACATATGGATCCACCAGAATCATTGCATGTCTGTTCTTTTCATAAACCACATTTGGATCCACCAGAATCATTGCATGTATGTTCTTTTCATAAACCACATGGATCCACCATTGTCATTGCATGTGTGTTCATTTCATAAACCACAACTAGATCCACCAGTGTCATTGCATGTTTGTTCTTTTCATAAACCACAACTAGGGTCATTGTATGTGTGTTATTGTCATAAACCACATGAATCCACTAGAGTTCATTGCATGTGTGTTCTTATCATAAACCACATGGATCAACTAGAGTTATTTCATGTGTGTTCTTTTCACAAACCACATATGGATCCACCAGTGTCATTGCATGTGTGTTCTTTTATTAAGCACATATGGATCCCCTAGTGTAATTGCATGTGTGTTCTTTTCATAAACCACATATGGATCCCAAGTGTCATTGCATGTGTTTTTTTATAAACCTCATATTGATCCACCAGAGTCATTGCATGTATCTTCTTTTCAAAAACCACATATGGATCCACCAGTGTCATTGCATGTATGTTCTTTTTATAAACCACATGGATCTACCAGAGTCATTGCATGTGTGTTCTTTAATAAACCACATGGATCCACCGGTTTCATTGCATGCGTGTTCTTGTCATAAACACCAACTAGAGTCATTGGATGTGTGTTATTGTCATAAACCACATTGATCCACTAGAGTTCATTGCATGTGTGTTCTTCTCATAAACCACATATCGATCCACCAGAGTCATTGCACGTGTGTTGTTTTCATAAACCCCATATGGATCCACTAGATTTCATTGCATCTGTGTTCTTTTCCTAAACCACATATGGATCCACAACTAGAGTAATTGGATCCACTCAATGACACTGGTGGATCCATATATGTTCTTTTCATAAACCACATGGATCCACCAGAGTCATTGGATGTGTGTTCTTTTCATAAACCACATGGATCCACCAGTGTCATTGCATGTGTGTTCTTTTAATAAACCACAACTAGAGTCATTGGATGTGTGTTCTTTTCATAAACCACAACTAGAGTCATTAAGTGTGTGTTCTTTTCACAAACCACATATGGATCCACCAGTGTCATTAAGTGTGTGTTCTTTTCACAAACCACATATGGATCCACCAGGGTCATTAGATGTGTATTGTTTTCATGAACCACAACTAGAGTCATTTCATGTGTGTTCTTTTCACAAACCACATATGGATCTACCAGAGTCATTACATGTTTGTTCTTTTCATAAACCACATGGATCCACCAGTGTCATTGAATGTGTGTTCTTTAAACAAACCACATAAGGATCAACCAGTGTCATTTCTTGTGTGTTCTTTTTATAGACCACATATGTATCCACTAGTGTCATTGCATGTGTGTTCTTTTCCTAAACCACATATGTATCCCCTAGTGTCATTGCATGTGTGTTGTTTTCATTAACCACGGCTAGAGTCATTGCATGTATGTTCTTCTCACAAACCACATGTGGATCCACAAATGTCATTGAATGTGTGTTCTTTTCACAAACCACATATGGATCCACTAGTGTCATTGCATATGTGTTCTTTTCATTAACCACATATGGATACCCTAGTGTTATTGCATGTGTGTTCTTTTCATTAACCCCAACTAGAGTCATTACATGTTTGTTCTTTTCATAAACCACATATGGATCCACCAGAGTCATTGCATGTATGTTCTTTTGATAAACCACACGGATCCACCAGAGTCATTGCATGTCTGTTCTTTTCATAAACCACATATGGACCCACCAGAGTCATAGCATGTGCGTTCTTTTCACAAACCACAACTACAGTCATTGGATGTGTGTTATTGTCATAAACCAAATGGATCCACTAGAGTTCATTGCATGTGTGTTCTTTTCACAAACCACATATGGATCCACCAGTGTCATTGCATGTGTGTTCTTTTCATTAACCAGATATGGATACCCTACTGTTATTGTATGTGTGTTATTTTCATTAACCACATCTAGAGTCATTGCATGTATGTTCTTTTCGCAAACCACATATGGATCTACCAGATTCATTGCATGTCTGTTCTTTTCATAAACCACATATGGATCCACCAGAATCATTGCATGTCTGTTCTTTTCATAAACCACATTTGGATCCACCAGAATCATTGCATGTATGTTCTTTTCATAAACCACATGGATCCACCATTGTCATTGCATGTGTGTTCATTTCATAAACCACAACTAGATCCACCAGTGTCATTGCATGTGTGTTCTTTTCATAAACCACAACTAGAGTCATTGCATGTGTGTTCTTTTCATAAACAACAACTAGAGTCATTGCATGTGTTCTTTTCATAAACCGCATGGATCCATTAGAGTCATTTGCATGTGTGTTCTTTTCATAAACCAGATGGATCCACCATTGTCATTGAATGTGTGTTATTTCACAAACCACATATGGATCCACTAGTGTCATTGCATGTGTGTTCTTTTCATTAACCACATATGGATCCCCTAGTGTTATTGCATGTGTGTTCCTTTCATTAACCACAACTAGAGTCATTACATGTTTGTTCTTTTCATAAACCACATATGGATCCACCAGAGTCATTGCATGTATGTTCTTTTAATAAACCACATAAGGATCCACCAGTGTCATTTCATGTGTGTTCTTTCCACAAACCACATATGGATCCACCAGTGTCATTCCATGTGTGTTCTTTTTATTAAGCACATTTGGATCCCCTAGTGTCATTGCATGTGTGTTCTTTTCATTAACCGCAGCTAGAGTCATTGCATGTCTGTTCTTCTCACAAACCACACATGGATCCACAAGTGTCATTGAATGTGTGTTATTTTCACAAACCACATATGGATCCACAAGTGTCATTGCATGTGTGTTCTTTTCATGAATCACAAATAGTGTCATTTCATGTGTGTTATTTTCACAAACCACATACGGATCCTCCAGAGTCATTGTATGTATGTTCTTTTCATAAACCCCATATGGATCCACCAGAGTCATTACATGTGTGTTCTTTTCACAATGCACACATGGATCCACCAATGTCATTGAATGTGTGTTCTTTTCACAAACCACATATGGATCCACTAGTGTCATAGCACATGTGTTATTTTCAGAAACTATATATGGATCCACCAGTGTCATTGAATGTGTGTTCTTTCAACAAACAACATATGGATCCACTGGAGTCATTTCATGTGTGTTCTTTTCACAAACCACATATGGATCCACCGGAGTCATTGCATGTCTATTATTTTCCAAAAACCACATGAGCATGTGTGTTCTTTTATCAAACCACATATGGATCCACCAGAGTCATTTCATCTGTGTTCTATGCACAAACCACATATGGATCCACTAGAGTCATTGCATGTCTAATCTTTACATAAAACACATGAGCATGTGTGTTCTTTTCACAAACCACATATGGATCCATTAGAGTCATTGCATGTGTGTTCTTTTCCTAAAACACAAATGGATCCACCAGAGTCATTGCATGTATGTTCTTTTCACAATAACATATGGATCCACCAGTGTCATTATAGGTGTGTTCTTTTCATAAACCACATATGGATCCCCTAGTGTCATTGCATGTGTGTTCTTTTCATTAACCACAACTATAGTCATTGCATGTCTATTCTTTTCACAAACCACATATGGATCCACTAGAGTCATTTCATGTTTGTTCTTTTCACAAACCACATATGGATCCCCCAGAGTCAATGCATGTCTTTTATTTACCTAAACCACATGGATCCACCAGAGTCATTTCATGTGTGTTCTTTTTATAAACCACAGCTAGAGTCATTGGATGTGTGTTCTTTTCATAAACCACAACTAGAGTCATTAAGTGTGTGTTCATTTCACAAACCACATATGGATCCACCAGTGTCATTGAATGTGTGTTCTTTTCACAAACCACATATGGATCCACCATTGTCATTGCATGTGTGTTATTTTTATGAACCACCACTAGAGTCATTGCATGTGTGTTCTTTTCACAAACCACATATGGATCCACCAGACTCATTGCATGTCTGTTCTTTTCATAAACCAGATGGATCCACCAGTGTCATTCAATGTGTGTTCTTTTCACAAACCACATATGGATCCACTAGTGTCATTGCATGTGTGTTATTTTCATTAACCACATATGGACCCCCTAGTGTTATTGCATGTGTGTTCTTTTCATTAACCACAACTAGAGTCATTACATGTTTGTTCTTTTCATAAACCACATATGGATCCACCAGAGTCATTGCATGTATGTTCTTTTCATAAACCACATGGATCTACCAGAGTCATTGCATGTGTGTTCTTTTCATAAACCACATATGGATCCACCAGAGTCATTGCATGTGTGTTCTTTTCACAAACCACAACTACAGTCATTGGATGTGTGTTATTGTCATAAACCAACTGGATCCACTAGAGTTCATTGCATGTGTGTTCTTCTCATAAACCACATGGATCCACAAGAGTCATTGCATGTGTGTTCTTTTCAGAAACCACATGTGCATCCACTAGAGTTCATTGCATGTGTGTTCTTTTCCTAAACCACATATGGATCCACTAGAGTCATTGCATGTGTGTTCTTTGCAGAAACGACATATGGATCCACCAGTGTCATTGCATGTGTGTTCTTTTCATTAACCACATATGGATCCCCTACTGTTATTGCATGTGTGTTCTTTTCATTAACCACAATTAGAGTCGTTGCATGTATGTTCTTTTCACAAACCACATATGGATCTACCAGAGTCATTGCATGTCTGTTCTTTTCATAAACCACATATGGATCCACCAGAATTATTGCATGCCTGTTCTTTTCATAAACCACATGGATCCACCAGAGTCATTGCATGTGTGTTCTTTTCATAAACCACAACTAGATCCACCAGTGTCATTGCATGTGTGTTATTTTCATAAACCACAACTAGAGTCATTGCATGTGTTTTTTTTTCATAAACCACAACTAGAGTCATTGCATGTGTGTTCTTTTCATAAACCGCATGGATCCACTAGAGTCATTTACATGTGTGTTCTTTTCATAAACCACATGGATCCACCAGTGTCATTGAAATGTGTGTTCTTTTTATAAACCACATGGATCCTAACCTGAGGAGAGCCCTAACCTTAGCCCCCAATGGTGGCTGTTAGACCGATTCTTCTAGAAGGCACACCCTAACATAGTTGTTCTACATGACGATTGTTACATACCGTTTGATAGGGGTGCTTGGACGATTGGGATGGTTCTTCGTAAGAACGAGTGTCACGAGTTGTTCTACATGATTGGCCATGCTTACTGTCCGCTTTCTCTAGACAAACTGGCAACACCGTGTGCTCCCCTTTTGCGAGTGTCGCGAGTTCCATGGGCCATATGCCAGTGTCACGTCCCCTTTACTTCTCATCCTCCCCATACTTATCTTATTTGTAACACCCCGATAAAAACACTACTAGAAAATCGCGTGTTGTTTTTATTTTGTGCATCATCATGACCACATGCTCATGTCATCATGCCACATTGCATTTGAGCATCGTCATGTTATCATGCATTTTTTTGCCTAAAACTATTTTCCAAAAGCCTATCTTTGTTTTCTGAATATCCCCGTCTTTATTTTAAACCAAAATCCCGGTATCTTCCAGATCTTTTATTTGTCTAAAAATTATTTATAATTTTTTTTAGAATTAAAATAAATAAATAATAAAATAAAGTGTTTTGTACTAGAGGAGGAAGCCCAGCCGTTAGGCCAAAGGCATCTACAACCCTGGCTCTTCTCTCTCCCTCGCGCCACCTCTCATCGCGAGCCGCGTTTGTGCCGCCGCCCGCGGGTCCCTGCTCGCCCGACCTCGCTGGAGCCACGCCGACCCCGAGCCCGTCCTCGACCCCGTCGCCCCTGTGCCACCTCCACTGGCTCGCGCCGTCCTCGCCGGAGCCCGAGCTCCCCACAAGCGCAGCCGCTACGGAGCTCGCCCCAAGGTCGCCGCCGGCCTCCCCTGCTCGTCCTCAACCTTCACAGACGCGAAGCCGACCCTCCTCTTCTCTGACATGGCGTGCCGCCCCTCTTCCTCCGCGCGGCCTCCCTCCTCTGCGAGCTCCGTGCCGCCGGGTTCCTCACCGGCCGTCCTCTGCCCATCGAAGACACTGACCTCTGCTCCCGTCTGCGAGGCCCTGCTCGGTCGCTCGACCGCTGTTCCCGGCTGCCTCCTCGACCTCCCAAGCACGCCTCGAGCTCCTGCCCCGACGGTAGCGCCACATCTCCAACCTCCTGCAGGAGCTCCGCCGACCGGAGTTGTTCACCGCGTGGATCCTGACCACGTACCTGCTGCCAAGCCGCCTCTAGCATGTCCTATCTCCTCGCCCTTTGCAGCCTGAGACATGTTGATTGGTACTGTTGGAGGTGTGGATAATATGTGACACTACTACAAGCCTTTTTGTACACTAGATCGACCTCGGCTCGACGACTTCTGATGCGAGCCTCCACGGATGAACCAGTCAAAACCTAGAGATTGCCTTGATGGATCTGATGTATCGAAGATGCTGACATGGGACCTAAGTCCACCATACGACATGATTCCCTTCACGGGAACCGAAGACCGTACCCAACCGAAGGTGCTCGACAAACTATGGGATATGACTATTGAGTTGAAAGAATCCGTAGTCAACTCACTTCTTGAGAGTTCTGAGATGAAGTTATTTGACCATGTTGACACAACCAAGCTTAACCGAGATCTCAGGAGGGTGCAAGACAAGGTTAGAAAAGTCGAGAAGGAGTGGGACGTGGCGTTGGGCCTAAAGGCTAAAGCAGAGCAAGAACTAACTCAAGCAAGGAATGAACTTCACCAGGCCAAAGTCCTGCAGTTCACAACTACGAGTATTGACAAGTGCATGAGGAGAAATGCAGAGAAACAATTGAAGTTGCAAAAGGAAGATTCTAACAGGATGGAACGGACAATTCGATCCTTGCCCTCGCGGGAAGATGCGCATCAGGCTAAGACTAGGAAGATCAAGGAGATGTGTGATAACTAGTTCTATTTAGCTTGGGCTACGTACTTTTTTCAGTTGTAATAGTAGTACTTGTTGACCTGTCTGTCTGAACTAGTGGTCTCGGAGTCCTGGGAGAAAAAATTGGTCACCCATTAATCTGTCTTAACCCTGCATTACTTCCTTTTGTCTGATGATGGAGGTATTCTGACATTGGGGGTTTGTTTAAACGTAATCTACGTGGATTGTGTCACATGGAAATGGCACAACCACAATTTATAAAGTGGAAGCACGTACACCCTGTTACTGGAGATCTAGGAGCTTCTCAAGATGTAGGGGATGCAGGAGCTGGGAGGTGGTGAGATAGATGGGCTCAAGATTGGGCCAAAAAGTGGTATCAATTTCCTCATCATCTGGGCATTATCAGTTGCCATTGCTGTTTATGTTGCCATGCCATTGTGCAGCAGCTGAAATAAGTTGTTGTTTCATGGAGTGTAGCAGCTTAAATAATTTATTTCTGTTCCACTTACATTCCATCAAATTTGGAGACCTCCTGCCCCTCAGCAACTGTGGAACCGGTGCTGCGTGTTTTCAGATAGTAGTGGCACAATCACAATTTCGGATTCAACTACTGACTCGAGCGTTTCCAAACCCTAAGTCATGGTACATTTTACTCCGAGAATGTGGGTAGATTGTTTCGCCCAACAAGTTCCACGCACAAAGCTGCAGAATTTAACCGAATTACATATATAGGTTCAAGTTCAACACATTATTATGCATCTTCATTGCCAGCAGCCTTCTTCCCCCACCTGGGTGCCAAGCCTTCACGTCCACTGACTTCTTCATTTATTGCCTTCTTCCTCTTCCTTGGTGCCAATTTTCTTAGCTTCACATACTCTGCATCGCCGGGACAATTAGCACCAGAATCATGTCCAACATCATCTTTCCACTCGTTTTTATTTTCTTCTGGTAGCAAAATGACTGACCGAGCAGTCATGTTTCTGACCTTGTGGTGCTTCCTGTCAAAGAAACTGAATTGTTGCATAATCGCATAATATCTACAGAGTAAATAAAACAAAAATTACAATTCAGCACAAAAAGGCGAACCCCAAGAGACTTTTGCTTACCAGGAGCTAATTGGGTTCGAGCGACCACCCTTTCCAAGAATAGAAGGGAGACTCCCAGTTGCAGCAGCTTCCACATCCAGTACATCACAATTCAGCTCAAACATGCAAGACGAAGAATACCTTTTCGTCAACCCAATTAGCTGACTATCACACATTAGAGGAACCATGATGCCTCATTCATCCATGAAGCTGAACTTTGCAGTCTGCTTTGGCCATATTTCATCATGATTACATAGAGCAGCAACCATACCAGGGATTGTGCAGATCTGCGCTGGTGCTTCTTCCATCGTGATACAATGGTGTCCATAGCACTTGCCCTTCACTGTTGCTGAATTAGAGTCGTACCTGAAGAGGGCTACTGTAACCAGGTAAGGCTGGTCCGCGGAGATCCCACTTGACAACAAACTGTGGATAAAATATGTTTTTCAGCGTTGCGCTAACAAACAATTTTAGGTTCAATAGCCATCTAGCAGTTATAGTTAGTGAGAATAGCAAAGAGAAGGGTAGCTCACCCACATATAGCCAGAACTTCTTCCTTGGTGGTAGGATCTTCCATCCTCCGAGATGCTCAGCTTGTCGGCAGCGGAGGTGGGCTAGTGCCTCGCAACGGTCACTACGGAATAAACCATTGGAGTTCGGGATCAGCGAATGGGCACAACAACTGGGCGCAGCAACATGGCACCGGATGTCAAATGTCCGAAGGGATCGTTCTGCCTAGAGGGTGGATTTTGATGCCACGATTGGTAGGGGATAGGAGGGAATGGATTTGTGAAATTGGTCAACGCATCCAAGCCACTTAGTTCCTCGATTTTCCTACGAGGTTGCCACGTTCGCGCTCGCGTCACGGACAGAAGACCGACATGTGGGTCCTGACTGTCTACTTCACGGGGCAGTTTAACAGAATGTTTGAATTTGGTAGGGGTGAGAAGAGTTTGCCTCGAAATGCCCCCTCTCGGTAGTTGGCAGCCCATCTTTGCAAAACACGGCAATTACAGGCAACTTTGGTACTGCGATGCACTCGCCCACGAACTTTCGGGCCGCAAACCACCAAGCCCTCCATTCATGCATAGAAAATCTGGATAATTTTTGTGCTTTTAAATAGAATTTGTCAAAGTGATTCAAGCTTCTCTTAACTTGGTGGAACTGAAGTAGATCATCAAATTCACTGTGATAAGTTTCAACATGACCTTTGCTAAAACCTTACCTTTGGGTAATGTAATTTGATCTAAGGGTAGATCAAATGTAATAAAACTAAGTCACAACACACTACTTAATAAGGAGTACTAGATCTTCTGGAGATCACTACATGGTATTCCATACAATAACTCAAGGATGAATACTTAATATTCCAAAGATGATATCAAAGTATTATCTACCACAAACCCTGAATACAAAGTTAAGCATATAACTTAAGTAAAGAAACTCTATAACTAAATCTTGATACACTTGCTTTCCATAGTTATTCGTACCATGGGTATCATGGTAGTTCTTAAACATTAACTCTTATCACAAATAGAGTAGAAAGGGAAGTCAAGCCAAGACCATCCAGCACATACCCTTAATATCATATTAAGTGATGACATTACTATTCAACCAAGTCTTGGTGTCAAGTTGATCATCAATGTTGAGTGATCAATTCTTGACCTAGCACTTATTGACTCTTAGCTTTTAACCTATTATATTGACCTTCCAAAGACCGTAAGTAAATTAATAAGGAGGAGGAACTAGCAATGGTGAAGTGTGCCAACATCTATGGAATGTGATCCTTAGTGGTGATCAAACCATTTGGTGTTGGAGGAGTTAACTCACTTTTGAGTTAACTAGAAGAAGTATCTAAACCTAAGAATTAACTAATACTTCAGGAGTTATAAGAAAGCTAGTAGTATTAGAGAATCAGATGATAATCTTGTTAATCCAAGTAGGTAGAAATCTAAAGTAAGTTTCCTTCACAAGATAAGCCTTATAGAGACTAGTACAAGCCTACTACTTAGTTGATGATAGATGTTGATCAATTAGAATCGTAAGCTTAGTATGATCAAAGGATGGTGGTAATTATTCTCAAGCCACTTGAGAATAGATGACTAGGTGTTGAAGAAGGGTTGTGAGTTTACCAAATTAGGAAAAACCTTAATAAGCTAGATCATCTATCTTGATCATGAGAAGTCAAGCTAGAGTATGATGAAGTATATAATATGAGTTGTATGGAGTAGTTGGAGGCATAATAGTTTAACCAAGCTAATACAAGAACAAACTTGTATTATGCAGAGTAATACCATACCTATTCCAAAGGAGTGATATCACATGTGATATAGAGAGGATTGTAATCTTGCAAGCCTTGGAAGTAAATGCAAGGTGAATATAAAGGAGTTTATGGATGGAGTTAGAAACAAGTACATTGATGGATTCATCAAGGGTAGTTAAAAAGTGCAAGTTGGGTAGTAAAGTAAGAATGCTAGAAGGATGGAATAATGAAATTATAAATAACTAGATGAATGACTTCCTCAAGGGTAGTTTAGCAATGGAAGTTTCATATTAGAGTAAGAATGGACAATGGGTATTGTTGAAGTGGAATAACCATGTCATTATATTATGATGGATATGGTGGAGTCAGATGATTGACTTATTCCAGAAGATGTGATCTTTGTGAGTAAGATAAGAGATATATAGAGTATATTTATGAAAGGAATTCCTTATATAATGATAAACTTAGTGAGGTATTAAGGTAGGAGTACTTGAGAAACCTTTAACCAACAGTATATCAAGCCATGACAAGACCCATGTCTACCTCTTTGTCCAAAACCCTAGAATTAAGTTAGTAGTGGAACCAATTCCTATTTTTAGGTAACCATTGAATAATATCTCTTGGTCAAATGAAACTACACATAGATACTTAAATACCAGTTGGGGGTGTATTGATGAAAGCCTTGTCCACCTCATCTTCTTAAACCCTATTAGAAACTTAGAAGAAAGAACCATCGAGACCACATTAGGAGATAATATCAATATCTCACTCTGAGTTGAGATATAATCCATGGTCACAAAACATGAAGGCAATATATCTTACCCCTTAATCTTTTTATCCATATCCATAATAGAATATGAGTCTATTAAATTCCCTCAAACTCATGATAATTACTTGTAAATGAACAACTTCATTTCTCCCTCAATGATTGTTATTCATGCATAGTGACTTAACTAATATTGCTCTATGGTAATTCTAAACACCACAAATTAAGTATAAGTTGAATAGGATAAATCACCAAATGTTGAGATATCATTCAAGATTATAAATTCTGGATCAATCCTTAAACCTTCATCACTAGCAACATTCACTAATAAACTTGACGGTAGTGTATCCTCTAGGGTCCATAGTAAGTGTGGCATTAAAAACCTTAAGTAAATTTTGCTGGTCATTGAGATCACTTGTGCTACATGAATGATAATGGTTGTTCATAACTATATATTAAACTTCTATCAAAACATTAACCACACTTAAGAAAGTAATGTACAACTACTTTATGAAAGTGATCCATGCCTACTTTGAAAATAAGTAGAATGGTCATGAAGAAATTGTAATGGAATTGGAATAAAAGAAATTCCCAACTTTAAATAACCTTAGAATTTAAACCACCTGATATATATAAATTTCTTTATGCTCATAAGTATGACAAGATCTTATGAATGTCGTTAACCATTTTAAATCTTTATCATTATAGTTATCAAGAGAAAATATAATCATTTTTATGAAATCATTATAAGGAATAAATCTCTATAACTCTAGTTCATGTTAATAGCTTTTCTTTAAAATAACCTTTCATATACTCATGAATTTCGAAAATTATAAAGAAAAATAAAGAGAAGATTTGTTAGAATGAATCTCTAAACCATTCTGAATATAACAAAAATTCTCAGGGTAATAAAATCCTTGAAGAATTCATATTTGAAATTGAATTGTGAAATTAGAAATAGAAAACTAAAATAGAAAAGGAAAAGGACTAGTAGCAGAAATGACCCACAACCCAGTAACCTTCCGCCCTATCTGATGCCCGCGAGCTGCAACATTTCACTGTCACTTGGCTATAGCCCAGTATCAACCCACCTGGCCCATACCCTTTTGTCGTCTTCCACCTCGCGTCACAAGTATCTCTCTAGAGGCTTCATCGTTGCCCGATGCCGATCAACATCTTCAGCAAAATTGGACCACCCGTGATGTTCACCAATGCCCCGGACCTCTTTGATAAGATTGGCCGTGCTGTCCTCTCTCTGTCCATACCAAACTTATCCTCTCTCTCGCCCTCTAGAGCCAATCCTCTTTTCTCCACCAGAAACGCTAGCTCAGAGGTGAGTCAGTGCCGTCGATTCCGTGATCTCTTCGGCCAGCTGAGACCATGGTGGTGACCTCCATGTTATCCTTGTTTGATTGCCCCACTCCACGGAAGACGAGGAAGCCCAGGCGCCAGGATTGACACCTCTGTCTCGACGCCGGCCACCATCGAATCCGCTGATTCCTGCTGCGCCTGCCGTCACTGACCACACCGTCGCATTCCTGGTGAGATCCTAAGACCGATAGAGTCCTTCCCTTCCTCAATTACTTCCTGTATCATCACCACTGTGATCGACCGTGAGCGCCGTCGCAGTAAGTCATCACCGGAGTAGCTCCGGTGACCAAAACTTGGTGTTAGCACCACCCCTAGGATCACCCTGCTCTCGTGATTCGAACGCACCCATCCGCGTATGCTGGGAAGCTCCAGTTCACCGTCGGCGACCACCAACTGGCGGTGGTTTCCGTGCTTGCGTCAGCATGACGTCGTGCTTGCATCATCCCTGCCACCTCAGTGCCGTTTGACTAGGTCTTCTACGCGCGTGGCTGCCGACGTGGCCCTGACCCCACATGTCAGTGACCCTAGCTAGATTAGGACTCAGTGAGAATAGTATGTCCGTGCTTAGTAAAAAATAATTATAAATTCAAATATAAATATTTTCCAGAAATTAAATAAAATGATTAAATCATGTAAATTCAATAGCTTTTGATTTATAATTCAGAAAAATATATATTATATATCAAAATGTTTAGAAAATAAACATTATAATATAAACCTATTATCATACTTTGTTTTCAAACATAATTAAGATAATTATTATGAGTAATAAAAAACCTATTAAGGTTTAATCTTGTAAAATGTATATTCTATTATTTAAAATTCAGAAAATAAGTATAATACATCAAAATTCTTAGAAAAACGAAATATACATTTATCAACACATTTCATGTATTTTGGAGTCACTTAACTAAATATTATTGTTTATTAACTTTATAAAGTCATAAAACTTATAAAAATCAAATCTTATTATTTAGAAAACATAAAAATATTTATAATATACCAAAATGTTCACAAAAATAATAACTACAAGTTAAAAGTATAATATTACTCTTTTGAAGTAAATACAAATATAATACTATAATAACTTAAATTAAACCTATTTCTTTTAGTTGAATGCGTAAAAAAACTACATAAACCTTTGTTTATATCTTTAATATAAGTTATTTGAAGTCTAGAAGTGTATAAGAAGTTCAATTGATATTTAAGTGAAGTCAAAGTAGGTCTAACTACTTGAAGATGTATTTACTAAAACTATCATTTAAAATTAAGTGTGTCTTAATTTTCCTAAAAAAAATTATCAATTATAAAATCATCAAAAATTATCAAAAGGATTCTCTTCACTTATGTAATAACCAAGATAATATCTACTACTTCTTTATCTAAGAATTCACTTAAAAAGCTAAACAAAGTTTTTAAGTAATTAAAGTACTACCTTGTTCCATGTTTATAAAATATAAGCATTACTTCTAAAATAAGTAGGTGATCCTATTCACTTATAAAATTAAGAAGACACCACTTCTATAAGGCAATAATACTCTTATTACATCTTTATGGAACATTAAGAAGTGAATCACATATAATATAATGCCATATACAAAACATATAAATTTCCACTACAAGTTTGGTGATTATTCAAAGTTCAATAATGATTCCCTCTACTTCCAAAGATTAAGTAACCCTACTCAACCAAAGGAAATAATACCCTTGTTTCATCTTCATGAGGTGTTATGAAATAAACAACATGTAGTGTTCTTATGTATCCAAAATATATAAGTCTCCACTTGCTAGTGGAATAGCTATTCAAAAATGCTAATTATTTTCTTCTTTAATACTCATAACTTGTAACATCCCAATTTCAACAACCATGATTAGTTGTCCAGAATGCAAAAATCAGGGGGAACAAAAACTTTTTATTGTTTATTAATGCAATGTTTGCTTGTCGTTTGTTTGTGCTTATGCATCTGAATGTATAAAAATGAGATACTCCTTACCTCAACCTCAGTTTACAAAAAGCTATTTAACAAAAATTGTCTTTGCTTATGTTTCATATTCTCAAATGTTTTGGCATTTTAAAAACCTGAGCCAAGATGCCTTGAAACCTTAAAACCATTTACTAGCTTCTATTGACAAAGTTATGGAGATCTCTAGGATATAATCTCCCTATGTTTTCAAAGATAGAACTTTCAAAATACTCTTACCTCTAGGTTTCTCTAAAACCTTTTTATAAAACTTTTCAACTCTACTCTTGGTAGATGTCCCAAGGACCTTACCTTGTTCGAATCCAACCTTTCAAAATACCAATCCTGACCTCAAGCTAAGCTTGATGGTAACCCTAGTAGTATTTGATTTGCTTGTAAGATGAGTTGCCTTGATCTGCTGTCTAATGAATTACCTTGATCTGTTGTTTGACTTGTTTGCTTAGCAAGTAGTATGAGCTACCCTAGGATCTCATTCTCTAGGATCAAAGTAAAGTAAGTTTATAAAACCTAAGAAAATTCCCTAAGCGTACCTTTTCATCTAGGCACCAAAGTGATCATCTAAAACCCTTAACCCGATCATATCTGAAGTGACCCCTTCTAGAAGTTTCTAAGTCCATGAAGACCAATATCAAGCATGGATCTCTCCTACTTCATCTACACTTAAACATCATCCATTTGATGATGCTTTGGTACCTTGCATCATATAAAAACCATCCTCTATTACATTCTAGTCAAATTTACCAAATCTGCCAAAATATGACCTAGTCCGAAAAAACTGTTAACAATATCACATCTTTGGGACTCCCTCTCTCCCAACCCTTGTGCATTTTTTGAAATTCACTTGAACCATCTTGTAAACCATACAAAGGCCCACTCCTTACGTTGGCTAGATCACCTTTTATCTATAACATCCCAAAACTTAATCCAAGGTTAATCAAGATCAAATCTACCCAATTTAGGTTTAACAAAAACTTTTCCATTTAAAATGATTAAGCATTCATATTTGTGTGCATTTAAATAGGAGTTGTTTTGAATTGCCATGTTTGAGTGATCCATTGGTTGTAAAATGATTCTAAGGTGAATTAAACATCATCTAGATCATTCCCAAACAAATCCTAGAGAAAAACAAATAAAAAAGAATAAAATAAGCAAATGGTCATTTGTGCCATTTTAATCACCTAGCCTACTTTGGCTATTCCAAGAACTCAAATCTTAACAGAAACAATTGTGGTTCTTTGCACCCCTTACTAGTACAAGTAGTGATGTACCAAGGCCCACTTTGTTTCACCCCAAAAACTTTCAAACACTAAATTTAAATGACATTTGAAAATTGAATGTAGTTCATATGTATAGATCACACTTATTCAAAAACCACTCAAGTGAACTCCACTTTTAAAACCCAAGCACACCTAGAAGCTCAAGCATAAGATACATCACTCCACCAAAAATCAGCCCAAAATTCAAACATTTTGTTCTTGCGGCCATTTGATCGAACAGGTGGCAGACAAAAATAAAATGGCCTAACTAATGCTGTTTCTAATTAAGCCATTGTCCCCCAATTGACCCTATCCACTCTCCCCTGTCCCCTGAGTCCAACCAACACCCCACCGGCCTATCCCTAAGCCGCAACATCTGTGGAGTGCCGCCAATTTGTGGTCACCGCCGGTCAGAAGAGGGCAACGTGCCAGGGACCGCGCCGCACCATTCCAGCGTACCCTCTAGCTCCGCCCAACCCTACCGCACCTCCATGTCCCTTCCCCAAGACCAACTAGGCCCTGCACCACTCCCTAGCCTCGCCGCCCTTTTCTCTCTGCGAGCTCGCCAGAGCGTGACAGAGCACGATAGCCGCCAGCACGCAGCAGACCGCCCCTCGACCCCATACCACGTACGCCGCTCCACCTCGACCCCAGAAACCCGCCAAACACGGTCGTGCACCGCCACGTGACCCACAGTCGCCTAGCGCTGCGTCGAGCATCGCCTCTGTCTCCAAGAGCGTGCAACACTCCCGACCACATGCCACCGCCCCTAGCCGCGCCATTAAGACATAGAGCACCGCTAGGAGGCAAGCCACCGTCCGCCTACACCGCCCATGCCGATAGCACCCTGTATCATCATCACCGACGAGCTCGCCGTCGCCCCCTCGGTCCCCTCGTCGCGCCTATATAAGCAGGCCTCCCCAGCATGAATTCCTCACACTCTCACACTCCCCTCTCACCACTGAACCTTCCCCACCCCTCGCCGGAGCCACTTGAGCCATAGTTCATCGGAATTGCGCCAGAGTTAGCCGCAGTAGAGGAGGAGAAGTCCCCATCGATTTCGTCCACCCCAAGAGCTGCCGCGACCTTGCCTGAGTCCGCCGTCGCCATCCAGTTCGATCGCCCGCCTCGCCGCACTAGTTGGAGCCCTGGTACGTCCCCAGTAGACCCCCATTGGCCGTTTAGGGTTCGGTCTCGCCGGTGACGAGTCCGTCGTCAACGACGACTGTGAGTTGTTGATCTATCTTCTAATCGTAGCGCCCAGACCGTCCCATACCGTTTTGGGTTTTAAGTCTTGCTGACAAGCGGGACCAACCTGTCAACCGCCCTCTGCGCCACTGAGCGCCACTAGGCCGGCCCATTTAGTTTCTCGCGTGGCCCAGTTAATTCAAATAAGGATTTTTCTATTTAGTCTTAAACTCAATTATGTCCCTTAGTTCAAAAATCAATTCAGGAAGATTTACTAAACCAATTTGAGTGTTTCCAATTTTTTTAGAAAACTAATGAAAAGATCTATCCATGCTCGTTGGATTTAATTAATTTAGAATTAGAGATCTCTCCTAGTAAAAATAACAAAACAGAAGCATTTGCACATTCAAACATTTTTATAAAATCAACCATAATAGCTTTTGAGTTGATTCCAACTCTCAAAAATCACATTTAACCATACCTATCTGAATATGTAATAATATTAAGGTTTACATGCAGTGACATTGGACTAGTACCAAAATAATGCTATATAGGCATTCCTAGTCACTTTAACTCATTAATTATTAAACTTGAACTTGTTAAAATGTGATCCAACCCTTAAATCACATTCCCATATGTTAGAATATGTGTTGATGACATGTGTCCACATGATCCCATATTTTAATTGGAGAATATTAAATCTTAGTTAATTTCAATGAGTAGAAATTACTTTTCCCATATAAAATAAATGAAACTATTTTCATTAAACCTTGTGATGCTTGTGATGATATTAGATCATCAAATGTGTGCCTTAGTGTGCTAAGTAGACTAGTTAAGTATTGTTTTGGTGATTGTGTACCCCATATGTATTTATAGATGATAGTACCGACCAAGCTTATGAGGAGGAGGAGTTCTACCAAGAGGAGGAGGAAGAAAACTTCAACCACTTCACTACCTAAGGCAAGCTATTGTTATCAAGCTAGCACTAAGAAAGCCATCATTAGCAATGCAAGCTAACCCTTGCAAGCTAGATAACCTAAGCAAAGGCATTAGGTATGCTTTGGTTATACCACTTTGACTTATACCTATTCGAAGATTTAATTGCAAGCTTTACTATCCTTTACTTTATTAAAGTCCTTTACTTGTTTTAAAGGTAGCAGAAAGAGTATAAAACTTGACCTATATAGATAATGTTAGATGTCATTCTATGGCATGATATTGACATTAGCATTCCACACTCTTAACTTAGTAGTTAGAACAAAAATCAAAACTTGATTCACTTAGATGGGAATACTTGGTGAAAATGAATTGTGAAAACCTTGGAATGATGAGTCATTCTATTGAGATGTTTTGACATGTGTTGAGAAACACAAATGGTTTATGATGATGAAAATGTTGAGGCATGAGCATTAGCCCTTTTACAAAAACGGATGGTTGGATTCAGATGAGATACCATTCCAATTATTACCATACAACAACAATACCTGAATTGGGTAAGGCTTAGTCAGAAGTTTATATGCATTAGTATTAGTTCCCTCGCGGGAGAGGTTTGAGCTAAGGCCACCTCTCAATGTTGTCCACCTATGAAGTGCCCAAGATGACAGATGGTCATGGTTGGGAGGCCATGCTCATAGGAGAGGTGCTTATACTAGGGTGTGTAAAGGAATGGTTATGTTTGATTATCTGCATACTAAGTATGATGATTCAAGGTTATCCCGCGGGCTTGGGTAGATCTTTTCAGTAGCTTTTTAACAAAATTGGAATCACTCCATTTGGATTTGTAAATTTCTCTGAATTGAGTTTTAAACTAAGGGACAGAACTAGGTTTAACTAAAATAGAAAAATCCTAATTCAAACTAACTGGGTTGCGCGGGAACGCTAACAGGCCGGCCCAGTGACACTATGCGGCGCGGGGCTCAGCTGACAGGGGGTCCACCGGTTAGCGGCTCATAACGCGTGGAGCAGTACGGGGCGATGTGGGTCGTTTGATTAGAACAGGGATCAACGGCTGGGGATCGTCGTCGACGACGGACCTGTCGCACGCGAACTCTAACCCTAACGGCTCAGTGGGGGTGATCAGGGGGCGTACCAGGGCTCCAACAACGACGGCAAGGTGGGCAAACAGACAGGTGGTCGACGGCGAGCTCAGGGACGGTCGAGGCAGCTGCAGGGGTGGTCGGAATCAGCGGCGCCCTTCTCCTCCAGAGGCGGCCTGCTCCGGTGCAATTCCGGCCAACGGCTGCTCGCCTTGCTCCGGCTAGAGGTGGAGAACGGTCAGTGAGGTGAGGGGAGGTGAGTGGTGTGCCGAATGGGGTTGGGGGTGGCCTCTATTTATAGGACGACGACGCGACTGAGAGGGATGGGCGAGCGGCTCCGGCGAGAGCGGCACAGCGTGCTAGCAGCGTGGCTCGAGGTAGGGGATGGTCGTTGGTCTCCTGGCGGTGCTCTACGTGATCAATGCGGGACTAGGGCGGTGGTATGCGGTCGGGCGGTGCTGGCGCTGTGAGCGGCAGAGACGGCGGTGTCCACGGCGAGCAGTGGCTATGGTGTGTTGGGTGGCGAACGGGCATGTCCGGCGTGCTCCCTGGGTCATGGCGAAGCGGTGGACGCGGGTTGTGGTCGAGGGGCGTCGTCTAGACGCGTGTCAGGCGCAGCGCTCTAGCGCGTGCTTGGCATGGCGCAGACAGGCAGTGCGCGGCGCTTTGGCAGTGGTCCACGGTCTGGTTCGGCTCGGAGAGGGGACAGAGAGTGGCGGTGAGGTGTGAGCTAGCTTCTAGACATGGTGAGAGGGGGCGAGGTGGTCTGCTGTGGTGGTGGCATGGTCGGCCAGCCAACATGTGCTCGGCATGGCATGGCATGGCCACTAGGGGATAGGGGAGGGGTGATAATGGCATGGTTAGATCATTTGGAGACAGAGGGAGTGTTTTGAGGTGAATTGGGTGCAAAACCCTGTTCAGAACAGTAAGCTAGATATTAGGTGTAATTCATGCATGCCATCTGTTTGATGAAATGGCCGCAAGAAACTTAGTTTGGAATTTTGAAGAGATTTTTGGTGGGTGTGCTATGCATAAGCTTGAAACTCTGTGGGTGCTTGGGTTTTGAAATTTGAGCTCATTTGAGTGGTTTTTCAAATAGTGGGATCTTACCATATGAAACAGATTCAATTTTCAAATGCCATTTTCACAAAGTGGGCCTTGGTACAACATTATGTGTACTATCAAGGGGTGCAAACATCCATAATTGTTTCTGTTAGGTTTTGAGTACTAGGAATACCCAAAGTAGGCATGCTGATTAAAATGGCATGAATGACCATTTGCTTCTTTTATTCATTTTGATTTGTTTTTATTTGGGATTTGTTTGGGGATGATCTAGATGATGTTTATTTTACCTAAGAATCATTTTACAAGAAATGGATCACTTAAACATGGCAATTCAGACAACTCCTATTTTTAAATGCACACACATATGAATGCTTTGATAATTTCAATTGAAAAAGTTTTTGTTAACCCTACTTTTGATGATTTGGATCTCAATAACCTTGGATTAAAGTTTTGGGATGTTACACCCATGCTCCACTTCGCCTAACCCACCCCTTCTTGATGGTACAAGAACACCGGAATAGCCCTACTCCGGGGAGCTCCAGCGAACTCCTCTCGGCCATCTCCGCATGATGCACTTCTTGAGGAGGAACCAGTGGAAACCGCCTCTTGCCAGAGTCACCTTCACGCGCCGAGACCCCTCCGAGACCTCCTCTGAAACATGCATGCATCACGAGCCTGCTCTGGCGAGCACGAAAGCGAGCTCCGCTGGGCGCACATGTGCGAGAGAGGTCCCGGCGTCAAACCCAACCCTGCCGCCCATCACCGGAACCTCCGCCGTTCACCGTGTCGCCTCAAGCTGTCCCCGATAGGCGAAGATCCCTCTGGTATGCCCCCACCATCTCCCAACTTCGCCCTAGGGTTCCAGCCCTGACGTACTGCTCTCAGCAAGGAAGACGGCTCACAACCGTTCATCCAAGTATAATCGAACGGCTGATCTCGCGTGATACCCCTTCGGACCCCTCCACCTCTAACCATCGGTCCCCGCCAGGCCATTTCAAACACGCCCGTCCCGCGTGTGGAGAAGCCCAGGTGGGCCGGATTCACCTCCGTGGCCCATTTCCCTTCCAGATCTGGCCCGGCCACCCTGCCCCTTTTCTTTTTATATTGGATATTTAGAGATCTTCAGAAAAGCTACTTAGTTTAATTCAAAATAAAAATGGAAACTAAATATTTTTGCCCAAATCCATTTTTTTACATATTCTATGATAAATCCTATAATATGAAGTACCTTTAGTTGACTCAAATAGTGTCCAGAATTATTCCAATAAATTATGTGCCTAGATGTATACTATTACTTCATAAGATCTTTCTGTGATTTTTATAGCTCCCCTTGAGCTTAAACCTTTTTAGGATGAAAGGTATGATGATTACCTTGCATGTACCCCTGGCCTACCCTAAATTGATTCCTAGTTTTCTTGTTGCAAAAATAGAAAACACAGGACCCTTCTGCCTTTAGAAAATTTCGTAAGACAAACTATAACATGTTTTTAGTTGATTCCAACTCTTAGTGATGTGATGCATCAGTATCTATAAGCACCCAGGATATAACTATTTATTGATGCACTATTGATTTTTAATGAATTAAATACTTCTGTATGTGGTATATTCATTAGATAAATCATTTCAGAAGCTTAACTAGTCGAAAAATAGAGATTCAAATTCTACTGGCAGGTATTTGCATTACCTATCCATTATCCCTTACCTCATATAAATTGGACCTGTATAACAAATCTGGTTAAAAAGACAAATTGACTACATAACTTACTTTGGGATTTTCCCAAGGGCATTCTGGTAATAATTTTGAAGTGATTCCAACTCCCAGTGAATCAGTCCATAATGTGTAACTACCTCGGTGAATTACGCTCTTAGTTACAAGCCTGGATGAGCGGAAATGGTTAAAATAGTACGGTGGGGCCCAAATGCCACTCACAGGTAGACCTTTCGGCCGTCCTAACCATTTCCAAACATCGGGACAAGAACGAGCAGCGTAATCGGCAGGCGAAGGGCTCAACTACATACACAAATGAGTATGTATGCAAGCCACCATACAACAGTCCTCAGAGCCATTCCATCTAAAAGAAATATAAATATTGCAACGCCATACAGCAAGATCCAGATATCCTAGATAGATATAATAGTTTAGGATATCTCCTCATACATCAAACATCAGAGTATCAGGCGGAAGCGGAAAACAAGGTCCGAGTACGGATAAGAAGCAAATCGGCATAAGATGCCCCATAAATAAACACATCCCGCCCACAGATCTCACGGATCCCCGTTCCCGGAATCTCTACACCGAGTGATCGTTGCCGTCATCGTTCGTCTCCTCCACCCAGTATCCATCTTGCGAGCATACCTGTTCACCTGAATCAAACAATTTATCGTGTGAGACCCTAGGGGTACTCAGCAAGTCTTTATGCCTCTAAAGGGGACACAACCTGGGGTGACGCAATTGCAGCAAAAGATAATACCTAACAATTCTATAGATACTTGCTAACCATCCGCCTAACCAAGGATAGACGGATGTTCGTGAATTAATAACAACAGTTATAACAGTAATATTAACAGATCAATCCTCCTCCTCACTTACCAACGAGGAAGCGGACGAACAACCCCTCATCCGTTGGCAGTTTTATTATCCATTCCATGAGTGTTGCACTATTTACTAGTCAGGTACTTAGTCAAATTAAAAGCGGTACTTTAGTTATACTTGTCTATGATCGAGAGACTGTGCTCCAAGTCGTCCATAACCACGGACACGGCTTTCAGAAAGTTTCACCCTGCAGGGGTGCACAAATAGCAACACACACTCGATCAACCTCGGAAAAACCAAATCAAAACCCAACGAGGCATTCACGACAAAGCGATCAGAGGATTCAGAAATATTTCAGGGGGCCACCCCATTAAGCTACCCGCAACGAACTTGGCCGGCTCCGAGACGGACTCAAGGTTTGTGTGGACGGCTGTAAACGACTGGGAACCCGAAAGTGTGACTGGGCTTGTCGATACAGCAAAAACGTGTCACGATCCTAAACAGTACAGGTGCTCCTCGCACAATCGTAAAGCAGTAAAGCATGGCATAAGTATGGGATAGTAATAAAGCCCCAAACTACTTTGTGGCCCCAAGAAATTAGAATGAATCAAGCTCTGACTCAGGGGGGTTCATAAGCCTCCCGGATGTGGATAGCGCGAATATTCAAGGAACAGGAATCAAGTACTCGGGGTCCTACGGGACACAAGTGAGCATGAAAAACCAAATAACAGATATTGCTCACCGGTGCCACTTTCATTAGTTATCCCATTACTACTCAGGTTAAGTTGTTTAGGTACCTCGTTATCCATCAGACACTCACATACCCTACGCATGCTGTTCTACGACCCGCATGGCTCAAACAACTCCTGTAGTAATGGCTCATGGGATGGAGGAACAAGCTTTGATGGGGTTTAAAAGTAAAGGCTATGCAGTACTTGGGATTCAATTTAATGCAATCGCGACTCAATGATGCAAGAATAAGATAGAGGCAATAGGTACTGTATGTATGCAAGCATGTGGTAGTGCTTGCCTGGCAGCTCAGTTGAAGTGAGAGAAGGATCTGGGTAGTGCTCCTGGGTTTCTTGATATATCCCCTGCTCAGCGTCTATTCGAAGAAGAATCAAACAAACAAGGGCCAACATAAATAAAGTGCACAAGCATATGAATAAAATGCGACAAGCAAACAATCATGCCATGATGAATGATGGACAATTTGCATGGCAATAAAGTAGCATGGCATGGGTGAGGCGTGGAATACAAGAAGAAGGCATTTTAGGGTGTTTTAGTCACATTTTAACCTCAAATAAGTTGCTGTATGCTTTATATTTATATGATGCATGCTGCAATTCAGAACATGGAATGCATAAACAGAAAGGTCTCGTCGAGCTGATCAATTTAGACATATTATTTGTCAAATTCGGAGTTATAAAACAAAAGTTATTAATTAATTAAGAAAAAGGGTATTTTATTGTAATTTTGATCAACTCGAAATTCAAAGTGTTCCAAATATATTTTGAAGGGCATATATGAAATCCTCACATTTTTCTGATTTCAAAACATATATTACATGTTTAATTTGGAATTGTATTTTAAAAGTTATTTAAAAACAGATTTGAATTTGAATTTAAATTAATTTGAAAAAGGTTTAAATCAAAACAGAAAACAGAAATCCTTTTCTTACTCAGCTTGTCCTAGCCCTAGACACTGACGGGTGGGGTCAAACGGAAATGGGGCCACGCGCGCAGACAACCTTTTCCTACCGCAGCTCTGGCTAGCCCACGTGGTTGACAAGCGGGCCCAGCGGCTACGGCCCACATGTCAAGGGTGGGGACTACAGCGACTGACAGGTGGGGCTAGGGCTGGAGCGCGGGTTAAGATTAAAAGAGGCCAGGGGGTTTTCTGGAAGAAGGCCACGGCGGCTGACTAGTGGGACCTCTAGGAGCGCGAGTAGAGGCGAGAAAACAAAAAGGGGCTATCTGCAAAAAAGGACGCCCGTACTGTTGTTCTTCCTCGCGATCTGACGAGAGATCGGTGTCCGCACGCACAGAGATAAACAGGGGCACCCAGGGCTCGATCTGGCGACCTCGCGCGCGCGCGGCAGCAGCTACCGCTGCGGTGGCTTGGGGGTTGTTGGGAGGTTGCAGTGGCGCGGCTAGGTAGGTTCTCGCGACGAGAGAACGGTCTTCGACGACGTGAGCTCGCCGCGCCGAGAGCGCTCGACGAAACGCACGACGCGAACACGCAACCGATCGGCTAGCAGAGGTGTCTGGGAGGTTCGGGCGCTCACCGAGAGTGGGTCGGTGGTGACGGAACAGCTTGGGACGCAGGGGATCGGCGACGATGCAGACGGCCGGAGCTCTAGGGTTTGGCGTCGGTGGCGGCGGTGATCTTCGGCTCTGGTGCTTCTCCTCCGCGACGGCGTGTACAGGGTGATGCAGGGGTGCCGCGTGGTCTTCCTCGACGCCCGTGATCGCCACGCCACCGGCTGGTAAGAGAAGTTGAGGTGGAGGCCGACGGTGAGGTCGTCGGGGTGCGAGAGAGATGGAGTAGCAGGCAGGTGGTGGGGAGGAGAAGGGCGAGGCCCTGGTAGATCTGGGCGTCGAGGAGATGGGAGGTGGTGGTAGATAGCAGAGGGAGAGGGGAGGGTGCCGTGGGGGAAAGGTGGAGGAAAAGGTGGTCTCGGCCACCTTTGCTTCTCCCTCTCCTCACGTGCTCGGGCAGGGCTGGTCTGGGTGTGGCTGCAGCTGGGCCAGGGCAAGGCTAGGGCGGAGAGGAGGCTCGGGTGGGGCAGCTGGCAGAGAGAAAAAGAGAGAGGAGGGAGAGGCTCGGGTGAGCTAGGTTTAGAGGGAGGGGTAGATAGCTAGGTTAGGATGGAGAGGCTCGGGTTAGGGTTTGGAGAGGAGCTGGTGGGGTATGCTGGCAGGGAGAGAGAGAGGGCCGAGAGAGAGAGCTAGGGTAGCATGGAGAGGGATGGCTCGGTTTAGCTAGGGGGGCTCGATTTAGGGTTTGGAGAGAGGGGTTAGGTGGAGTGTTTTCTTTTGACAAGATCAAGCAAGAACAAGCCAAGATCAAACAAGATTTAGTCAAAAGAGAGGACGAGATAAAAGGTGGTGAGGGTTTAGAGATAGAAAAGAGAGAGGGGGTTTAGGGTTAGGGATGGTTTGGTTTAGCCAAACCAAAGGGTAGGTTTGTATTATGGTTTAAGAGATCCAAAAAGAAACATCTAGTTTGAATTTAAAAGCAAAGCTCAAACCAAGATAAAACAAAACAAAGAGAAGAAGGCCAAGGGTTATGATTGCATGGCCCATGCATAACCATTAATGCTAGGTTTTATCTTGTGAAAACAAAATAAATATCCATGGCATTTATACGTATGCATTACAAAATATGGAATAAAGCCAAGCTAAAAGAATTAAAGGAATGCTCCATGTGGAGTAGAAGGGGATGACCATATTTGAATAAAAATGGGACATGCTAGTGTGTATGTGCCACTAGGTATTTAGTAAGCCCAAAAATATCCCAACATGATAATAACCCCAAAACAACCCATATGGAAGCTAGAAAAGGGTTCCACTCACAAGGCATGCAAAGGTGGCCATGTGGCTCTCATAAACCAGTAATGTGGGAACAATATGGTGCATATATGAGAGCATGTGCAGATAGAATTGGATCCATCCCAACCCACATCAGCTAGAGGTAAAACCAAATAAGTTGCAATGATCATATATGATGGAATGGTGGAATGATGGGTTGATGACAAGAAGGGTGGTGGAGTTGAATAAAAGATATGCCCCCAACTAAACTTGGGCATTTACACAATATATCAATAACCAAATACAATATCAAGAGGCAAATACAATTTACAATGCATATGAGAGAAGAACCAAAACAAAAAGGGTTTTATATGATGCTCAAATGCAAGGTGGCATGATGACATGAGCATGATATAATTATGATGCAACAATTATATATATGAAGTAGCCATTATATAGACTAGGCTAGTAGCATTGCAATTGTTAGACAATTGGGATGCTACAACTCTCCCCCACTAAACAAGAATCTCGCCCCGAGATTCCTAGGAAAAGAAAACAACACAAGGAGAGGCGGGTGTTCGGAACGAAGGTGACCCTCACGTTCCCCAAGGATGAACAACGGAATGGTGCGACCATTACACCTTGCAAAAACTTGCTAGACTTGTTGCGAGTCTTGCGTTTTGCTTGAGAAACAACAGTTAGAAGAGTTGAAGGATTGTCGTGAGACAAGAAGGATAGGATGGACATAGCTCCGGTTTTCTCAAGAAACATGATAAGAGAAAATAGAACCACTTGTGAAAGAAAAGGAAAAGATGATGTATCATGGATAAAGAAAGACACACCATTAAGATTAAAGATTTACCGATACTAGAGAGGATGAAACTTTATCTCGCCGGAAGAAAAAGATCTAGATTGGAGAGGTTTTGAATCACTATGACAATAGCATCGTATCTTCTCTCGGATTTGAGAAATGAAGTACGGAAACAATATTGCCTTCAAACAATAGAGTCCCTTGATATCAACAGAAATATTTAGTTAGACATCGTTGGATTAGATTCTTGTTGCGCCGGTAAGAACCAAAGGATCACGCAATTGAGGTGCGCGGATATAACTTCCAGAGACGGATGTGAAGCCAGATCATGGTGGAATCCCGAGAAGAAAAGAATATGGAGAATCTGGAGTTTATTGTAGATATACTTATTGCTTTCTTTAGCCTTGAGGCTAACGCAATAGATTTGCGGCTGATGGCCTCAACCATAATTGGCTTTACCACAGAAAAGAATTGATGAAACAAAGAGAGAGATAGTTTCCTTTCATCTTGTTTGGGGATGTCGAGCATCGATAGAATGACGAGGACAGAAAAAGAGTTTGCGTTTGTTTCCACCAGATAATTGATGATTTTGCTCCATCTAGCCCACCAACAAGAGATTATTGATTACTTTCTTCGAGACAGCACTCCGGAAAAACAAGGACGGAAGTAAAAGTATCAAGGGATAAAGGCCACTTCTAACTTCCGTGGAATGAGTGAAATCACATTAATTCACCAATTCAATGTACAAGAGCGAATGATAAGAGTAGTGGTATGGTAGCTACTCCATCCCGCACTCAAAGCATTACTCCGCACATGAATAAGAAAACCATGCAACCCAACTACCGAAACAGACTGAAGGTATTGACAAAAAACTCATGGAACTTCGTTAGAAAACAAGGATAGATGCAAACTATTCGCCGGATTCATAGATAGATAACGATGATGATGTTGTCGTCATGTCATAAGTAACCAGCCACCGGAAAGATATGAAGGATGATCATGGAGACAACTGCAAGATTCCATAGATAAAGAAAAAGATAGCACCACTTGAACATAAGGATTACAAAAGATGTGAAAAATCTTCATAGCCTCCGGTGGATTGACCATAGATGATAGAACGAGAGGGTTTCAAGATATTACTTGACGAGACTGAGGTGAAAGAACTCCATGTTCTTCTTGAAAAGATTGAGAGAGATTTAGCAGCTTGAGGAAATCTTCGGCGGAACGACGATGATAACTCGCCAACAAGGAAAACTCCGGGTTGGTTGAAGATGGAGGATGGAATTAACAATGGACTTGCTGATTCCAGAGTTGAAGTAATGTATTTAGCAGAAGGACGTGGTCGAGATAGGTGACTTCAAGAAGCCAGAATTCTCACTTTGAGACTTTGCACACAGGCAATGCTCACGAAGCTTGAGAGAAAGAGACACAGATGATCTTCCATGTTCTTCCATTGATATGGAATAGGCAAGCATATTATCAACATATACCACCATGGATTAACAAGATATTCTCAGAATACCAAGTTTAAAAGGCGAGAGAAACGAACAAATGCTCGAACACTTCCTGAGCTCAACGCTCTTAGAAAGATCAATATTAAGAGCACGGGTTCGTGTTGAAGAAGATGCACTGGAAGAATAGATTATCTGGTCCTTCGGAAGAAAAATAGATGTCACCTGGTTCACATTGTCGATCGGAGCACCGGTTACGAAGATAAAGAGATCTTGGATAAGAACCGATGATAGCTCATATCTTAAGCAAAGCTATCAGAGACGAAAAGATGTAATTCCCTTGTCTCAAAGAGAATTTTGCAGATATGGAGTTCAAAAAGATGTGCAGCATGATGGACAGATGATAGACCGCCGTAGTGCCTTGAGAAACTCCGGATTGCCAAAGATGCTTGAATATGCATAGATATGATCACGGTGTACTCAAAATCACAAGAGATAACCGTCACCATTTGGGAGGATAGTGTTGATAGCATTTTCCATATTCCACTCATGATAAGTGTCATATAGCTATGCCGAGAACCAAATTACAATCACCAGCATCGGATCGACACATGTTATGTAATTAGCCCAAAAGAATTGGAGATGAAATAAAACTCCAGGATTAAGCGCCGGTGAGAAAAGAATGAGTTAGCATGGACATGCTGATAAAAGGAAGATAGATAATGTTTCACACACGACTGGAAAGGGGTGTGGAAACACAGATGTATCAAAGAAATTTTTTCCGCATTTTTCGGCATTAAAATACCAATAGATGCGCAAAATCACTTATCAGGTAGCGATTAGCAACTCCACATTCTGTGAAAGCATGCTGGAAGGAAGAACACCCTTAAGAAGATGGCACCGGTTAACAAGGAGTCAGATAGATCGCGTCGGTTTTCAAAAGCCTGTCAGTATGGAATGTACAAACAGTTGATAACCAAAGGCAGATTGTGATAACAAATTAGATGCAACAGATAGACAAGGAATTACACACACACACTTTCTATGGTACTACGGAAAACCCAGAACACGTGAATCCTAGTTTGAATTTTAAGAAGAGGATTGAAAACGTTACACTTCCTTACCAGAAAAGGGTGGGTGGGTGGGTAAGAAGAAAAGTGGAAGCAGTCCTACTCTCATGTTTTGTTTTTCCCTAGTATACATAGCTACCAAAAATATTTGCTAGACTGACAACGACCATTTGGCTGAGACCCTGAAGGGCGGGATGGCTCTGATACCAATTGTAACTACCTCGGTGAGTTATGCTCTTAGTTACAAGCCTGGATGAGCGGAAATGGTTAAAATAGTATGGTGGGGCCCAAATGCCACTCACAGGTAGACCTTTCGGCTGTCCTAACCATTTCCAAACATCGGGACAAGAACGAGCGGCGTAATCGGCAGACGAAGGGATCAACTACATACACAAATGAGTATGTATGCAAGCCACCATACAACAGTCCTCAGAGCCATTCCATCTAAAAGAAATAGAAATATTGCAACGCCATACGGCAAGATCCAGATATCCTAGATAGATATAATAGTTTAGGATATCTCCTCATACATCAAACATCAGAGTATCAGGCGGAAGCGAAAAACAAGATCCGAGTACGGATAATAAGTAAATCGGCATAAGATGCCCCATAAATAAACACATCCCGCCCACAAATATCACGGATCCCCGTTCCTGGAATCTCTACACCGAGTGATCGTTGCCCTCATCGTTCGTCTCCTCCATCTAGTATCCATCTTGCGAGCATACCTGTTCATCTGAATCAAACAATTTATCGTGTGAGACCCTAGGGGTACTCAGCAAGTCTTTATGCCTCTAAAGGGGACACAACCTGGGGTGACGCAATTGCAGCAAAAGATAATACCTAACAATTCTATAGATACTTGCTAACCATCCGCCTAACCAAGGATAGACGGATGTCCGTGAATTAATAACAACAGTTATAAGAGTAATATTAACAGATCCATCCTCCTCCTCGCTTACCAACGAGGAAGCGGACGAACAACCCCTCATCCGTTGGCAGTTTTATTATCCATTCCATGAGTGTTGCACAATTTACTAGTCAGGTACTTAGTCAAATTAAAAGTGGTACTTTAGTTATACTTGTCTATGATCGAGAGACTGTGCTCCAAGTCGTCCATAACCGCGGACACGGCTTTCAGAAAGTTTTACCCTGCAGGGGTGCACAAATAGCAACACACACTCGATCAACCTCGGATAAACCAAATCAAAACACAACGAGGCATTCACGACAAAGCGATCATAGGATTCAGAAATATTTCAGGGGGCCACCCCATTAAACTACCCGCAACGAAGTTGGCCGGCTCCGAGACGGACTCAAGGTTTGTGTGGACGGCTGTAAACGACTGGGAACCCGAAAGTGTGACTGGGCATGTCGATACAGCGAAAACGTGTCACGATCCTAAATAGTACAGGTGCTCCTCGCACAATCGTAAATAAAGCAGTAAAGCATGGCATAAGTATGGGATAGTAATAAAGCCCCAAACTACTTTGTGGCCCCAAGAAATAAGAATGAATCAAGCTCTGGCTCAGGGGGTTCATAAGCCTCCCGGATGTGGATAGCGCGAATATTCAAGGAACAGGAATCAAGTACTCAGGGTCCTACGGGACACATGTGAGCATGAAAAACCAAATAACAGATATTGCTCACCGGTGCCACTTTCATTAGTTATCCCATTACTACTCAGGCTAAGTTGTTTAGGTACCTCGTTATCCATCAGACACTCACATACCCTACGCATGCTGTTCTACGACCCGCATGGCTCAAACAACTCCTGTAGTAATGGCTCATGGGATGGAGGAACAAGCTTCGGTGGGGTTTAAAAGTAAAGGCTATGCAGTACTTGGGATTCAATTTAATGCAATCGCGACTCAATGATGCAAGAATAAGATAGAGGCAATAGGTACTCTATGTATGCAAGCGTGTGGTAGTGCTTGCCTGGCAGCTCAGTTGAAGCGAGAGAAGGATCTGGGTAGTGCTCCTGGGTTTCTTGATATATCCCCTGCTCAGCGTCTATTCGAAGAAGAACCAAACAAACAAGGGCCAACATAAATAAAGTGCACAAGCATATGAATAAAATGCGACAAGCAAACAATCATGCCATGATGAATGATGCACAATTTGCATGGCAATAAAGTAGCATGGCATGGGTGAGGCGTGGAATACAAGAAGAAGGCATTTTAGGGTGTTTTAGTCACATTTTAACCTCAAATAAGTTGCTGTATGCTTTATATTTATATGATGCATGCTGCAATTCAGAACATGGAATGCATAAACAGAAAGGTCTCGTCGAGCTGATCAATTTAGACATATTATTTGTCAAATTCGGAGTTATAAAACAAAAGTTATTAATTAATTAAGAAAAAGGGCATTTTATTGTAATTTTGATCAACTCGAAATTTAAAGTGTTCCAAATATATTTTGAAGGGCATATATGAAATCCTCACATTTTTCTGATTTCAAAACATATATTACATGTTTAATTTGGAATTGTATTTTAAAAGTTATTTAAAAACAGATTTGAATTTGAATTTAAATTAATTTGAAAAAGGTTTAAATCAAAACAGAAAACAGAAATCCTTTTCTTACTTAGCTTGTCCTAGCCCTAGACACTGACGGGTGGGGTCAAACGGAAATGGGGCCACGCGCGCAGACAACCTTTTCCTACCGCGGCTCTCGCTAGCCCACGCGGTTGACAAGCGGGCCCAGCGGCTACAGCCCACATGTCAAGGGTGGGGACTGCAGCGACTGACAGGTGGGGCTAGGGCTGGAGCGCGGGTTAAGATTAAAAGAGGCCAAGGGGTTTTCTGGAAGAAGGCCACGGTGGCTGACTAGTGGGACCTCTAGGAGCGCGGGTAGAGGCGAGAAAACAAAAAGGGGCTATCTGCAAAAAAGGACGCCCGTACTGTTGTTCTTCCTCGCGATCTGACGAGAGATCGGTGTCCGCACGCGCAGAGGAAAACAGGGGCGCCCAAGGATCGATCTGGCGACCTCACGCGCGCGTGCGGCGGCGGCTACCGCTGCGGTGGCTTGGGGGTTGTTGGGAGGTTGCAGTGGCGCGGCTAGGTAGGTTCTCGCGACGAGAGAACGGTCTTCGACGACGTGAGCTCGCCGCGCCGAGAGCGCTCGATGAAACGCACGACGCGAACAGGCAACCGATCGGCTAGCAGAGGTGTCTGGGAGGTTCGGGTGCTCACCGAGAGTGGGTCGGTGGTGACGGAACAGCTTGGGACGCAGGGGATCGGCGACGATGCAGACGGCCGGAGCTCTAGGGTTTGGCGTCGGTGGCGGCGATGATCTTCGGCTCTGGTGCTTCTCCTCCGCGACGGCATGTACAGGGTGATGCAAGGGTGCCGCGTGGTCTTCCTCGACACCCGTGATCGCCACGCCACCGGCTGGTAAGAGAAGGGGAGGTGGAGGCCGACGGTGAGGTCGTCGGGGTGCGAGAGAGATGGAGTAGCAGGCAGGTGGTGGGGAGGAGAAGGGCGAGGCCCTGGTAGATCTGGGCGTCGAGGAGATGGGATGTGGTGGTAGATAGCAGAGGGAGAGGGGAGGGTGCCGTGGGGGTAAGGTGGAGGAAAAGGTGGTCTCGGCCACCTTTGCTTCTCCCTCTCCTCACGTGCTCGGGCAGGGCTGGTCTGGGTGTGGCTGCAGCTGGGCCAGGGCGAGGCTAGGGCGGAGAGGAGGCTCGGGTGGGGCAGCTGGCAGAGAGAAAAAGAGAGAGGAGGGAGAGGCTTGGGTGAGCTAGGTTTAGAGGGAGGGGTAGATAGCTAGGTTAGTATGGAGAGGCTCGGGTTAGGGTTTGGAGAGGAGCTGGTGGGGTCTGCTGGCAGGAAGAGAGAGAGAGGGCCCGAGAGAGAGAGCTAGGGTAGCATGGAGAGGGATGGCTCGGTTTAGCTAGGGGGGCTCGGTTTAGGGTTTGGAGAGAGGGGTTAGGTGGAGTGTTTTCTTTTGACAAGATCAAGCAAGAACAAGCCAAGATCAAACAAGATTTAGTCAAAAGAGAGGACGAGATAAAAGGTGGTGAGGGTTTAGAGATAGAAAAGCGAGAGGGGGTTTAGGGTTAGGGATGGTTTGGTTTAGCCAAACCAAAGGGTAGGTTTATATTATGGTTTAAGAGATCCAAAAAGAAACATCTAGTTTGAATTTAAAAGCAAAGCTCAAACCAATATAAAACAAAACAAAGAGAAGAAGGCCAAGGGTTATGATTGCATGGCCCATGCATAACCATTAATGCTAGGTTTTATCTTGTGAAAACAAAATAAATATCCATGGCATTTATACATATGCATTCCAGAATATGGAATAAAGCCAAGCTAAAAGAATTAAAGGAATGCTCCATGTGGAGTAGAAGGGGATGACCATATTTGAATAAAAATGGGACATGCTAGTGTGTATGTGCCACTAGGTATTTAGTAAGCCCAAAAATATCCCAACATGATAATAACCCCAAAACAACCCATATGGAAGCTAGAAAAGGGTTCCACTCACAAGGCATGCAAAGGTGGCCATGTGGCTCTCATAAACCAGTAATGTGGGAACAATATGGTGCATATATGAGAGCATGTGGAGATAGAATTGGATCCATCCCAACCCACATGAGCTAGAGGTAAAAACAAATAAGTTGCAATGTTCATATATGATGGAATGGTGGAATGATGGGGTGATGACAAGAAGGGTGGTGGAGTTGAATAAAAGATATGCCCCCAACTCAACTTGGGCATTTACACAGTATATCAATAACCAAATACAATATCAAGAGGCAAATACAATTTACAATGCATATGAGAGAAGAACCAAAACAAAAAGGGTTTTATATGATGCTCAAATGCAAGGTGGCATGATGACATGAGCATGATATAATTATGATGCAACAATTATATATATGAAGTAGCCATTATATAGACTAGGCTAGTAGCATTGCAATTGTTAGACAATTGGGATGCTACATAATGTATGAGTAAATAATTTTTGGAACTACATAACTTTTCTTGATAATTAATTCCTAAAACTAGGATTTATTTCACTAGAAAATTCATAACTAATTAAGGAAAATTGGTAAAATCATGAAACCACTTTTGTTGGTCTTGTTATTCCAATACCTACCTATTGATATCATTTTTGTACATGTATATCATACATACCCAAGCCTTAGTTCAAAACACGTTCATTAGGTGGTATTCGGCAATTAAATAATTAAACAAGTTCCAGAAATGCCTTTCCATTATTTCCAATTGCAACAAACTCAATCTATCAAAACCTACCGAATTGAATAATGTGTCGTATGTTTGTTTGTTGTATTGTCTTGATTCTTGCATGTCTTGTGTTGATTGTGGCTTTGTTTGCTTGCATGTGCTACCCTTGACGATGATAGTTGCGATTATACCGGAGACCAGAAGAAGTGGTTATTATTGTTTATTATGGTATTCTAAGAAGAAGTCAAGTGACATATGTTACCACATTGCTGATTTCAGGCAAGCCACCTTCTTGTTCACATGCCTTATCCTACTACTTTACTTATGCATGTTTTAGCTACTGTTTTATATTATGAAGATCCATATCGGGTAGTGGCTTGGATCCTCCAAACCATTACACATATGTACTACTAAGTACAAACCCCTTGACGACACCTATTTTTTCCTAGAATGGTAGATGGTGTATAACACCATAACCCTTAGCCGAAGCAAAGCAATAGGATGGGAAGACCCCAGAAAATTTTTACAAAGAGTTTTATGATAAAACCTTGGTGAGGTTTGACCTACCAATAGAAGTTTGAGAAAGAAAAAGGTTTTATTTTTACAAAAGATGCTGAAAGAAAGATGGAGGAAAAATGTTTACGAAAAGGCACCCAGTTCTTTGCAATCTTAGCTATAACAACTTAACTCGTGCAACCACACTACTCTAGAATGGGACAGGGCTAAACACGAAGTTTGCTACTCTGGTGTGAGAATTCTCATAACTCCTGAAGGGGGATCATCTCCCTCTAATCTTGGGCTTCGTTTACAAAAAGGGTCTACTGTTAGACAGTCACCTGGAGGAAGTAGGATCACCCATGTGAGTGACCAGGGGATATGAGCCTCTCATTGAAAGTGCCCACTATGGAGGAGTCGGAATGCGCTTCGGTTGGTCTGTGTCCCCAACGTCACGATGTTGAGACAAACAACTCACAGGGTAGGGCCTATACTAGAGTGGCATCTGGAGAGACTTGATCAGTTACTCAACCCACGATTGGTATGGATCAGGGTAGGGTACCCAAATGGTGTGGGTAAAGTGTACAACCTTTGCAGAGTGTAAATCTATTCAAATAGCCGTGTCCACGGTTATGGACGGGTTGGACAAACTACTGTAGAGCGGTGCTGGTTTTTATTTAAAAAAGGACTTCGTAAAAGCAATGGCTTTGGAAATGATTTGACCATGGGATGGTCGGAAAGGAAGGAAAGGAGTTTGGTCATGAGATGACTGGAAGGAAGAAAAAAATGGGTGACCCAGTCCTGGTGTTTTCCAAAACTTTTCAAAAGGTTTCCAAAATGTTTTACAAAAAAATTCAACAAAGATATGTAGATGCCATATCTACAAGAGAAACTATTTGAGAAAAGAACCTCTCTTGGAGCCCTCCTACTACCACAGCCATATTGCATATCCTCTTGTTATTATTATTCTATTAAGGTGGTTTACGAGTACATTCAAAGTACACACTGTCATTGTCCCTGGCTATTAGCTTGGTCAGATATCGATAAGAAGGTGAAGTTGACGTCTCTGCGAGCTAGGACGTTCTACCAGTCAGTTGCATGTAGGTTAAAGCATGGCTCAGGCTCGAACCTTGATAAGTTCCGCTGATGATGATCTGTGTAGCCATAATGGAAATTGAGGTATGACATGTATCTCCTTACGTAATGGATGTTTACTTTGATAGTTGTAGGTTATGTGCCACGACTAACTGATCATGAGATCGTGGTGTATGCATAATAGGGATTCTCGGAGGATTAATCCGGGGGCCCCACATAACTAGTAAGAACCCTTAAAGTGTTAGATTTAAGTTTAAATGCTTTTACTTTGTAAAATAATCTTTTCCTCAAAGGTTATTATTTTAAGAAATATGAAAAGTAATCCTTAAGCATTTATGTAAGGACTCTGATGAATTAACAACCCTTTTAAGAAATTCTTGTGTGCCATTACACACTTTAGTGCTTTACTATTGAATCCTACTTGTTGCTTTTACATATTGTTTCACACACACTCACAAGCCTTAATAAGAAGCACAGGTGTGAAACTAGTATAAAAGTGCAACACACTCCAAAGAACTCATCACAAGCTTCAAACCCTAGATCAGATACGATTATTTCGGGGAATCACATTTATCAAACTGCACTACATTAAATATGCATAATTGCATCTTGCCTCTTTAAACATTCGTCCTTACCGGACCAATGATGCTAATTTCAGATTTTTGATCTTCTATTGTATTGAAGACCGTGAGTGCATTATCTTGCAATCAAAAAAGGAGAGTTCACACTTCCTCATGTCCTTTGGTTATTTTCTATCAAATACTTGTAACTCAAATGTTGTCATCACCTGCATTTCAAAAAAGGTCAAAAAACACTATTTTCATAGTAATATGATTATGGTTTATTTACCAAATGGTAATAACCTTCTATTATAGTTCTAGTGGTAAAGGAAGATAATACCTAGGACTTAACAACCAATATCGCCAGTGATTCTTGCACCATAAATTACACGTTAACCATAAGATCTATAATGGCTCTAGGAAAGTCAGATGTATCTTCTCCCTTTCGCATGGACGGGTGACCATATCGTGAAGCTGTAGATTTCTCATGGAGAATCCGGCACAAGGGTGGGACCCCTCAGTGCGCCGTGATATCGGTGTCTAGATTATCTGTGCATAGCTGTCTTGGTGGAGGTTCACCATAGCTGATGGTGGCTGCTAGGGCAGAGCTACTTATAGAGTCTTCGAGAGGCTACCCAGACTGTACTTGTGGTAAATCTTCTTGGGGGATCGTGTCTTCATGCGGGGTCGTGGACAGGGCAGTACTAGATTGGATCTTAGACTGGGCCCCATACCAAGGAAGTGGTGACAAGCTCGCGACTTGGATGTGCAACAAGGTTAAGGTCTCTTATCGGAAAAATGACGCACCTCTATAGAGTGTAAGAACTGTGACATGTTACTCCCTGTTCTGGGAAGGAGCTACGAACGCTGTAGGAAAGGAACTCCATGAAAGTTTTGGTAAACCTGTGAAGGCTGACGGACATAACTTTTCAGAATAAAAGCAACCTTTGATGAAATGTTTACGAAAACCTGCATTTCCTATGACCTTTGGTCTGTGACTATAGAGATAGTGCATCAAACACTCCTTTTTAGTGAACTTCCTGAGTACGCTCATACTCAACCATATTTGCTTAACCCTTGCTAGGTTCTAAGCCGTTGAATACGATGTCAACACCAACTCATGCTCAAGAAACCATCATCGACAACTCAAGTTCTTCAATAAAGTCAATGAAGTTAACATATACATCAACTGAAGAGAAGACGAAGTTCCTAATTAGATAGGAGTAGATACTCTAGCCATAAAACCTACTTCTATAGAGCATTGCATTAGCTGCAGTTGCAAGCCAATTAGTTTAGATGCTAGTCTTAGTCTCTAGATAATTCTGAGTTGTTATTCTGGTTCTTCTTTGTAAGAAGTTTCTTCCTCTCTCTTTAACCTAGAGTTCTCTCTGGATATTTTGTAAAGAGTCGAGTTGTAATCTATAGTCATGTCTTGGACCTGCTGTGTTACTGTTGTACCACTCTGAGGGATGTAATACTAGTGAACGGTGTTTGATTAGTGTTATGTCAACGACTATAGTGTACTACATCATGCAGTGGTATGCTGAGTCACCGCACATATCATTTGGAATGATTTGCTGGACATTTCCCACCAATGATTGTTGCCAAACAATCATGTCACTTAATTCATGATGCAATTGTCAGAAACATATTCTCCTAATCCTTAGACCATGAGATCTTATTAATCACTATTACCGGAGGTTGCTTTGACTATAAATGGGTGATCATAAAGGCGCATGTTGGGTTATCGGAACGAGCATGCAGAGGCAGTATTCTTCAAGATCGGGATTTGTTCTCTTGTGTGACTGGAAGATACAACTGGGCCCACTCGGTGAATTAAATCCATGTTGCGCAACACATGACTAGGTCATGGGGATGGAATTTCACAGGAACAAGTAAAACAATACTTGTTGGAAACGAGATTTAACAATGTATTGTGATACTGATCGAATCTCAGACAAGTCTTGTATCGTGAACAAGGGAATTGGACATATTGTTTCAGGTTCGACATGATGGTGATTCGTGGAGTGCATAGGGGTCAACATGGGCATCCCGATCCCGCTATTGATCATTGAAAGATATCATGTCTATAGGATTCCCAAACCATAGGGAAACATGCTTAAATGTGATAAGATTCTTGGAGATCCTCCTGTGAGATGGAATCATGAAAGAGAGAGAAATTGGAATCGTTCTAGAGACATTCGAAGTTGTTCGGAGAAAGAAGGAAAGGAAAATGCCGAAAGGTGCTTTGGATAAATGGAAATTTAATATGTACTAAGTAATTGTGAATTAATATGTACTAAGTAAATACTTAAATTCAAATCCTGAGGAAATTAGCCCAGGAAAAAGCCACAAAAAAAGGCAAATAAAACAGCTAAAAGGGGCTGGTTTGACCAGCCCAGGCGCATGGGTGGCGGATAATACCCACCACACGGGGAGGGCAGCTCCGAGCACCCACTGCAGCCGGCCTTTCTCGACCCCGACCTAAGGAGCTCGCGGGGGAGCAGGCTAGGCAGCTAGGCCACAAGGTAGTCAGCCCACTTGGGCTGCCTCCTCTCAGCCGCGCCAGGCCGCCACCAAGCTGGCGGGCCATAGGGCGGACAACAGGCCCACCTGGCATAATCCATGTAGATTACGTTTAAACAAACCACCAAAGTCATAAGACCACCATCATCAGACAAAAGGAAGTAATGGAGAGCTAAGACGGAATAACGGGTGACCAATTTTTTCTCCCAGGACTCCGAGACCACTAGTTCAGACCGCTAGGTCAACAAGTACTACTATTACAATTAAAAAAAGTACGGAGTTCAAGCTAAATAGAACTAGTTATCACACATCTCCTTGATCTTCCTAATCTTAGCCCGATGCGCATCCTCCTGTGAGTGCAAGGATCGAATCATCTCCTCCTTTCTTTTAGCATGTTACTTGTACAACTTCAATTGTCTCTCTGCATTTATCCTCATGCAGTTGTCAATACCTATAGTTGTGAACTCCATGACTTTGACCTGGTGAAGTTCATTCCTTGCTTGAGTCGGTTCTTGCTCTGCTTTAGCCTTTTGAGGGCCAACGCCACGTCCCTCTCCTTATCGACTTCGCTAACCTTGTCTTGCACCCTCTTGAGATCTCGGTTAAGCTTGGTTGTGTCAACATGGTCAAATAACTTCACCTCAGCACTCTCAAGAACTGAGATAACTATGGATTCTTTCAACTCAACAGTCATATACCATAGTTTATCCAGCGTTTTCTGCATCGATTTGGGCCACTCTGGATCTACCCATTTGACAACACCACAACTTCCGCGTGGCAACATTGCACCATGTCCTTGACACCCTAAAAACCACCTGCCTGCATTTCGTCCTTCGAACTCTACAAATTTAGTAGGCACATATCCATGTCCACATAGTGAAGGAATATCTCCCTCCGCTAAACTGTGATAGTCGGAGTCGTACAATGTCTGGTTGGCCTAACACATCATACCTGCATGAGTAATCAGAGTAGATCTAGCTCAAAATAAATAAATGGCCATGGATGTTAGAGATGAGAAAACACACATAGAAATCACCGTCACTATCTTCACGAAGCGTTTCCTCACCGTCTCCCCTTGAACCCATGGCGAAAGGGGGTGGGGACTCGGGTGACTGTGGGAGAGATTGCTGGAGGTGCCGCCAGCTTGTGGCTACAACAGGATGGAAGATAAGTGGGGAAAGTGGCTTCGAGGGGAAGGAATAGAAGTATGGGGAGGAAGAGAAGTAATGGGGACATGATACTAGCAGGTGGGCCCATGGAACACATGACACTGGCAAGTGGGAGTGTGTGGTGTTGCTAGTTTGTCCAGAGCAAGCGGACAGTAGGCGTGGCCAATCATGTCACAAAACATCCTACTCACGGATCAATCCTACGAAGAACCATCCCAATCGTCCAAGCGCCTCGGTCGAACGGTCTGTAATAATCGTCATCCAGAACAAGTGTCTTGGGGAATCCCTTCTAGAAGACTCGATCTAATGGCCACCATTGGGGGCTAAGGTTACGATCTAATGGACACCATGCACACACACTAGATGTCATTTCATATGTTCTTTTCCAAAACCATAATGATGCACACTGACACACACACATCCAAGTGGGTGTGGTGATGTAGCATCTTTCAAACTGGTGATGCAATGCATCTTGCAGTTGAATCCCAGCATGCTGCTAGGGTTCCTAGACATGGTTGGACACCACATGCTGGAGTGCCATCATTGCATGTGTTATTTTCCAAAACCACAATGATGCACACTAATATACACACAAACATCCAATGACTCTAGTGGATCCATGTGCTTTATGAAAAGAACACACATGCAATGACTCTAGTGGCTCCAATGGGTTTAGGAAAAGAACACACATGCAATGCCATCTACTGGATCCATGTGGTTTGTGAAAAGAACACACACTCAATGAATCTAGTGGATCCATGTGGTTTATGAAAGGAACACATATGCAATGACATATAGCGCATCCATGTGGTTTAGGAAAAGAACAAACATGCTAGAGTGGCAAGATTGCATGTGTTCTTTTCCAAAACCACAATGATGCACACTTATACACACACACGCACATCCAATTGGGTGTGGTGATGCAGCATGTCTCAAACTAGTGATACAATGCATGTTGAAGTTGAATCCCAGCATGCTGCTAGGGTTCCAGGACATGGTTGGACACCAGATACTGGACTGGCATCATTGCATCTGTTCTTTTCCAAAACCATAATGATGCACACTCATACACACACACACATCCAAGTGGGTGTGGTGATGCTACATCATTTAAACTGGTGGTAGAATGCATGTTGAAGTTGAATTCCAACATGCTGCTAGGGTTCCTAGACATGGTTGGACACCACATGCTAGAGTGGCATCATTGCATGTGTTCTTTTCCAAAACCACAATGATGCACACTGATACACACACATACACATCCAATGATTCGAGTGATCCATGTGGTTTATGAAAAGAACAAACATGCAATGACATCAAGTGGATCCATGTGGTTTAGGAAACGAACACACATGCAATGACATATAGTGGATCCATGTGGTTTAGGAAAACTGTCATGGTGGTATCACGGCAGATGCCATGGATAGGCTAAAGATGGGGACTAATATGTGCTAGGGGAATCTAGGGAGAGATAGTAGAGTGAATCTCCACACAGAAGCTTTGTATTGATGTTCAATCTCCAAGATTACAAGTGCTCCTCGAGCTGTATTGACAAGAGGAGGAAGAAGAAACTCTCTTACTCTTGCCTACCAACTAGCCCAAGAACCCTAGATCCACTAGTGCTCAACCAACTAGAATTCTCCCAACTCTATATCAGAAAAAACCCCAACCCCCTTACTAGAACCCTAACCCCCCTTATATAGAGGTGGTTCGGTTCTGGCCTAGGGCATACGTGGAGGCATATTCCTAAGAATATGCCCCCTCCCAAAGTAGTAACTCGACAGGGGTGCTTTTCCCCCGCGTCACACTTGCTTTAGCGACGTAGCCTCTGCGGCGCCCGCGTCAGCCGACGTGAGCGTCGTCACCCTTGTCGGCCACGATCCGGTGGTCCTGCCCTTGCTTTATTCGCTCATCCAGTATGCACCGAACCTTCTTTTTTGACCAGAGAGATTCCTTCCTTCTCCTAGAAGCCAAGCGAGGATCCGGATCACAGTTGATCCAGCCACACCTGTTCCTGCATATAAGCTAGACAAGTATTTCCGACTTACTCCTTGAGTCGGACGAGACAATGTTAGGCGACCCCCTGGTCCGGGTTACTCCGTGATCCGGCCTGCCTTGAGGTGACTCAGCCAGCATCCGCTTTCACCTTGCCGAACCTCGGCTAACTCGGCCCTTATACCCTGGAGTGACCCTACCCGGGGTTATCCCCCCAACATTAGTCCCCGAAGCTGGTGCGGCCTTAGCAGCCTTGGTCGCTAAGGCCACATCAGGTTCATTCGTATTTAAGCCTCAGACGTTTAGTTCCGGGTTAACTTCTTGTCTCGGATTATATGGATTTACGTTCCCTTCGCACGTTCCAAGTTTTCACTTGCCGGCCGGGTTACCATTGTAGCTCGGATCCTATGGTTTTACTTTACCTCTGCACATTTCAAGTTTTCACTTGTCGGCCGGGTTACCATGGAGGCTCGGATCCGGACCCTGCTTCCTTCTCTCAGACGCCAACCCACGTAAGGGTTAATCATTGCGTTACCTCATTTTAAGAGCCTGCACTGTAACTGCCGCAGTAACTGTCAGTGATTACTGTGTGTGGGTTACGTCACACATGTCTCCTCATTTACCGCAACTACACGTCGTGTCATGGGATCATTTTTACTCTGTGGCCTCCGATGTGGCTTCACTCTGATTGGCTAATGCCAGTGATACACGGCCACAGCGTGTGGCTCTCCAGTGCAGGGCGATCCCACTTTTCGATTACTGGGGGCAGTTAAATAGGGGAGGGGCGCGCTCCTTAGCGCTTTTCCATCTCCGCGCCCCCTTGCCCGTTCCTCTTCTTCTTCCTCGCGACCGCGCCGCCGCCAGTGCCCGTTGCAGCAGCACCGCCGCCGCACCTTCTCCGTGCCTCCGCACCGCAGCCACCACTGCACCACTGCTTAGCCACGGGTCCTCGTCAATCTAGACCGCAGAACCCCGCCGCCGCCAGCTCCAGCGAGGACAGCGGATTCGAGATGACAGAGGAGGAGCTCATCGTCGTCGAGCAGGAGATGCAGGAGGACGCCGGCACGGCGGACCGCGGCGCATGGGCCGGTTCATGGGTCTGCCAGGACGACATCGACTGGCTCTACCGGGCCCGGTGTATTCCCACCGGCGTCGCCGCTCGTCTCCCCTCCTCGGAATTGGCCCCCTCACCCAATCCGGGTAAGTTCGTTGTTTTCCTATCCCATTTCCAACAGGGACTTGGTCTTCCGGTGAGTGATTTCTTCCGGGACTGGGTCCGGACCTATCACCTGCAACCACATCATCTCTCGGTGAACGCCATCACCTCTCTGTCCGCTTTCGTCTCTTCGATCGAGGGCTACACCGGACTATGGCCCATGAAGGAGCTGTGGATCCGGTTCTTTGGCCTCCGTCGCAACGTCGTCCCCAACATCCACGTCGAGTCGGAGGACAAGCAGCTCACTTAGTTCGGAGCTGCCTCGATCTCGCCCCGGAGGTTTTCAATCTTTCCCCGGGTCACCGGGCTTGACTCCTGCAAAGGATGGGCCCGGACCTTCTTCTACGTCTGGAACGAAGGCACCAAAGACTTGATCCAGTTGCTGCCCTATGCTCCGGGTCCCCCAGCTCGAATTTCTGGGAGGAGGTCGCCAAAAAACCTACAGCTCTGGCCAACCAAGTCAACAAAAGGTTTGCGGAGCTGAAGAAGCTCGGATTGCACAACGAGGATGCCATGATCACAATCGTGCGCAACCGAATCTCTCCCCTCCAGCTCCGCACTCACAAGTTGTGCCATATGAGCTTCAGCCGCGACCCCAACCGAACCTCCTCGTTCGAGTTGAGCAATACGGAGATCTTCCGCCGGGTCAAGGCTCTTTTCACCACCCATAAGGATTTTTCCGTCGAATGGACATGGGGAATCGAGCATTACTGCCGTGACAGGCTCCCTCCCGCGGTAAGCTTCACGGAGTAAACTTATTTTGGATCAATTACGTGTCGGTTCTTATTGTATTTTTGACTCTGCTCCTTGTGCTTTTTTCTCAGCTGTTTCTCCAGCAAACCCTCGAGGATGGTACTGATCCGACTCTTAAGTGGGCCCCGGACCGAGAAATCCCGGATGAGGAGGAGCCGGACCAGGAGATGTTCCTCCCCACAACCGACGCCACCAAACGACCCAGCAGTAAATTCTCTTCTCTTAGAGATTGGCCCGACGATGAGGATGACTCGGATATCGACGTGATTGAACCCGTTGAGGCTGTCCCTCTTTCTTTTGCCTTCCCAGCATCAGCTAACCCCGGTGGGCACATCCACGAGTATTCTCCACTTGCCACGGGCGAGCCTGTTCCGGTGGCGTCGAAGAAGAAACGCGGATCCGCGTCAAGTTCTTCTTCCGAACCTTCTCAGCCTACCAAAAGGCAAAAGAAGGCCGAAGACAAGACTGCCTCCAAACGGGCAGGCAAAGCCCCGGCACGGAGGGCCCGGAAACCTAAGGAGGCCGAGACCTCGGATGCGTAAGTCATTTTTCACTGCGCAACACACTTCTACCTGCATCGGGGTAATTTCACTCCTGACATTATTTTCTTTTGCAGGGCTCCTGTGGAGGTCCCTCAGAGCGGATCGAGCATCTCCTCTCCCCTTCGGTCCGGTCCTTCCCCTCCTCGTGACGACGAGTCACGCCCGCTGAGCCCTATTTCGGAGGGCTCTGCGGCCGCTCCGGGTTCCGCAGTACCTCCTTCAGAGGAACGCAACCTCAGACCGGGAGGGGTCGGATCAGCCGAGGCAACGGCGTCCGTCACTTCGGCATTGCCGCAACCAGCAACCACCAAGTCTACCGCAACTCCAGCACCAGCAGCAGCTCTAGCACCAGCCACCGAATCAGCGCATGTCCTGGCTCCAATGAAACCAACAGCAACTCCAGCACCAACCACCAAAGCTCCCGTGCCCAGTTCGTCTGCCTCGTCCGAGTCATCCCAAGCTCGGCGAGGAACCACTCCAGCGGCTTCCAAGGGCAAATCCACTGTGGTCACATCCTCCCAGCAAGCCAAAGGCAAGTCTACCTCCGTCGAGGCCGGGCAGCGAACCTTGTCGTCAATGCTTCCAAAGAAGTCACCAACAACGACGGATCCTCCTGCCGAGCCAGCTGATTCGCAACAGATGGTTCTTCACACTAGCCCAGCTCTTGCCCTGATTGAAAGGAAAGAAGCTCACGCAAAGGGCTTGGTGGCACCTCACATGCCCACTGGCGAACGGTACCCTCCGAGCCTCATCGAGTTTGTCATGAACTGGAATAAGGGGAGTTCGTCTACAACGACGATCTCTCGGAAAAGTTTGGCCCAGCTGAATTTTCCGCTCAGATGAATACCGCCGCCAAGGCCATTAACCTTGCTGGGCGAATGATGGAGGTACGCTGTTTCTTCTTTACATGCTGTAGATACTAGCCATTAGTCCTCGAGCCTCCGGCGGAGTAACTTGTTACTCGGCTGGATGCTCATTAGAAGACCAACGTAGCTGCGTGTAAACTTCAAATATGCACACACCTAGAGCCGGGTTAAGTTCCACTTGGCCCGGATCTCGTGTACTTCGAATATGCACACATCTAGAGCCAGGTTAAGTTCCACTTGGCCCGGATCTCGTGTACTTCGAATATGCACACACCTAGAGCTGGGTTAACTTTCGCTTTGCCCGGATCTCGTATACTTCGAGTATGCACACACCTAGAGCCGGGTTAAGTTCCGCTTGGCCCGGATCTTGTATACTTCGAGTATGCACACACCTAGAGCCGGGTTAAGTACCGCTTGGCCCGGATGTTGTATACTTCAAATATGCAACGAACTAATTTAACACGCCTGTACCTTTGTCAGGTAACTACCAATCGCCGGAGCGCCGAGTTTCAGCGCCTTCTTGATACCCACAAGATCTTACACGCAAAACATGTTGCACTTGGCGCGGAGCATGAAAAGAGGGGTAATTTCCTCTCTTAACATCTCTCCGTTTCATTTGTTTCTGCTGGACTAACCTCCTTATTCGGTTTTTTGCAGCTGGGGTGGAGGCTGAAAACAAAATTATGCGGAAGAACTTGGAGGAAATCCAAGGTATGTCCTCTTTCGGCCAACGCTGTTGTGTTTTCGATTCTTTCTTCTCCTTGGCTCGGCAAACATTCACTCCTCGGCTTTGCCGGGTCAACACACTATTTCAGCATCGCTTGAGGATAGTGTGCCCGTGCCTGATATGATGCTGCATTTTCTCGAACAAGCAGGACAACATCAAGCCGAGCTGAAGAAGAAGAACGATGAGCTTGCCCTCCTCCGGACCAAGGACGACGAAATAGCCAAACTCAAGGCCGAGATGGAGAAGATGAAGGCCCAACACAAAACCGAACTCCAAAAAGTTGGCCAGAACTTCACCGAAGAGCGTGAGCGCTTTACTCTTCAGATCTCCAAGGACCAGGACCTACTTAAGGAATCCGAGGTCCATCTTGGGTCGGTGCTCGCCGAGCTTGAACAACTTCGCCAGAGATGCGATAGTTGTATCAAGGAGTTGACCCGGATCCATCGTCATATCTCACGTAAGTTTCTTCCCCTTGTCCGACCTAGTTTTCCGGGTTAGCTCATATGCCTTCGCTTCAGCATCTTCCCTTTCCTTATTTTCAGATAACTTTCCGGAGGGTACTCCCATCGCCAGTGCTGCCGTTGCCAAATTCCGCCGAGAGAGGGGTACTCCCGTCGCTCCTGATGGTGAGAGCATCCCCTTAGACATGGAGGACCTGCTGGTCAGCGTGTCAGCTCGGGTGGAAACCATCAAGAACTATGGGAAAGATCTCCTCAACGTTGTGGTCCGGATCTTCAACACTTTCTGGCCAAGCGAAAGCGCTCCGAAAAGGATCACACTCCTTGCTGAGAAGCTATTGGAAATCGAGACACAGCTTGATCTCAGGAGAGAATCCGTCGGGCGTGCCGCAACAGATACCATCCTCCATCATATCCTTACATGGTACGAGAAGATCGACCTGAGCCTCCTCACACGCCGTCACACCGGATCCATATGGACCGATGATCTGGAGTGGGTAGCTCGGCGCCAGGCTTGCGCCTACAGCCTTGTCGAATATTCTCCCATCCATGACTGGGTTGAGGGGCCGAACTTTCTGGAATCCGGCGAGGAGGAGGAGATGGAGAACGTGGAGGATGGGTCGGGCGATGATGGAGAAGATGCTGCTTCAGATATTGAAGACAGTGATGATGACGCCGAACTTCCTCCTCCTGCCGCTCCTTAGTTGAAAAAACTTGAAAATTTATCAGATCCCCGGTATGCCGGGTGCAATTGTATGCTGAATACATGATATTTTGCTACTATGCTTGTATGCCGGATTAACTTGGGCGTAGTCCCCGAGTTCCATTTTCTTGTTCGTCCAATTCTCCGGCTCGATCCGTGTCTACCTTGATTCGGTTTTACGACTTACGAATCCGAGCCTCAAGAATCGTTTTAACAATACTGAGAAACTTTGAGGCTTGGCTCAAAATAATTCAACATAATAGCTTGAAAGTAAATATGGGGTTAGTCCAAAAAAACAAACGTTAGCTGGAATAGGATCGTTTCCTTAGTAGTTTTTCATGTGCTACGCAATTCCAAACTTGTTCCCTTGCTTGCCATGAAGCCAATTCTTGTTGGACAGCAGCAAGTCGAAGGGTTGGGTTTTTGGTGCTCACACATTACTAATCCGGGTTAAGCGAAACGAGTCATTCCAGCTAACGCATAAAAAGTTACAACAATCATTTATTAAGGCAGTCCCCGAGTTACTGCTCGAGGCTCCGCTATTTCATTGATAAGCTCATTGCCGACATACATACCGACATATGAGATGGCTCGGATACATACACTCTTTAGCTAAGTGTAGAAGGGACGAAGTAGCGCTACATTCCACGGTCGCTTAGATTCTTCTCCGGACCTGTCTGCCTTGTTCTTTTCCTGTGGCTTTGCATCTATAAGATAGTAGGAATCATTGTGCAATGCTTTGCTCACAATAAAGGGTCCTTCCCATGGGGGGGATAATTTATGCATACCAGTGGTACGCTGTACCAACCGGAGCACCAGATCGCCTTCCCGAAAGACTCGGGGGCACACTTTCCGGCTATGATAGCGTCGGAGATTTTGCTGATATATGGCGAATCTGGACAGTGCCAGTTCTCTCGCTTCTTCCAGCAGATCAACATCATATTGCCGGGCTTCTTGCACTTCGGCTTCTGTGTATTGGGTGACCCTAGACGAATCATGCTCTATGTCGGCTGGTAATACAGCTTCTACCCCATATACCAGAAAGAACGACGTGTAGCCTGTTGATCGATTCGGAGTTGTTCTTAAACTCCACAATACCGCTGGTAGTTCTTCTATCCAGCACCCAGCTGATCTTTGCAGCGGCTCAATGAGCCGGGGTTTTATCCCGGATAGCACTAATCCGTTGGATCTTTCCACTTGTCCGTTCGATGCGGGGTGGGATACCGAGGCTACGTCGAGTCGGATTCTCTTATCTCGGCAGAATCATGCAAATGCTCCTTCAGCAAAATTTGTGTCGTTATCAGTTATAATGCTGTGTGGATAACCGTATCTCAAGATGATGTCTTTGAGAAATGTCACGGCCGTAGCTCCATCACATTTTCTTATAGGCTTCACTTTGATCCATTTTGTAAACTTGTCCACCATGACCAGAATGTGCGTCATGTTTCCTCTTGCTGGTTTGAACGGGCCAACCATATCCAAGCACCACACAGCAAATGGCCATGTAATTGGTATGGTTTTGAGTTCCGACATAGGCATATATGTCTTGGTGGTGTACCTTTGACAACCATTGCATTTTCTCACCAGATCTTCTGCTTGCTCCAAAGCACTTGGCCAGTAGAATCCATGCCGGAACGCCTTTGCCACTAAGGCCCGGGATGAGGCATGATGCCCGCATTCTCCTTGGTGTATATCTCGGAGGATGTCAAGTCCTTCTTCCGGGTCAACACACCGCTGGAGGACATTGGTTACACTCCGTTTGTACAGCTCAGAAATGATGACTGTGTAAGCTTTGGCTCTCCTCTGAGTTTGCCTGGCTAGCACTTCCTCAGTGGGTAACGTTCCATCTTTCAAGAACTGGTATATAGGCAGTGCCCAAGCTGGTATTGCTCGCGCAGGGAACATCTCCTCATCAATTTCCATCCGATCCACCGGCATAACTTCAGTCGGATCATGCTGAACAGTCCCCGGGTCTAGAGAGGTAGTCCCCGGGTTTGCGGAGGTAGTCCCCAGGTTCGGCGTGCTACCGCCCATGTCAATGTCCATGGGCTCAGCTCCAGATTCCGCGTTTTCCAGGACATAGATTGAGTCGGTTCCTAGGGACGGCCTGATAGATGGTTTTCTGAGGTGCTCCAATGCTACGCCCGGTGGAATTGCCTGTCGGGTCGATCCGAGCTTTGACAGCATGTCGGCAACTTCGTTTTCCACGCAAGGTACATGGTGAAATTCGCATCCCTCAAAGTAATCCGAGATCTTCTGCACATGAAATCTGTATAGCGCCATGTTTGGATCCAGGGCGTCCCACACTCCGGACACTTGATGTATTACTAGATCCGAGTCGCCAAAGCATATTATCCGACGTATGCCAATCTCCTTCGCCACTTTGAGACCATGCACAAGAGCCTCTTACTCAGCGACATTGTTTGATGCCGCGAAATGGATCTGCAATACGTATTTGAGCTGATCCTTCTTTGGTGAGGTAAGCACAACCCCGGCACCTAACCCGGTTTTGGTTTTCGATCCGTCAAAGTGCATCTTCCATTAGTTCAGATCTGGCAGCGGTGGTTCGTATTGTACCTCGCCCAATCCACGAAAATGTCCGCCACAGCCTGGGACTTGATCTCTTCTCTCCTATCATATTGGGGTTCGTAAGGTGCTAGCTCAATTGCCCATTTCGCAATTCGGCCATTCGCATCTTTGTTAACCATTATCTCGGATATGGGGGCTTCGCATATCACTTTGATGGGATGCTTCTCAAAGTAGTGCTTTAACTTCTTTGCCGCCATATAAACTCCGTATGCCACCTTTCGAAAATGCGGGTAGTTCTGTTTTGAGGCAGACAATACCTTGTTCAAGTAATACACTGGCCTCTGCACCGACTTACCCTCATCATCTCGCTCCACTACAATCACTACACTTACAACTCGGTTGGTTGCGGCTATGTAGAGCAACATTGGCTCCTTTGACAGTGGAGAAGCTAACACTGGTGCAGTGGCCAACATCTTTTTCAAGTGTGCAAAAGCTTCATCGGCCTGCGGCATCCAAACGAATTTATCTGACTTTTTCATGAGTTGGTAGAGAGGCAGTGCCTTTTCCCCTAACCGACACACAAACCTACTCAACGACGCCAGGCATCCAGTGAACTTCTGGACGTCGTTGAGACACTTCGGCAGCTCCATTCGTTCGATGGCTCGGATCTTAGTTGGATTAACCTCGATACCTCGGCTGGAGACGAGAAATCCGAGTAATTTCCCAGTCGGGACACCGAAGGTACATTTCTCCGGGTTAAGCTTCATCTGGAATGTCCTCAAGTTCGCGAATGTTTGCCTTATGTCGTCAAGGAGCGTTGCGCTTTCCTTGGTCTTAATAACCACATCATCCACGTAGACTTGTATATTTTGACCTATTTGATCGTGCAAACATTTTTGCATACATCTTTGGTACGTTGCTCCTGCATTTCGTAAACCAAACGGCATAGTGCGATAGCAATAAGCCCCGTACGGGGTAATAAAAGCAGTTTTTATTTGATCATCCGGGTTCAGAGGTATCTGGTGGAAACCAGAATAAGCGTCAATGAATGACAACAGTTCACATCCCGCGGTAGAGTCGATGACCTGATCTATCCTCGATAGTGGGAATGGATCTTTTGGACACGCCTTGTTAGGTTCGTGTAATCGATACACATACGCCAAACCACTGCCACGTTCGGATCATCCTTCTTCTTTTCTACCAGCACCGGATTAGAGAGCCAATCCGGATACGACACTTCCATGATAAATCCTGCTGCTAGCAACCGAGCTATCTCGTCACCAATGACCTTTCTCCTATCCTTGGCGAAGCGTCGGAGAGGTTGCTTCACCGGCCTTGCTCCGGGTCTTACGTTCAAAGAGTGCTCGGCCAACTCCCTCGGAACACCTTGCAAGTCCTGTGTGGACCAAGCAAAAATATCCCGATTCTCACGGAGGAAGTTGACGAGCTCGCTTTCCTATTTGTCAGTTAACCCGGCACCAATTGTTATGGTACGCTCCGGAAACAGGTTATCCACTGGAATCTTCTTGGTGGAAAAAACCTTCGTGGCTTGAAATGAAACACTTCCATGCGGGTTGCTTAACGCCGGCATATACTGCTGCGCGGACTGAGCTAATGCCGCTACCTCTTGGATTTTTCTTTTCTCTTGCGCAATCACGAGTGACTCGGCTAGGTTAGACCTGGCTGAGGCGCACTCAATAGAACGTCGGAAATCCCCAGCGATAGTAATTGCTCCATTTGGCCCGGGCAACTTCATCTTCAGATAACTAACGTGGCAACTTGCCATGAATTTGTCAGTGCTGGTCTCCCGAGTAATGCATGATATGCGCTCTCCAAGTTCACCACCTCAAACTCCAGATTCTCAGTTCGGCAGTTATCCCTCGTACCGAATAGCATGTCGACCCGGACTTTGCCTATGGGCTCACAGGATATGCCTGGTACGATACCATGGAAAGTTTTTCTTGTAGCCTGGAGCATGTTCTCTGAGATGCCCAACTTGCGCATCGTATCCGCATACATGATGTTAATGCTACTGCCATTGTCGATCAGTACCTTGGAGAACCTCACATTAATGTTTGGTCCAATGAACGCCGGATCTAACACTAGTGCATACGAGCCCGGACATGGCATAAGCTTGGGATGATCTTTGACGCTCTAGGTAATTTCCTAGTCCGACCAAGACATGTACCTCGTCACTGCAGGCATAACCGCGTTAACCTCCATATGTCGGTGCTGCAAGCTCTTCCTATCTGTTTCCTCTGTTGTGAACACACAATAGCTCTGGTGATGTTCCCTATACTCATTCCTTCCCTCGTTTCCGGAGTACCTCTGATCCAGTTGTTGCTGGTTTTCCACCTGATGCACTGCATCCCTTCTCTCACTGTTGTCATACCTCGGCGGAGGGGGAGGCAACATCAGTTGTTGCGTGTTTGCTCCGGAGAGCAGTTGCTGCCGGGGTAACTCCTGCCGAGGTTGATCATTCTGGGGTGCCTGAGCATTCCCCGAACCTCCTTGTTCTATCTTGCGCATCCACTCACATTGCCTCGTTGTGTGACCAGCCGGGCTGTTCGGATTTGGCGTGTGAAATTTACACGGCTGGTCCAACATTGACTCATAGGTATACCTCGGACGATCTTTCTTTTCTTGCCATTGCTTCTTCTGCTCCGGAGTCCACATTTTCTTGCCATCGTTTCGAGGAGTCCATTGCCCTCCCGTTTTCTGGCCTTGGTTGCTCCCTGCTCCGGGCTGACCTTGATTCACGGCTGCAACTTGTTGCGAACTATACCGATGGTTCGGTCTATCGTCTCTCCTTTTTCCCCTGTAATCGTTCCTCCGGGATGACCCGGCTCCGTCCCTCGGATAGTACTCCTCATTTGACTCGTTTGACGCGATACTAGGTTGATTTGGATCACCCAAAGCGTAAGAATCCGCAATCCGGATCATCTCTGCCAGCGTGACTGGCATTTTCCTTTGCAATTTCATCCACAACTCGCTTCCATATTTGCACCCTTGAGCGAACCATGCTATAGCCTGTGACTCTATGGCTCCCTCACACGAGTTTCTCACGGTACACCACCGGGTCAAGAATTCACGATCCGTTTCGTTAGATCTCTGCTTGCACATTGCCAGGGTCTGCGGTCTATTCGGTCTCTGATATGTACTTGAGAAGTTGCTGATAAACATTTCTTCAAAATCTATCCAGCAATTGATGCTTCCGGGTGGCAAATTATTCAGCCATACCCTAGCCGGACCTTCCAACATTTGGGGTACGTATCGAACAACCCATCTCATGTTGCCAGTTGCAATTTTCCCAGCTGTTGCGTAGTTTGTCAGCCAATCCTCCGGCTTTGTACTATCGTCATACGTCTTCGTGCCCCTGGGTAATTGGAAATTGGGTACTAGCGGTTCCTTCATGATTCAGGGTCCAAAGCACGCTGGACCCGGAGGACCTTGACATTCGATCTGTTCCGACCTATACAGGCGATCCAGCTTTAACCTGGCGTCATCCGGCATCAAATCCCTGCTTCCCAATCTCGACCCTATCACATGATAGTCTGGTCTTGCGTATCCCGCATTCATGATCTCTGAGTCTCTGTCATTGTATCGGTATTGCTCTTGTTGTGCTCCTCTCTGTTGCATACCACGGCTGGCACTTTGCTCTTGCCTTGGTATATTCCGCTGCTGCGGTTGACCTGCTCCTGCCGAGTTTCGCTATCCGGCATTGCCGTTGGCAGCATTCCCTTGACCGGCATTGCCTTGGTCGTGATTACCTCGGCCCGCTTCACCTTGGCTCACACTTCGTCGATCATCGTTTTTCCGCATCTCTTTTTCTTTTCCCGCACTCGTTGAGTCGTACGGAACAATCTCCTTGTTCTGTCTGGCCGAGGTTACTACCTCTTCTCTCCTTGGGCCACCATGAGGCGACGATGCGGCTCCAGCGGATTTCTCCGGGTTACCCATTGCCGAATGGATGATCTTAGAAGCTCCAATTCTCTCCGGGTTACCTCTCAGTAGCACCTCGTTCTGCCTGTTCTCGATCCGAACCAGCTCGTTAACCCGGTCTTGCTGTCTTTGACGGGCTTCACCCGTCAGACCCTCTCGTTCGGACGCCGCGGCATCTGCTGCTCTGAGGTTCTTTGCCGGGGTACTATACTTCGGCAACCCCACGGACATATAGTTTTCCGACCCTTCTGGTCCATCATCACCTTCTCTGTTCATCTCACTTATGATATTTTTCCCTTTTACTCTTACTGCATTAACCTTGTTTGCCTTCGTGTACTCGCGCAGCGTCATGTTCAACGACTGCGGAGCCACTGCTACTTTCTTTGCTCCCTCCAGTATCTTTTGCCAGGTCTCCTCTAGCTCGGCATGTGCCTGAGCCGGATCTACCACTGCTGCCACCGGGTTTGCCAAGCTATCCATAGCTTCCCTCAGCACGTTCTCAGGCCTCTCTAGAGGAGGACCCCTAGCTTTCCTAGGTGCCTTAGGCGTTACCTCTGGGTCTGGCGCTGGATCCTTTCTCATGCCCGCGCCTGGCACAGTCATCATCACCTCTGCATGGTACGGGGAGCGAGCGATACGTGCCCCTCGAGCCACAGTGAGGGGTGGTTCTCCTGCATCGACGAGGTGACGCGGATGAACGCAAGACACGTCCACACCAACGTAGACCTTGTGCGCACCAAGCTTGACGAAGATGCCGTTGCACGGAAGGGGGCGCGTGCCGAAGCAGCCAGCGTTGTTGCTGACGTAGTCCAGCGCTCCAAAGCGTTGAACGAGCCCGGAGACGATGCGTTCGCCGGTGCCGATGAGGTTTCCCGTCCGGATCTTCACCCCTGCTAGCGCCTCATGCCCCGCGGTGGGCGCCAACTGTCGTGGTGGTGTCACGGCAGATGCCATGGATAGGCTAAATATGGGGACTAATATGCGCTAGCGGAATCCAGGGAGGGATAGTAGAGTGAATCTCTACATAGAAGCTTTGTATTGATGTTCAATCTCCAAGATTACAAGTGCTCCTTGAGCTGTATTGACAAGAGGAGGAAGAAGAAACTCTCTTACTCTTGCCTACCAACTAGCCCAAGAATCCTAGATCCACTAGTGCTCAACCAACTAGAATTCTCCCAACTCTCTATCAGAAAAAACCCCACCCCCCTTACCAGAACCCTAACCCCCCTTATATAGAGGTGGTTTGGTCCTGGCCTAGGGCATACGTGGAGGCATATTCCTAAGAATATGCCCCCTCCCAAAGTAGTAACCCGACCGGGGTGCTTTTCCCCCGCGTCACACTTGCTTTAGCGATGTAGCCTCTGCGGCGCCCGCGTCAGCCGACGTGAGCGTCGTCACCCTTGTAGGCCACGATCCGGTGGTCCTTCCCTTGCTTTATTCGCTCATCCAGTATGCACCGGACCTTCTTTTTTGACCAGAGAGATTCCTTCCTTCTCCTAGAATCCAAGCGAGGATCCGGATCACAGTTGATCCGGCCACACCTGTTCCTGCATATAAGCTAGACAAGTATTTTTGACTTACTCCTTGAGTCGGACGAGACAATGTTAGGCGACACCCTGGTCCGGGTTACTCCGTGATCCGGCCTGCCTTGAGGTGACTCAGCCAGCATCCGCTTTGACCTTGCCGAACCTCGGCTAAGACGGCCCTTATACCCCGGAGTGACCCTACCCGGGGTTATCCCCCCAACACTAGTCCCCGAAGCTGGAGTGGCATGATAACATGTGTTCTTTCCAAAAACCATAATGATTCACACTTATACACACACACATACAAGTGGGTGTGGTGATGCAGGATCTTTCAAACTGGTCATACAATGCATGTTGTACTTGAATCCCATCATGCTACTAGGGTTCCTGGACATGGCTGGACATCACATGCTGGAGTGGCATCATTGCATATGTTCTTTTCCAAAACCACAATGATGCACAATGATACACACACACTCATCCAATGAGTCTAGTGGAACCATCTGGTTAATGAAATAACACACATGCTATGACATCTAGTGGCTCCATGTGGTTCATGAAAAGAACACACATCCTATGACTATAGAGGATCCATGTGGTTTATGAAAGAACGCACATGCAATGACTCTAGTGCATTCATATGGTTTAGGAAAAGAACACACATGCAATGACATCTAGTGGATCCATGTGGTTTATGAAAAGAACACACATGCAATGACTCTAGTGGATCCATGTTGTTTATGAAAAGAACACACATGCAATGATATCTACTAGATGCACGTGGTTTCTGAAAAGAATACACATGCAATGACATCTAGTGGATCCTTTGGTTTATGAAAAGAAAACACATGTAATGACATATAGTTGAACCATGTGGGTTAGGAAAAGAACACACATCCAATGACTATAGTGGATCCATGTGGTTTATGAAAAGAACATACATGCAATGACTCTAGTGGATCCATGTGGTTTAGGAAAAGAACAAATATGCAATGACATCTAGTGGATCCATGTGGCTTATGGAAAGAACACACATGCAATGACTCTGTTGCATCCATGTGGTTTATGAAAAGAACACACATGCAATGATATCGGTGGATCTATGTGGTTTATGAAAAGAACACACATGCAATTCCATATAGTGGATCCATGTGGTTTAGGCAAAGAACACACATGCTGGAGTGGCATGATTGCATGTGTTGCTTTCCAAAACCATGATGATGCACACTTATACACACACACATACAAGTGGGTGTGGTGATGCAGGATCTTTCAAACTGGTGATACAATGCATGTTGTAGTTGAATCCCAGCATGCTGCTAGGATTCCTGGACATGGTTGGACACCACATGCTGGAGTGGCATCATTGCATATGTTCTTTTCCAAAACCACAATGATGCACAATGATACACACACACGCATCCAATAACTCTAGTGGATCCATGTGGTTTATGAAAAGAACACACATGCAATGAAATCTAGTGGATCCATGTGGTTTAGGAAAACAATACACATCCAATTATATAGTGGATCCATGTGGTTTATGAAAAGAACATACATGCAATGACTCTAGTGGATCCATGTGGTTTAGGAAAAGAACACACATGAAATGACATCTAGTGGATCCATGTGGTTTATGGAAAGAACACACATGCAATGACTCTAGTTGATCAATGTGGTTTATGAAAAGAACACACATGCAATGATATCGGTGGATCTATGTGGTTTATGAAAAGAACACACATGCAATGACATATAGTGGATCCATGTGGCTTAGGAAAAGAACACACATGCAATGACATAAGTGGATCCATGTGGTTTATGAAATGAACACACATGCAATGACATCTAGTGTATCCATGTGGTTTAGGAAAAGAACATAGATGCTAGAGTGGCATGATTGCATGGGTTCTTTTCTAAAACCATAATGATGCACACTTATGCACACACACACATCCAAGTGGGTGTGGTGATGTAGCATCTTTCAAACTGGTGATATAATGCATGTTGTAGTTGAATCCCAGCATGCTTCTAGGGTTCTTGGACATGGTTGGACACCACATGCTTGAGTGGCATCATTGCATGTGTTCTTTTCCAAAACAACAATGATGCACACTAATACACACACACATCCAAGTGTGTGTGGTGATGCTACATCTTTCAAACTGGTGATACAATGCTTGTTGAAGTTGAATCCCAACATGTTGCTAGGGTTCCTGGACAAGGTTGGACACCACATACTAGAGTGGTATCATTGAATGTATTCTTTTCCAAAACCACAATGATACACACTAACACACACATCCAAGTGGGTGTGATGATGCAACATCTTTCAAACTAGTGGGAGAATGCATGATGTAGTTTAGTCCCAGCATGCTGCTAGGGTTCCTGAATATGGTTGCACACCACATGCTAGAGTGGCATCATTGCATGTGTTCTTTTCCAAAACCACAATGATGCACATTGGTGCACACACACATCCAAGGACTCTAGTATATCCATGTGGTTTATGAAAAGAACACACATGCAATGACATCTAGTGGATCCCTGTGGTTTTGGAAAAGAACACACATGCAATGACATCTAGTGGATCCATGTTGTTTATGAAAAGAACACACTTACAATGACTCTAGTGGATCAATGTGGTTTAGGAAAAGAACACACATGAAATGACATCTACTGGATCCATGTGGCTTATGAAAAGAACACACATGCAATGACATCTAGTGGATCCATGTGGCTTATGAAAATAACACACATGCAATGACATTAGTGGATCCATGTGATTTATGTAAAGAACAAACATGCAATGCCATATAGTGGATCCATGTGGTTTAAGTAAAGAACAAACATGCTAGAGTCGCATCATTCCATGTGTTCTTTTACAAAACCACAATGATGCACACTTATACACATACATCCAAGTGGGTGTGGTGATGCATCATCTTTCAAACTGGTGGCAGAATAGATATTGCAGTTGAATCCCATCATGCTTATAGGGTTCCTGGACATGGTTAGACACCACATGCTGGAGTGGCATCATTGCATGTGTCCTTTCCAAAACCACAATGATGCACACCGATACACACACACATCCAAGTGGGTGTGGTGATGTGGCATCTTTCAAACTGGTGATACAATGCATGTCACAGTTGACTACCACCATGTTGCTAGGGTTCCTGGACATGGTTGGACACCGCATGCTGGAGTGGAATCATTGCATGTGTTATTTTACAAAATCACAATTATGCAGATTGACACACACGCACATCCAAGTGGGTGTGGTGATGCAGCATATTTCAAACTGGTGGTAAAATGCATGTTAGAGTTGAATCCTAGCATGCTGCTAGGGTTCTTGGACATGGTTGGACACAACATACTGGATGGCATCATTGCCTGTGTTCTTTTCCAAAACCACAATGATGCACACTTATACACACACATCCAAGTGGGTGTAGTGATGTATCATCTTTCAAACTGGTGATATAATGCATGTTGTAGTTGAATCCCAACATGCTGCTAGGGTTCCTTGACATGGTTGGACACCACATGCTAGAGTGGCATCATTGCACATGTTCTTTTCCAAAACCACAATGATGCACACTGATATACACACATCCAATAACTGTAGTGGATCCATGTAGTTTATGGAAAGAACACACATGCAATGACATCTAGTAGATCCATGTGGTTTAGTAAAAGAACACGCATGCAATGATATCTAGTGGATCCATGTGGTTTATGAAAAGAACACACATGAAATGACTGTAGTGGATCCATGTGGTTTAGGAAAAGAACACACATCCAATGACATCTACTGGATCCATGTGGTTTATGAAAAGAACACACATGCAATGACATCTAGTGGATCCATGTGGTTTATGAAAAGAACACACATGCAATGACATCAGTGGATCCATGTGGTTTATGTAAAGAACACACATGCAATGACATATAGTGGATCCATGTGGTTTGGAAAAAGAACACACATGCTAGAGGGGCTTCCTCGTTTGCGGTACCAAAGGTCCCCGGCAAGTGTACCTAAGTTGCCTGAAATTTCCGCGTTTCAAAATTTCTGCGTTTCGAAATTTTCGTGTTTCGAGGCAAATTCATCCCACCCTACCAGATCCAAACATTCTGTGAAACTACCCCGTGAAGTAGACGGTCGGGATCCTCATGTCAGTAATATGTCCGTGACACGAGTGCCAACGCGGAAACCACGTAGGCAAAACGAGGGACTAAATGAGCTTGGTGTGTTGACCAAATTCACCAATCCACTCCCTCCCTCCTTTCGCATGAACCCTAGCACCGACAGCGTCGAAATCCCATCTCCAACCAGAATGATCCCTTCGGGCATTTGACTTCCAGCGCCAAGTTTCTGTGCCTGCTTGCTAGTACCAAGCTCTAATGCTGAATGCCGTGACAGCCGTTGCAACGCTCTAGCCTGCCTCTACCGCCGACGAGCTGAGCAGCACGAAGGATGGAAGATCCTGTTGTCGAGGAAGAAGTACTTCTGGCTATTTGCAGGTGAGCTACTCTTCTCTTTGCTATTCACACTATCTATAAATGCTTGTTGGATATTGGCATTATAGAGATAGATCGAACCAAGAATTGTTTTCTAGCACAACGCTGGCAAACAATTCTTATCTTTTGTCCCCAATTTTCTGTCAAGTAGGATCTCCTCTGAACCCAAATACATGGTTATGGTCACCTTCTGCGGCTACCACATTAAATTAGCAGATGGGAAGAGCAAGTGGAATCAAGCTAGCGGTCTGAAGATGGACGTAGCTCATGCGCAGTTATGCACTATCCCTGGTATGGTTGCTGCTGTGCATGAACATGCTAAAATGGGGCCGGATCAAACTGCACGGTTCAACTTCATTGATGAACGAGGCTTCACGGTTCCTATAGCGTGTGACAGTCAGCTAATTGGGTTGATGACACAGTTTGTTGGTCTTCATGTGGTTATGCTGATTTGTAAAATACTAGATGTGGAAGCTCCTGCTACTAGGAGTCGCCCAACTATTATTGGACATAGTGGTCTAACTCGAACCCCTACTGTTGTTGAGAAAAATGTGGTTCCTCATCTCCGCCATGCTTTTGTCAAGCAACCTCCTCGTAGGAGTCCCCGTATTGTCGTTGTGCAAAACTCTGCTCTAGAATTTGCTAGTACTGGTCATCCTTGTGGTGTTGATGCTCTGGATGCTACTGACCCAATCCATGCCGCTATTGAGGAAACTAAGGCTTCTAGAGTCTGCCCCGCTGTTGTTGCCAAGACCGCTGCCTTGTGTGCTGCTCCTCCTCGAAACCATGCTCAAGTTGTGTAAACTCTGCTCTGGAATCTGCTAGTATTGGTCGTCCATGTGGTGTTGTTGCTCCGGCTGCTGCTGACCCAATCCATGCCGCTGTTGAGAAAACTAAGGCTTCTAGAGGCTGCCCCACTGTTGTTGCCAAGACCGTTGCCTTGTGTGCTGCTCCTCCTTGAAGCCGTGCTCAAGTTGTGCGAACCCCTTCTCTATCGGTACTGGTCGTCCCCGTGTTGTTGCTGATCAGGCCATTGTTGACCCAATCCCTGCTGCTGTTGAGCAAACTAAGGCTTCCGAAGGCTGCCCCATTGTTGTTGCCAAGACTGCTGCCTTGTGTCCTCCTTGAACCCGTGCTCAGGTTTAGGAAGCTGCTGGTCTGGAGCTAACTCATGGTCTAGACTATGCTAGCACTCGAAACATTGTTGTTGTGGGAACTTCTCCTGATCGTCGATGTGGTGTGGCAGCAGCTACTCCTATTGTGGCTGCTGTTAGCCGGGGCCCTTCCTGTCCACCAGGTATTGTAGCTACCACTACTAAGGGCCCTCGCCTCGCTCCTGGTCCTGGTACTTCCACCGAGGTTACTCTAGCTAACGATGACGCTGGTGATGATGATAGTGGCATTGTGGCTAGGTCTGATGGTGCCACTCCACCTCTCGAACCTCTTGGAGGTTTCTATCCTGCAGAACCTGATGATGGCAAAGTAATCATTCGTATCGGTGTCACGGAGTATATTGCAAAATTAGATGATGGCACAGAAAAATTCTATGACGGGTTTGATGTAATCCTTGGCAGATAAGATCCTAAAGTGGTAAAGTTATCTGACCTAATGGCGTCGTTACGTGTGAAGGTGCTGTGGGGGTCCTCCCAGGTAGCACGTTTGGTATATTTTGGTAACAGGAGCAAAAAGGCTATAGAAGTGAAAGATTTACAAGGGATTTAGTCATACTATTTACAAGGAAACATTATAGAGATGAAGTGTACATCCACTTGATAGTGCAAATGGTTGGAGAGGAATTGGATTTCAACAATAGAGATGATGGACTGGTAAAAGGCATGCGTGACCTGATCCATGGCATAACTAGGGATTGTGTGATTGGGGGTATCTTCGAATAGAGGAGAGTCTTAAAGAGGAGCATCATAAAGAGGAGTAGGAAGAGCATCCCCAAAAAGGGCACCCCGAAGAAGAAAATCACCAAGGAAACCACGCCAGAGAAGAGGACGCCCAAGACACGCACGAAAAAAGGCACCACGCTGCAGAGTACACCCCTGAGATCGAGTCAAATTGCCACACCGAACGATAGCAGCAAAAACGCTAAGAGGGCTAGCACGATGGTGAACACTCTCAGGGGTGGTAGAAAAAAGGCAATGATAGCCAGCACGGAGGCTGCCACACCCAGTGGGAGAAGAAAAAATGCTAATTTGGAGCGGAACACGCCGCTGAGGTCAGGCAATAATCACAACACGAAGGAGAACACACCCAATAGTAGCAGCAAAAGGGCTAATTTGGAGCGGAACACGCCGCTGAGGTCTGGCAATAATGCCAGCATGAAGGAGAACACACCCAATAGTAGAAGCAAGAGGGCTAATTCGAAGAAGAACACGTCATAGAGGTCAGGCAATAATGCCAGCACCCTGGAGCCAACACCCATGAGGGGAAGCATGAAGGAGATCACACCCAAGAGAGGCAAAAAAAGCCTAGTTCTATGGGGAATGGAACGCAAATGTCAAGCCCTACTAACACCATCAGGAAAGATTACATCAGGAAGGAGGATGTACACAAGAAGAGCAAGAGGGTTCTGTACAGTCAAGATGAAATTGATTATGACTGCTGTTTGTCTACTGAAGTACCTGGGCTGCATACAAACGTAAGACCACCCCATGTGGTTGCAGCAGAACCAACCGAGTGTCTTGGAGAAAACAGAGTTGCTGGTGAGGTAGATTGGGGCAATGTTCTAGTCCATCCAGGTGGACATGATGGTGCAGCCCCACCCATGGGAGTCAATATGATGTATGCAGTACTAGGCATTAGAGACGATTGGCAAGATTCTGAATCAGATGAAAAAGAAGGCACTGTAGAGGATCAAGAATCTCGTGATGATGAAATAGACGAGGAACTTAACGATGAGGCTGGTATTCTAGTGGATGATTTGGGTGTTGAAGTAGAAGAAATTAAACATGACCCCGAGTATCCTATAATTTCGGTCGGCACCGATTTCAAGAGCATGCATGAGTTCAGGATGTCGTTCAGGCATTTTTGTATCAAGGGGGGGTTCGACTGAAGAACACTACCGAGAGGTATGAGGCCATTTGCAAGTTAACGTGGATGAATGGACGGGTCGAGGTACATTGTCCATTGAGGATCATAACAAGAGCCTTACCTGCATCGAAGGCAATTAGGGTACTGGGGCAATGAATGCAGCAAACCATTAGAACTTCCTCTCTTTTCACTCTATAACTACAATTGCTATGCGATATCTTTTTGGCAACTAGTCGACTTCGCTTATCTTTTAAATGAATCTGTGATGCAGGTGAACAAAATGGGCCCTCCACACATGTGTCCGACAGGCAGCAAACTGAAATCCTCAATGGCTGGTACGGAGTGGGTGGCTATACAAGCTATGTCCATATTAAAGGATAACCCTAAGGAGACCGCGAAGAATATTCAGACTAGCCTCGATTCTAAATACAAAATTGTCCTACCGTATTACATGGTTTAGAAAGGTAAAGAGAAAGCTCTGAGGGTCTTGCACGGGGATTGGACCAATAGCTTCAGGATGTTGTACAACTTCAAGGCGGATGTACAAGCTAGGTGTACAGGGAGTGTTGTGGAGATTGACACCGAATCAGTACATGGTAAAATATATTTCAAAAGATTTTTCATGGTGCTTAAACCTTGCATCCAGGGATTCCAGGACGGCTCTAGGCCGTATCTGAGTGTAGACAGCACTATCCTAACTGGCAAATGGAAAGGCTGCCTGCCATCTTCCACAGCAGTTGATGGTCACAACTGGATGTTTCAAGTGGCATTCGAGCTGTTTGAAACAGAAACGAAGGAAAACTAGGTCTGGTTTATGAGGCAGCGCAGGAGATCAACAGGCCACATGGATCCATTGGCTATATCCATGGATGCATGCAAAGGGCTGACAAATGCAGTGAAGGAGGTGTTCCCGCAAGCTGAAGGTAGAGAATGCCATGCCCATATGATGCTCAACTTGTACTCACACTAAGCAGGCAGCGTATTTCGTTACATGTTTCCTACTGCTAGAGCTTACAAACCTAGTAGCAGCGAATATTTCATGAGCAAGATTTTTGCGGAAGCCCCTAAACTTCCGGATTACTTAGCCATCCATCATCCGCAACTATGGAAGAGGAGTCAATTCAACCCTGACATCAAAGTTGATTACATAAACAACAACCTTGTAGAATGCCCGAATAACTGGGTGAAGGACATAAAAGTGCATCATGTTCATATCTTGATGGACAACATACGTGGTATGATCATGAAGCTATTAAATATAAGGAGAGAGATTGGTAGTAGACTTAGAGGACATATGCTACCACCAGTTGTACAGCAACTGCACAAAAGAAGCCGAGGACTTGTTCATCTTAAGGTTCTCACGTCAACCAGCAGCAGCTATGAGGTGGTCGATATATCCAAGAGTAGCAAAAGGGATGTTGTGAACATCCAACTGCGAGAATGCACCTTCTTAGAGTGGCAACATACCGAGAAACCTTGCGACCACGTGATACATTGCAAATGTATCTATAATTTTTGATGTTCCATGCTTGGTTTTATCCACTTTCTTGTGTTTTGTTCCAACTTTGGAGTACTTTTATTATGATTTCTTGGACTAACCTATTAACAAGAGCCATAATGCCAGTTGCCTGTTTTCTGGTTCCAGAAAAGTTAGAAAATGAATATTCTCGGAATTGGACTAGACAAAAGCCAAAGTGCCTATTTTTCCGCAAGGGATCAAGTGCCAGAATATGAGACGGAGAAGGGCTGGGGGCCGGCCACACTACCTGGCCGCGCGGCCAGGCCTGTCCCGCGCCAAGGGGTGGTCTGGCCCCCCCAGCACTCCCTCGGCCTCTCCTTCCGCCTATAAGTTGCCCTCGGGACGAAAAACCTAGGTACCCGATCAAAAATCCACGAAAGGGTCTGTAGCCGCTGTCATCTCCATCCCAAGATCGGGAGGGATCTGAAGCTCTTCCCAGCACCCTGCCGGAGAGGGGAATTCACCCTGGAGGCCTTCATCATCACCATGCAAGCCTCCGGTGTGATGCGTGAGTAGTTCATCCTTGGACTACGGATCCATGTAGTAGCTAGATGGTTGGTTTCTCCTCCTTTGTGCTTTCATGTTTAGATCTTGTGAGCTCCGTTCATTATCAAGATCATCTATTTGTAATCCATACATGTTGTGTTTGCAGGTATCCGATGGATATTGAGATGCTATTTCAGATTGATTGTTGATTCTATCATGTCTTTGTTATTTGAGATCTTGCATGCTTTCCGTTGTTAGTATCTATCTTGGCCAAGTAGATGCTAGCAACTCCAAGAGTTAGTATTTATGCTCGATAGTGGGTTCATGCCTCTGGTAATCTGGGGAAGCGACAGAAATCTCTAAGGTACTAGATGTGTTGTTGCTACTAGGGAGAAAACAACAATCCTTTGTTCATAGAACAATTGTATTGTTTACCTTACACGCAGTTCGTAAAGTAATAATCTGTTGCTTGAAACTTAATATTGGAGGGGGTTCGGATGATAACCTGAAGGTGGATTATTAGTCATAGATGCAGTTGGATGGCGGTCTATGTATTATGTTGTATTGCCGAATCAAGTCTCAAAGGAGTCAAGATGATTAGTATATGCATGTATTGCTTTCTCGGTGTTTGTAAAATGCCCCGCTGTAATTTGTTCACCCAGCATGTTATCTATCTTAAGGAGAGCCACCTCTAGTGAACTATGGATCCCGGTCCTTTTACTTTACATACAATCTACAATCTTTTACTGCTTTGTGTTTACTTTCTGCAAACTTTTACTTCTTTCCATTCGATACATTTAATCCTTTGTTTTCTGCAAAACACGGTGAGATTGACAATCTCAACGCAAGTTGGGGACAAAGTTTTGTGGTTGTGTTGTGCAGGTCTCCACGTTGCTACTAGCACCGGTAGTGCGCCCTGCCAAAGCTCAGCTAGTAACACCTTTGAGGTGTTTCCTTGCTCCTACTGGTTCGATTAAACCTTGGTTTCATAACTGAGGGAAACTTGTTGTTGTGCTCATCATACCTTGTTCTTGGGGTTCCCAACGAGCTCTACATCAACACCGCCATCAAGAATTTTTATGGGCGCCGTGCATTGAGCCATCAAGCATTTTTCTGGCTCCATTGCTGGGGAGTCAAGGACATCTTCACATGGGGAGTCCCTCATAACCAATCTCTTTACTTTGTTGTTTTTGTTTTGCTTAGTTTCCTTTTTTCTTTGTTTGCTTGTTTTGTTCTTCAAAAAAACACAAAAAAAATTAGTTTTACTTGTTTTGCTTTCTTATTTGAAAACCCACAAAAAAATGATGACTACTCTTGAAAACACCAAGTTGTGTGACTTCACTAGCACCAACAACAATGATTTTATGAGCTGTGGCACCCCGCAAAAACCACTACTAGAAAATCGTCTGTTGTTTATATTTTGTGCATCATCATGACATCATGCATAAATTTCACTAAAACTATTCTTGAAAAGCCCTATTTTATTTTCTGCAAATAGCCTCTCTTTAATTCAAATATCAAACCCTGGGCTTGTTCGAAGTATTTTATTTGTGTAAGCACATATTTAAAAATGTTTTACTTTAAAAGAAAATAAATAAAAACCTATTTCTTTAGGGGAGGCAGCCCGGCCCGTAGGCCAGACCACCTACGACCCGGCCCAAACTAAACCCCAAAATATCTAAACCACCCCAACTTAGACCAAACCCTAGATCCCCTTGCCCTACCCCCAACTCCCCCACCCCGCCGCCGCTGTGCACAACACCCACGCCTCCACCCCACCACGCACGCAACACCACGCCAGACACAAACACACCACAAACACCTGGGTGCACACACACATACACGACACGGCAGCACGCACGCACCCCTAGAGGGAACCCCACGAGGACACCCCAACACGCACGCGTCCCACCCTGTCGCTCGATCCGGGTCCTCTCCCTCCTCCTTCTGCGCTCGCTCCCTGTCCGACAGGCCGACGACCACCTCGCCGACCACCTCTGCAAGCGCCGCACCCCTATGCTTGCCGTCGCCCTGGTGCTGGTCCTGGCCTCGGCCCGGTTCATCTCCACCATCGCCGGTTGCGGCCCTCCTGCTCGGCCTCCCCTTCGGTTCCCGTCGCCGGCGCCCTGTCTCTGCCGCCCTCTACAGCACCACCGGCTATCGCCGGCCGACCTCGAGCCACCGGCCCCGCCACGCAGGGCACCGCCGCCAGGAGGTCCTTCCCGCGCGTCACCGCTGCTGGCCTGCGCCCTGTTTCGTCCCTGCCGACGCACCCTGGTCGAGCCCACATCTCCGCCTCCGGCCGCCCTCTGCTCGGTCTCGTCGACACCGCCGCCCGACCTCTCCAGTGAGCCCGCGGCCCGGCCACCTCGTCCGTCCCCATCGACCTCCTCTTTGACCCGCGGCCCCGCCGAGTGCCACCACCAGCGACGGGCACCACTGCCACAACGTCCTCCTATGCGCCTCCCGGGATCCACCATCAGCACCTCGCCGTCAACCCTCTACACGTCCCCACCGCCACCGTCTGTTTGGCCCAGGTCGCTGCCTCTCTGTCTTCTGCTTTTGTGTGTGTGCGCATGGGTAGCAACATGAGCGCTACGTGTCCTCGGTGCAAGTCGTGTGGTTCCTTTTGCCGTGTCGTTCTACATCACAAGCCCATCGTCAAGTCTGGCATATTCCTAGGAGGACAACATGGAAACCGACAAGATCTCCATCACGGACTCCAAGTACCCCCTCGGATGCGACAAGGTCCCCTCCCCGGACCCCAAGAACTCCTTCCCGGCTCTGCTAGCCGAAACCTTGAAGGCCGCGATGATGTTGAACCAAGATCGCCATCGTCAATGGAGCCGGAACACCCAGACCTTCGTACAGGGATGCTCGACGACAAGACCGGCTCAATGCCGATGGGCTCGAGGGGTGTACATGGTTCCACTAGAAGACCGCCAAGATCGCCACCGGAACGACAAGCACTTCACCGCGGACGCCGAGTACACCGACATGGAACCAAAGAACGCCAAGTTCTTCATCCCGAACGCCAAGACCGACCATTACACGGACCCGACAAGATCTTCGCGATGACAAGATCGACACCGACCAGGGCGAATCCGATGCGCCCCTGACGCCAAACCAAGTCCTTCTTCCCGGGATGCCAAGCTCTCCTTCCGTTGTCCAAGAACGACCCTGTCGATCCGAACCCCAGATCCGGACCCTGAGACCGAACCCCGAACCCCCGGAACCCAAGATCTTCCAAACCCAGATGTGTGATTCCTTTTCCTCGAAGCCCTATTTTTATAAATGACCATATATCTTGTTGCATATTAAATTATTCATACTCGCATGCATATTTGTGTGGGTTGGGGGCCTTATGCCGATTCACCTTATAATTAAATATGGAGTCCATATGCCGACGAATCTAGTCTTATATGGGCTCTATTTAAAATTGTGTATCAAACCGATGCTATGTTTTGCCATGTTAAGACAACATTTAAAATGTGGGGTATCTAAACAACATGAACCTAGTAAATAATTATCGGGACCCCGGTTCCGTTTAATATTGCCTAATCGCATCGCATCTTTGCCATGCCATACATCATACATGCATCATGCCTGATCTGTTGCCGTAGTATTAAATAGTGCATCCGGTGTTTCTTCTAGTGTTTTGGTTCTTCGCGGATAAGGCCATTGAGTTGATGCGAGTGTCGACCCGATCTTCGGATGAACCTTCGGCAATGTTTTCAGGCGAGCAATCTCCCCCTTTCTACCTATCTTACTTTTATAGTATTTATTCCCTCCTGTTGATCTATTGCTATCTGTGTTGCGATGCTCTAGTTTTCGTACCCGTGATATCCCTTGCAGCCTTATATTTCCTTGGACACATCCTATTACCTGTTGATTGGTAGATAGTTGGACTTGCACGTCGTAGTCGCTTGCTCAAGTGCTGTTGCGTGTCGTCAAGTACCACAGTTGTTGGAGTGTTGCCGCATGTTTATTGTTGGAGATGTTCATGGCTTTAATTATTGTTTAATGACTAAAATTGAAAGTAGGTAAATGCAGAGGCACCGGTGGGTAATAGACAATTTTTGGTTTTTAACCGCCCACTGGTGTCCCGTAGGACCCCGAGTTCTTGACACCTGTTCCGAGATCGAGCGCGCTAACCACAGGTGGGGTGTGTGGGCACCCCCATCGATTAGTACCTGATTTCAAAGTATTGTACCGGGGGCCACAATTAGTTTGGGGCTTTATTACTATTCTGTACTTATGCCACGCTTTACTGCTTAATTTAAAATTGTGCGAGGTACTGCACCTGTACTGTTTAGGATTGCGGAGTGTTTTCGCGGTATCGACAAGCCCAGTCACACTTTCGGGTTCCCAGTCGTTTACAGCCATTGGCGCAAACCCTGAGTCCGTCTCGGAGACCGGCCGACTTCGTTGCGGGTAGCTTAGTGGGGTGGCCCCCATGTACTTGCTTTGGGTCTGGGAAACGTCATGACTTAGGCCCCGCCGACATACCGATGGGTGTATGTTAATTGATCTGGCAAAAAGGGTCGAAGTGCGTGTGGATACTTTGGTGCACCCCTGCAGGGTTAAATCTTTTCGAAAAGCCGTGTCCGCGGTTATGGACGACTTGGAGCACAGTTCTCGATCATAGACAACTATAACTAAAGTTTACTGTTATAATTTGACCTGTATCTGATATGACTAGTAATCAGCTTCACTACAACGGAATGGCTAAATAAAAGTACCAATAACTGCTGGGTTTGGGATATTTCATGCTAATTGTATCTGACTAGTAAGTGTTGCAACTACAACGGAATGGTTAACTAAAAGTGCCCACTGCTTATTATATCAGGATGACTATCTATACCTGACTAGTAATTGCTGCAACGATAACTGAATAAATAAAACTGCCAACTGTGTGAGTTCCTCGGTTGACTTCCTCGTTTGGTCTCGAGGGGGAAATACCAGGATGGGTATGTTTGGTGGTAGAATCAGGTTGGTTCCGAATAGGTCTTTCTTATCCCTCTCCGATAGCCGACAGTTATCTCGAGTCTCTATAGGTTGTTTAGTGCATGCCGCGCTGCCGCTCAGTCCACCATACCTATGTAGGCGAGGACCGCCGAATTCTAGTCTCGCCGTGTACTGGCCTCAGTACTGACCGCTCCCTCTTTTTCCTTTGCCCTTTGTCGGCACCCCTTTTGTTTAAGCAGGTTTTGAGATCAACGTCGTTAGCAGGGTTACCCTTCCGTCTTGGCCTGGGCAGGGTTATGGACGCCATTGGTTATTCTTCAGGGCTCTTAGCTCAATTTGCATCTTGTCCGTACTCGAACGCTGTATCGTTTTCAAGGTGATTTGGATCTTTGTACTGTATATCTGTATTCTTGACTCATGGAGTCGTTGTTGTATAAATCTATTCTGTGGGTTCCATTGTGGACTATTGTGTAATGATATTACCTTGTTTTCCACCCGCACGCAAGTGCCTGGTGGGCACCTTTGAATCGTTTCTATGCGGGTTTGGCGGGAATCGCTAAAACTTGCATAGGGCCGATTCTGAGGGTGTTACATGAGCACTCCTATTGCTCCACCTATGGCTGAAAATACTTTCTTTGAGATAAAACCTGCTTTGCTCAATCTTGTTATGAGAGAACAATTTTCTGGTATTGGTAATGAAGATGTCGCTTCCCATCTAAATAACTTTGTTGAACTTTGTGAGATGCAAAAGCATAGGGATATAGATGGTGATATTATTAAGCTGAAATTGTTTCCTTTCTCTTTGAGAGGAAAAGCAAAAGAGTGGTTGAATTCCTTAACTAGGAATAGTATTGATTCTTGGACTAAATGCAAAGATGCTTTTATCGTAAAATACTATCCTCCTGCTAAGATTATATCCATGAGAAGTGAAAGAATGAAGTTTAAACAACTTGACAATGAGCATGTTGCTCAAGCTTGGGAAAGAATGAAATCTTTGGTAAAGAATTGTCCCACTCATGGACTAACTGCTTGGATGATCATCCAAACTTTTTATGCAGGATTGAACTATTCTTCAAGGAACCTATTGGATTCGGCTGCTGGAGGTACCTTTATGACCATCACTTTGGGTGCTGCAACAAAACTTTTGGACAATATGATGGTTAATTATTCTGAATGGCATACTGAGAGAGCTCCACAAGGTAAAAAGGTAAATTATGTTGAAGAAACCTCCTCCTTGAGTGATAAGATTGATATTATTATGTCTATGCTTGTCAATAGGAAAGCCCATATTGATCCAAATAATGTGCCTTTAGCCTCTTTGGTTGCTCAAGAAGAGCAAGTTGATGTGAACTTCATAAGAAAAAACAACTTTGGCAACAATGCTTATGGTAATAATGCTTATAGGAACAATTTTGGCAACAACAATTATAAGCCATATACTCCCAACAATGGTAATGCTTATGGAAATTCTTACAACAATAATAAGAGTGCTCCCTCTGAACTTGAAGTTATGCTTAAAGAGTTTATTAGTCAACAAACTGCTTTCAATAAAACTATTGAGGAAAAAGTCTCTAATGCTGAAAGAAATATAGCATCTTTGGCTGAAGCTCAATCTATTTTGAATAAAGTGGCTGCTAAACCTGAAACTAATGAGAATCCCTTTGCAGCTACTAATGCCATACATGTAAGAATTGATGAAAATGTTAGACTATTAGCTAAATTACATGCTAAGTGGGAAAGAGAAGATGAAATTGCTAGAAACATTAGTGTTTCTACTATTACCACCACTAGTGTTGAGGATAGTAATAGTTCTACTACTTTAGATGATAAAGTTGATTTTGATCTTGATGGTTGCAACATCTCTGAAGTTATTAAGTTCCTACAAAAGCTTGCTAAAAGTCCTAATGCTAGTGCTATGAACATGGCTTTTACAAAACACATTACTGATGCTCTCATAAAGATTAAAGAAGAAAAGATGAAACATAAAGCTTCTATTCCTATAAAGCAAGAAGATGGTTGGGAACCCATCATTAATATGAAAGTGAATGACATTGATTTCAAAGCTTTGTGTGATCTTGATAGTAGTGTTTCTATTATGCCTAGAAGGATTTATGATATGCAGGATTTGCCTCCTCTTGAAGATTGTTATTTGAATGTCCCACTTGATGCTAATGCTAAAAAGAAACTCATGGGGAGTCTTAATGATGTTCTTATTATGGTTAATGATTCCTATGTCCCTGTTGATTTCTATGTTTTGGATGTTGAATACAATGCTTCTTGTCCTATTACTTTGGGAAGACCTTTTCTTAGAACGGTTCGTTCCATCATTGATATGAAAGAAGGCACCATTAAATATCAACTCCCACTCAAGAAAGGTATAGAACACTTCCCTAAAAAGAGAGAAAAGATTTCTTTTGCTTCTCCTATGAAAACAAAATTTGGTCTTAATGCTTCTTCATTTGAGAACACTTGATTCTTTCTTTGGTTCTTATGCCTAACTTAAAGGCGTTAAAGAAAAGTACTTGTTGGGAGATAACCCAAGGGTTTTAGATGAGTCTTGGAAGTTATTACCTCTATAATAACCTCTCCTTATCCTTTTTATTTGCTTTTTGTGCCAAGAGTAACCTCTAATGTGAGTGAAGAAATGATTGGGAAAGTTGCTGTCCCGAAACAGATTTCTGTGCTCCACCGTAAAAATTCATGAGAGAGTTCTGTATGTCGATTGAGCTGTAATTGTTTTTGCTTATTCCCCAGGTTGTTATCTAACTTTCGTTAGTTCAACACTTTTTGATTTGATCAACAGAAGATCTTCAAAAAAATTCGTCTTTACCTGCTGGTCTGTTTGGACATATTTCTGCCATTTTCTGCATTTGCTTCTTGTTAGTTCCTTCTTGAGTTATTTTGGGGAATTGAGCTTTCTGAGGGAAGTGCTACAGTAGCTAGTGTTCTAATGGAAGTTTATTTGGTGTTAGAACTAAACGTTAAGACTTATTTATCTTAAGTGCACTAATGTTGCTAATGAGATTGTGTGAAGTTTTGTATGAAGGAAAATTTTCAGGTGTATGGAAGGAATGAGTAATGAGATGAAGGATGGACTAAATCTCAAGCTTGGGGATGCCACGCGTGTCACCCCAAGAAATATCCAAGAAGTACAAACGTCAAAGCTTGGGGATGCCCAAGGCATCCCCTTCTTCATCAATAAAAATTCCAGGTTTCTTCCAAACGCTTCATTTTTATTGGAGCGTCTTCCTTTTCATTTTTGTTTTGGTTTTTATTTTGCTTGGTTTGCTTAGTTTCCTGAATAAGTTGGTTAGACCCCCTCTTTCACACTTTGGTTTGAAAATAGTTTGGTTTGGTTTGGAAAAGAGTAGGAAAGTTCATGCTTATGTGGTAAAAAGGGCTCGTTTTTTACTGTGGCTATGCTTCGTCATGCCATGCTTGATATTGTTTTGGCTTTATGCTTAGTATTCTTTGCTGTAGCATGACTTTTTATAAACAATTCAGATTGCTTAATGTGCCTTGGATGAATCATGCGTTGTTTTAGCATATTAAAGCATAGTATAGTGGTATTCTCCTTTGATGCTTTATTTGGGTTGACTTGGCGCATGCTAACACCATGTTATGACTATCTCAAGTCACCATAGCCTTTATGACTATCTCAAGTCACCATGTTATGCTTAGTTTTCAACTCGTAGTATCACTTTATGCTTTGATCAATGATGTTTTGTCGCTCTGCATGATTATGGCCATTATTGCTCTCTTAGTTTGTCGCTCCCAGTCTTTTGCTAGCCTCCACAACCAAGTATGAGTTCCACTCATGCATCCAACTCCCTAAACCAAGTTTTTCCAAAGAGTCCACCATACCTACCTACTAGCTTATGCTATTCCAATTATATTCATGCTTTTGTTTACCTTCCACTTGTTATGAGAAAACTAGTGATTAAAGCTCTCACAAACTTGATGGCACACTTTACTTTATTGCCTCTAATAAACTTGAACCATTGGGTCCTTCTTTGGTGCGTATATGCTTGCGCTTTATAAGTTGAAATTAGCAGAACCATGTACCATGGGGAACGCTTTCAACATTACACTTGTACTTTGTACCCCGTTGATATCATGTTCTTTTGCTTACGGATCCCGGTGGTGTGAAATAAAAGTGGAACTTGTAAGATCATGGAGTTTGTATGTGTGTTAGAGAAACGCCTGGGCCGCTAGCCTAAGCCATGCCTAATCATGGTGGAAACTTGCAGCATCACCATAGTGAGCACTCTATGAAGCATCCTCAATAAAAACCTATGCAAATAGCAAATAAAAAGATTGCTGAGATGCTCATTGTTTGCTTGCCTTGTCATTTTGATTATGGGAAAGCTCCCGTATCATGTGCAAGGGGTACCCCGTTGGCAGTTCTTAATGATACACATATACTTACAATGACATGAGCTTACTCATGCCTAAAGTTGAGTAGCATGAGGATCGGTCTTCGTAAGTAAGGGGCATGAGATTTCGGTTTATAACTTGTCAATCATATCCTCTTAGTTGTGTCACTTTAACCTTAACCACCTTCAAGATGCTTATGATAGGGCAATGAGAGCTGAAAGCTATAAGTACCATAATTTTTGGAAGCTCTTTATGAGACTTGAATCCCTACTTCCTTCTTTGAAGGCCTTTCTTCCACCATTATATTGAGTCTCCGCCTTCTATCTTTATGCACTTACTTTGAGAGCATAGTGGCCATTCTTAGTTCTATGTGCATTGTCCCAATACAAGTTGACTGATGCATAACTTGTTATTTCTTGTTTGAAACTATTGCATCTAGTCACTCTTATGAACTTTGAAGGTGTCCTATGCATTTATATTTGCTACTCTATTGAGGGACAAGCTGAATACTTTAATGCTATGTTTTCTTTATGAGAAACAAACAAACGTCTTGCAAAGCATGTTATTCATGAATCTTTTGTTTGTGCCTTTTCATGTTGTATCATAGTTTCTTCGCTTATTGCTAGAACTTTGTCTTTCATGTTATGATTGAAGTACTTTGATTCCAGCTTTGAGTTTTGCAAATACTTTGATCAAGTTTTTGCTGGTGCATGTCACCTCAAAAATTATTTCTTTTTATCACATACCTACTCGAGGACGAGCAGGAGTTAAGCTTGGGGATGTTGATACATTGCAAAGGTATCTATAATTTTTGATGTTCCATGCTTGGTTTTATCCACTTTCTTGTGTTTTGTTCCAACTTTGGAGTACTTTTATTATGATTTATTGGACTAACCTATTAACAAGAGCCATAGCGTCAGGTGCCTGTTTTCTGTTGTTTTTTGTTCCAGAAAAGTCAGAAAATGAGTATTCTCGGAATTGGACGGGACAAAAGCCAAAGTGCCTATTTTTCCGAAAGGGATCAAGTGCCAGAATACTAGACAGAGAAGGGCTGGGGACCTGCCACACCACCTGGCCACGCGGCCAGGCCTGGCCCACGCCAGGGGGTGGTCTGGCCGCCCCCAGCACCCCCTCGGCCTCTCCTTCCACCTATAAGTTGCCCTCGAGACGAAAACCCTAGGTACCCGATCAAAAATCCACGAAAGAGTCTGTAGCCGCTGTCATCTCCATCCCTAGATCGGGAGGGATCTGAAGCTCTTCCCAGCACCCTGCCGGAGAGGGGAATTCACCATGGAGGCCTTCTTCATCACCATGCAAGCCTCCGGTGTGATGCATGAGTAGTTCATCCTTGGACTACGGATCCATGTAGTAGCTAGATGGCTGGTTTCTCCTCCTTTGTGCTTTCATGTTTAGATCTTGTGAGCTCCGTTCATGATCAATATCATCTATTTGTAATCCATACATGTTGTGTTTGCGGGGATCCGATGGATATTGAGATGCTATTTCAGATTGATTATTGATTCTATTATGTCTTTGTTATTTGAGATCTTGCATGCTTTCCGTTGGTAGTACCTATCTTGGCCAAGTAGATGCTAGCAACTCCAAGAGTTAGTACTTATGCTCGATAGTGGGTTCATGCCTCTGGTAATCTGGGGAAGTGACAGAAATCTCTAAGGTACTAGATGTGTTGTTGCTACTAGGGAGAAAACAACAATCCTTTGTTCATAGAGCAATTGTATTGTTTACCTTACACGCAGTTCGTAAAGCAATAATCTGTTGCTTGCAACTTAATACTAGAGGGGGTTCGGATGATAACCTGAAGGTGGATTATTAGTCATAGATGCAGTTGGATGGCAGTCTATGTATTATGTTGTATTGCCCAATCAAGTCTCAAAGGAGTCAAGATGATTAGTATATGCATGTATTGCTTTCTCGGTGTTTGTCAATCTTAAGGAGAGCCACCTCTAGTGAACTATGGATCCCGGTCCTTTTACTTTACATACAATCTACAATCTTTTACTGCTTTGTGTTTACTTTCTGCAAACTTTTACTTCTTTCCATTCGATATGTTTAATCCTTTGTTTTCCGCAAAACACGGTGAGATTGACAACCTCATCGCAAGTTGGGGACAAAGTTCTGTGGTTGTGTTGTGCAGGTCTATGTGTTGCTACTAGCACCGGTAGTGCGCCCTACCAAAGCTCAGCTAGTAACACCTATGAGGTGTTTCCTTGCTCCTACTGGTTCGATTAAACCTTGGTTTCATAACTAAGGGAATCTTGCTGCTGTGCTCATCATACCTTCCTCTTGGGGTTCCCAACGATCTCTACATCAACACCGCCATTAAGCATTTTTCTGGGCGCCGTGCATTGAGCCATCACCACGCCTTGGCCTTCTTGGTGAAGAAAAGAACTCTACCACATTTGGATCAGTATTTTTCAGACTACTACTCTATGGAAAAGTTCAGAGTTGCGTACGCTTGATCCGTCGAGCCATGTACAAACCCATCTCATTGGCCTCAAGTCCAACTGACTTTTGAGCTTTGCCAGCCAGTTAAAAAAAGGGGAAGAGGAAGACCTCACGTAAATAGGTTTAAGAATTTTCTCGAGAAGAAGGGTTCGGCTTTCTGTGTTACCAAGAAGGGCAAAAACAGATGCAAGACCTGCCATCTTATTGGCCATAGAGCAGCGGGATGTCCCCTTAATGCTCTCAAACCTAGGTATGAGATTGTACATTCACAAAAAATTGTTTATAGTCTGTAGATATAAGGTAGTAGTCCATGTACTGTTTTTTTATAGGAAGCACAAGGTAAGAAACAAGACAGCCGACTTAGTGATTTTGCTGCAGGAAGAAAACCAAAATGAGTGGAGTGATGATGTTGGACAAGATTTTGGGGCTGATTGGCCTGACTTCCCTCGACCCGAAGATGCAGGGTACGTGAAGGTAAGAAAATAGGAACCTAGGAAGAGGAAGAAGGTAGCAAATGAAGAAGCTAGTGGACGCGAAGACAAGAGGAAGAAAGTTGGCACCCAAGCAGAGAAAGAAGGCTAGCAGTGTAGAAGCCTAATAATGTATTGAACTTGAACCTATATATGTAGTTCGGTTAAACTCTGGAGCTGTGTGCGTGGAACTTGTTGGGCGAAACAATCTGCCTCCCGTACTCGGAGGAAAATGTATCGTGACTTGAGGATTGGATATGTCCGAGGCCACTAGTTAAATACAAAATTGTGACATGTGCTACTACTATCTGAACAATCGCACCACCGGGACCGCGATAGCTGAGCGGTTAAGGGGTCTCCAAAATAAATGGATGTTAGTGGCACATACATGAATTATTTATAGGCGCTTAATAAATCCCTGTTATTGGCATTACACTTATGATAAGGTTCTAAGCTAAAAAACAAGTTCTAAGCTGGTTTCTACACTCCACTGAGCGGCAACTTATTTCAGCTGTTGGACAATGACATGGCAACGTAAACTGCAAAGGCACCAGATAATGGCCAGATAATGAGGAAATTGTTTCCACTATTTGGCCTAATCTTGAGCCCGTCTATCTCACCACTTCCCTGCTCCAGCCTCCCCTGCACCTGGCGAAGCTCCCGAATCTCTCGCTCCAACACACGAATCTCCTCTTTCTTGTCCCACACAGCATCACGCAGATCCTCAACAAGCTCTTTGTGAAAACCTGTTAGTGGCTTTTCGATCCACACAAACTTGTCACAACCAGTTCCCCTCCCTTCCTATGAAGTAGATCGAAGGAAACAAAAAAAAGAATTACATTACGCTTTCCGGATTCGGGTTACCATTGTACCTACAATAGGAACTTAACGCTCTAATGCTGTAGTTGCTGAATTTTCCTGCAGTATTTTTGTCGGTCCACGAAATCCATCTCGACATATTCTCACCGCACAAACACAGCATATTGGGGTACTAATCATAGGGCGCCCTCTGGTACCTAATGGGGGCACCCGCTTGACGGCGTTGAGCTGACCCTGATACCACCCGAGACAAACTGCATGAGCTGTAAGCCATGAGCGAGGGGAGCGAGGGAAGAGGAAAGAGGATCCTTTGGATGTCAGGGTAGCGGCATGGTGAAGCATTATTTATCTCCAGTTAATAACTCGGGAAGAATCCTACCGTCCACATTCGGCTGACAGCTGGGGGACCTAGCGTGCGGACTTGTCAACCTAACCTCACGCCTTCATGGTTCAAAGGCCCTCTCGCGCGCATTGGATGAATTTTTTTGGCACCTTCCCCACGTACATATCACTATGAGCCCTTGCTTAAGAACTAGACACGCCTGACCCACACTCTTACTCCCTCGAAACTTGTCATGGCTCGCCCCGGCAGATCCATCCGCTCCACCGCTCCCGGTCAGGCTCGCCGCGGCGGACCCACCCCAAGGTCCTAATGTCACAATATCAAATGGCCATGGTTTCTTGAGCGGAGCGACAACGCTACATCTCCAAGATTGGCCCCTCCTACCTGTAGAAGGACTGATGCAGCGTCGAGCTCGAGTAGGATCCACTAGGCGCGACGGGGCTCGTTCCAGGCCAACCCCGTCCCTTCGTCATTGTCGATTCCGGTGTGGAGGACGACAGGGACGAAGCTGTGCATAATGCCATTGTTGCCTCCTTGGCTAAGGGCAAGCCACGGGCGGGAGTGAATGTCGCTGGGAAGGGCACGACGGTGTCACCAATCGAGGTGGACCCCGAAGATAGCGCTGTGATGTGCCGTTGTTTAGGATGGTTGCAATTTTGGTTGTGTTTACTGTGAGTTCAATTATTGTAATTGGTTTGTCGAGCTATATTGAGAAATATGTGCAATACCAGCGTGTAAGCATTATCCCCATAGAAATTGTGTCTGTGTCATTTGCATGTTGCATTATCCCTGTAGATTACATGTAAAGAATCCAACGAAAATCAGATTACAACCATCAGACGGTAGTGGCAGGATGGAAGAGAAGTGGGGACAGTGGCTTCAAGGGGAAGGAAGAGAAGTAAGGGGGCGTGACACTGACAGGTGGGCCCACGGAACACGTGACACTGACATGCGGGAACATGTGGTATTGCCAGTCTGTCTAGAGAAAGTGGACTTTGCAACGTGACAACAACAAGTTGATGGGACCAATAACTCATCGAATTATTAAGGAGTACTAAAAAACTACAACTAGGGTACATTTGCACAACACGTATGCTCTACGCACCTGAGAAGCATCGCTTAAGTCTAACAGTAACGACAACATAAGTACTACATTTCCCTGTCGGTCTTCTCAATACAAATATAGAAATGCATCTACCTGTTTGGTCCAGCACCGACAAGGTATCGAGATGGCACACATAGGATCGACCTTAGGTCCGCATACTCCACCTCCCACGGTGTCGGGCACCTCGACGCCTCGGCTAGCACAAGAATGCTATCGGACGATGGCGGATGGGCGTTCGCCCACATGCGCATCGTGTATAGGGCCCAGGCACACGAGACCGACCTGACGCATACCGCACACACGAAGGTGGGCCCAACTCTAGTTCCCGGAACATCGGCGGCGATGGTTAGGACGAAAACAGAGCCGTCCCCCCTAGAAAATTAGCTGGCGGCGTGCCGAGTTAGTGAACGGCACCTGCTCTTGGAGAAGTTGGGCGTGGACGTATGAGATCCTAATCACTTCGATCAAGTTCTCTTCTACAAGGTGGACGACGAGCTCTGCCGGCAGGCCAGTGTAGTTGCAGCCCGGCTCCGTGCAGGAGTACGCGCCGTGCGGGCACGCGAGCTCGTGGAGCGGGAGCTTGTGGTAGGAGTGACGAAGAAAGCATCCTGGGTGGGAGCACATGAGCAGGAACGTCACTGCGAAGTTGCACGCGAAGAACTCTAGATTCTTGGGCTACAACATTTCCCACATCTAAAGTTCGTCAAGAAATCGGATAAAAGATCAGCAGTTAGATCGGCGAATAGCAGGAATAAGTAAGATAAATTCAAAAGCTTGTAAAATGATTTCTTAGCATGAAGGTAGTGACCCGAGAATTAGCAGCTGTCATCCGGGCACGGTGCACGAAATCCGGTGGCGTCGTCTGGGCACGGTGACCTGTGGTGGATGAGGAGGGCTGTGGAGTAGACGTGCTCACTCGCGAGCTCTATGATATTACTAGCAGGCTATAGGGGAGTGGAAATAATACTAATATAAGTGAAAATGTAAGCGTGGCCAAGCATGTCGCAGAACATCCTACTCGTGGATCGCTCTTACAAAGGACCATCTTATTCGTCCACGCACCCCAATCGAATGGTCTGCAACAATTAGATCATACAACTAGTTCTTCAGGGGGCGGGCCTTCTAGAAGATGCAATCTTATGTGGTTTGTGAAAATAACACACATGCAATGACTCTAGTGGATCCATACGTGGTTCATGAAAAGAACATACATGCAATGACATTTATGGATCCATGTGTTTTATGAAAAGAACAGACATGCAATGACTCTGGTGGATCCATATGCGCTTTGTGAAAAGAACACACATGCAATGACTCTGGTGCTGGTTTAGGATAAGAACACACATGCAATGACTCTAGTGCTGGTTAAGGATAAGAACACACATGCAATGATTCTAGTGGATCCATATGTGGTTCTTGAAACGAACACACCTGCAATGGCATTGGTGGATCCATATGTGGTTTGTGAAAAAAAACACATGCAATGACATTGGTGGATTCATATGTGGTTCATGAAAAGAACATACATGCAATGACTAGTGGATCCATATGTGGTTTGTGAAATGAACACACATGCAATGACATTGGTGGACCCATGTGGTTTGTGAAAAGAACACACATGCAATGACTCTGGTGGATCCGTATGTGGTTTGTGAAAAGAACACACATGCAATGACTCTAGTCCTAATTTCATGAAAAGAACACACGTGCAATGACTCTAGTTGTGGTTCATGAAAAGAATGAAGGGTTACGGGTAGGATACACTAGCGTAAAATAAAAATTTCCTACCACGTCAACCAGGAATACTATTGTCATAGATCACGGGATTACCGCTAGACGCGCAGTTGCGGAACTCGATGAAGCACGTCGCGGCAGTGTAGATGTTCTACGTCTCCTTGTCCTCGTCCGACGAGCAGTTCTCCTGTGCGCGGCTCATCCAAGTGCTACAGCTGCAGCACCTCTGAGGTATCCACACGTCCGGAGTGGAAGGTCACACGGCATACTGCTAGGTGCGCACGTGCAAGACAGGCTTAAGAGGAGTGGCGACTGGGTTGAATGCTCAACCCTATTCATCTCGCATCACTCTCTCTTATATAGGCATCCCTGGTGGGCTTCTACATTAGCAGCCCATTAGCATCCTAAGCGTGGTCTAATTCGGATCCAATACTCATTAGGCTTCCAGCCCCTAAAGTGTGTGACCCTATAGGTTCATACACGTATAGACATGACACAAGTACACTTACTCTATCAATAGTTGGTAGCGGCCTCTAGAAAGACGTGCCAACTCCTAAATGCATATAAAGATCATTCGAACGAACCATCACAAGGTTGAGTACATGTCTTTCCCTTTGCCCTACGATATTTGGTCTAGCTCCAAGATGACCTATCTTTCTCGATACTATGATTCAGAATCCCTTTACTACGTTAACTCTTAACCATATGTAGCACGGCCATACATTTTTGGATCCGATCACTCAAGGGGCCCAGAGATATCTCTCTCAAGTAGAGAGGGGCAAATACCATCTTTATTGACCAATGCCTTGTAGCATGTATCAGGACAAACCCGAAAGCTACCTTTATAACTACCCAGTTACGGAGTAGTGTTTGATAGCCCCAAAGTAGGTCTATCCACATCTCAAGTACATGCGAAAATCTCAGGTCTAAGGACAAAACGTACATGATGTGTAGAGAGAGCTACAAATATTATTGCCAATGTCAAGTTGAGTCAGTCCAAACCCATGTTCATAACATGTGTCCACATCATTGGTTTGACATCTCCATGTCTATGACTTGCAAAACAATTAAAGAGTTTCACAAACAATTCACATAATTGCCAATCAATACAAGTTTCCTGAAATATATGGATATTCAAGGAACATTACAAAAACTCATGGATAAATATGAAATACAATCATCTCTATGATTGCCTCTAGGGCATATTTCCTTCAAAGAACACACATGCAACGACTCTATTGCTTGTTTAGTGAAAAGAGTACACATGCAATGACTCTAGTGGATCCATATGTGGTTCATGAAAAGAACACACATGCAATGACTCTAGTGGATCTGTGAAAAGAACACACATGCAATGACATTGGTGGATCCAGACGTGGCTCATGAAAAGAACACACATGCAATTACTCTGGTGGATCCATATGTGGTTTGTGAAAAGAACACACATACAATGACATTGGTGGATCCATGCGTTTTATGAAAAGAACATACATGCAATGACTCTGGTGGATCCATATGTGGTTTATGAAAAGAACACACATGCAATGACTCTAGTGCCAGTTTCATGAAAAGAACACACATGCAATGAATCTAGTTGTGGTTGATGAAAAGAACACAGATGCAATGACACTAGTCCTGGTTTAGTGAAGAGAACACACATTCAATGACTCTGGTGGATCCATATGTGGTTTGTGAAAAGAACACACATGAAATGACTCAAGTGCTAGTTTCATGAAAAGAACACACATGCAATGACTCTAGTGCTGGTTTAGTGAAGAGAGCACACAAGCAATAACTCTAGTGGATCCATATGTGGTTTGTGAAAAGAACACACATGCAATGGCATTGGTTGATCCATATGTGGTTTCTGAAAAGAACAAACATGCAATGACATTGGTGGATCCATATGTGGTTTATGAAAAGAATACACATGCAATGACTCTAGTGCTAGTTTCATGAAAAGAACACACATGCAATGACTCTAGCTACGGTTCATGAAAAGAACAACATGCAATGACACTAGTGTTGGTTTAGTGAAAAGAACACACATGCAATGACTCTAGTGGATCCATATGTGGTTTATGAAAAGAACGCATATGCAATGACCCTAGTGTTGGTTTAGCGAAAAGAATACACATGCGATGACTCTAGTGGATCCATATGTGGTTTATGAAAAGAACACACATGTAATGACTCTGGTGGATCCATGAGGGGGGTTGTGGAGTAGACGTTCTCACTCACGAACTCTATGATATTACTAGCAGGCTAAAGGGGAGTGGAAATATTACTAATATAAGTGAAAATGTAAGCAGGGCCAATCATGTCGCAGAACATCCTACTCGCGGATCGCTCTTACAAAGAACCATCTTATTCGTCCATGCGCCCCAATCGGATCGTCTGCAACAATCGGATTAGACAACTAGCTCTTTAGGGCACAGTCCTTCTAGAAGATGCGATCTTATGTGGTTTGTGAAAAGAGCACACATGCAATTACTCTAGTGGATCCATATGTGGTTCATGAAAAGAACACACATGCAATTACATTGGTGGATCTATGTGTTGTATGAAAAGAATAGACATGTAATGACTCTGGTGGATCCATATGCGGTTTGTGAAAAGAACACACATGCAATGACTCTAGTGCTGGTTTAGGATAAGAACACACATGCAATGACTCTAGTGGATGCACATGTGTTTCATGAAAAGAACAAACATGCAATGGCATTGGTGGATCCATATGTGGTTTGTGAAAAGAACACTCATACAATGACATTGCTCGATCCATGTGGTTTGTGAAAATAACACACATGCAATGACTTTGGTGGATCCATATGTGGTTTGTGAAAAGAACACACATGCAATAACCCTAGTGCTAGTTTCATGAAAAGAACACACATGCAATGACTCTAGCTGTGGTCATGAAAAGAACACACATGCAATGACTCTAGCGCTAGGTTCATGAAAATAACACACATGCAATGACTATAGCTATGGTTCATGAAAAGAACACACATGACTCTAGTGCTTGTTTAGTGAAAAGAATACACACGCAATGACTCTAGTGGATCCATATGTGGTTATGAAAAGAACAGACATGCAATGAATCTAGTGGATCCATATGTGGTTTGTGAAAAGAACACAAGTGCAATGACATTGGTGGATCCATATGTGGTTCATGAAAAGAACACACATGCAATGACATTGGTGGATCCATGTTTCTTGTGGAAAGAATAGACATGCACTGACTCTAGTGGATCCATATGTGGTTCATGAAAAGAACACACATGCAATGACTCTAGTGCTGGTTTTGGATAAGAACACACATGCAATGACTTTAGTGGATCAATATGTGGTTCATGAAAAGAACACACATGCAATGACTTTAGTGGATCAATATGTGGTTCATGAAAAGAACACACATGCAATGACTAGTGGATCCATATGTGGTTTGTGAAAATAACACACATGCAATGACTCTAGTGCTAGTTTCATGAAAAGAACATACATGCAATGACTCTAACTGTGATTCATGAAAAGAACACACCTGCAATGACTCTAGTGCTGGTTTAGTGAAAAGAGCACATATACAATGACTCTAGTGGATCCATATGTGGTTTGTGAAAAGAACACACATGCAATGGCATTGGTGGATCCATCTGTGGTTTGTGAAAAGAACACATATGCAATGGCATTGGTGGATCCATATGTGGTTTATGAAAAGAACACACATGCAATGACTCTGGTGGATCCATGAGGGGGGTTGTGGAGTAGACGTTCTCACTCACGAGCTCTATGATATTACTGGCAGGCTGAAGGGGAGTGGCAATAATACTAATATAAGTGAAAATATAAGCGGGGCCAATCATGTCGCAGAACATCCTACTCGCGGATCGCTCTTACAAAGAACCATCTTATTTGTCCACGCGCCCCAATCGAATCGTCTGCAACAATCGGATCAGACAACTAGTTCTTTAGGGGACAGGCCTTCTAGAAGATGCGAGCTTATGTCGTTTGTCAAAAGAACACACATGCAATTAGTCTAGTCGATCCATATGTGGTTCATGAAAATAACACACATGCAATTGCATTGGTGGATCTATGTGTTGTATGAAAAGAACAGACATACAATGACTCTGGTGGATCCATATGCGGTTTGCGAAAAGAACACACAGGCAATGACTCTAGTGCTGGTTTAGGATAAGAACACACATGCAATGACTCTAGTGGATGCATATGTGGTTCATGAAAAGAACACACATGCACTGGCATTGGTGGATCCATATGTGGTTTGTGAAAACAACACACATACAATGACATTGCTGGATCCATGTGGTTTCTAAAAAGAACACACATGCAATGACTCTGGTGGATCCGTATGTGGTTTGTGAAAAGAACACACATGCAATGACTAGCTGTGGTTCATGAAAAGAACACACATGCAATGACTCTAGTGCTGGTTTAGGATAGTAACACACATGCATTGACTCTAGTGCTAGTTTCATGAAAAGAACACACATGCAATGACTCTAGCTATGGTTCATGAAAAGAACAACATGCAATGACACTAGTGTTGGTTTAGTGAAAAGAACACACAAGCAATGACTCTAGTGGATCCATATGTGGTTTATGAAAAGAACACAGATGCAATGACCCTAGTGTTGGTTTAGTGAAAAGAACACACATGCAATGACTCTAGTGGATCCATATGTGGTTTATGAAAAGAACACACATGCAATGACTCCGGTGGATCCATGAGGGGGTTATGGAGTAGACGTTCTCACTCACGAGCTCTATGATATTACTGGCAGGCTGAAGGGGAGTGGCAATAATACTAATATAAGTCAAAATGTAAGCGGGGCTAATCATGTCGCAGAACATCCTACTCGCGGATCGTTCTCACAAAGAACCATCTTATTCGTCCATGCGCCCCAATCGAATCGTCTGCAACAATCAGATCAGACAACTAGTTCTTTAGGGGACAGTCCTTCTAGAAGATACGATCTTATGTGGTTTGTCAAAAGAACACACATGCAATTACTCTAGTGGATCCATATGTGGTTCATGAAAAGAACACACATGCAATTACATTGGTGGATCTATGTGTTGTATGAAAAGAACAGACATACAATGACTCTGGTGGATCCATATGCGGTTTGTGAAAAGAACACACATGCAATGGCATTGGTGGATCCATATGTGGTTTGTGAAAAGAACACACATGCAATGACATTGGTGGATCCAGATGTGGCTCATGAAAAGAACACACATGCAATTACTCTGGTGGATCCATATGTGGTTTGTGAAAAGAACACACATACAATGACATTGGTGGATCGATGTGTTTTATGAAAAGAACATACATGCAATGACTCTGGTGGATCCATATGTGGTTTGTGAAAAGAACACACATGCAATGACTCTAGTGCCAGTTTCATGAAAAGAACACACATGCAATGAATCTAGTTATGGTTGATGAAAAGAACACAGATGCAATGACACTAGTCCTGGTTTAGTGAAAAGAACACACATGACATGACTCTAGTGGATCCATATGTGGTTTATGAAAAGAACACACATGCAATGTCATTGGTGGATCCATATGTGGTTTGTGAAAAGAACACACATGCAATGACATTAGTGGATCCATATGTGGTTCATGAAAAGAACATAGATGCAATGACTCTAGTGGATCCATTTGTGGTTCATGAAAAGGACACACATTCAATGACTCTGGTGGATCCATATGTGGTTTGTGAAAAGAACACACAGGAAATGACTCAGGTGCTAGTTTCATGAAAAGAACACACATGCAATGACTCTAGTGCTGGTTTAGTGAAGAGAGCACACATGCAATAACTCTAGTGGATCCATATGTGGTTTGTGAAAAGAACACACATGCAATGGCATTGGTTGATCCATATGTGGTTTCTGAAAAGAACACACATGCAATGACATTGGTGGATCCATATGTGGTTTATGAAAAGAACACACATGCAATGACTCTAGTGCTAGTTTAATGAAAAGAACACACATGCAATGACTCTAGGTATGGTTCATGAAAAGAACAACATGCAATGACACTAGTGTTGGTTTAGTGAAAAGAACACACATGCAATGACTCTAGTGGATCCATATGTGGTTTATGAAAAGAACGCAGATGCAATGACCCTAGTGTTGGTTTAGCGAAAAGAACACACATGCGATGACTCTAGTGGATCCATATGTGGTTTATGAAAAGAACACACATGTAATGACTCTGGTGGATCCATGAGGGCGGGTTATGGAGTAGACGTTCTCACTCACGAGCTCTCTGATATTACTAGCGGGCTAAAGGGGAGTGGAAATAATACTAATATAAGTGAAAATGTAAGCAGGGCCGATCATGTTGCAGAACATCCTACTCGTGGATCGCTCTTACAAAGAACCATCTTATTCGTCCATGCGCCCCAATCGGATCGTCTGCAACAGTCGGTTTAGACAACTAGTTCTTCAACGCGTAGTCCTTCTAGAAGATGTGATCTTATGTGGTTTGTGAAAAGAACACACATGCAATTACTCTAGTGGATCCATATGTGGTTCATGAAAAGAACACACATGCAATTACATTGGTGGATCTATGTGTTGTATGAAAAGAAGAGACATGTAATGACTCTGGTGGATCCATATGCGGTTTGTGAAAAGAACACACATGCAATGACTCTAGTGCTGGTTTAGGATAAGAACACACATACAATGACTCTAGTGGATGCACATGTGTTTCATGAAAAGAACAAACATGCAATGGCATTGGTGGATCCATATGTGGTTTGTGAAAAGAACACTCATACAATGACATTGCTCGATCCATGTGGCTTGTGAAAATAACACACATGCAATGACTTTGGTGGATCCATATGTGGTTTGTGAAAAGAACACACATACAATAACCCTAGTGCTAGTTTCATGAAAAGAACACACATGCAATGACTCTAGTTGTGGTCATGAAAAGAACACACATGCAATGACTCTAGCGCTAGTTTCATGAAAATAACACACATGCAATGACTATAGCTATGGTTCATGAAAAGAACACACATGACTCTAGTGCTTGTTTAGTGAAAAGAATACACACGCAATGACTCTAGTGGATCCATATGTGGTTCATGAAAAGAACAGACATGCAATGAATCTAGTGGATCCATATGTGGTTTGTGAAAAGAACACAAGTGCAATGACATTGGTGGATCCATATGTGGTTCATGAAAAGAACACACATGCAATGACATTGGTGGATCCATGTTTCTTGTGGAAAGAATAGACATGCACTGTCTCTAGTGGATCCATATGTGGTTTGTGAAAAAAACACACATGCAATGGCATTGGTTGATCCATATGTGGTTTCTGAAAAGAACACACATGCAATGCCATTGGTGGATCCATATGTGGTTTATGCAAAAGAACACACATGCAATGACTCTAGTGCTAGTTTCATCAAAAGAACACACATGCAATGACTCTAGCTATGGTTCATGAAAAGAACAACATGCAATGACACTAGTGTTGGTTTAGTGAAAAGAACACACATGCAATGACTCTAGTGGATCCATATGTGCTTTATGAAAAGAACGCAGATGTAATGACCCTAGTGTTGGTTTAGCGAAAAGAACACACATGCGATGACTCTAGTGGATCCATATGTGGTTTATGAAAAGAACACACATGTAATGACTCTAGTGGATCCATGAGTGGGGGTTATGGAGTAGACGTTCTTGCTCACGAGCTCTATGATATTACTAGCGGGCTAAAGGGGAGTGGAAATAATACTAATATAAGCGAAAATGTAAGCAGGGCCAATCATGTCGCAGAACATCCTACTCGTGGATCGCTCTTACAATGAACCATCTTATTCGTCCATGCGCCCCAATCGGATCGTCTGCAACAGTCGGTTTAGACAACTAGTTCTTCAGCGCGCAGTCCTTCTAGAAGATGCGATCTTATGTGGTTTGTGAAAAGAACACACATGCAATTACTCTAGTGGATCCATATGTGGTTCATGAAAAGAACACACATGCAATTACATTGGTGGATCTATGTGTTGTATGAAAAGAACAGACATGTAATGACTCTGGTGGATCCATACGCGGTTTGTGAAAAGAACACACATGCAATGACTCTAGTGCTGGTTTAGGATAAGAACACACATGCAATGACTCTAGTGGATGCACATGTGTTTCATGAAAAGAACAAACATGCAATGGCATTGGTGGATCCATATGTGGTTTGTGAAAAGAACACTCATACAATGACATTGCTCGATCCATGTGGTTTGTGAAAATAACACACATGCAATGACTTTGGTGGATCCATATGTGGTTTGTGAAAAGAACACACATACAATAACCCTAGTGCTAGTTTCATGAAAAGAACACACATGCAATGACTCTAGCTGTGGTCATGAAAAGAACACACATGCAATGACTCTAGCGCTAGTTTCATGAAAATAAGAAACATGCAATGACTATAGCTATGGTTCATGAAAAGAACACACATGACTCTAGTGCTTGTTTAGTGAAAAGAATACACACGCAATGACTCTAGTGGATCCATATGTGGTTCATGAAAAGAACAGACATGCAATGAATCTAGTGGATCCATATAGGGTTTGTGAAAAGAACACAAGTGCAATGACATTGGTGGATCCATATGTGGTTCATGAAAAGAACACACATGCAATGACATTGGTGGATCCATGTTTCTTGTGGAAAGAATAGACATGCACTGACTCTAGTGGATCCATATGTGGTTCATGAAAAGAACACACATGCAATGACTCTAGTGCTGGTTTTGGATAAGAACACACATGCAATGACTTTAGTGGATCAATATGTGGTTCATGAAAAGAACACACATGCAATGACTTTAGTGGATCAATATGTGGTTCATGAAAAGAACACACATGCAATGACTCTAGTGCTAGTTTCATGAAAAGAACATACATGCAATGACTCTAGCTGTGATTCATGAAAAGAACACACCTGCAATGACTCTAGTGCTGGTTTAGTGAAAAGAGCACATATACAATGACTCTAGTGGATCCATATGTGGTTTGTGAAAAGAACACACATGCAATGGCATTGGTGGATCCATATGTGGTTTGTGAAAAGAACACATATGCAATGGAATTAGTGGATCCATATGTGGTTTATGAAAAGAACACACATGCAATGACTCTGGTGGATCCATGAGGGGGGTTGTGGAGTAGACGTTCTCACTCACGAGCTCTATGATATTACTGGCAGGCTGAAGGGGAGTGGCAATAATACTAATATAAGTTAAAATGTAAGCGGGGACAATCATGTCGTAGAACATCCTACTCGCGGATCGCTCTTACAAAGAACCATCTTATTTGTCCACGCGCCCCAATCGAATCATCTGCAACAATCGGATCAGACAACTAGTTCTTTAGGGGACAGGCCTTCTAGAAGATGCGATCTTATGTCGTTTGTCAAAAGAACACACATGCAATTACTCTAGTGGATCCATATGTGGTTCATGAAAAGAACACACATGCAATTGCATTGGTGGATCTATGTGTTGTATGAAAAGAACAGACATACAATGATTCTGGTGGATCCATATGCGGTTTGTGAAAAGAACACACAGGCAATGACTCTAGTGCTAGTTTAGGATAAGAACACACATGCAATGACTCTAGTGGATGCATATGTGGTTCATGAAAAGAACACACATGCAATTGCATTGGTGGATCCATATGTGGTTTGTGAAAACAACACACATACAATGACATTGCTGGATCCATGTGGTTTCTGAAAAGAACACACATGCAATGACTCTGGTGGATCCATATGTGGTTTGTGAAAAGAACACACATGAAATGACTCTAGTGCTAGTTTCATGAAAAGAACACACATGGAATGACTCTAGCTGTGGTTCATGAAAAGAAGACACATGCAATGACTCTAGTGCTGGTTTAGTGAAAAGAACACACATGCAATGACTCTAGTGAATCCATATGTGGTTTGTGAAAAGAACACACGTGCAATGACCCTAGTGTTGGTTTAGCGAAAAGAACACACATGCAATGACTCTAGTGGATCCATATGTGGTTTATGAAAAGAACACACATGCAATCACTCTGGTGGATCCATGAGGGGGGTTGTGGAGTAGACATTCTCACTCACGAGCTCTATGATATTACTGGCAGACTAAACGGGAGTGGAAATAATACTAATATAAGTGAAAATGTAAGCGGGGCCAATCATGTCGCAGAACATCCTACTCGCGGATCGCTCTTACAAAGAACCATCTTATTCGTCCACGTGCCCCAATCGAATCGTCTATAACAAACGGATCAGACAACTAGTTCTTCAGGGGGTAGGCCTTCTAGAAGATGCGATCTTATGTGATTTGTGAAAAGAACACACATGCAATTACTCTAGTGGATCCATATGTGGTTCATGAAAAGAACCCACATGGAATTACATTGGTGGATCTATGTGTTGTATGAAAAGAACAGACATGCAATGACTCTGGTGGATCCATATGAGGTTTGTGAAAAGAACACACATGCAATCACTCTAGTGCTGGTTTAGGATAAGAACACACATGCAATGACTCTAGTGGATGCATATGTGGTTCATGAAAAGAACATACATGCAATGGTATTGGTGGATCCATATGTGGTTTGTGAAAAGAAAACACATACAATGACATTGCTGGATCCATGTGGTTTTTGAAAAGAACACACATGCAATGACTCTGGTGGATCCATATGTGGTTTGTGAAAAGAACACACATGCAATGACCCTAGTGCTAGTTTCATGAAAAGAACACACATGCAATGAATCTAGCTATGGTTCATGAAAAGAACACACATGCAATGACTCTAGTGCTAGTTTCATGAAAATAACACACATGCAATGACTCTAGCTGTGGTTCATGAAAATAACACACATGACTCTAGTGCTTGTTTAGTGATATTAATACACACGCAATGACTCTAGTGGATCCATATGTGGTTCATGAAAAGAACACACATACAATGAATCTAGTGGATCCATATGTGGTTTGTGAAAAGAACACAAGTGCAATAACATTGGTGGATCCATATGTGGTTCATGAAAAGAACACACATGCAATGACATTGGTGGATCCATGTTGCTTGTGGAAAGAACAGACATGCACTGACTCTAGTGGATCCATATGTGGTTCATGAAAAGAACACACATGCAATGACTCTAGTGTGTGTTTTGGATAAGAACACACATGCAATGACTCTAGTGGATCAATATGTGGTTCATGAAAAGAACACACATGCAATGACTGGTGGATCCATATGTGGTTTGTGAAAAAAACACACATGCAATGACTCTAGTGCTAGTTTCACGAAAAGAACATACATGCAATGACTCTAGCTGTGGTTCATGAAAAGAACACACTGCAATGACTCTAGTGCTGGTTTAGTGAAAAGAGCACACATACAATGACTCTAGTGGATCCATATGTGGTTTGTGAAAATAACACACAGCAATGACATTGGCGATTCCATGTGGTTTGTGAAAAGAACAAACATGCAATGACTCTGGTGGATCCATATGTGGTTTGTGAAAAGAATACACATACATGCAATGACTCTAGTGGATCCATATGTGGTTGATGAAAAGAACACAAATGCAATGACTCTAGTGGAACCATATGTGGTTTGTGAAAAGAACACACATGCAATGACATTGGTGGATCCATGTGTCGTTCATGAAAAGAACACATATGCAATGACATTGCTGGATCCATGTGGTTTGTGGACAGAACGGACATGCAATGACTCTAGTGGATCCATATGTGGTTCATGAAAAGAACACACATCCAATGACTCTAGTGCTGGTTTAGGATAGGAACACACATGCAATGACTCTAGTGGATCCATATGTGGTTCATGAAAAGAACACACATTCAATGACACTTGTGGATCCATATGTCGTTTGCGAAAAGAACACACATGAAATGACTCTAGTGCTAGTTTCATGAAAAGAACACACATGGAATGACTCTAGCTGTGGTTCATGAAAAGAACACACATACAATGACTCTTGTGTTGGTTTAGTGAAAAGAACACACATGTAGTGACTCTAGTGGATCCATATGTGATTTGTGAAAAGAACACATGTACAATGACTCTGGTGGATCCATATGTGGTTTGTGAAAATAACACACATACAATGACATTGGTGGATCCATATGTGGCTCATGAAAAGAACACACATGCAATTACTCATGTGGATCCATATGTGGTTTGTGAAAAGAACACACATATAATGACATTGGTGGATCCATGTGGTTTATGAAAAGAACATACATGCTTTGACTCTGGTGGATCCATACGTGGATTGTGAAAAGAACACACATGCAATGACTCTAGTGCTAATTTCATGAAAATAACACACATGCAATGACTCTGGTTGTGGTTGATGAAAAGAACACACATGCAATGACACTAGTGCTGGTTTAGTGAAAAGAACACACATGCAATGACTCTAGTGGATCCATATGTGGTTAATGAAAAGAACACACATGCAATGGCATTGGTGGATCCATATGTGGTTTGTGAAAAGAACACACATGCAATGACACTGGTGGATCGATATGTGGTTCATGAAAAGAACATACATGCAATGACTCTACTGGATCCATATGTGGTTCTTGAAAATAACAGACAACAATGACATTAGCGGATCCATGTGGTTTGTGAAAAGAACACACATGCAATGACTCTGGTGGATCCATATGTGGTTTGTGAAAAGAACACACATGCAATGACTCTAGTGCTAGTTTGATTAAAAGAACACACATGCAATGACTCTAGCTATGGTTCATGAAAAGAACACACATGCAATGACTTCAGTGCTGGTTTAGTGAGAAGAACACACATGCAATGACTCTAGTGGATCCATATGTGGTTCATGAAAAGTACACACATGCAATGACTCTAGTGGAACCATATGTGGGTTGTGAAAAGAACACACTTGAAATTACATTGGTGGATCCATATGTGCTTCATGAAAAGAACACTCATGCAATGACATTGGTGGATCCATGTGGTTTGTGGAAAGAACGGACAAGCAATGACTCTAGTGGATCCATATGTGGTCATGAAAAGAACACAGATGCAATGACTCTAGTGCTGGTTTAGGATAAGAACACACATGCAATGACTCTAGTGTTGGTTTAGTGAAAAGAACACACATGCAATGACTCTAGTGGATCCATATGTGGTTTGTGAAAAGAACACACATGCAATGACTCTAGTGCTGGTTTAGGATAGGAACACACATGCAATGACTCTAGTGGATCCATATGTGGTTCATGAAAAGAACACACATTCAATGACTCTGGTGGATCCATATGTGGTTTGCGAAAAGAACACACATGAAATGACTCTAGTGATAGTTTCATGAAAAGAACACACATGGAATGACTCTAGCTGTGGTTGATGAAAAGAACACACATGCAATGACTCTAGTGCTGGTTTAGTGAAAAGAACACACATGCAATGTATCTAGTGGATCCATATGTGGTTTGTGAAAAGAACACACGTGCAATGACTCTGGTGGATCCATATGTGGTTTGTGAAAATAACACACATGCAATGACATTGGTGGATCCATATGTGGCTCGAGAAAAGAACACACATGCAATTACTCAGGTGGATCCATATGTGGTTTGTGAAAAGAACACACATATAATGACATTGGTGGATCCATGTGATTTATGAAAAGAACATACATGCAATGACTCTGGTGGATCCATATGTGGATTGTGAAAAGAACACACATGCAATGACTCCAGTGGATCCATATGTGGTTTGTGAAAAGAACACACGTGCAATTACATTGGTGGATCCATACGTGGTTCATGAAAAGAACACACATGCAATTATATTGGTGGATCCATGTGGTTTGTGGATAGAACGGACATGCAATGACTCTAGTGGATCCATATGTGGTTGATGAAAAGAACACAAATGCAATGACTCTAATGGAACCATATGTGGTTTGTGAAAAGAACACACATGCAATGACATTGGTGGATCCATGTGTGGTTCATGAAAAGAACACACATGCAATGACATTGCTGGATCTATGTGGTTTGTGGACAGAACGGACATGCAATAACTCTAGTGGATCCATATGTTGTTCATGAAAAGAACACACCTGCAATGACTCTAGTGCTGGTTTAGGATAGGAACACACATGCAATGACTCTAGTGGATCCATATGTGGTTCATGAAAAGAACACACATTCAATGACTCTAGTGGATCCATATGTGGTTTGCGAAAAGAACACACATGAAATGACTCTAGTGCTAGTTTCATGAAAAGAACACACATGGAATGACTCTAGTGTTGGTTCATGAAAAGAACACACATGCAATGACTCTTGTGCTGGTTTAGTGAAAAGAACACACATGTAGTGACTCTAGTGGATCCATATGTGATTTGTGAAAAGAACACATGTACAATGACTCTGGTGGATCCATATGTGGTTTGTGAAAATAACACACATACAATGATGTTGGTGGATCCATATGTGGCTCATGAAAAGAACACACATGCAATTACTCATGTGGATCCATATGTGGTTTGTGAAAAGAACACAGATATAATGACATTAGTGGATCCTTGTGTTTTATGAAAAGAACATACATGCTATAACTCTGGTGGATCCATATGTGGATTGTGAAAAGAACACACATGCAATGACTCTAGTGCTAATTTCATGAAAATAACACACATGCAATGACTCTAGCTGTGGTTGATGAAAAGAACACACATGCAATGACACTAGTGCTGGTTTAGTGAAAAGAACACACATGCAATGACTCTAGTTGATCCATATGTGGTTCATGAAAAGAACACACATTCAATGACTCTGGTGGATCCATATGTGGTTTGCGAAAAGAACACACATGAAATGACTCTAGTGCTAGTTTCATGAAAAGACCACACATGCAATGACTCTAGCTGTGGTTCATGAAAAGAACACACATGCAATGACTCTAGTGCTGGTTTAGTGAAAAGAACACACATGCAAATACTCTAGTGGATCAATATGTGGTTTGTGACAAAACACACATGCAATGGCATTGGTGGATCCATATGTGGTTTGTCAAAAGAACACACATGCAATGACTCTAGTGGATCCATATGTGGTTTGTTAAAAGAACACACATGCAATGACTCTAGTGCTAGTTTAGGATAGGAACACACATGCAATGACTCTAGTGGATCCATATGTGGTTCATGAAAAGAGCACACATTCTATGACTCTGGTGGATCCATATGTAGTTTGCGAAAAGAACACACATGCAATGACTCTAGCTATGGTTCATGAAAAGAACACACATGCAATGACTCTAGTGCTGGTTTAGTGAAAATAACACACATGCAATTACTCTAGTGGATCCATATGTGGTTTGTGAGAGAACACACATGCAATGGCATTGGTGGATCCATATGTGGTTTGTGAAAAGAACACACATGCAATGACTCTAGTCGATCCATATGTGGTTTGTGAAAAGAACACACATGTAATGACTCTAGTGCTAGTTTAGGATAGGAACACACATGCAATGACTCTAGTGGATCCATATGTGGTCATGAAAAGAACACACATTCAATGACTCTGGTGGATCCATATGTGGTTTGCGAAAAGAACACACATGAAATAAATCTAGTGCTAGTTTCATGAAAAGAACACACATGGAATGACTCTAGTTGTGGTTCATGAAAAGAACACACATGCAATGACCCTAGTGTTGGTTTAGTGAAGAGAACACACATGCAATGACTCTAGTGTATCCATATGTGGTTTGTGAAAAGAACACACGTGCAATGACTCTGGTGGATCCATATGTGGTTTGTGAAAATAACACACATGCAATGACATTGGTGGATCCATATGTGGCTCATGAAAAGAACACATATGCAATGACATTGGTGGATCCATATGTGGTTTGTGAAAAGAACACACATATAATGACATTGGTGGATCCATGTTTTTATGAAAAGAACATACATGCAATGACTCTGGTGGATCCATATGTGGATTGTGAAAAGAACACACATGCAATAATTCTAGTGCTAATTTCATGAAAAGAACACCCATGCAATGACTCTAGTTGTGGTTGATGAAAAGAACCCACATGCAATGACACTAGTGCTGGTTTAGTGAAAAGAACACACATGCAATGACTCTAGTGGATCCATATGTGGTTAATGAAAAGAACACACATGCAATGGCATTGGTGGATCCATATGTGGTTTGTGAAAAGAACACACATGCAATGACATTGGTGGATCCATATGTGGTTCATGAAAAGAATATACATGCAATGAATCTAGTGGATCCATATGTGGTTTGTGAAAATAACACACAGCAATGACATTGGCGGATCCATGTGGTTTGTGAAAAGAACACACATGTAATGACTCTGGTGGATCCATACGTGGTTTGTGAAAAGAACACACATGCAATGACTCTAGTGCTAGTTTGATTAAAAGAACACGCATGCAATGACTCTAGCTATGGTTCATGAAAAGAACTCACATGTAATGACTCTAGTGATGGTTTAGTGAGAAAAACACACATGCAATGACTCTAGTGGATCCATATGTGGTTCATGAAAAGAACACACATGCAATGACTCTAGTGGAACCATATGTGGTTTGTGAAAAGAACACACATGCAATTACATTGGTGGATCCATATGTGGTTCATGAAAAGAACACACATTCAATGACTCTAGTGGATCCATATGTGGTTTGCGAAAAGAACACACATGAAATGACTCTAGTGCTAGTTTCATGAAAAGAACACACATGGAATGACTCTAGTTGTGGTTCATGAAAAGAACACACATGCAATGACTCTTGTGCTGGTTTAGTGAAAAGAACACACATGTAGTGACTCTAGTGGATCCATATGTGATTTGTGAAAAGAACACACGTACAATGACTCTGGTGGATCCATATGTGGTTTGTGAAAATAACACACATACAATGACGTTGGTGGATCCATATGTGGCTCATGAAAAGAACACACATGCAATTACTCATGTGGATCCATATGTGGTTTGTGAAAAGAACACAGATCTAATGACATTAGTAGATCCTTGTGTTTTATGAAAAGAACATACATGCTATGACTCTGGTGGATCCACATGTGGATTGAGAAAAGAACACACATGCAATGACTCTAGTGCTAATTTCATGAAAATAACACACATGCAATGACTCTAGCTGTGGTTGATGAAAAGAACACACATGCAATGACACTAGTGCTGGTTTAGTGAAAAGAACACACATGCAATGACTCTAGTTGATCCATATGTGCTTCATGAAAAGAACACACATTCAATGACTCTGGTGGATCCATATGTGGTTTGCGAAAAGAACACACATGAAATGACTCTAGTGCTAGTTTCATGAAAAGACCACACATGCAATGACTTTAGCTGTGGTTCATGAAAAGAACACACATGCAATGACTCTAGTGCTGGTTTAGTGAAAAGAACACACATGCAATTACTCCAGTGGATCAATATGTGGTTTGTGAGAAAACACACATGCAATGGCATTGGTGGATCCATATGTGGTTTGTGAAAAGAACACACATGCAATGACTCTAGTGGATCCATATGTGGTTTGTTAAAAGAACACACATGCAATGACTCTAGTGCTAGTTTAGGATAGGAACACACATGCAATGACTCTAGTGGATCCATATGTGGTTCATGAAAAGAGCACACATTCTATGACTCTGGTGGATCCATATGTAGTTTGCGAAAAGAACACACATGAAATGACTCTAGTGCTAGTTTCATGAAAAGACCACACATGCAATGACTCTAGCTATGGTTCATGAAAAGAACACACATGCAATGACTCTAGTGCTGGTTTAGTGAAAAGAACACACATGCAATTACTCTAGTGGATCCATATGTGGTTTGTGAGAGAACACACATGCAATGGCATTGGTGGATCCATATGTGGTTTGTGAAAAGAACACACATGCAATGACTCTAGTCGATCCATATGTGGTTTGTGAAAAGAACACACATGCAATGACTCTAGTGCTAGTTTAGGATAGGAACACACATGCAATGACTCTAGTGGATCCATATGTGGTCATGAAAAGAACACACATTCAATGACTCTGGTGGATCCATATGTGGTTTGCTAAAAGAACACACATGAAATAAATCTAGTGCTAGTTTCATGAAAAGAACACACATGGAATGACTCTAGCCGTGGTTGATGAAAAGAACACACATGCAATGACTCTAGTGCTGGTTTAGTGAAAAGAACACACATGCAATTACTCTAGTGGATCCATATGTGGTTTGTGAGAGAACACACATGCAATGGCATTGGTGGATCCATATGTGGTTTGTGAAAAGAACACACATGCAATGACTCTAGTCGATCCATATGTGGTTTGTGAAAAGAACACACATGCAATGACTCTAGTGCTAGTTTAGGATAGGAACACACATGCAATGACTCTAGTGGATCCATATGTGGTCATGAAAAGAACACACATTCAATGACTCTGGTGGATCCATATGTGGTTTGCGAAAAGAACACACATGAAATAAATCTAGTGCTAGTTTCATGAAAAGAACACACATGGAATGACTCTAGTTGTGGTTCATGAAAAGAACACACATGCAATGACCCTAGTGCTGGTTTAGTGAAGAGAACACACATGCAATGACTCTAGTGTATCCATATGTGGTTTGTGAAAAGAACACACGTGCAATGACTCTGGTGGATCCATATGTGGTTTGTGAAAATAACACACATGCAATGACATTGGTGGATCCATATGTGGCTCATGAAAAGAACACAGATGCAATGACATTGGTGGATCCATATGTGGTTTGTGAAAAGAACACACATATAATGACATTGGTGGATCCATGTTTTTATGAAAAGAACATACATGCAATGACTCTGGTGGATCCATATGTGGATTGTGAAAAGAACACACATGCAATAATTCTAGTGCTAATTTCATGAAAAGAACACCCATGCAATGACTCTAGTTGTGGTTGATGAAAAGAACACACATGCAATGACACTAGTGCTGGTTTAGTGAAAAGAACACACATGCAATGACTCTAGTGGATCCATATGTGGTTAATGAAAAGAACACACATGCAATGGCATTGGTGGATCCATATGTGGTTTGTGAAAAGAACACACATGCAATGACATTGGTGGATCCATATGTGGTTCATGAAAAGAATATACATGCAATGAATCTAGTGGATCCATATGTGGTTTGTGAAAATAACACACAGCAATGACATTGGCGGATCCATGTGGTTTGTGAAAAGAACACACATGTAATGACTCTGGTGGATCCATACGTGGTTTGTGAAAAGAACACACATGCAATGACTCTAGTGCTAGTTTGATTAAAAGAACACGCATGCAATGACTCTAGCTATGGTTCATGAAAAGAACTCACATGTAATGACTCTAGTGATGGTTTAGTGAGAAAAACACACATGCAATGACTCTAGTGGATCCATATGTGGTTCATGAAAAGAACACACATGCAATGACTCTAGTGGAACCATATGTGGTTTGTGAAAAGAACACACATGCAATTACATTGGTGGATCCATATGTGGTTCATGAAAAGAACACACATTCAATGACTCTAGTGGATCCATATGTGGTTTGCGAAAAGAACACACATGAAATGACTCTAGTGCTAGTTTCATGAAAAGAACACACATGGAATGACTCTAGTTGTGGTTCATGAAAAGAACACACATGCAATGACTCTTGTGCTGGTTTAGTGAAAAGAACACACATGTAGTGACTCTAGTGGATCCATATGTGATTTGTGAAAAGAACACACGTACAATGACTCTGGTGGATCCATATGTGGTTTGTGAAAATAACACACATACAATGACGTTGGTGGATCCATATGTGGCTCATGAAAAGAACACACATGCAATTACTCATGTGGATCCATATGTGGTTTGTGAAAAGAACACAGATCTAATGACATTAGTAGATCCTTGTGTTTTATGAAAAGAACATACATGCTATGACTCTGGTGGATCCACATGTGGATTGCGAAAAGAACACACATGCAATGACTCTAGTGCTAATTTCATGAAAATAACACACATGCAATGACTCTAGCTGTGGTTGATGAAAAGAACACACATGCAATGACACTAGTGCTGGTTTAGTGAAAAGAACACACATGCAATGACTCTAGTTGATCCATATGTGCTTCATGAAAAGAACACACATTCAATGACTCTGGTGGATCCATATGTGGTTTGCGAAAAGAACACACATGAAATGACTCTAGTGCTAGTTTCATGAAAAGACCACACATGCAATGACTTTAGCTGTGGTTCATGAAAAGAACACACATGCAATGACTCTAGTGCTGGTTTAGTGAAAAGAACACACATGCAATTACTCCAGTGGATCAATATGTGGTTTGTGAGAAAACACACATGCAATGGCATTGGTGGATCCATATGTGGTTTGTGAAAAGAACACACATGCAATGACTCTAGTGGATCCATATGTGGTTTGTTAAAAGAACACACATGCAATGACTCTAGTGCTAGTTTAGGATAGGAACACACATGCAATGACTCTAGTGGATCCATATGTGGTTCATGAAAAGAGCACACATTCTATGACTCTGGTGGATCCATATGTAGTTTGCGAAAAGAACACACATGAAATGACTCTAGTGCTAGTTTCATGAAAAGACCACACATGCAATGACTCTAGCTATGGTTCATGAAAAGAACACACATGCAATGACTCTAGTGCTGGTTTAGTGAAAAGAACACACATGCAATTACTCTAGTGGATCCATATGTGGTTTGTGAGAGAACACACATGCAATGGCATTGGTGGATCCATATGTGGTTTGTGAAAAGAACACACATGCAATGACTCTAGTCGATCCATATGTGGTTTGTGAAAAGAACACACATGCAATGACTCTAGTGCTAGTTTAGGATAGGAACACACATGCAATGACTCTAGTGGATCCATATGTGGTCATGAAAAGAACACACATTCAATGACTCTGGTGGATCCATATGTGGTTTGCTAAAAGAACACACATGAAATAAATCTAGTGCTAGTTTCATGAAAAGAACACACATGGAATGACTCTAGCCGTGGTTGATGAAAAGAACACACATGCAATGACTCTAGTGCTGGTTTAGTGAAAAGAACACACATGCAATTACTCTAGTGGATCCATATGTGGTTTGTGAGAGAACACACATGCAATGGCATTGGTGGATCCATATGTGGTTTGTGAAAAGAACACACATGCAATGACTCTAGTCGATCCATATGTGGTTTGTGAAAAGAACACACATGCAATGACTCTAGTGCTAGTTTAGGATAGGAACACACATGCAATGACTCTAGTGGATCCATATGTGGTCATGAAAAGAACACACATTCAATGACTCTGGTGGATCCATATGTGGTTTGCGAAAAGAACACACATGAAATAAATCTAGTGCTAGTTTCATGAAAAGAACACACATGGAATGACTCTAGTTGTGGTTCATGAAAAGAACACACATGCAATGACCCTAGTGCTGGTTTAGTGAAGAGAACACACATGCAATGACTCTAGTGTATCCATATGTGGTTTGTGAAAAGAACACACGTGCAATGACTCTGGTGGATCCATATGTGGTTTGTGAAAATAACACACATGCAATGACATTGGTGGATCCATATGTGGCTCATGAAAAGAACACAGATGCAATGACATTGGTGGATCCATATGTGGTTTGTGAAAAGAACACACATATAATGACATTGGTGGATCCATGTTTTTATGAAAAGAACATACATGCAATGACTCTGGTGGATCCATATGTGGATTGTGAAAAGAACACACATGCAATAATTCTAGTGCTAATTTCATGAAAAGAACACCCATGCAATGACTCTAGTTGTGGTTGATGAAAAGAACACACATGCAATGACACTAGTGCTGGTTTAGTGAAAAGAACACACATGCAATGACTCTAGTGGATCCATATGTGGTTAATGAAAAGAACACACATGCAATGGCATTGGTGGATCCATATGTGGTTTGTGAAAAGAACACACATGCAATGACATTGGTGGATCCATATGTGGTTCATGAAAAGAATATACATGCAATGAATCTAGTGGATCCATATGTGGTTTGTGAAAATAACACACAGCAATGACATTGGCGGATCCATGTGGTTTGTGAAAAGAACACACATGTAATGACTCTGGTGGATCCATACGTGGTTTGTGAAAAGAACACACATGCAATGACTCTAGTGCTAGTTTGATTAAAAGAACACGCATGCAATGACTCTAGCTATGGTTCATGAAAAGAACTCACATGTAATGACTCTAGTGATGGTTTAGTGAGAAAAACACACATGCAATGACTCTAGTGGATCCATATGTGGTTCATGAAAAGAACACACATGCAATGACTCTAGTGGAACCATATGTGGTTTGTGAAAAGAACACACATGCAATTACATTGGTGGATCCATATGTGGTTCATGAAAAGAACACACATTCAATGACTCTAGTGGATCCATATGTGGTTTGCAAAAAGAACACACATGAAATGACTCTAGTGCTAGTTTCATGAAAAGAACACACATGGAATGACTCTAGTTGTGGTTCATGAAAAGAACACACATGCAATGACTCTTGTGCTGGTTTAGTGAAAAGAACACACATGTAGTGACTCTAGTGGATCCATATGTGATTTGTGAAAAGAACACACGTACAATGACTCTGGTGGATCCATATGTGGTTTGTGAAAATAACACACATACAATGACGTTGGTGGATCCATATGTGGCTCATGAAAAGAACACACATGCAATTACTCATGTGGATCCATATGTGGTTTGTGAAAAGAACACATATATAATGACATTAGTGGACCCTTGTGTTTTATGAAAAGAACATACATGCTATGACTCTGGTGGATCCATATGTGGATTGTGAAAAGAACACACATGCAATGACTCTAGTGCTAATTTCATGAAAATAACACACATGCAATGACTCTAGCTGTGGTTGATGAAAAGAACACACATGCAATGACACTAGTGCTGGTTTAGTGAAAAGAACACACATGCAATGACTCTAGTTGATCCATATGTGGTTCATGAAAAGAACACACATTCAATGACTCTGGTGGATCCATATGTGGTTTGCGAAAAGAACACACATGAAATGACTCTAGTGCTAGTTTCATGAAAAGACCACACATGCAATGACTTTAGCTGTGGTTCATGAAAAGAACACACATGCAATGACTCTAGTGCTGGTTTAGTGAAAAGAACACACATGCAATTACTCCAGTGGATCAATATGTGGTTTGTGAGAAAACACACATGCAATGGCATTGGTGGATCCATATGTGGTTTGTGAAAAGAACACACATGCAATGACTCTAGTGGATCCATATGTGGTTTGTTAAAAGAACACACATGCAATGACTCTAGTGCTAGTTTAGGATAGGAACACACATGCAATGACTCTAGTGGATCCATATGTGGTTCATGAAAAGAGCACACATTCTATGACTCTGGTGGATCCATATGTAGTTTGCGAAAAGAACACACATGAAATGACTCTAGTGCTAGTTTCATGAAAAGACCACACATGCAATGACTCTAGCTATGGTTCATGAAAAGAACACACATGCAATGACTCTAGTGCTGGTTTAGTGAAAAGAACACACATGCAATTACTCTAGTGGATCCATATGTGGTTTGTGAGAGAACACACATGCAATGGCATTGGTGGATCCATATGTGGTTTGTGAAAAGAACACACATGCAATGACTCTAGTCGATCCATATGTGGTTTGTGAAAAGAACACACATGCAATGACTCTAGTGCTAGTTTAGGATAGGAACACACATGCAATGACTCTAGTGGATCCATATGTGGTCATGAAAAGAACACACATTCAATGACTCTGGTGGATCCATATGTGGTTTGCGAAAAGAACACACATGAAATAAATCTAGTGCTAGTTTCATGAAAAGAACACACATGGAATGACTCTAGCCGTGGTTCATGAAAAGAACACACATGCAATGACTCTAGTGCTGGTTTAGTGAAAAGAATACACATGCAATGACTCTAGTGAATCCATATGTGGTTTGTGAAAAGAACACACGTGCAATGACTCTGGTGGATCCATATGTGGTTTGTGAAAATAACACACATGCAATGACATTGGTGGATCCATATGTGGCTCATGAAAAGAACACACAAGAAATTACTTAGGTGGATCCATATGTGGTTTGTGAAAAGAACACACATATAATGACGTTGGTGGATCCATGTGTTTTATGAAAAGAACATACGTGCAATGACTCTGGTGGATCCATATGTGGATTGTGAAAAGAACACACATGCAATGAATCTAGTGCTAATTGCATGAAAAGAACACCCATGTAATGACTCTAGTTGTGGTTGATGAAAAGAACACACATGCAATGACACTAGTGCTGGTTTAGTGAAAAGAACACATATGCAATGACTCTAGTGGATCCATATGTGGTTAATGAAAAGAACACACATGCAATGGCATTGGTGGATCCATATGTGGTTTGTGAAAAGAACACACATGCAATGACATTGGTGGATCCATATGTGGTTCATGAAAAGAATATACATGCAATGACTCTAGTGGATCCATATGTGGTTTGTGAAAATAACACACAGCAATGACATTGGCGGATCCATGTGGTTTGTGAAAAGAACACACATGTAATGATTCTGGTGGATCCATACGTGGTTTGTGAAAAGAACACACATGCAATGACTCTAGTGCTAGTTTGATTAAAAGAACACGCATGCAATGACTCTAGCTATGGTTCATGAAAAGAACTCACATGTAATGACTCTAGTGATGGTTTAGTGAGAAAAACACACATGCAATGACTCTAGTGGATCCATATGTAGTTCATGAAAAGAACACACATGCAATGACTCTAGTGGAACCATATGTGGTTTGTGAAAAGAACACACATGCAATTACATTGGTGGATCCATATGTGGTTCATGAAAAGAACACACATGAAATGACATTGGTGGATCCATGTGGTCTGTGGAAAGAACGGAGATGCAATGACTCTAGTGGATCCATATGTGGTTCATGAAAAGAACACACATGCAATGACTCTAGTGCTAGTTTAGGATAAGAACACACATGCAATGACTCTTGTGGATCCATATGTGTTTCACGTAAAGAACACATATTCAATGACTCCGGTGGATCCATATGTGGTTTGCAAAAAGAACACACATGAAATGACATTAGTGCTAGTTTCATGAAAAGACCACACATGCAATGACTCTAGTTGTGGTTCATGAAAAGAACACACATGCAATGACTCTAGTGATGGTTTAGTGAAAAGGACACACATGCAATTACTCTAGTGGATCCATATGTGGTTTGTGAAAAGAACACACATGCAATGGCATTGGTGGATCCATATGTGGTTTGTAAAAAGAACACACATGCAATGACTCTAGTGGATCCATATGTGGTTTGTGCAAAGAAAACACATGCAATGACTCTAGTGCTGGTTTAGGACAGGGACACACATGCAATGACTCTAGTGGATCCATATGTGGTTCATGAAAAGAACACACATTCAATGACTCTGGTGGATCCATATGTGGTTTGCGAAAAGAACACACATGAAATGACTCTAGTGCTAGTTTCATGAAAAGAACACACATGGAATGACTCTAGCCGTGATTCATGAAAAGAACACACATGCAATGACTCTAGTGCTGGTTTAGTGAAAAGAACACACATGCAATTACTCTAGTGTATCCATATGTGGTTTGTGAGAGAACACACATACAATGGCATTGGTGGATCCTTATGTTGTTTGTGAAAACAACACACATGCAATGACTCTAGTGGATCCATATGTGGTTTGTGAAAAGAACACACATGCAATGACTCTAGTGCTGGTTTAGGATAGGAACGCACATGCAATGACTCTAGTGGATCCATATGTGGTTCATGAAAAGAACACACATTCAATGACTCTAGTGGATCCATATGTGGTTTGCGAAAAGAACACACATGAAATGACTCTAGTGCTAGTTTCATGAAAAGAACACACATGGAATGACTCTAGGTGTGGTTCATGAAAAGAACACACATGCAATGACTCTAGTGCTGGTTTAGTGAAAAGAACACACATGCAATGACTCTAGTGGATCCATATGTGGTTTGTGAAAAGAACACACATGCAATGACTCTAGTGGATCCATATGTGGTTTGTTAAAAGAACTCACATGCAATGACTCTAGTGCTAGTTTAGGATAGGAACACACATGCAATGACTCTAGTGGATCCATATGTGGTTCATGAAAAGAGCACACATTCTATGACTCTGGTGGATCCATATGTAGTTTGCGAAAAGAACACACATGAAATGACTCTAGTGCTAGTTTCATGAAAAGACCACACATGCAATGACTCTAGCGATGGTTCATGAAAAGAACACACATGCAATGACTCTAGTGCTGGTTTAGTGAAAAGAACACACATGCAATTACTCTAGTGGATCCATATGTGGTTTGTGAGAGAACACACATGCAATGGCATTGGTGGATCCATATGTGGTTTGTGAAAAGAACACACATGCAATGACTCTAGTCGATCCATATGTGGTTTGTGAAAAGAACACACATGACTCTAGTGCTAGTTTAGGATAGGAACACACATGCAATGACTCTAGTGGATCCATATGTGGTCATGAAAAGAACACACATTCAATGACTCTGGTGGATCCATATGTGGTTTGCGAAAAGAACACACATGAAATAAATCTAGTGCTAGTTTCATGAAAAGAACACACATGGAATGACTCTAGCCGTGGTTCATGAGAAGAACACACATGCAATGACTCTAGTGCTGGTTTAGTGAAAAGAATACACATGCAATGACTCTAGTGGATCCATATGTGGTTTGTGAAAAGAACACACGTGCAATGACTCTGGTGGATCCATATGTGGTTTGTGAAAATAACACACATGCAATGACTCTAGTGCTAGTTTAGGATAGGAACACACATGCAATGACTCTAGTGGATCCATATGTGGTTCATGAAAAGAACACACATTCAATGACTCTAGTGGATCCATATGTGGTTTGCGAAAAGAACACACATGAAATGACTCTAGTGCTAGTTTCATGAAAAGAACACACATGGAATGACTCTAGCTGTGGTTCATGAAAAGAACACACATGCAATGACTCTAGTGCTGGTTTAGTGAAAAGAACACACATGCAATGACTCTAGTGGATCCATATGTGGTTTGTGAAAAGAACACACATGCAATGACTCTAGTGCTGGTTTAGTGAAAAGAACACACATGCAATTACTCTAGTGGATCCATATGTGGTTTGTGAGAGAACACACATGCAATGGCATTGGTGGATCCATATGTGGTTTGTGAAAAGAACACACATGCAATGACTCTAGTCGATCCATATGTGGTTTGTGAAAAGAACACACATGCAATGACTCTAGTGCTAGTTTAGGATAGGAACACACATGCAATGACTCTAGTGGATCCATATGTGGTCATGAAAAGAACACACATTCAATGACTCTGGTGGATCCATATGTGGTTTGCGAAAAGAACACACATGAAATAAATCTAGTGCTAGTTTCATGAAAAGAACACACATGGAATGACTCTAGCCGTGGTTCATGAAAAGAACACACATGCAATGACTCTAGTGCTGGTTTAGTGAAAAGAACACACATGCAATTACTCTAGTGGATCCATATGTGGTTTGTGAGAGAACACACATGCAATGGCATTGGTGGATCCATATGTGGTTTGTGAAAAGAACACACATGCAATGACTCTAGTCGATCCATATGTGGTTTGTGAAAAGAACACACATGCAATGACTCTAGTGCTAGTTTAGGATAGGAACACACATGCAATGACTCTAGTGGATCCATATGTGGTCATGAAAAGAACACACATTCAATGACTCTGGTGGATCCATATGTGGTTTGCGAAAAGAACACACATGAAATAAATCTAGTGCTAGTTTCATGAAAAGAACACACATGGAATGACTCTAGTTGTGGTTCATGAAAAGAACACACATGCAATGACCCTAGTGCTGGTTTAGTGAAGAGAACACACATGCACTGACTCTAGTGTATCCATATGTGGTTTGTGAAAAGAACACACGTGCAATGACTCTGGTGGATCCATATGTGGTTTGTGAAAATAACACACATGCAATGACATTGGTGGATCCATATGTGGCTCATGAAAAGAACAAAGATGCAATGACATTGGTGGATCCATATGTGGTTTGTGAAAAGAACACACATATAATGACATTGGTGGATCCATGTTTTTATGAAAAGAACATACATGCAATGACTCTGGTGGATCCATATGTGGATTGTGAAAAGAACACACATGCAATAATTCTAGTGCTAATTTCATGAAAAGAACACCCATGCAATGACTCTAGTTGTGGTTGATGAAAAGAACACACATGCAATGACACTAGTGCTGGTTTAGTGAAAAGAACACACATGCAATGACTCTAGTGGATCCATATGTGGTTAATGAAAAGAACACACATGCAATGGCATTGGTGGATCCATATGTGGTTTGTGAAAAGAACACACATGCAATGACATTGGTGGATCCATATGTGGTTCATGAAAAGAATATACATGCAATGAATCTAGTGGATCCATATGTGGTTTGTGAAAATAACACACAGCAATGACATTGGCGGATCCATGTGGTTTGTGAAAAGAACACACATGTAATGACTCTGGTGGATCCATACGTGGTTTGTGAAAAGAACACACATGCAATTACTCTAGTGCTAGTTTGATTAAAAGAACACGCATGCAATGACTCTAGCTATGGTTCATGAAAAGAACTCACATGTAATGACTCTAGTGATGGTTTAGTGAGAAAAACACACATGCAATGACTCTAGTGGATCCATATGTGGTTCATGAAAAGAACACACATGCAATGACTCTAGTGGAACCATATGTGGTTTGTGAAAAGAACACACATGCAATTACATTGGTGGATCCATATGTGGTTCATGAAAAGAACACACATTCAATGACTCTAGTGGATCCATATGTGGTTTGCGAAAAGAACACACATGAAATGACTCTAGTGCTGGTTTCATGAAAAGAACACACATGGAATGACTCTAGTTGTGGTTCATGAAAAGAACACACATGCAATGACTCTTGTGCTGGTTTAGTGAAAAGAACACACATGTAGTGACTCTAGTGGATCCATATGTGATTTGTGAAAAGAACACACGTACAATGACTCTGGTGGATCCATATGTGGTTTCTGAAAATAACACACATACAATGACGTTGGTGGATCCATATGTGGCTCATGAAAAGAACACACATGCAATTACTCATGTGGATCCATATGTGGTTTGTGAAAAGAACACATATATAATGACATTAGTGGACCCTTGTGTTTTATGAAAAGAACATACATGCTATGACTCTGGTGGATCCATATGTGGATTGTGAAAAGAACACACATGCAATGACTCTAGTGCTAATTTCATGAAAATAACACACATGCAATGACTCTAGCTGTGGTTGATGAAAAGAACACACATGCAATGACACTAGTGCTGGTTTAGTGAAAAGAACACACATGCAATGACTCTAGTTGATCCATATGTGGTTCATGAAAAGAACACACATTCAATGACTCTGGTGGATCCATATGTGGTTTGCGAAAAGAACACACATGAAATGACTCTAGTGCTAGTTTCATGAAAAGACCACACATGCAATGACTTTAGCTGTGGTTCATGAAAAGAACACACATGCAATGACTCTAGTGCTGGTTTAGTGAAAAGAACACACATGCAATTACTCCAGTGGATCAATATGTGGTTTGTGAGAAAACACACATGCAATGGCATTGGTGGATCCATATGTGGTTTGTGAAAAGAACACACATGCAATGACTCTAGTGGATCCATATGTGGTTTGTTAAAAGAACACACATGCAATGACTCTAGTGCTAGTTTAGGATAGGAACACACATGCAATGACTCTAGTGGATCCATATGTGGTTCATGAAAAGAGCACACATTCTATGACTCTGGTGGATCCATATGTAGTTTGCGAAAAGAACACACATGAAATGACTCTAGTGCTAGTTTCATGAAAAGACCACACATGCAATGACTCTAGCTATGGTTCATGAAAAGAACACACATGCAATGACTCTAGTGCTGGTTTAGTGAAAAGAACACACATGCAATTACTCTAGTGGATCCATATGTGGTTTGTGAGAGAACACACATGCAATGGCATTGGTGGATCCATATGTGGTTTGTGAAAAGAACACACATGCAATGACTCTAGTCGATCCATATGTGGTTTGTGAAAAGAACACACATGCAATGACTCTAGTGCTAGTTTAGGATAGGAACACACATGCAATGACTCTAGTGGATCCATATGTGGTCATGAAAAGAACACACATTCAATGACTCTGGTGGATCCATATGTGGTTTGCGAAAAGAACACACATGAAATAAATCTAGTGCTAGTTTCATGAAAAGAACACACATGGAATGACTCTAGCCGTGGTTCATGAAAAGAACACACATGCAATGACTCTAGTGCTGGTTTAGTGAAAAGAATACACATGCAATGACTCTAGTGGATCCATATGTGGTTTGTGAAAAGAACACACGTGCAATGACTCTGGTGGATCCATATGTGGTTTGTGAAAATAACACACATGCAATGACATTGGTGGATCCATATGTGGCTCATGAAAAGAACACACAAGAAATTACTTAGGTGGATCCATATGTGGTTTGTGAAAAGAACACACATATAATGACGTTGGTGGATCCATGTGTTTTATGAAAAGAACATACATGCAATGACTCTGGTGGATCCATATGTGGATTGTGAAAAGAACACACATGCAATGAATCTAGTGCTAATTGCATGAAAAGAACACCCATGCAATGACTCTAGTTGTGGTTGATGAAAAGAACACACATGCAATGACACTAGTGCTGGTTTAGTGAAAAGAACACATATGCAATGACTCTAGTGGATCCATATGTGGTTAATGAAAAGAACACACATGCAATGGCATTGGTGGATCCATATGTGGTTTGTGAAAAGAACACACATGCAATGACATTGGTGGATCCATATGTGGTTCATGAAAAGAATATACATGCAATGACTCTAGTGGATGCATATGTGGTTTGTGAAAATAACACACAGCAATGACATTGGCGGATCCATGTGGTTTGTGAAAAGAACACACATGTAATGACTCTGGTGGATCCATACGTGGTTTGTGAAAAGAATACACATGCAATGACTCTAGTGCTAGTTTGATTAAAAGAACACGCATGCAATGACTCTAGCTATGGTTCATGAAAAGAACTCACATGTAATGACTCTAGTGATGGTTTAGTGAGAAAAACACACATGCAATGACTCTAGTGGATCCATATGTGGTTCATGAAAAGAACACACATGCAATGACTCTAGTGGAACCATATGTGGTTTGTGAAAAGAACACACATGCAATTACATTGGTGGATCCATATGTGGTTCATGAAAAGAACACACATGAAATGACATTGGTGGATCCATGTGGTCTGTGGAAAGAACGGAGATGCAATGACTCTAGTGGATCCATATGTGGTTCATCAAAAGAACACACATGCAATGACTCTAGTGCTAGTTTAGGATAAGAACACACATGAAATGACTCTTGTGGATCCATATGTGTTTCACGTAAAGAACACATATTCAATGAGTCCGGTGGATCCATATGTGGTTTGCAAAAAGAACACACATGAAATGACATTAGTGCTAGTTTCATGAAAAGACCACACATGCAATGACTCTAGTTGTGGTTCATGAAAAGAACACACATGCAATGACTCTAGTGATGGTTTAGTGAAAAGGACACACATGCAATTACTCTAGTGGATCCATATGTGGTTTGTGAAAAGAACACACATGCAATGGCATTGGTGGATCCATATGTGGATTGTAAAAAGAACACACATGCAATGACTCTAGTGGATCCATATGTGGTTTGTGCAAAGAAAACATATGCAATGACTCTAGTGCTGGTTTAAGACAGGGACACACATGCAATGACTCTAGTGGATCCATATGTGGTTCATGAAAAGAACACACATTCAATGACTCTGGTGGATCCATATGTGGTTTGCGAAAAGAACACACATGAAATGACTCTAGTGCTAGTTTCATGAAAAGAACACACATGGAATGACTCTAGCCGTGATTCATGAAAAGAACACACATGCAATGACTCTAGTGCTGGTTTAGTGAAAAGAACACACATGCAATTACTCTAGTGTATCCATATGTGGTTTGGGAGAGAACACACATACAATGGCATTGGTGGATCCTTATGTTATTTGTGAAAACAACACACATGCAATGACTCTAGTGGATCCATATGTGGTTTGTGAAAAGACCACACATGCAATGACTCTAGTGCTGGTTTAGGATAGGAACGCACATGCAATGACTCTAGTGGATCCATATGTGGTTCATGAAAAGAACACACATTCAATGACTCTAGTGGATCCATATGTGGTTTGCGAAAAGAACACACATGAAATGACTCTAGTGCTAGTTTCATGAAAAGAACACACATGGAATGACTCTAGCTGTGGTTCATGAAAAGAACACACATGCAATGACTCTAGTGCTGGTTTAGTGAAAAGAACACACATGCAATGACTCTAGTGGATCCATATGTGGTTTGTGAAAAGAACACACATGCAATGACTCTAGTGGATCCATATGTGGTTTGTTAAAAGAACTCACATGCAATGACTCTAGTGCTAGTTTAGGATAGGAACACACATGCAATGACTCTAGTGGATCCATATGTGGTTCATGAAAAGAGCACACATTCTATGACTCTGGTGGATCCATATGTAGTTTGCGAAAAGAACACACATGAAATGACTCTAGTGCTAGTTTCATGAAAAGACCACACATGCAATGACTCTAGCTATGGTTCATGAAAAGAACACACATGCAATGACTCTAGTGCTGGTTTAGTGAAAAGAACACACATGCAATTACTCTAGTGGATCCATATGTCGTTTGTGAGAGAACATACATGCAATGGCATTGGTGGATCCATATGTGGTTTGTGAAAAGAACACACATGCAATGACTCTAGTCGATCCATATGTGGTTTGTGAAAAGAACACACTTGCAATGACTCTAGTGGATCCATATGTGGTCATGAAAAGAACACACATTCAATGACTCTGGTGGATCCATATGTGGTTTGCGAAAAGAACACACATGAAATAAATCTAGTTCTAGTTTCATGAAAAGAACACACATGGAATGACTCTAGCCGTGGTTCATGAAAAGAACACACATGCAATGACTCTAGTGCTGGTTTAGTGAAAAGAATACACATGCAATGACTCTAGTGGATCCATATGTGGTTTGTGAAAAGAACACACGTGCAATGACTCTGGTGGATCCATATGTGGTTTGTGAAAATAACACACATGCAATGACTCTAGTGCTAGTTTAGGATAGGAACACACATGCAATGACTCTAGTGGATCCATATGTGGTTCATGAAAAGAACACACATTCAATGACTCTAGTGGATCCATATGTGGTTTGCGAAAAGAACACACATGAAATGACTCTAGTGCTAGTTTCATGAAAAGAACACACATGGAATGACTCTAGCTGTGGTTCATGAAAAGAACACACATGCAATGACTCTAGTGCTGGTTTAGTGAAAAGAACACACATGCAATGACTCTAGTGGATCCATATGTGGTTTGTGAAAAGAACACACATGCAATGACTCTAGTCGATCCATATGTGGTTTGTGAAAAGAACACACATGCAATGACTCTAGTGCTAGTTTAGGATAGGAACACACATGCAATGACTCTAGTGGATCCATATGTGGTCATGAAAAGAACACACATTCAATGACTCTGGTGGATCCATATGTGGTTTGCGAAAAGAACACACATGAAATAAATCTAGTGCTAGTTTCATGAAAAGAACACACATGGAATGACTCTAGCCGTGGTTCATGAAAAGAACACACATGCAATGACTCTAGTGCTGGTTTAGTGAAAAGAATACACATGCAATGACTCTAGTGGATCCATATGTGGTTTGTGAAAAGAACACACGTGCAATGACTCTGGTGGATCCATATGTGGTTTGTGAAAATAACACACATGCAATGACATTGGTGGATCCATATGTGGCTCATGAAAAGAACACACAAGAAATTACTTAGGTGGATCCATATGTGGTTTGTGAAAAGAACACACATATAATGACGTTGGTGGATCCATGTGTTTTATGAAAAGAACATACATGCAATGACTCTGGTGGATCCATATGTGGATTGTGAAAAGAACACACATGCAATGAATCTAGTGCTAATTGCATGAAAAGAACACCCATGCAATGACTCTAGTTGTGGTTGATGAAAAGAACACACATGCAATGACACTAGTGCTGGTTTAGTGAAAAGAACACATATGCAATGACTCTAGTGGATCCATATGTGGTTAATGAAAAGAACACACATGCAATGGCATTGGTGGATCCATATGTGGTTTGTGAAAAGAACACACATGCAATGACATTGGTGGATCCATATGTGGTTCATGAAAAGAATATACATGCAATGACTCTAGTGGATCCATATGTGGTTTGTGAAAATAACACACAGCAATGACATTGGCGGATCCATGTGGTTTGTGAAAAGAACACACATGTAATGACTCTGGTGGATCCATACGTGGTTTGTGAAAAGAATACACATGCAATGACTCTAGTGCTAGTTTGATTAAAAGAACACGCATGCAATGACTCTAGCTATGGTTCATGAAAAGAACTCACATGTAATGACTCTAGTGATGGTTTAGTGAGAAAAACACACATGCAATGACTCTAGTGGATCCATATGTGGTTCATGAAAAGAACACACATGCAATGACTCTAGTGGAACCATATGTGGTTTGTGAAAAGAACACACATGCAATTACATTGGTGGATCCATATGTGGTTCATGAAAAGAACACACATGAAATGACATTGGTGGATCCATGTGGTCTGTGGAAAGAACGGAGATGCAATGACTCTAGTGGATCCATATGTGGTTCATGAAAAGAACACACATGCAATGACTCTAGTGCTAGTTTAGGATAAGAACACACATGCAATGACTCTTGTGGATCCATATGTGTTTCACGTAAAGAACACATATTCAATGACTCCGGTGGATCCATATGTGGTTTGCAAAAAGAACACACATGAAATGACATTAGTGCTAGTTTCATGAAAATACCACACATGCAATGACTCTAGTTGTGGTTCATGAAAACAACACACATGCAATGACTCTAGTGATGGTTTAGTGAAAAGGACACACATGCAATTACTCTAGTGGATCCATATGTGGTTTGTGAAAAGAACACACATGCAATGGCATTGGTGGATCCATATGTGGTTTGTAAAAAGAACACACATGCAATGACTCTAGTGGATCCATATGTGGTTTGTGCAAAGAAAACACATGCAATGACTCTAGTGCTGGTTTAGGACAGGGACACACATGCAATGACTCTAGTGGATCCATATGTGGTTCATGAAAAGAACACACATTCAATGACTCTGGTGGATCCATATGTGGTTTGCGAAAAGAACACACATGAAATGACTCTAGTGCTAGTTTCATGAAAAGAACACACATGGAATGACTCTAGCCGTGATTCATGAAAAGAACACACATGCAATGACTCTAGTGCTGGTTTAGTGAAAAGAACACACATGCAATTACTCTAGTGTATCCATATGTGGTTTGTGAGAGAACACACATACAATGGCATTGGTGGATCCTTATGTTGTTTGTGAAAACAACACACATGCAATGACTCTAGTGGATCCATATGTGGTTTGTGAAAAGAACACACATGCAATGACTCTAGTGCTGGTTTAGGATAGGAACGCACATGCAATGACTCTAGTGGATCCATATGTGGTTCATGAAAAGAACACACATTCAATGACTCTAGTGGATCGATATGTGGTTTGCGAAAAGAACACACATGAAATGACTCTAGTGCTAGTTTCATGAAAAGAACACACATGGAATGACTCTAGCTGTGGTTCATGAAAAGAACACACATGCAATGACTCTAGTGCTGGTTTAGTGAAAAGAACACACATGCAATGACTCTAGTGGATCCATATGTGGTTTGTGAAAAGAACACACATGCAATGACTCTAGTGGATCCATATGTGGTTTGTTAAAAGAACTCACATGCAATGACTCTAGTGCTAGTTTAGGATAGGAACACACATGCAATGACTCTAGTGGATCCATATGTGGTTCATGAAAAGAGCACACATTCTATGACTCTGGTGGATCCATATGTAGTTTGCGAAAAGAACACACATGAAATGACTCTAGTGCTAGTTTCATGAAAAGACCACACATGCAATGACTCTAGCTATGGTTCATGAAAAGAACACACATGCAATGACTCTAGTGCTGGTTTAGTGAAAAGAACACACATGCAATTACTCTAGTGGATCCATATGTCGTTTGTGAGAGAACATACATGCAATGGCATTGGTGGATCCATATGTGGTTTGTGAAAAGAACACACATGCAATGACTCTAGTCGATCCATATGTGGTTTGTGAAAATAACACACATGCAATGACTCTAGTGCTAGTTTAGGATAGGAACACACATGCAATGACTCTAGTGGATCCATATGTGGTCATGAAAAGAACACACATTCAATGACTCTGGTGGATCCATATGTGGTTTGCGAAAAGAACACACATGAAATAAATCTAGTGCTAGTTTCATGAAAAGAACACACATTGAATGACTCTAGCCGTGGTTCATGAAAAGAACACACATGCAATGACTCTAGTGCTGGTTTAGTGAAAAGAATACACATGCAATGACTCTAGTGGATCCATATGTGGTTTGTGAAAAGAACACACGTGCAATGACTCTGGTGGATCCATATGTGGTTTGTGAAAATAACACACATGCAATGACTCTAGTGCTAGTTTAGGATAGGAACACACATGCAATGACTCTAGTGGATCCATATGTGGTTCATGAAAAGAACACACATTCAATGACTCTAGTGGATCCATATGTGGTTTGCGAAAAGAACACACATGAAATGACTCTAGTGCTAGTTTCATGAAAAGAACACACATGGAATGACTCTAGCTGTGGTTCATGAAAAGAACACACATGCAATGACTCTAGTGCTGGTTTAGTGAAAAGAACACACATGCAATGACTCTAGTGGATCCATATGTGGTTTGTGAAAAGAACACACATGCAATGACTCTAGTGGATCCATATGTGGTTTGTTAAAAGAACACACATGCAATGACTCTAGTGCTAGTTTAGGATAGGAACACACATGCAATGACTCTAGTGGATCCATATGTGGTTCATGAAAAGAGCACACATTCTATGACTCTGGTGGATCCATATGTAGTTTGCGAAAAGAACACACATGAAATGACTCTAGTGCTAGTTTCATGAAAAGACCACACATGCAATGACTCTAGCTATGGTTCATGAAAAGAACACACATGCAATGACTCTAGTGCTGGTTTAGTGAAAAGAAGACACATGCAATTACTCTAGTGGATCCATATGTGGTTTGTGAGAGAACACACATGCAATGGCATTGGTGGATCCAAATGTGGTTTGGGAAAAGAACACACATGCAATGACTCTAGTCGATCCATATGTGGTTTGTGAAAAGAACACACATGCAATGACTCTAGTGCTAGTTTAGGATAGGAACACACATGCAATGACTCTAGTGGATCCATATGTGGTTCACAAAAAGAACACACATTCAATGACTCTGGTGGATCCATATGTGGTTTGCGAAAAGAACACACATGAAATGACACTAGTGCTAGTTTCATGAAAAGACCACACATGCAATGACTCTAGTTGTGGTTCATGAAAAGAACACACATGCAATGACTCTAGTGATGGTTTAGTGAAAAGGACACACATGCAATTACTCTAGTGGATCCATATGTGGTTTGTGAAAAGAACACACATGCAATGGCATTGGTGGATCCATATGTGGTTTGTAAAAAGAACACACATGCAATGACTCTAGTGGATCCATATGTGGTTTGTGCAAAGAAAACACATGAAATGACTCTAGTGCTGGTTTAGGACAGGGACACACATGCAATGACTCTAGTGGATCCATATGTGGTTCATGAAAAGAACACACATTCAATGACTCTGGTGGATCCATATGTGGTTTGCGAAAAGAACACACATGAAATGACTCTAGTGCTAGTTTCATGAAAAGAACACACATGGAATGACTCTAGTCGTGGTTCATGAAAAGAACACACATGCAATGACTCTAGTGCTGGTTTAGTGAAAAGAACACACATGCAATTACTCTAGTGTATCCATATGTGGTTTGTGACAGAACACACATACAATGGCATTGGTGGATCCTTATGTTGTTTGTGAAAAGAACACACATGCAATGACTCTAGTGCTGGTTTAGGATAGGAACGCACATGCATTGACTCTAGTGGATCCATATGTGGTTCATGAAAAGAACACACATTCAATGACTCTAGTGGATCCATATGTGGTTTGCGAAAAGAACACACATGAAATGACTCTAGTGCTAGTTTCATGAAAAGAACACACATGGAATGACTCTAGCTGTGGTTCATGAAAAGAACACACATGCAATGACTCTAGTGCTGGTTTAGTGAAAAGAACACACATGCAATGACTCTAGTGGATCCATATGTGGTTTGTGAAAAGAACACACATGCAATGACTCTAGTCGATCCATATGTGGTTTGTGAAAAGAACACACATGCAATGACTCTAGTGCTAGTTTAGGATATGAACACACATGCAATGACTCTAGTGGATCCATATGTGGTTCACGAAAAGAACACACATTCAATGACTCTGGTGGATCCATATGTGGTTTGCGAAAAGAACACACATCAAATGACTCTAGTGCTAGTTTCATGAAAAGAATACACATGGAATGACTCTAGTGCTGGTTTAGTGAAAAGAACACACATGCAAGGACTCTAGTGCTGGTTTAGTGAAAAGAACACACATGCAATGACTCTAGTGGATCCATATGTGTTTTGTGAAAAGAACACACATGCAATGACTCTAGTGGATCCATATGTGGTTTGTTAAAAGAACACACATGCAATGACTCTAGTGCTAGTTTAGGATAGGAACACACATGCAATGACTCTAGTGGATCCATATGTGGTTCATGAAAAGAACACACATTCAATGACTCTGGTGGAGCCATATGTGGTTTGCGAAAAGAACACACATGAAATGACTCTAGTGCTAGTTTCATGAAAAGACCACACATGCAATGACTCTAGTTGTGGTTCATGAAAAGAACACACATGCAATGACTCTAGTGCTGGTTTAGTGAAAAGAACACACATGCAATTACTCTAGTGGATCCATATGTGGTTTGTGAGAGAACACAAATGCAATGGCATTGGTGGATCCAAATGTGGTTTGTGAAAAGAACACACATGCAATGACTCTAGTCGATCCATATGTGGTTTGTGAAAAGAACACACATGCAATGACTCTAGTGCTAGTTTAGGATAGGAACACACATGCAATGACTCTAGTGGATCCATATGTGGTTCACGAAAAGAACACACATTCAATGACTCTGGTGGATCCATATGTGGTTTGCGAAAAGAACACACATGAAATGACTCTAGTGCTAGTTTCATGAAAAGAACACACATGGAATGACTCTAGTGCTGGTTTAGTGAAAAGAACACACATGCAATGACTCTAGTGCTGGTTTAGTGAAAAGAACACACATGCAATGACTCTAGTGGATCCATATGTGTTTTGTGAAAAGAACACACATGCAATGACTCTAGTGGATCCATATGTGGTTTGTTAAAAGAACACACATGCAATGACTCTAGTGCTAGTTTAGGATAGGAACACACATGCAATTACTCTAGTGGATCCATATGTGGTTCATGAAAAGAGCACACATTCTATGACTCTGGTGGATCCATATGTAGTTTGCGAAAAGAACACACATGAAATGACTCTAGTGCTAGTTTCATGAAAAGTCCACACATGCAATGACTCTAGCTATGGTTCATGAAAAGAACACACATGCAATGACTCTAGTGCTGGTTTAGTGAAAAGAACACACATGCAATAACTCTAGTGGATCCATATGTGGTTTGTGAGAGAACACACATGCAATGGCATTGGTGGATCCAAATGTGGTTTGTGAAAAGAACACACATGCAATGACTCTAGTCGATCCATATGTGGTTTGTGAAAAGAACACACATGCAATGACTCTAGTGCTAGTTTAGGATAGGAACACACATGCAATGACTCTAGTGGATCCATATGTGGTTCACAAAAAGAACACACATTCAATGACTCTGGTGGATCCATATGTGGTTTGCGAAAAGAACACACATGAAATGACTCTAGTGCTAGTTTCATGAAAAGAACACACATGGAATGACTCTAGCTGTGGTTCATGAAAAGAACACACATGCAATGACTCTAGTGCTGGTTTAGTGAAAAGAACACACATGCAATGACTCTAGTGGATCCATATGTGGTTTGTGAAAAGAACACACATGCAATGACTCTAGTGGATCCATATGTGGTTTCTTAAAAAAAACACATGCAATGACTCTAGTGCTAGTTTAGGATAGGAACACACATGCAATGACTCTAGTGGATCCATATGTGGTTCATGAAAAGAACACAGATGCAATGACTCTAGTGGAACCATATGTGGTTTGTGAAAAGAACACACATGCAATGACTCTAGCTATGGTTCATGAAAAGAACTCACATGTAATGACTCTAGTGATGGTTTAGTGAGAAAAACACACATGCAATGACTCTAGTGGATCCATGTGTGGTTCATGAAAAGAACACACATGCAATGACTCTAGTGGAACCATATGTGGTTTGTGAAAAGAACACACATGCAATTACATTGGTGGATCCATATGTGGTTCATGAAAAGAACACACATGAAATGACATTGGTGGATCCATGTGGTCTGTGGAAAGAACGGAGATGCAATGACTCTAGTGGATCCATATGTGGTTCATCAAAAGAACACACATGCAATGACTCTAGTGCTAGTTTAGGATAAGAACACACATGCAATGACTCTTGTGGATCCATATGTGTTTCACGTAAAGAACACATATTCAATGAGTCCGGTGGATCCATATGTGGTTTGCAAAAAGAACACACATGAAATGACATTAGTGCTAGTTTCATGAAAAGACCACACATGCAATGACTCTAGTTGTGGTTCATGAAAAGAACACACATGCAATGACTCTAGTGATGGTTTAGTGAAAAGGACACACATGCAATTACTCTAGTGGATCCATATGTGGTTTGTGAAAAGAACACACATGCAATGGCATTGGTGGATCCATATGTGGTTTGTAAAAAGAACACACATGCAATGACTCTAGTGGATCCATATGTGGTTTGTGCAAAGAAAACATATGCAATGACTCTAGTGCTGGTTTAAGACAGGGACACACATGCAATGACTCTAGTGGATCCATATGTGGTTCATGAAAAGAACACACATTCAATGACTCTGGTGGATCCATATGTGGTTTGCGAAAAGAACACACATGAAATCACTCTAGTGCTAGTTTCATGAAAAGAACACACATGGAATGACTCTAGCCGTGATTCATGAAAAGAACACACATGCAATGACTCTAGTGCTGGTTTAGTGAAAAGAACACACATGCAATTACTCTAGTGTATCCATATGTGGTTTGTGAGAGAACACACATACAATGGCATTGGTGGATCCTTATGTTGTTTGTGAAAACAACACACATGCAATGACTCTAGTGGATCCATATGTGGTTTGTGAAAAGACCACACATGCAATGACTCTAGTGCTGGTTTAGGATAGGAACGCACATGCAATGACTCTAGTGGATCCATATGTGGTTCATGAAAAGAACACACATTCAATGACTCTAGTGGATCCATATGTGGTTTGCGAAAAGAACACACATGAAATGACTCTAGTGCTAGTTTCATGAAAAGAACACACATGGAATGACTCTAGCTGTGGTTCATGAAAAGAACACACTTGCAATGACTCTAGTGCTGGTTTAGTGAAAAGAACACACATGCAATGACTCTAGTGGATCCATATGTGGTTTGTGAAAAGAACACACATGCAATGACTCTAGTGGATCCATATGTGGTTTGTTAAAAGAACTCACATGCAATGACTCTAGTGCTAGTTTAGGATAGGAACACACATGCAATGACTCTAGTGGATCCATATGTGGTTCATGAAAAGAGCACACATTCTATGACTCTGGTGGATCCATATGTAGTATGCGAAAAGAACACACATGAAATGACTCTAGTGCTAGTTTCATGAAAAGACCACACATGCAATGACTCTAGCTATGGTTCATGAAAAGAACACACATGCAATGACTCTAGTGCTGGTTTAGTGAAAAGAACACACATGCAATTACTCTAGTGGATCCATATGTCGTTTGTGAGAGAACATACATGCAATGGCATTGGTGGATCCATATGTGGTTTGTGAAAAGAACACACATGCAATGACTCTAGTCGATCCATTTGTGGTTTGTGAAAAGAACACACATGCAATGACTCTAGTGGATCCATATGTGGTCATGAAAAGAACACACATTCAATGACTCTGGTGGATCCATATGTGGTTTGCGAAAAGAACACACATGAAATAAATCAAGTGCTAGTTTCATGAAAAGAACACACATGGAATGACTCTAGCCGTGGTTCATGAAAAGAACACACATGCAATGACTCTAGTGCTGGTTTAGTGAAAAGAATACACATGCAATGACTCTAGTGGATCCATATGTGGTTTGTGAAAAGAACACACGTGCAATGACTCTGGTGGATCCATATGTGGTTTGTGAAAATAACACACATGCAATGACTCTAGTGCTAGTTTAGGATAGGAACACACATGCAATGACTCTAGTGGATCCATATGTGGTTCATGAAAAGAACACACATTCAATGACTCTAGTGGATCCATATGTGGTTTGCGAAAAGAACACACATGAAATGACTCTAGTGCTAGTTTCATGAAAAGAACACACATGGAATGACTCTAGCTGTGGTTCATGAAAAGAACACACATGCAATGACTCTAGTGCTGGTTTAGTGAAAAGAACACACATGCAATGACTCTAGTGGATCCATATGTGGTTTGTGAAAAGAACACACATGCAATGACTCTAGTCGATCCATATGTGGTTTGTGAAAAGAACACACATGCAATGACTCTAGTGCTAGTTTAGGATAGGAACACACATGCAATGACTCTAGTGGATCCATATGTGGTCATGAAAAGAACACACATTCAATGACTCTGGTGGATCCATATGTGGTTTGCGAAAAGAACACACATGAAATAAATCTAGTGCTAGTTTCATGAAAAGAACACACATGGAATGACTCTAGCCGTGGTTCATGAAAAGAACACACATGCAATGACTCTAGTGCTGGTTTAGTGAAAAGAATACACATGCAATGACTCTAGTGGATCCATATGTGGTTTGTGAAAAGAACACACGTGCAATGACTCTGGTGGATCCATATGTGGTTTGTGAAAATAACACACATGCAATGACATTGGTGGATCCATATGTGGCTCATGAAAAGAACACACAAGAAATTACTTAGGTGGATCCATATGTGGTTTGTGAAAAGAACACACATATAATGACGTTGGTGGATCCATGTGTTTTATGAAAAGAACATACATGCAATGACTCTGGTGGATCCATATGTGGATTGTGAAAAGAACACACATGCAATGAATCTAGTGCTAATTGCATGAAAAGAACACCCATGCAATGATTCTAGTTGTGGTTGATGAAAAGAACACACATGCAATGACACTAGTGCTGGTTTAGTGAAAAGAACACATATGCAATGACTCTAGTGGATCCATATGTGGTTAATGAAAAGAACACACATGCAATGGCATTGGTGGATCCATATGTGGTTTGTGAAAAGAACACACATGCAATGACATTGGTGGATCCATATGTGGTTCATGAAAAGAATATACATGCAATGACTCTAGTGGATCCATATGTGGTTTGTGAAAATAACACACAGCAATGACATTGGCGGATCCATGTGGTTTGTGAAAAGAACACACATGTAATGACTCTGGTGGATCCATACGTGGTTTGTGAAAAGAATACACATGCAATGACTCTAGTGCTAGTTTGATTAAAAGAACACGCATGCAATGACTCTAGCTATGGTTCATGAAAAGAACTCACATGTAATGACTCTAGTGATGGTTTAGTGAGAAAAACACACATGCAATGACTCTAGTGGATCCATATGTGGTTCATGAAAAGAACACACATGCAATGACTCTAGTGGAACCATATGTGGTTTGTGAAAAGAACACACATGCAATTACATTGGTGGATCCATATGTGGTTCATGAAAAGAACACACATGAAATGACATTGGTGGATCCATGTGGTCTGTGGAAAGAACGGAGATGCAATGACTCTAGTGGATCCATATGTGGTTCATGAAAAGAACACACATGCAATGACTCTAGTGCTAGTTTAGGATAAGAACACACATGCAATGACTCTTGTGGATCCATATGTGTTTCACGTAAAGAACACATATTCAATGACTCCGGTGGATCCATATGTGGTTTGCAAAAAGAACACACATGAAATGACATTAGTGCTAGTTTCATGAAAAGACCACACATGCAATGACTCTAGTTGTGGTTCATGAAAAGAACACACATGCAATGACTCTAGTGATGGTTTAGTGAAAAGGACACACATGCAATTACTCTAGTGGATCCATATGTGGTTTGTGAAAAGAACACACATGCAATGGCATTGGTGGATCCATATGTGGTTTGTAAAAAGAACACACATGCAATGACTCTAGTGGATCCATATGTGGTTTGTGCAAAGAAAACACATGCAATGACTCTAGTGCTGGTTTAGGACAGGGACACACATGCAATGACTCTAGTGGATCCATATGTGGTTCATGAAAAGAACACACATTCAATGACTCTGGTGGATCCATATGTGGTTTGCGAAAAGAACACACATGAAATGACTCTAGTGCTAGTTTCATGAAAAGAACACACATGGAATGAATCTAGCCGTGATTCATGAAAAGAACACACATGCAATGACTCTAGTGCTGGTTTAGTGAAAAGAACACACATGCAATTACTCTAGTGTATCCATATGTGGTTTGTGAGAGAACACACATACAATGGCATTGGTGGATCCTTATGTTGTTTGTGAAAACAACACACATGCAATGACTCTAGTGGATCCATATGTGGTTTGTGAAAAGAACACACATGCAATGACTCTAGTGCTGGTTTAGGATAGGAACGCACATGCAATGACTCTAGTGGATCCATATGTGGTTCATGAAAAGAACACACATTCAATGACTCTAGTGGATCCATATGTGGTTTGCGAAAAGAACACACATGAAATGACTCTAGTGCTAGTTTCATGAAAAGAACACACATGGAATGACTCTAGCTGTGGTTCATGAAAAGAACACACATGCAATGACTCTAGTGCTGGTTTAGTGAAAAGAACACACATGCAATGACTCTAGTGGATCCATATGTGGTTTGTGAAAAGAACACACATGCAATGACTCTAGTGGATCCATATGTGGTTTGTTAAAAGAACTCACATGCAATGACTCTAGTGCTAGTTTAGGATAGGAACACACATGCAATGACTCTAGTGGATCCATATGTGGTTCATGAAAAGAGCACACATTCTATGACTCTGGTGGATCCATATGTAGTTTGCGAAAAGAACACACATGAAATGACTCTAGTGCTAGTTTCATGAAAAGACCACACATGCAATGACTCTAGCGATGGTTCATGAAAAGAACACACATGCAATGACTCTAGTGCTGGTTTAGTGAAAAGAACACACATGCAATTACTCTAGTGGATCCATATGTGGTTTGTGAGAGAACACACATGCAATGGCATTGGTGGATCCATATGTGGTTTGTGAAAAGAACACACATGCAATGACTCTAGTCGATCCATATGTGGTTTGTGAAAAGAACACACATGCAATGACTCTAGTGCTAGTTTAGGATAGGAACACACATGCAATGACTCTAGTGGATCCATATGTGGTCATGAAAAGAACACACATTCAATGACTCTGGTGGATCCATATGTGGTTTGCGAAAAGAACACACATGAAATAAATCTAGTGCTAGTTTCATGAAAAGAACACACATGGAATGACTCTAGCCGTGGTTCATGAGAAGAACACACATGCAATGACTCTAGTGCTGGTTTAGTGAAAAGAATACACATGCAATGACTCTAGTGGATCCATATGTGGTTTGTGAAAAGAACACACGTGCAATGACTCTGGTGGATCCATATGTGGTTTGTGAAAATAACACACATGCAATGACTCTAGTGCTAGTTTAGGATAGGAACACACATGCAATGACTCTAGTGGATCCATATGTGGTTCATGAAAAGAACACACATTCAATGACTCTAGTGGATCCATATGTGGTTTGCGAAAAGAACACACATGAAATGACTCTAGTGCTAGTTTCATGAAAAGAACACACATGGAATGACTCTAGCTGTGGTTCATGAAAAGAACACACATGCAATGACTCTAGTGCTGGTTTAGTGAAAAGAACACACATGCAATGACTCTAGTGGATCCATATGTGGTTTGTGAAAAGAACACACATGCAATGACTCTAGTGCTGGTTTAGTGAAAAGAACACACATGCAATTACTCTAGTGGATCCATATGTGGTTTGTGAGAGAACACACATGCAATGGCATTGGTGGATCCATATGTGGTTTGTGAAAAGAACACACATGCAATGACTCTAGTCGATCCATATGTGGTTTGTGAAAAGAACACACATGCAATGACTCTAGTGCTAGTTTAGGATAGGAACACACATGCAATGACTCTAGTGGATCCATATGTGGTCATGAAAAGAACACACATTCAATGACTCTGGTGGATCCATATGTGGTTTGCGAAAAGAACACACATGAAATAAATCTAGTGCTAGTTTCATGAAAAGAACACACATGGAATGACTCTAGCCGTGGTTCATGAAAAGAACACACATGCAATGACTCTAGTGCTGGTTTAGTGAAAAGAATACACATGCAATGACTCTAGTGGATCCATATGTGGTTTGTGAAAAGAACACACGTGCAATGACTCTGGTGGATCCATATGTGGTTTGTGAAAATAACACACATGCAATGACTCTAGTGCTAGTTTAGGATAGGAACACACATGCAATGACTCTAGTGGATCCATATGTGGTTCATGAAAAGAACACACATTCAATGACTCTAGTGGATCCATATGTGGTTTGCGAAAAGAACACACATGAAATGACTCTAGTGCTAGTTTCATGAAAAGAACACACATGGAATGACTCTAGCTGTGGTTCATGAAAAGAACACACATGCAATGACTCTAGTGCTGGTTTAGTGAAAAGAACACACATGCAATGACTCTAGTGGATCCATATGTGGTTTGTGAAAAGAACACACATGCAATGACTCTAGTCGATCCATATGTGGTTTGTGAAAAGAACACACATGCAATGACTCTAGTGCTAGTTTAGGATAGGAACACACATGCAATGACTCTAGTGGATCCATATGTGGTCATGAAAAGAACACACATTCAATGACTCTGGTGGATCCATATGTGGTTTGCGAAAAGAACACACATGAAATAAATCTAGTGCTAGTTTCATGAAAAGAACACACATGGAATGACTCTAGCCGTGGTTCATGAAAAGAACACACATGCAATGACTCTAGTGCTGGTTTAGTGAAAAGAATACACATGCAATGACTCTAGTGGATCCATATGTGGTTTGTGAAAAGAACACACGTGCAATGACTCTGGTGGATCCATATGTGGTTTGTGAAAATAACACACATGCAATGACATTGGTGGATCCATATGTGGCTCATGAAAAGAACACACAAGAAATTACTTAGGTGGATCCATATGTGGTTTGTGAAAAGAACACACATATAATGACGTTGGTGGATCCATGTGTTTTATGAAAAGAACATACATGCAATGACTCTGGTGGATCCATATGTGGATTGTGAAAAGAACACACATGCAATGAATCTAGTGCTAATTGCATGAAAAGAACACCCATGCAATGATTCTAGTTGTGGTTGATGAAAAGAACACACATGCAATGACACTAGTGCTGGTTTAGTGAAAAGAACACATATGCAATGACTCTAGTGGATCCATATGTGGTTAATGAAAAGAACACACATGCAATGGCATTGGTGGATCCATATGTGGTTTGTGAAAAGAACACACATGCAATGACATTGGTGGATCCATATGTGGTTCATGAAAAGAATATACATGCAATGACTCTAGTGGATCCATATGTGGTTTGTGAAAATAACACACAGCAATGACATTGGCGGATCCATGTGGTTTGTGAAAAGAACACACATGTAATGACTCTGGTGGATCCATACGTGGTTTGTGAAAAGAATACACATGCAATGACTCTAGTGCTAGTTTGATTAAAAGAACACGCATGCAATGACTCTAGCTATGGTTCATGAAAAGAACTCACATGTAATGACTCTAGTGATGGTTTAGTGAGAAAAACACACATGCAATGACTCTAGTGGATCCATATGTGGTTCATGAAAAGAACACACATGCAATGACTCTAGTGGAACCATATGTGGTTTGTGAAAAGAACACACATGCAATTACATTGGTGGATCCATATGTGGTTCATGAAAAGAACACACATGAAATGACATTGGTGGATCCATGTGGTCTGTGGAAAGAACGGAGATGCAATGACTCTAGTGGATCCATATGTGGTTCATGAAAAGAACACACATGCAATGACTCTAGTGCTAGTTTAGGATAAGAACACACATGCAATGACTCTTGTGGATCCATATGTGTTTCACGTAAAGAACACATATTCAATGACTCCGGTGGATCCATATGTGGTTTGCAAAAAGAACACACATGAAATGACATTAGTGCTAGTTTCATGAAAAGACCACACATGCAATGACTCTAGTTGTGGTTCATGAAAAGAACACACATGCAATGACTCTAGTGATGGTTTAGTGAAAAGGACACACATGCAATTACTCTAGTGGATCCATATGTGGTTTGTGAAAAGAACACACATGCAATGGCATTGGTGGATCCATATGTGGTTTGTAAAAAGAACACACATGCAATGACTCTAGTGGATCCATATGTGGTTTGTGCAAAGAAAACACATGCAATGACTCTAGTGCTGGTTTAGGACAGGGACACACATGCAATGACTCTAGTGGATCCATATGTGGTTCATGAAAAGAACACACATTCAATGACTCTGGTGGATCCATATGTGGTTTGCGAAAAGAACACACATGAAATGACTCTAGTGCTAGTTTCATGAAAAGAACACACATGGAATGACTCTAGCCGTGATTCATGAAAAGAACACACATGCAATGACTCTAGTGCTGGTTTAGTGAAAAGAACACACATGCAATTACTCTAGTGTATCCATATGTGGTTTGTGAGAGAACACACATACAATGGCATTGGTGGATCCTTATGTTGTTTGTGAAAACAACACACATGCAATGACTCTAGTGGATCCATATGTGGTTTGTGAAAAGAACACACATGCAATGACTCTAGTGCTGGTTTAGGATAGGAACGCACATGCAATGACTCTAGTGGATCCATATGTGGTTCATGAAAAGAACACACATTCAATGACTCTAGTGGATCCATATGTGGTTTGCGAAAAGAACACACATGAAATGACTCTAGTGCTAGTTTCATGAAAAGAACACACATGGAATGACTCTAGCTGTGGTTCATGAAAAGAACACACATGCAATGACTCTAGTGCTGGTTTAGTGAAAAGAACACACATGCAATGACTCTAGTGGATCCATATGTGGTTTGTGAAAAGAACACACATGCAATGACTCTAGTGGATCCATATGTGGTTTGTTAAAAGAACTCACATGCAATGACTCTAGTGCTAGTTTAGGATAGGAACACACATGCAATGACTCTAGTGGATCCATATGTGGTTCATGAAAAGAGCACACATTCTATGACTCTGGTGGATCCATATGTAGTTTGCGAAAAGAACACACATGAAATGACTCTAGTGCTAGTTTCATGAAAAGACCACACATGCAATGACTCTAGCTATGGTTCATGAAAAGAACACACATGCAATGACTCTAGTGCTGGTTTAGTGAAAAGAACACACATGCAATTACTCTAGTGGATCCATATGTCGTTTGTGAGAGAACATACATGCAATGGCATTGGTGGATCCATATGTGGTTTGTGAAAAGAACACACATGCAATGACTCTAGTCGATCCATATGTGGTTTGTGAAAAGAACACACATGCAATGACTCTAGTGCTAGTTTAGGATAGGAACACACATGCAATGACTCTAGTGGATCCATATGTGGTCATGAAAAGAACACACATTCAATGACTCTGGTGGTACCATATGTGGTTTGCGAAAAGAACACACATGAAATAAATCTAGTGCTAGTTTCATGAAAAGAACACACATTGAATGACTCTAGCCGTGGTTCATGAAAAGAACACACATGCAATGACTCTAGTGCTGGTTTAGTGAAAAGAATACACATGCAATGACTCTAGTGGATCCATATGTGGTTTGTGAAAAGAACACACGTGCAATGACTCTGGTGGATCCATATGTGGTTTGTGAAAATAACACACATGCAATGACTCTAGTGCTAGTTTAGGATAGGAACACACATGCAATGACTCTAGTGGATCCATATGTGGTTCATGAAAAGAACACACATTCAATGACTCTAGTGGATCCATATGTGGTTTGCGAAAAGAACACACATGAAATGACTCTAGTGCTAGTTTCATGAAAAGAACACACATGGAATGACTCTAGCTGTGGTTCATGAAAAGAACACACATGCAATGACTCTAGTGCTGGTTTAGTGAAAAGAACACACATGCAATGACTCTAGTGGATCCATATGTGGTTTGTGAAAAGAACACACATGCAATGACTCTAGTGGATCCATATGTGGTTTGTTAAAAGAACACACATGCAATGACTCTAGTGCTAGTTTAGGATAGGAACACACATGCAATGACTCTAGTGGATCCATATGTGGTTCATGAAAAGAGCACACATTCTATGACTCTGGTGGATCCATATGTAGTTTGCGAAAAGAACACACATGAAATGACTCTAGTGCTAGTTTCATGAAAAGACCACACATGCAATGACTCTAGCTATGGTTCATGAAAAGAACACACATGCAATGACTCTAGTGCTGGTTTAGTGAAAAGAAGACACATGCAATTACTCTAGTGGATCCATATGTGGTTTGTGAGAGAACACACATGCAATGGCATTGGTGGATCCAAATGTGGTTTGTGAAAAGAACACACATGCAATGACTCTAGTCGATCCATATGTGGTTTGTGAAAAGAACACACATGCAATGACTCTAGTGCTAGTTTAGGATAGGAACACACATGCAATGACTCTAGTGGATCCATATGTGGTTCACAAAAAGAACACACATTCAATGACTCTGGTGGATCCATATGTGGTTTGCGAAAAGAACACACATGAAATGACACTAGTGCTAGTTTCATGAAAAGACCACACATGCAATGACTCTAGTTGTGGTTCATGAAAAGAACACACATGCAATGACTCTAGTGATGGTTTAGTGAAAAGGACACACATGCAATTACTCTAGTGGATCCATATGTGGTTTGTGAAAAGAACACACATGCAATGGTATTGGTGGATCCATATGTGGTTTGTAAAAAGAACACACATGCAATGACTCTAGTGGATCCATATGTGGTTTGTGCAAAGAAAACACATGCAATGACTCTAGTGCTGGTTTAGGACAGGGACACACATGCAATGACTCTAGTGGATCCATATGTGGTTCATGAAAAGAACACACATTCAATGACTCTGGTGGATCCATATGTGGTTTGCGAAAAGAACACACATGAAATGACTCTAGTGCTAGTTTCATGAAAAGAACACACATGGAATGACTCTAGTCGTGGTTCATGAAAAGAACACACATGCAATGACTCTAGTGCTGGTTTAGTGAAAAGAACACACATGCAATTACTCTAGTGTATCCATATGTGGTTTGTGACAGAACACACATACAATGGCATTGGTGGATCCTTATGTTGTTTGTGAAAAGAACACACATGCAATGACTCTAGTGCTGGTTTAGGATAGGAACGCACATGCATTGACTCTAGTGGATCCATATGTGGTTCATGAAAAGAACACACATTCAATGACTCTAGTGGATCCATATGTGGTTTGCGAAAAGAACACACATGAAATGACTCTAGTGCTAGTTTCATGAAAAGAACACACATGGAATGACTCTAGCTGTGGTTCATGAAAAGAACACACATGCAATGACTCTAGTGCTGGTTTAGTGAAAAGAACACACATGCAATGACTCTAGTGGATCCATATGTGGTTTGTGAAAAGAACACACATGCAATGACTCTAGTCGATCCATATGTGGTTTGTGAAAAGAACACACATGCAATGACTCTAGTGCTAGTTTAGGATATGAACACACATGCAATGACTCTAGTGGATCCATATGTGGTTCACGAAAAGAACACACATTCAATGACTCTGGTGGATCCATATGTGGTTTGCGAAAAGAACACACATCAAATGACTCTAGTGCTAGTTTCATGAAAAGAATACACATGGAATGACTCTAGTGCTGGTTTAGTGAAAAGAACACACATGCAAGGACTCTAGTGCTGGTTTAGTGAAAAGAACACACATGCAATGACTCTAGTGGATCCATATGTGTTTTGTGAAAAGAACACACATGCAATGACTCTAGTGGATCCATATGTGGTTTGTTAAAAGAACACACATGCAATGACTCTAGTGCTAGTTTAGGATAGGAACACACATGCAATGACTCTAGTGGATCCATATGTGGTTCATGAAAAGAACACACATTCAATGACTCTGGTGGAGCCATATGTGGTTTGCGAAAAGAACACACATGAAATGACTCTAGTGCTAGTTTCATGAAAAGACCACACATGCAATGACTCTAGTTGTGGTTCATGAAAAGAACACACATGCAATGACTCTAGTGCTGGTTTAGTGAAAAGAACACACATGCAATTACTCTAGTGGATCCATATGTGGTTTGTGAGAGAACACAAATGCAATGGCATTGGTGGATCCAAATGTGGTTTGTGAAAAGAACACACATGCAATGACTCTAGTCGATCCATATGTGGTTTGTGAAAAGAACACACATGCAATGACTCTAGTGCTAGTTTAGGATAGGAACACACATGCAATGACTCTAGTGGATCCATATGTGGTTCACGAAAAGAACACACATTCAATGACTCTGGTGGATCCATATGTGGTTTGCGAAAAGAACACACATGAAATGACTCTAGTGCTAGTTTCATGAAAAGAACACACATGGAATGACTCTAGTGCTGGTTTAGTGAAAAGAACACACATGCAATGACTCTAGTGCTGGTTTAGTGAAAAGAACACACATGCAATGACTCTAGTGGATCCATATGTGTTTTGTGAAAAGAACACACATGCAATGACTCTAGTGGATCCATATGTGGTTTGTTAAAAGAACACACATGCAATGACTCTAGTGCTAGTTTAGGATAGGAACACACATGCAATTACTCTAGTGGATCCATATGTGGTTCATGAAAAGAGCACACATTCTATGACTCTGGTGGATCCATATGTAGTTTGCGAAAAGAACACACATGAAATGACTCTAGTGCTAGTTTCATGAAAAGACCACACATGCAATGACTCTAGCTATGGTTCATGAAAAGAACACACATGCAATGACTCTAGTGCTGGTTTAGTGAAAAGAACACACATGCAATAACTCTAGTGGATCCATATGTGGTTTGTGAGAGAACACACATGCAATGGCATTGGTGGATCCAAATGTGGTTTGTGAAAAGAACACACATGCAATGACTCTAGTCGATCCATATGTGGTTTGTGAAAAGAACACACATGCAATGACTCTAGTGCTAGTTTAGGATAGGAACACACATGCAATGACTCTAGTGGATCCATATGTGGTTCACAAAAAGAACACACATTCAATGACTCTGGTGGATCCATATGTGGTTTGCGAAAAGAACACACATGAAATGACTCTAGTGCTAGTTTCATGAAAAGAACACACATGGAATGACTCTAGCTGTGGTTCATGAAAAGAACACACATCCAATGACTCTAGTGCTGGTTTAGTGAAAAGAACACACATGCAATGACTCTAGTGGATCCATATGTGGTTTGTGAAAAGAACACACATGCAATGACTCTAGTGGATCCATATGTGGTTTGTTAAAAAAAAACACATGCAATGACTCTAGTGCTAGTTTAGGATAGGAACACACATGCAATGACTCTAGTGGATCCATATGTGGTTCATGAAAAGAACACACATTCAATGACTCTGGTGGAGCCATATGTGGTTTGCGAAAAGAAAACACATGAAATGACTCTAGTGCTAGTTTCATGAAAAGACCACACATGCAATGACTCTAGTTGTGGTTCAAGAAAAGAACACACATGCAATGACTCTAGTGCTGGTTTAGTGAAAAGAACACACATGCAATTACTCTAGTGGATCCATATGTGGTTTGTGAGAGAACACACATGCAATGGCATTGGTGGATCCATATGTGGTTTGTGAAAAGAACACACATGCAATGACTCTAGTCGATCCATATGTGGTTTGTGAAAAGAACACACATGCAATGACTCTAGTGCTAGTTTAGGATATGAACACACATGCAATGACTCTAGTGGATCCATATGTGGTTCACGAAAAGAACACACATTCAATGACTCTGGTGGATCCATATGTGGTTTGCAAAAAGAACACACATGGAATGACTCTAGTGCTGGTTTAGTGAAAAGAACACACATGCAATTACTCTAGTGGATCCATATGTGGTTTGTGAGAGAACACACATGCAATGGCATTGGTGGATCCAAATGTGGTTTGTGAAAAGAACACACATGCAATGACTCTAGTCGATCCATATGTGGTTTGTGAAAAGAACACACATGCAATGACTCTAGTGCTAGTTTAGGATAGGAACACACATGCAATGACTCTAGTGGATCCATATGTGGTTCACGAAAAGAACACACATTCAATGACTCTGGTGGATCCATATGTGGTTTGCGAAAAGAACACACATGAAATGACTCTAGTGCTAGTTTCATGAAAAGAACACACATGGAATGACTCTAGTGCTGGTTTAGTGAAAAGAACAAACATGCAATGACTCTAGTGCTGGTTAGTGAAAAGAACACACATGCAATGACTCTAGTGGATCCATATGTGTTTTGTGAAAAGAACACACATGCAATGACTCTAGTGGATCCATATGTGGTTTGTTAAAAGAACACACATGCAATGACTCTAGTGCTAGTTTAGGATAGGAACACACATGCAATGACTCTAGTGGATCCATATGTGGTTCATGAAAAGAACACACATTCAATGAATCTAGTGGATCCATATGTGGTTTGAAAAAAGAACACACATGAAATGAGTCTAGTGCTAGTTTCATGAAAAGAACACACATGGAATGACTCTAGCTGTGGTTCATGAAAAGAACACACATGCAATGACTCTAGTGCTGGTTTAGTGAAAAGAACACACATGCAATTACTCTAGTGGATCCATATGTGGTTTGTGAAAAGAACACACATGCAATGACTCTAGTGGATCCATATGTGGTTTCTTAAAAAAACACACATGCAATGAATCTAGTCGATCCATATGTGGTTTGTGAAAAGAACACACATGCAATGACTCTAGTGCTAGTTTAGGATAGGAACACACATGCAGTGACTCTAGTGGATCCATATGTGGTTCATGAAAAGAACACACATTCAATGACTCTGGTGGATCCATATGTGGTTTGCGAAAAGAACACACATGAAATGACTCTAGTGCTAGTTTCATGAAAAGAACACACATGGAATGACTCTAGTTGTGGTTCATGAAAAGAACACACATGCAATGACTCTAGTGCTGGTTTAGTGAAAAGAACACACAATCAATGACTCTAGTGGATCCATATGTGGTTTGTGAAAACAACACACGTGCAATGACTCTAGTGGATCCATATGTGGTTTGTGAAAATAACACACATGCAATGACATTGGTGGATCCATATGTGGCTCATGAAAACACACACAAGAAATTACTCAGGTGGATCCATATGTGGTTTGTGAAAACAACACACATATAATGACATTGGTGGATCCATGTGTTTTATGAAAAGAACATACATGCAATGACTCTGGTGGATCCATATGTGGATTGTGAAAAGCAATGAATCTAGTGCTAATTTCATGAAAAGAACACCCATGCAATGACTCTAGTTGTGGTTGATGAAAAGAACACACATGCAATGACACTAGTGCTGGTTTAGTGAAAAGAACACACATGCAATGACTCTAGCGGATCCATATGTGGTTAATGAAAAGAAAACACATGCAATGGCATTGGTGGATCCATATGTGGTTTGTGAAAAGAACACACATGCAATGACATTGGTGGATCCATATGTGGTTCATGAAAAGAACATACATGCAATGACTCTAGTGGATCCATATGTGGTTTGTGAAAATAACACACAACAATGACATTGGCGGATCCATGTGGTTTGTGAAAAGAACACACATGCAATGACTCTGGTGGATTCATATGTGGTTTGTGAAAAGAACACACATGCAATGACTCTAGTGCTAGTTTAGGATAAGAACACACATGCAATGACTCTTGTGGATCCATATGTGGTTCACGTAAAGAACACATATTCAATGACTCCGGTGGATCCATATGTGGTTTCCGAAAAGAACACACATGAAATGACACTAGTGCTAGTTTAATGAAAAGACCACACATGCAATGACTCAAGTTGTGGTTCATGAAAAGAACACACATGCAATGACTCTAGTGCTGGTTTAGTGAAAAGAACACACATGCAATTACTCTAGTGGATCCATATGTGGTTTGTGAGAGAACACACATGCAATGGCATTGGTGGATCCATATGTGGTTTGTGAAAAGAACACGCATGCGATGACTCTAGTGGATCCATATGTGGTTTGTGAAAAGAACACACATGCAATGACTCTAGTGCTAGTTTAGGATAGGAACACACATGCAATGACTCTAGTGGATCCATATGTGGTTCATGAAAATAACACACATTCAATGACTCTGGTGGATCCATATGTGGTTCGCAAAAAGAACACACATGAAATGACTCTAGTGCTAGTTTCAGGAAAAGACCACACATACAATGACTCTAGCTGTGGTTCATGAAAAGAACACACATGCAATGACTCTAGTGCTGGTTTAGTGAAAAGAACACACATGCAATTAATCTAGTGGATCCATATGTGGTTTGTGAGAGAACACACATGCAATGGCATTGGTGGATCCATATGTGGTTTGTGAAAAGAACACACATGCAATGACTCTAGTCGATCCATATGTGGTTTGTGAAAAGAACACAGATGCAATGACTCTAGTGCTAGTTTAGGATAGGAACACACATGCAATGACTCTAGTGGATCCATATGTGGTTCACGAAAAGAATACACATTCAATGACTCTGGTGGATCCATATGTGGTTTGCGAAAAGAACACACATGAAATGACTCTAGTGCTAGTTTCATGAAAAGAACACACATGGAATTACTCTAGTGCTGGTTTAGTGAAAAGAACACACATGCAATGACTCTAGTGCTGGTTTAGTGAAAAGAACACACATGCAATTACTCTAGTGGATCCATATGTGGTTTGTGAAAAGAACACACATGCAATGACTCTAGTGGATCCATATGTGGTTTCTTAAAAAAACACACATGCAATGAATCTAGTCGATCCATATGTGGTTTGTGAAAAGAACACACATGCAATGACTCTAGTGCTAGTTTAGGATAGGAACACACATGCAGTGACTCTAGTGGATCCATATGTGGTTCATGAAAAGAACACACATTCAATGACTCTGGTGGATCCATATGTGGTTTGCGAAAAGAACACACATGAAATGACTCTAGTGCTAGTTTCATGAAAAGAACACACATGGAATGACTCTAGTTGTGGTTCATGAAAAGAACACACATGCAATGACTCTAGTGCTGGTTTAGTGAAAAGAACACACAATCAATGACTCTAGTGGATCCATATGTGGTTTGTGAAAACAACACACGTGCAATGACTCTAGTGGATCCATATGTGGTTTGTGAAAATAACACACATGCAATGACATTGGTGGATCCATATGTGGCTCATGAAAACACACACAAGAAATTACTCAGGTGGATCCATATGTGGTTTGTGAAAACAACACACATATAATGACATTGGTGGATCCATGTGTTTTATGAAAAGAACATACATGCAATGACTCTGGTGGATCCATATGTGGATTGTGAAAAGCAATGAATCTAGTGCTAATTTCATGAAAAGAACACCCATGCAATGACTCTAGTTGTGGTTGATGAAAAGAACACACATGCAATGACACTAGTGCTGGTTTAGTGAAAAGAACACACATGCAATGACTCTAGCGGATCCATATGTGGTTAATGAAAAGAAAACACATGCAATGGCATTGGTGGATCCATATGTGGTTTGTGAAAAGAACACACATGCAATGACATTGGTGGATCCATATGTGGTTCATGAAAAGAACATACATGCAATGACTCTAGTGGATCCATATGTGGTTTGTGAAAATAACACACAACAATGACATTGGCGGATCCATGTGGTTTGTGAAAAGAACACACATGCAATGACTCTGGTGGATTCATATGTGGTTTGTGAAAAGAACACACATGCAATGACTCTAGTGCTAGTTTAGGATAAGAACACACATGCAATGACTCTTGTGGATCCATATGTGGTTCACGTAAAGAACACATATTCAATGACTCCGGTGGATCCATATGTGGTTTCCGAAAAGAACACACATGAAATGACACTAGTGCTAGTTTAATGAAAAGACCACACATGCAATGACTCAAGTTGTGGTTCATGAAAAGAACACACATGCAATGACTCTAGTGCTGGTTTAGTGAAAAGAACACACATGCAATTACTCTAGTGGATCCATATGTGGTTTGTGAGAGAACACACATGCAATGGCATTGGTGGATCCATATGTGGTTTGTGAAAAGAACACGCATGCGATGACTCTAGTGGATCCATATGTGGTTTGTGAAAAGAACACACATGCAATGACTCTAGTGCTAGTTTAGGATAGGAACACACATGCAATGACTCTAGTGGATCCATATGTGGTTCATGAAAATAACACACATTCAATGACTCTGGTGGATCCATATGTGGTTTGCAAAAAGAACACACATGAAATGACTCTAGTGCTAGTTTCAGGAAAAGACCACACATACAATGACTCTAGCTGTGGTTCATGAAAAGAACACACATGCAATGACTCTAGTGCTGGTTTAGTGAAAAGAACACACATGCAATTAATCTAGTGGATCCATATGTGGTTTGTGAGAGAACACACATGCAATGGCATTGGTGGATCCATATGTGGTTTGTGAAAAGAACACACATGCAATGACTCTAGTCGATCCATATGTGGTTTGTGAAAAGAACACAGATGCAATGACTCTAGTGCTAGTTTAGGATAGGAACACACATGCAATGACTCTAGTGGATCCATATGTGGTTCACGAAAAGAATACACATTCAATGACTCTGGTGGATCCATATGTGGTTTGCGAAAAGAACACACATGAAATGACTCTAGTGCTAGTTTCATGAAAAGAACACACATGGAATTACTCTAGTGCTGGTTTAGTGAAAAGAACACACATGCAATGACTCTAGTGCTGGTTTAGTGAAAAGAACACACATGCAATGACTCTAGTGGATCCATATGTGTTTTGTGAAAAGAACACACATGCAATGACTCTAGTGGATCCATATGTGGTTTGTTAAAAGAACACACATGCAATGACTCTAGTGCTAGTTTAGGATAGGAACACACATGCAATGACTCTAGTGGATCCATATGTGGTTCATGAAAAGAACACACATTCAATGACTCTGGTGGAGCCATATGTAGTTTGCGAAAAGAACACACATGAAATGACTCTAGTGCTAGTTTCATGAAAAGACCACACATGCAATGACTCTAGCTGTGGTTCATGAAAAGAACACACATGCAATGACTCTAGTGCTGGTTTAGTGAAAAGAACACACATGCAATTACTCTAGTGGATCCATATGTGGTTGGTGAGAGAACACACATGCAATGGCATTGGTGGATCCATATGTGGTTTGTTAAAAGAACACACATGCAATGACTCTAGTCGATCCATATGTGGTTTGTGAAAAGAACACACATGCAATGACTCTAGTGCTAGTTTAGGATAGGAACACACATGCAATGACTCTAGTGGATCCATATGTGGTTCATGAAAAGAACACACATTCAATGACTCTGGTGGATCCATATGTGGTTTGCGAAAAGAACACACATGAAATGACTCTAGTGCTAGTTTCATGAAAAGAAGACACATGGAATGACTCTAGTGCTGGTTTAGTGAAAAGAACACACATGCAATGACTCTAGTGCCGGTTTAGTGAAAAGAACACACATGCAATGACTCTAGTGGATCCATATGTGTTTTGTGAAAAGAACACACATGCAATGACTCTAGTGGATCCATATGTGGTTTGTTAAAAGAACACACATGCAATGACTCTAGTGCTAGTTTAGGATAGGAACACACATGCAATGACTCTAGTGGATCCATATGTGGTTCATGAAAAGAACACACATTCAATGACTCTGGTGGAGCCATATGTGGTTTGCGAAAAGAACACACATGAAATGACTCTAGTTCTAGTTTCATGAAAAGACCACACATGCAATGACTCTAGCTGTGGTTCATGAAAAGAACACACATGCAATGACTCTAGTGCTGGTTTAGTGAAAAGAACACACATGCAATTACTCTAGTGGATCAATATGTGGTTTGTGAGAGAACACACATGCAATGGCATTGGTGGATCCATATGTGGTTTGTGAAAATAACACACATGCAATGACTCTAGTGGATCCATATGAGGTTTGTGAAAAGAACACACATGCAATGACTCTAGTGCTAGTTTAGGACAGGAACACACATGCAATGACTCTAGTGGATCCATATGTGGTTCATGAAAAGAACACACATTCAATGACTCTGGTGGATCCATATGTGGTTTGCGAAAAGAACACACATGAAATGACTCTAGTGCTAGTTTCATGAAAAGAACACACATGGAATGACTCTAGCTGTGGTTCATGAAAAGAACACACATACAATGACTCTAGTGCTGGTTTAGTGAAAAGAACACACATGCAATGACTCTAGTGGATCCATATGTGGTTTGTGAAAAGAACACACGTGCAATGACTCTGGTGGATCCATATGTGGTTTGTGAAAAGAACACACGTGCAATGACTCTGGTGGATCCATATGTGGTTTGTGAAAATAACACACATGCAATGACATTGGTGGATCCATATGTGGCTCATGAAAAGAACACACATATAATGACATTGGTGGATCCATGTGTTTTATGAAAAGAACATACATGCAATGACTCTGGTGGATCCATATGTGGATTGTGAAAAGAACACACATGCAATGAATCTAGGGCTAATTTCATGAAAAGAACACCCATGCAATGACTCTAGTGCTGGTTGATGAAAAGAACACACATGCAATGACACTAGTGCTGGTTTAGTGAAAAGAACACACATGCAATGACTCTAGTGGATCCATATGTGGTTAATGAAAAGAACACACATGCAATGGCATTGGTGGATCCATATGTGGTTTGTGAAAAGAACACACATGCAATGACATTGGTAGATCCATATGTGGTTCATGAAAAGAACATACATGCAATGACTCTAGTGGATCCATATGTGGTTTGTGAAAATAATACACAGCAATGACATTGGCGGATCCATGTGGTTTGTGAAAAGAACACATATGCAATGACTCTGGTGGATCCATATGTGGTTTGTGAAAAGAACACACATGCAATGACTCTAGTGCTAGTTTGATTAAAAGAACACACATGCAATGACTCTAGCTATGGTTCATGAAAAGAACTCACATGTAATGAATCTAGTGATGGTTTAGTGAGAAGAACACACATGCAATGACTCTAGTGGATCCATATGTGGTTCATGAAAAGAACACACATGCAATGACTCTAGTGGAACCATATGTGGTTTATGAAAAGAACACACATGCAATTACATTGGTGGATCCATATGTGGTTCATGAAAAGAACACACATGAAATGACATTGGTGGATCCATGAGGTTGGTGGAAAGAACGGACATGCAATGACTCTAGTGGATCCATATGTGGTTCATGAAAAGAACACACATGCAATGACTCTAGTGCTAGTTTAGGATAAGAACACACATGCAATGACACTTGTGGATACATATGTGGTTCACGTAAAGAACACATATTCAATGACTCTAGTGGATCCATATGTGGTTTGCGAAAAGAACACACATGAAATGACTCTAGTGCTAGTTTCATGAAAAGACCACACATGCAATGACTCTAGTTGTGGTTCATGAAAAGAACACACATGCAATGACTCTAGTGATGGTTTAGTGAAAAGGACACACATACAATTACTCTAGTGGATCCATACGTGGTTTGTGAAAAGAACAGACATGCAATGGCATTGGTGGATCCATATGTGGTTTGTGAAAAGAACACACATGCAATGACTCTAGCGGATCCATATGTGGTTTGTGCAAAGAAAACACATGCAATGACTCTAGTGCTGGTTTAGGATAGGGACACACATGCAATGACTCTAGTGGATCCATATGTGGTTCATGAAAAGAACACACATTCAATGACTCTGGTGGATCCATATGTGGTTTGCGAAAAGAACACACATGAAATGACTCTAGTGCTAGTTTCATGAAAAGAACACACATGGAATGAATCTAGCCGTGGTTCATGAAAAGAACACACATGCAATGACTCTAGTGCTGGTTTAGTGAAAAGAATACACATGCAATGACTCTAGTGGATCCATATGTGGTTTGTGAAAAGAACACACGTGTAGTGACTCTGGTGGATCCATATGTGGTTTGTGAAAATAACACACATGCAATGACATTGGTGGATCCATATGTGGTTCATGAAAAGAACACACAAGAAATTACTTAGGTGGATCCATATGTGGTTTGTGAAAAGAACACACATATAATGACGTTGGTGGATCCATGTGTTTTATGAAAAGAACATACATGCAATGACTCTGGTGGATCCATATGTGCATTGTGAAAAGAACACACATGCAATGAATCTAGTGCTAATTGAATGAAAAGAACACCCATGCAATGACTCTAGTTGTGGTTGATGAAAAGAACACACATGCAATGACACTAGTGCTGGTTTAGTGAAAAGAACACACATGCAATGACTCTAGTGGATCCATATGTGGTTAATGAAAATAACACACATGCAATGGCATTGGTGGATCCATATGTGGTTTGTGAAAAGAACAGACATGCAATGACATTGGTGGATCCATATGTGGTTCATGAAAAGAACATACATGCAATGACTCTTGTGGATCCATATGTGGTTTGTGAAAATAACACACAGCAATGACATTGGCGGATCCATGTGGTTTGTGAAAAGAACACACATGCAATAACTCTGGTGGATCCATATCTGGTTTGTGAAAAGAAAACACATGCAATGACTCTAGTTCTAGTTTGATTAAAAGAACCCACATGCAATGACTCTAGCTATGGTTCATGAAAAGAACTCACATGTAATGACTCTAGTGATGGTTTAGTGAGAAGAACACACATGCAATGACTCTAGTGGATCCATATGTGGTTCATGAAAAGAACACACATGCAATGACTCTAGTGCTAGTTTAGGATAAGAACACACATGCAATGACTCTTGTGGATCCATATGTGGTTCACGTAAAGAACACATATTCAATGACTCCGATGGATCCATATGTGGTTTGCGAAAAGAACACACATGAAATGACACTAGTGCTAGTTTCATGAAAAGACCACACATGCAATGACTCTAGTTGTGGTTCATGAAAAGAACACACATGCAATGACTCTAGTGATGGTTTAGTGAAAAGGACACACATGCAATTACTCTAGTGGATCCATATGTGGTTTGTGAAAAGAACACACATGCAATGGCATTGGTGGATCCATATGTGGTTTGTGAAAAGAACACACATGCAATGACTCTTGTGGATCCATATGTGGTTTGTACAAAGAAAACACATGCAATGACTCTAGTGCTGGTTTAGGATAGGGACACACATGCAATGACTCTAGTGGATCCATATGTGGTTCATGAGAAGAACACACATTCAATGACTCTGGTGGATCCATATGTGGCTCATGAAAAGAACACACATGCAATTACTCTAGTGGATCCATATGTGGTTCATGAAAAGAACACACATGCAATTACTCAGGTGGATCCATATATAGTTTGTGAAAAGAACACACATATAATGACTCTGGTGGATCCATATGTGGATTGTGAAAGAACACACATGCAATGACTCTACTGCTAATTTCATGAAAAGAACACACATGCAATGACTCTAGTTGTGGTTGATAAAAGTACGCACATGCAATGACACTAGTGCAGGTTTAGTGAAAATAACACACATGCAATGACTCTAGTGGATCCATATGTGGTTTGTGCAAAGAAAACACATGCAATGACTCTAGTGCTGGTTTAGGATAGGGACACACATGCAATGACTCTAGTGGATCCATATGTGGTTCATGAAAAGAACACACATTCAATGACTGGTGGATCCATATGTGGTTTGCCAAAAGAACACACATGAAATGACTCTAGTGGTAGTTTCATGAAAAGAACACACATGGAATGACTCTAGCCGTGGTTCATGAAAAGAACACACATGCAATGACTCTAGGGCTGGTTTAGTGAAAAGAACACACATGCAATTACTCTAGTGTATCCATATGTGGTTTGTGAGAGAACACACATACAATGGCATTGGTGGATCCTTATGTTGTTTGTGAAAAGAACACACATGCAATGACTCTAGTGGATCCATATGTGGTTTGTGAAAAGAACACACATGCAATGACTCTAGTGTTGGTTTAGGATAGGAACACACATGCAATGACTCTAGTGGATCCATATGTGGTTCATGAAAAGAACACATATTCAATGACTCTAGTGGATCCATATGTGGTTTGCGAAAAGAACACACATGAAATGACTCTAGTGCTAGTTTCATGAAAAGAACACGCATGGAATGACTCTAGCTGTGGTTCATGAAAAGAACACACATGGAATGACTCTAGTGCTGGTTTAGTGAAAAGAACATACATGCAATGACTCTAGTGGATCCATATGTGGTTTGTGAAAAGAACACACATGCAATGACTCTAGTGGATCCATATGTGGTTTGTTAAAAGAACACACATGCAATGACTCTAGTGCTAGTTAAGGATAGGAACACACATGCAATGACTCTAGTGGATCCATATGTGGTTCATGAAAAGAACACACATTCAATGACTCTGGTGGATCCATATGTGGTTTGCGAAAAGAACACACATGAAATGACTCTAGTGCTAGTTTCATGAAAAGACCACACATGCAATGACTCTAGCTGTGGTTCATGAAAAGAACACACATGCAATGACTCTAGTGTTGGTTTAGTGAAAGGAACACACATGCAATTACTCTAGTGGATCCATATGTGGTTTGTGAAAAGAACACACATGCAATGACACTAGTCGATCCATATGTGGTTTGTGAAAAGAACACACATGCAATGACTCTAGTGCTAGTTTAGGATAGGAATACACATGCAATGACTCTAGTGGATCCATATGTGGTTCATGAAAAGAACACACATTCAATGACTCTGGTGGATCCATATGTGGTTTGCGAAAAGAACACAAATGAAATGACTCTAGTGCTAGTTTCATGAAAAGAACACACATGGAATGACTCTAGCTGTGGTTCATGAAAAGAACAGACATGCAATGACTCTAGTGCCGGTTTAGTGAAAAGAACACACATGCAATGACTCTAGTGGATCCATATGTGGTATGTGAAAAGAACACACGTGCAATGACTCTGGTGGATCCATATGTGGTTTGTGAAAATAACACACATGCAATGACATTGGTGGATCCATATGTGGCTCATGAAAAGAACACACAAGAAATTACTCAGGTGGATCCATATGTGGTTTGTGAAAAGAACACACATATAATGACATTGGTGGATCCATGTGTTTTATGAAAAGAACATACATGCAATGACTCTGGTGGATCCATATGTGGATTGTGAAAAGAACACACATGCAATGAATCTAGTGCTAATTTCATGAAAAGAACACCCATGGAATGACTCTAGTTGTGGTTGATGAAAAGAACACACATGCAATGACACTAGTGTTGGTTTAGTGAAAAGAACACACATGCAATGACTCTAGTGGATACATATGTGGTTAATGAAAAGAACACACATGCAATGGCATTGGTGGATCCATATGTGGTTTGTGAAAAGAACACACATGCAATGACATTGGTTGATCCATATGTGGTTCATGAAAAGAACATACATGCAATGACTCTAGTGGATCCATATGTGGTTTGTGAAAATAACACACAGCAATGACATTGGCGGATCCATGTGGTTTGTGAAAAGAACACAGATGCAATGACTCTCGTGGATCCATATGTGGTTTGTGAAAAGAACACACATGCAATAACTCTAGTGCTAGTTTGATTAAAAGAACACAGATGCAATGACTCTAGCTATGGTTCATGAAAAGAACTCACATGTAATGACTCTAGTGATGGTTTAGTGAGAAGAACACACATGCAATGACTCTAGTGGATCCATATGTGGTTCATGAAAAGAACACTCATGCAATGACTCTAGTGGAACCATATGTGGTTTCTGAAAAGAACACACATGCAATTACATTGGTGGATCCATATGTGGATCATGAAAAGAACACACATGAAATGACATTGGTGGATCCATGTGGTTGGTGGAAAGAACGGACATGCAATGACTCTAGTGGATCCATATGTGGTTCATGAAAAGAACACACATGCAATGACTCTAGTGCTAGTTTAGGATAAGAACACACATGCAATGACTCTTGTGGATCCATATGTGGTTCACGTAAAGAACACATATTCAATGACTCCGGTGGATCCATATGTGGTTTGCAAAAAGAACACACATGAAATGACTCTACTGCTAGTTTCATGAAAAGACCACACATGCAGTGACTCTAGTTGTGGTTCATGAAAAGAACACACATGCAATGACTCTAGTGATGGTTTAGTGAAAAGGACACACATACAATTACTCTAGTGGATCCATATGTGGTTTGTGAAAAGAACACACATGCAATGGCATTGGTGGATCCATATGTGGTTTGTGAAAAGAACACACATGCAATGACTCTAGTGGATCCATATGTGGTTTATGCAAAGAAAACACATGCAATGACTCTAGTGCTGGTTTAGGATAGGGACACACATGCAATGACTCTAGTGGATCCGTATGTGGTTCATGAAAAGAACACACATTCAATGACTCTGGTCGATCCATATGTGGTTTGCGAAAAGAACACACATGAAATGACTCTAGTGCTAGTTTCATGAAAAGAACACACATGGAATGACTCTAGCCGTGGTTCATGAAAAGAACACACATGAAATTACTCTAGTGCTGGTTTAGTGAAAAGAACACACATGGAATTACTCTAGTGTATCCATATGTGGTTTGTGAGAGAACACACATACAATGGCATTGGTGGATCCATATGTGGTTTGTGAAAAGAACACACATGCAATGACTCTAGTCGATCCATATGTGGTTTGTGAAAAGAACACACATGCAATGACTCTAGTGCTAGTTTAGGATAAGAACACACATGCAATGACTCTTGTGGATCCATATGTGGTTCACGTAAAGAACACATATTCAATGACTCCGGTGGATCCATATGTGGTTTGCGAAAAGAACACACATGAAATGACTCTACTGCTAGTTTCATTAAAAGACCACACATGCAGTGACTCTAGTTGTGGTTCATGAAAAGAACACACATGCAATGACTCTAGTGATGGTTTAGTGAAAAGGACACACATACAATTACTCTAGTGGATCCATATGTGGTTTGTGAAAAGAACACACATGCAATGGCATTGGTGGATCCATATGTGGTTTGTGAAAAGAACACACATGCAATGACTCTAGTGGATCCATATGTGGTTTGTGCAAAGAAAACACATGCAATGACTCTAGTGCTGGTTTAGGATAGGGACACACATGCAATGACTCTAGTGGATCCATATGTGGTTCATGAAAAGAACACACATTCAATGACTCTGGTCGATCCATATGTGGTTTGCGAAAAGAACACAGATGAAATGACTCTAGTGCTAGTTTCATGAAAAGAACACACATGGAATGACTCTAGCCGTGGTTCATGAAAAGAACACACATGAAATGACTCTAGTGCTGGTTTAGTGAAAAGAACACACATGCAATTACTCTAGTGTATCCATATGTGGTTTGTGAGAGAACACACATACAATGGCATTGGTGGATCCTTATGTTGTTTGTGAAAAGAACACACATGCAATGACTCTAGTGGATCCATATGTTGTTCATGAAAAGAACACACCTGCAATGACTCTAGTGCTGGTTTAGGATAGGAACACACATGCAATGACTCTAGTGGATACATATGTGGTTAATGAAAAGAACACACATGCAATGGCATTGGTGGATCCATATGTGGTTTGTGAAAAGAACACACATGCAATGACTCTAGTGGATCCATATGTGGTTTGTGCAAAGAAAACACATGCAATGACTCTAGTGCTGGTTTAGGATAGGGACACACATGCAATGACTCTAGTGGATCCGTATGTGGTTCATGAAAAGAACACACATTCAATGACTCTGGTCGATCCATATGTGGTTTGCGAAAAGAACACACATGAAATGACTCTAGTGCTAGTTTCATGAAAAGAACACACATGGAATGACTCTAGCCGTGGTTCATGAAAAGAACACACATGAAATGACTCTAGTGCTGGTTTAGTGAAAAGAACAAACATGGAATTACTCTAGTGTATCCATATGTGGTTTGTGAGAGAACACACATACAATGGCATTGGTGGATCCTTATGTTGTTTGTGAAAAGAACACACATGCAATGACTCTAGTGGATCCATATGTTGTTCATGAAAAGAACGCACCTGCAATGACTCTAGTGCTGGTTTAGGATAGGAACACACATGCAATGACTCTAGTGGATCCATATGTGGTTCATGAAAAGAACACACATTCAATGACTCTGGTGGATCCATATGTGGTTTGCGAAAAGAACACACATGAAATGACTCTAGTGCTAGTTTCATGAAAAGAACACACATGGAATGACTCTAGCCGTGGTTCATGAAAAGAACACACATGCAATGACTCTAGTGCTGAACACACATGCAATTACTCTAGTGTATCCATATGTGGTCTGTGAGAGAACACACATACAATGGCATTGGTGGATCCTTATGTTGTTTGTGAAAAGAACACACATGGAATGACTCTCGTGGATCCATATGTGGTTTGTGAAAATAACACACATGCAATGATTCTAGTGCTGGTTTAGGATAGGAACACACATGCAATGACTCTAGTGGATCCATATGTGGTTCATGAAAAGAACACACATTCAATGACTCTAGTGGATCCATATGTGGTTTGCAAAAAGAACACACATGAAATGACTCTAGTGCTAGTTTCATGAAAAGAACACACATGGAAAGACTCTAGCTGTGGTTCATGAAAAGAACACACATGCAATGACTCTAGTGCTGGTTTAGTGAAAAGAACACACGTGCAATGACTCTAGTGGATCCATATGTGGTTTCTGAAAAGAACACACGTGCAATGACTCTTGTGGATCCATATGTGGTTTGTGAAAATAACACACATGCAATGACATTGGTGGATCCATTTGTGGCTCATGAAAAGAACACACATGCAATTACTCTAGTGGATCCATATGTGGTTCATGAAAAGAACACACATGCAATTACTCAGGTGGATCCATATATAGTTTGTGAAAAGAACACACATATAATGACTCTGGTGGATCCATATGTGGATTGTGAAATAACACACATGCAATGACTCTACTGCTAATTTCATGAAAAGAACACACATGCAATGACTCTAGTTGTGGTTGATAAAAGTACGCACATGCAATGACACTAGTGCAGGTTTAGTGAAAAGAACACACATGCAATGACTCTAGTGGATCCATATGTGGTTTGTGCAAAGAAAACACATGCAATGACTCTAGTGCTGGTTTAGGATAGGGACACACATGCAATGACTCTAGTGGATCCATATGTGGTTCATGAAAAGAACACACATTCAATGACTGGTGGATCCATATGTGGTTTGCCAAAAGAACACACATGAAATGACTCTAGTGGTAGTTTCATGAAAAGAACACACATGGAATGACTCTAGCCGTGGTTCATGAAAAGAACACACATGCAATGACTCTAGTGCTGGTTTAGTGAAAAGAACACACATGCAATTACTCTAGTGTATCCATATGTGGTTTGTGAGAGAACACACCTACAATGGCATTGGTGGATCCTTATGTTGTTTGTGAAAAGAACACACATGCAATGACTCTAGTGGATCCATATGTGGTTTGTGAAAAGAACACACATGCAATGACTCTAGTGCTGGTTTAGGATAGGAACACACATGCAATGACTCTAGTGGATCCATATGTGGTTGATGAAAAGAACACACATTCAATGACTCTAGTGGATCCATATGTGGTTTGCGAAAAGAACACACATGAAATGACTCTAGTGCTAGTTTCATGAAAAGAACACACATGGAATGACTCTAGCTGTGGTTCATGAAAAGAACACACATGCAATGACTCTAGTGCTGGTTTAGTGAAAAGAACACACATGCAATGACTCTAGTGATGGTTTAGTGAGAAGAACACACATGCAATGACTCTAGTGGATCCATATGTGGTTCATGAAAAGAACACACATGCAATTACTCTAGTGGATCCATATCTGGTTTGTGAAAAGAACACACGTGCAATGACTCTGGTTGATCCATATGTGGTTCATGAAAAGAACACACATGCAATGACATTGGTGGATCCATGTGGTTTATGGAAAGAACGGACATGCAATGACTCCAGTGGATCAATATGTGGTTCATGAAAAGAACACACATGCAGTGACTCTAGTGCTAGTTTAGGATAAGAACACACATGCAATGACACTAGTGGATCCATATGTGGTTAATGAAAAGAACACACATGCAATGGCATTGGTGGATCCATATGTGGTTTTTGAAAAGAACACACATGCAATGACATTGGTGGATCCATATGTGGTTCATGAAAAGAACATACATGCAATGACTCTAGTGGATCCATATGTGGTTTGTGAAAATAACACACAGCAATGCCATTGGCGGATCCATGTGGTTTGTGAAAAGAACACACATGCAATGACTCTGGTGGATCCATATGTGGTTTGTGAAAAGAACACACATGCAATGACTCTAGTGCTAGTTTGATTAAAAGAACACACATGCAATGACTCTAGCTATGGTTCATGAAAAGAACTCACATGTAATGACTCTAGTGATGGTTTAGTGAGAAGAACACACATGCAATGACTCTAGTGGATCCATATGTGGTTCATGAAAAGAACACACATGCAATGAGTCTAGTGGAACCATATGTGGTTTGTGAAAAGAACACACATGCAATTACATTGGTGGATCCATTTGTGGTTCATGAAAAGAACACACATGAAATGACATTGGTGGATCCATGTGGTTGGTGGAAAGAACGGACATGCAATGACTCTAGTGGATCCATATGTGGTTCATGAAAAGAACACACATGCAATGACTCTAGTGCTAGTTTAGGATAAGAACACACATGCAATGACTCTTATGGATCCATATGTGGTTCACGTAAAGAACACATATTCAATGACTCCGGTGGATCCATATGTGGTTTGCGAAAAGAACACACATGAAATGACTCAAGTGCTAGTTTCATGAAAAACCACACATGCAGTGACTCTAGTTGTGGTTCATGAAAAGAACACACATGCAATGACTCTAGTGATGGTTTAGTGAAAAGGACACACATACAATTACTCTAGTGGATCCATATGTGGTTTGTGAAAAGAACACACATGCAATGGTATTGGTGGATCCATATGTGGTTTGTGAAAAGAACACACATGCAATGACTCTAGTGGATCCATATGTGGTTTGTGCAAAGAAAACACATGCAATGACTCTAGTGGATCCATATGTGGTTCATGAAAAGAACACACATTCAATGACTCTGGTCGATCCATATGTGGTTTGCAAAAAGAACACACATGAAATGACTCTAGTGCTAGTTTCATGAAAAGAACACACATGGAATGACTCTAGCCGTGGTTAATGAAAAGAACACACATGCAATGACTCTAGTGCTGGTTTAGTGAAAAGAACACACATGCAATTACTCTAGTGTATCCATATGTGGTTTGTGAGAGAACACACATACAATGGCATTGGTGGATCCATATGTGGTTTCTGAAAAGAACACACGTGCAATGACTCTTGTGGATCCATATGTGGTTTGTGAAAATAACACACATGCAATGACATTGGTGGATCCATATGTGGCTCATGAAAAGAACACACATGCAATTACTCTAGTGGATCCATATGTGGTTCATGAAAAGAACACACATGCAATTACTCTAGTGGATCCATATGTGGTTCATGAAAAGAACACACATGCAATTACTCAGGTGGATCCATATGTAGTTTGTGAAAAGAACACACATATAATGACTCTAGTGGATCCATATGTGGATTGTGAAAGAACACACATGCAATGACTCTACTGCTAATTTCATGAAAAGAACACACATGCAATGACTCTAGTTGTGGTTGATAAAAGAACGCACATGCAATGACACTAGTGCTGGTTTAGTGAAAAGAACACACATGCAATGACTCTAGTGGATCCATATGTGGTTTGTGCAAATAAAACACATGCAATGACTCTAGTGCTGGTTTAGGATAGGGATACACATGCAATGACTCTAGTGGATCCATATGTGGTTCATGAAAAGAACACACATTCAATGACTGGTGGATCCATATGTGGTTTGCCAAAAGAACACACATGAAATGACTCTAGTGCTAGTTTCATGAAAAGAACACACATGGAATGACTCTAGCCGTGGTTCATGAAAAGAACACACATGCAATGACTCTAGTGCTGGTTTAGTGAAAAGAACACACATGCAATTACTCTAGTGTATCCATATGTGGTTTGTGAGAGAACACACATACAATGGCATTGGTGGATCCTTATGTTGTTTGTGAAAAGAACACACATGCAATGACTCTAGTGGATCCATATGTGGTTTGTGAAAAGAACACACATGCAATGACTCTAGTGCTGGTTTAGGATAGGAACACACATGCAATGACTCTAGTGGATCCATATGTGGTTCATGAAAAGAACACACATTCAATGACTCTAGTGGATCCATATGTGGTTTGCGAAAAGAACACACATGAAATGACTCTAGTGCTAGTTTCATGAAAAGAACACACATGGAATGACTCTAGTGGATCCATATGTGGTTCATGAAAAGAACACACATTCAATGACTCTAGTGGATCCATATGTGGTTTGCGAAAAGAACACACATGAAATGACTCTAGTGCTAGTTTCATGAAAAGAACACACATGGAATGACTCTAGTGCTGGTTTAGTGAAAAGAACACACATTCAATGACTCTAGTGGATCCATATGTGGTTTGCAAAAAGAACACACATGAAATGACTCTAGTGCTAGTTTCATGAAAAGAACACACATGGAATGACTCTAGCTGTGGTTCATGAAAAGAACACACATGCAATGACTCTAGTGCTGGTTTAGTGAAAAGAACACACATGCAATGACTCTAGTGGATCCATATGTGGTTTGTGAAAAGAACACACGTGCAATGACTCTGGTGGATCCATATGTGGTTTGTGAAAATAGCACACATGCCATGACATTGGTGGATCCATATGTGGCTCATGAAAAGAACACACATGCAATTACTCTAGTGGATCCATATGTGGTTCATGAAAAGAACACACATGCAATTACTCAGGTGGATCCATATGTGGTTTGTGAAAAGAACACACATATAATGACTCTGGTTGATCCATATGTGGATTGTGAAAACAACACACATGCAATGACTCTAGTCCCTAATTTCATGAAAAGAACACACATGCAATGACTCTAGTTGTGGTTGATGAAAAGAACACACATGCCATGACACTAGTGCTGGTTTAGTGAAAAGAACACACATGCAATGACTCTAGTGGATCCATATGTGGTTAATGAAAAGAACACACATGCAATGGCATTGGTGGATCCATATGTGGTTTGTGAAAAGAACACACATGCAATGACATGGGTGGATCCATATGTGGTTCATGAAAAGAACATACATTCAATGACTCTAGTGGATCCATATGTGATTTGTGAAAAGAACACACATGCAATGACTCTAGTGCTGGTTTAGGATAGGAACACACATGCAATGACTCTAGTGGATCCATATGTGGTTGATGAAAAGAACACACATTCAATGACTCTAGTGGATCCATATGTGGTTTGCGAAAAGAACACACATGAAATGACTCTAGTGCTAGTTTCATGAAAAGAACACACATGGAATGACTCTAGCTGTGGTTCATGAAAAGAACACACATGCAATGACTCTAGTGCTGGTTTAGTGAAAAGAACACACATGCAATGACTCTAGTGATGGTTTAGTGAGAAGAACACACATGCAATGACTCTAGTGGATCCATATGTGGTTCATGAAAAGAACACACATGCAATTACTCTAGTGGATCCATATCTGGTTTGTGAAAAGAACACACGTGCAATGACTCTGGTTGATCCATATGTGGTTCATGAAAAGAACACACATGCAATGACATTGGTGGATCCATGTGGTTTATGGAAAGAACGGACATGCAATGACTCCAGTGGATCAATATGTGGTTCATGAAAAGAACACACATGCAGTGACTCTAGTGCTAGTTTAGGATAAGAACACACATGCAATGACACTAGTGGATCCATATGTGGTTAATGAAAAGAACACACATGCAATGGCATTGGTGGATCCATATGTGGTTTTTGAAAAGAACACACATGCAATGACATTGGTGGATCCATATGTGGTTCATGAAAAGAACATACATGCAATGACTCTAGTGGATCCATATGTGGTTTGTGAAAATAACACACAGCAATGCCATTGGCGGATCCATGTGGTTTGTGAAAAGAACACACATGCAATGACTCTGGTGGATCCATATGTGGTTTGTGAAAAGAACACACATGCAATGACTCTAGTGCTAGTTTGATTAAAAGAACACACATGCAATGACTCTAGCTATGGTTCATGAAAAGAACTCACATGTAATGACTCTAGTGATGGTTTAGTGAGAAGAACACACATGCAATGACTCTAGTGGATCCATATGTGGTTCATGAAAAGAACACACATGCAATGAGTCTAGTGGAACCATATGTGGTTTGTGAAAAGAACACACATGCAATTACATTGGTGGATCCATATGTGGTTCATGAAAAGAACACACATGAAATGACATTGGTGGATCCATGTGGTTGGTGGAAAGAACGGACATGCAATGACTCTAGTGGATCCATATGTGGTTCATGAAAAGAACACACATGCAATGACTCTAGTGATAGTTTAGGATAAGAACACACATGCAATGACTCTTATGGATCCATATGTGGTTCACGTAAAGAACACATATTCAATGACTCTGGTGGATCCATATGTGGTTTGCGAAAAGAACACACATGAAATGACTCAAGTGCTAGTTTCATGAAAAACCACACATGCAGTGACTCTAGTTGTGGTTCATGAAAAGAACACACATGCAATGACTCTAGTGATGGTTTAGTGAAAAGGACACACATACAATTACTCTAGTGGATCCATATGTGGTTTGTGAAAAGAACACACATGCAATGGTATTGGTGGATCCATATGTGGTTTGTGAAAAGAACACACATGCAATGACTCTAGTGGATCCATACGTGGTTTGTGCAAAGAAAACACATGCAATGACTCTAGTGCTGGTTTAGGATAGGGACACACATGCAATGACTCTAGTGGATCCATATGTGGTTCATGAAAAGAACACACATTCAATGACTCTGGTCGATCCATATGTGGTTTGCAAAAAGAACACACATGAAATGACTCTAGTGCTAATTTCATGAAAAGAACACACATGGAATGACTCTAGCCGTGGTTCATGAAAAGAACACACATGCAATGACTCTAGTGCTGGTTTAGTGAAAAGAACACACATGCAATTACTCTAGTGTATCCATATGTGGTTTGTGAGAGAACACACATACAATGGCATTGGTGGATCCATATGTGGTTTCTGAAAAGAACACACGTGCAATGACTCTTGTGGATCCATATGTGGTTTGTGAAAATAACACACATGCAATGACATTGGTGGATCCATATGTGGCTCATGAAAAGAACACACATGCAATTACTCTAGTGGATCCATATGTGGTTCATGAAAAGAACACACATGCAATTACTCTAGTGGATCCATATGTGGTTCATGAAAAGAACACACATGCAATTACTCAGGTGCATCCATATGTAGTTTGTGAAAAGAACACACATATAATGACTCTAGTTGATCCATATGTGGATTGTGAAAGATCACACATGCAATGACTCTACTGCTAATTTCATGAAAAGAACACACATGCAATGACTCTAGTTGTGGTTGATAAAAGAACGCACATGCAATGACACTAGTGCTGGTTTAGTGAAAAGAACACACATGCAATGACTCCAGTGGATCCATATGTGGTTTGTGCAAAGAAAACACATGCAATGACTCTAGTGCTGGTTTAGGATAGGGATACACATGCAATGACTCTAGTGGATCCATATGTGGTTCATGAAAAGAACACACATTCAATGACTGGTGGATCCATATGTGGTTTGCCAAAAGAACACACATGAAATGACTCTAGTGCTAGTTTCATGAAAAGAACACACATGGAATGACTCTAGCCGTGGTTCATGAAAAGAACACACATGCAATGACTCTAGTGCTGGTTTAGTGAAAAGAACACACATGCAATTACTCTAGTGTATCCATATGTGGTTTGTGAGAGAACACACATACAATGGCATTGGTGGATCCTTATGTTGTTTGTGAAAAGAACACACATGCAATGACTCTAGTGGATCCATATGTGGTTTGTGAAAAGAACACACATGCAATGACTCTAGTGCTGGTTTAGGATAGGAACACACATGCAATGACTCTAGTGGATCCATATGTGGTTCATGAAAAGAACACACATTCAATGACTCTAGTGGATCCATATGTGGTTTGCGAAAAGAACACACATGAAATGACTCTAGTGCTAGTTTCATGAAAAGAACACACATGGAATGACTCTAGCTGTGGTTCATGAAAAGAACACACATGCAATGACTCTAGTGCTGGTTTAGTGAAAAGAACACACATGCAATGACTCTAGTGGATCCATATGTGGTTTGTGAAAAGAACACACGTGCAATGACTCTGGTGGATCCATATGTGGTTTGTGAAAATAGCACACATGCCATGACATTGGTGGATCCATATGTGGCTCATGAAAAGAACACACATGCAATTACTCTAGTGGATCCATATGTGGTTCATGAAAAGAACACACATGCAATTACTCAGGTGGATCCATATGTGGTTTGTGAAAAGAACACACATATAATGACTCTGGTTGATCCATATGTGGATTGTGAAAACAACACACATGCAATGACTCTAGTCCCTAATTTCATGAAAAGAACACACATGCAATGACTCTAGTTGTGGTTGATGAAAAGAACACACATGCCATGACACTAGTGCTGGTTTAGTGAAAAGAACACACATGCAATGACTCTAGTGGATCCATATGTGGTTAATGAAAAGAACACACATGCAATGGCATTGGTGGATCCATATGTGGTTTGTGAAAAGAACACACATGCAATGACATGGGTGGATCCATATGTGGTTCATGAAAAGAACATACATGCAATGACTCTAGTGGATCCATATGTGATTTGTGAAAATAACACACAACAATGACATTGGTGGATCCATGTGGTTTGTGAAAAGAACACATATGCAATGACTCTGGTGGATCTATATGTGGTTTGTGAAAAGAACACACATGCAATGACTCTAGTGCTAGTTTGATTAAAAGAACACACATGCAATGACTCTAGCTATGGTTCATGAAAAGAACACACATGCAATGACTCTAGTGATGGTTTAGTGAGAAGAACACACATGCAATGACTCTAGTGGATCCATATGTGGTTCATGAAAAGAACACACATGCAATTACTCTAGTGGATCCATATCTGGTTTGTGAAAAGAACACACGTGCAATGACTCTGGTGGATCCATATGTGGTTCATGAAAAGAACACACATGCAATGACATTGGTGGATCCATGTGGTTTATGGAAAGAACGGACATGCAATGACTCCAGTGGATCAATATGTGGTTCATGAAAAGAACACACATGCAATGACTCTAGTGCTAGTTTACGATAAGAACACACATGCAATGACACTAGTGGATCCATTTGTGGTTAATGAAAAGAACACACATGCAATTGAATTGGTGGATCCATATGTGGTTTGTGAAAAGAACACACATGCAATGACATTGGTGGATCCATATGTGGTTCATGAAAAGAACATACATGCAATGACTCTACTGGATCCATATGTGGTTTGTGAAAATAACACACAGCAATGACATTGGCGGATCCATGTGGTTTGTGAAAAGAACACACATGCAATGACTCTGGTGGATCCATATGTGGTTTGTGAAAAGAACACACATGCAATGACTCTAGTGCTAGTTTGATTAAAAGAACACACATGCAATGACTCTAGCTATGGTTCATGAAAAGAACTCACATGTAATGACTCTAGTGATGGTTTAGTGAGAAGAACACACATGCAATGACTCTAGTGGATCCATATGTGGTTCATGAAAAGAACATAGATGCAATGAGTCTAGTGGAACCATATGTGGTTTGTGAAAAGAACACACATGCAATTACATTGGTGGATCCATATGTGGTTCATGAAAAGAACACACATGAAATGACATTGGTGGATCCATGTGGTTGGTGGAAAGAACGGACATGCAATGACTCTAGTGGATCCATATGTGGTTCATGAAAAGAACACACATGCAATGACTCTAGTGCTAGTTTAGGATAAGAACACACATGCAATGACTCTTATGGATCCATATGTGGTTCACGTAAAGAACACATATTCAATGACTCTGGTGGATCCATATGTGGTTTGCGAAAAGAACACACATGAAATGACTCAAGTGCTAGTTTCATGAAAAACCACACATGCAGTGACTCTAGTTGTGGTTCATGAAAAGAACACACATGCAATGACTCTAGTGATGGTTTAGTGAAAAGGACACACATACAATTACTCTAGTGGATCCATATGTGGTTTGTGAAAAGAACACACATGCAATGGTATTGGTGGATCCATATGTGGTTTGTGAAAAGAACACACATGCAATGACTCTAGTGGATCCATACGTGGTTTGTGCAAAGAAAACACATGCAATGACTCTAGTGCTGGTTTATGATAGGGACACACATGCAATGACTCTAGTGGATCCATATGTGGTTCATGAAAAGAACACACATTCAATGACTCTGGTCGATCCATATGTGGTTTGCAAAAAGAACACATATGAAATGACTCTAGTGCTAGTTTCATGAAAAGAACACACATGGAATGACTCTAGCCGTGGTTCATGAAAAGAACACACATGCAATGACTCTAGTGCTGGTTTAGTGAAAAGAACACACATGCAATTACTCTAGTGTATCCATATGTGGTTTGTGAGAGAACACACATACAATGGCATTGGTGGATCCATATGTGGTTTCTGAAAAGAACACACGTGCAATGACTCTAGTGCTAGTTTGATTAAAAGAACACACATGCAATGACTCTAGCTATGGTTCATGAAAAGAACTCACATGTAATGACTCTAGTGATGGTTTAGTGAGAAGAACACACATGCAATGACTCTAGTGGATCCATATGTGGTTCATGAAAAGAACATAGATGCAATGAGTCTAGTGGAACCATATGTGGTTTGTGAAAAGAACACACATGCAATTACATTGGTGGATCCATATGTGGTTCATGAAAAGAACACACATGAAATGACATTGGTGGATCCATGTGGTTGGTGGAAAGAACGGACATGCAATGACTCTAGTGGATCCATATGTGGTTCATGAAAAGAACACACATGCAATGACTCTAGTGCTAGTTTAGGATAAGAACACACATGCAATGACTCTTATGGATCCATATGTGGTTCACGTAAAGAACACATATTCAATGACTCTGGTGGATCCATATGTGGTTTGCGAAAAGAACACACATGAAATGACTCAAGTGCTAGTTTCATGAAAAACCACACATGCAGTGACTCTAGTTGTGGTTCATGAAAAGAACACACATGCAATGACTCTAGTGATGGTTTAGTGAAAAGGACACACATACAATTACTCTAGTGGATCCATATGTGGTTTGTGAAAAGAACACACATGCAATGGTATTGGTGGATCCATATGTGGTTTGTGAAAAGAACACACATGCAATGACTCTAGTGGATCCATACGTGGTTTGTGCAAAGAAAACACATGCAATGACTCTAGTGCTGGTTTATGATAGGGACACACATGCAATGACTCTAGTGGATCCATATGTGGTTCATGAAAAGAACACACATTCAATGACTCTGGTCGATCCATATGTGGTTTGCAAAAAGAACACATATGAAATGACTCTAGTGCTAGTTTCATGAAAAGAACACACATGGAATGACTCTAGCCGTGGTTCATGAAAAGAACACACATGCAATGACTCTAGTGCTGGTTTAGTGAAAAGAACACACATGCAATTACTCTAGTGTATCCATATGTGGTTTGTGAGAGAACACACATACAATGGCATTGGTGGATCCATATGTGGTTTCTGAAAAGAACACACGTGCAATGACTCTTGTGGATCCATATGTGGTTTGTGAAAATAACACACATGCAATGACATTGGTGGATCCATATGTGGCTCATGAAAAGAACACACATGCAATTACTCTAGTGGATCCATATGTGGTTCATGAAAAGAACACACATGCAATTACTCTAGTGGATCCATATGTGGTTCATGAAAAGAACACACATGCAATTACTCAGGTGGATCCATATGTAGTTTGTGAAAAGAACACACATATAATGACTCTAGTTGATCCATATGTGGATTGTGAAAGAACACACATGCAATGACTCTACTGCTAATTTCATGAAAAGAACACACATGCAATGACTCTAGTTGTGGTTGATAAAAGAACGCACATGCAATGACACTAGTGCTGGTTTAGTGAAAAGAACACACATGCAATGACTCTAGTGGATCCATATGTGGTTTGTGCAAAGAAAACACATGCAATGACTCTAGTGCTGGTTTAGGATAGGGATACACATGCAATGACTCTAGTGGATCCATATGTGGTTCATGAAAAGAACACACATTCAATGACTGGTGGATCCATATGTGGTTTGCCAAAAGAACACACATGAAATGACTCTAGTGCTAGTTTCATGAAAAGAACACACATGGAATGACTCTAGCCATGGTTCATGAAAAGAACACACATGCAATGACTCTAGTGCTGGTTTAGTGAAAAGAACACACATGCAATTACTCTAGTGTATCCATATGTGGTTTGTGAGAGAACACACATACAATGGCATTGGTGGATCCTTATGTTGTTTGTGAAAAGAACACACATGCAATGACTCTAGTGGATCCATATGTGGTTTGTGAAAAGAACACACATGCAATGACTCTAGTGCTGGTTTAGGATAGGAACACACATGCAATGACTCTAGTGGATCCATATGTGGTTCATGAAAAGAACACACATTCAATGACTCTAGTGGATCCATATGTGGTTTGCGAAAAGAACACACATGAAATGACTCTAGTGCTAGTTTCATGAAAAGAACACACATGGAATGACTCTAGCTGTGGTTCATGAAAAGAACACACATGCAATGACTCTAGTGCTGGTTTAGTGAAAAGAACACACATGCAATGACTCTAGTGGATCCATATGTGGTTTGTGAAAAGAACACACGTGCAATGACTCTGGTGGATCCATATGTGGTTTGTGAAAATAGCACACATGCCATGACATTGGTGGATCCATATGTGGCTCATGAAAAGAACACACATGCAATTACTCTAGTGGATCCATATGTGGTTCATGAAAAGAACACACATGCAATTACTCAGGTGGATCCATATGTGGTTTGTGAAAAGAACACACATATAATGACTCTGGTTGATCCATATGTGGATTGTGAAAACAACACACATGCAATGACTCTAGTCCCTAATTTCATGAAAAGAACACACATGCAATGACTCTAGTTGTGGTTGATGAAAAGAACACACATGCCATGACACTAGTGCTGGTTTAGTGAAAAGAACACACATGCAATGACTCTAGTTGATCCATATGTGGTTAATGAAAAGAACACACATGCAATGGCATTGGTGGATCCATATGTGGTTTGTGAAAAGAACACACATGCAATGACATGGGTGGATCCATATGTGGTTCATGAAAAGAACATACATGCAATGACTCTAGTGGATCCATATGTGATTTGTGAAAATAACACACAACAATGACATTGGTGGATCCATGTGGTTTGTGAAAAGAACACATATGCAATGACTCTGGTGGATCTATATGTGGTTTGTGAAAAGAACACACATGCAATGACTCTAGTGCTAGTTTGATTAAAAGAACACACATGCAATGACTCTAGCTATGGTTCATGAAAAGAACACACATGCAATGACTCTAGTGATGGTTTAGTGAGAAGAACACACATGCAATGACTCTAGTGGATCCATATGTGGTTCATGAAAAGAACACACATGCAATTACTCTAGTGGATCCATATCTGGTTTGTGAAAAGAACACACGTGCAATGACTCTGGTGGATCCATATGTGGTTCATGAAAAGAACACACATGCAATGACATTGGTGGATCCATGTGGTTTATGGAAAGAACGGACATGCAATGACTCCAGTGGATCAATATGTGGTTCATGAAAAGAACACACATGCAATGACTCTAGTGCTAGTTTACGATAAGAACACACATGCAATGACACTAGTGGATCCATATGTGGTTAATGAAAAGAACACACATGCAATTTAATTGGTGGATCCATATGTGGTTTGTGAAAAGAACACACATGCAATGACATTGGTGGATCCATATGTGGTTCATGAAAAGAACATACATGCAATGACTCTACTGGATCCATATGTGGTTTGTGAAAATAACACACAGCAATGACATTGGCGGATCCATGTGGTTTGTGAAAAGAACACACATGCAATGACTCTGGTGGATCCATATGTGGTTTGTGAAAAGAACACACATGCAATGACTCTAGTGCTAGTTTGATTAAAAGAACACACATGCAATGACTCTAGCTATGGTTCATGAAAAGAACTCACATGTAATGACTCTAGTGATGGTTTAGTGAGAAGAACACACATGCAATGACTCTAGTGGATCCATATGTGGTTCATGAAAAGAACATAGATGCAATGAGTCTAGTGGAACCATATGTGGTTTGTGAAAAGAACACACATGCAATTACATTGGTGGATCCATATGTGGTTCATGAAAAGAACACACATGAAATGACATTGGTGGATCCATGTGGTTGGTGGAAAGAACGGACATGCAATGACTCTAGTGGATCCATATGTGGTTCATGAAAAGAACACACATGCAATGACTCTAGTGCTAGTTTAGGATAAGAACACACATGCAATGACTCTTGTGGATCCATATGTGGTTCACGTAAAGAACACATATTCAATGACTCCGATGGATCCATATGTGGTTTGCGAAAAGAACACACATGAAATGACTCTAGTGCTAGTTTCATGAAAAGACCACACATGCAGTGACTCTAGTTGTGGTTCATGAAAAGAACACACATGCAATGACTCTAGTGATGGTTTAGTGAAAAGGACACACATACAATTACTCTAGTGGATCCATATGTGGTTTGTGAAAATAACACACATGCAATGGCATTGGTGGATCCATATGTGGTTTGTGAAAAGAACACACATGCAATGACTCTAGTGGATCCATATGTGGTTTGTGCAAAGAAAACACATGCAATGACTCTAGTGCTGGTTTAGGATAGGGACACACATGCAATGACTCTAGTGGATCCATATGTGGTTCATGAAAAGAACACACATTCAATGACTCTGGTCGATCCATATGTGGTTTGCGAAAAGAACACACATGAAATGACTCTAGTGCTAGTTTCATGAAAAGAACACACATGGAATGACTCTAGCCGTGGTTCATGAAAAGAACACACATGCAATGACTCTAGTGCTGGTTTAGTGAAAAGAACACACATGGAATTACTCTAGTGTATCCATATGTGGTTTGTGAGAGAACACACATACAATGGCATTGGTGGATCCTTATGTTGTTTGTGAAAAGAACACACATGCAATGACTCTCGTGGATCCATATGTGGTTTGTGAAAAGAACACACATGCCATGACTAGTGCTGGTTTAGGATAGGAACACACATGCAATGAATCTAGTGGATCCATATGTGGTTCATGAAAAGAACACACATTCAATGACTCTAGTGGATCCATATGTGGTTTGCAAAAAGAACACACATGAAATGACTCTAGTGCTAGTTTCATGAAAAGAACACACATGGAAAGACTCTAGCTGTGGTTCATGAAAAGAACACACATGCAATGACTCTAGTGCTGGTTTAGTGAAAAGAACACACATGCAATGACTCTAGTGGATCCATATGTGGTTTGTGAAAAGAACACACGTGCAATGACTCTTGTGGATCCATATGTGGTTTGTGAAAATAACACACATGGAATGACATTGGTGGATCCATATGTGGCTCATGAAAAGAACACACATGCAATTACTCTAGTGGATCCATATGTGGTTCATGAAAAGAACACACATGCAATTACTCAGGTGGATCCATATGTGGTTTGTGAAAAGAACACACATATAATGACTCTGGTGGATCCATATGTGGATTGTGAAAAGAACACACATGCAATGACTCTACTGCTAATTTCATGAAAAGAACACACATGCAATGACTCTATATGTGGTTGACGAAAAGAAAGCACATGCAATGACACTAGTGCTGGTTTAGTGAAAAGAACACACATGCAATGACTCTAGTGGATCCATATGTGGTTTGTGCAAAGAAAACACATGCAATGACTCTAGTGCTGGTTTAGGATAGGGACACACATGCAATGACTCTAGTGGATCCATATGTGGTTCATGAAAAGAACACACATTCAATGACTCTGGTGGATCCATATGTGGTTTGCCAAAATAACACACATGAAATGACTCTAGTGCTAGTTTCATGAAAAGAACACACATGGAATGACTCTAGCCGTGGTTCATGAAAAGAACACACATGCAATGACTCTAGTGCTGGTTTAGTGAAAAGAACACACATGCAATTACTCTAGTGTATCCATATGTGGTTTGTGAGAGAACACACATACAATGGCATTGGTGGATCCTTATGTTGTTTGTGAAAAGAACACACATGCAATGATTCTAGTGGATCCATATGTGGTTTGTGAAAAGAACACACATGCAATGACTCTAGTGCTGGTTTAGGATAGGAACACACATGCAATGACTCTAGTGGATCCATATGTGGTTCATGAAAAGAACACACATTCAATGACTCTAGTGGATCCATATGTGGTTTGCAAAAAGAACACACATGAAATGACTCTAGTGCTAGTTTCATGAAAAGAACACACATGCAATGACTCTAGCTGTGGTTCATGAAAAGAACACACATGCAATGACTCTAGTGCTGGTTTAGCGAAAAGAACACACATGCAATGACTCTAGTGGATCCATATGTGGTTTGTGAAAAGAACACACGTGCAATGACTCTGGTGGATCCATATGTGGTTTGTGAAAATAGCACACATGCAATAACATTGGTGGATCCATATGTGGCTCATGAAAAGAACACACATGCAATTACTCTAGTGGATCCATATGTGGTTCATGAAAAGAACACACATGCAATTACTCAGGTGGATCCATATGTGCTTTGTGAAAAGAACACACATATAATGACTCTGGTGGATCCATATGTGGATTGTGAAAACAACACACATGCAATGACTCTAGTGCTAATTTCATGAAAAGAACACACATGCAATGACTCTAGTTGTGGTTGATGAAAAGAACGCACATGCAATGACACTAGTGCTGGTTTAGTGAAAAGAACACACATGCAATGACTCTAGTGGATCCATATGTGGTTAATGAAAAGAACACACATGCAATGGCATTGGTGGATCCATATGTGGTTTGTGAAAAGAACACACATGCAATGACATTGGTGGATCCATATGTGGTTCATGAAAAGAACATACATGCAATGACTCTAGTGGATCCATATGTGATTTGTGAAAATAACACACAACAATGACATTGGTGGATCCATGTGGTTTGTGAAAAGAACACATATGCAATGACTCTGGTGGATCTATATGTGGTTTGTGAAAAGAACACACATGCAATGACTCTAGTGCTAGTTTGATTAAAAGAACACACATGGAATGACTCTAGCTATGGTTCATGAAAAGAACACACATGCAATGACTCTAGTGATGGTTTAGTGAGAAGAACACACATGCAATGACTCTAGTGGATCCATATGTGGTTCATGAAAATAACACACATGCAATGACTCTAGTGGATCCATATGTGGTTTGTGAAAAGAACACACGTGCAATGACTCTGGTGGATCCATATGTGGTTCATGAAAAGAACACACATGCAATGACATTGGTGGATCCATGTTGTTTATGGAAAGAACGGACATGCAATGACTCCAGTGGATCAATATGTGGTTCATGAAAAGAACACACATGCAATGACTCTAGTGCTGGTTTAGGATAAAAACACACATGCAATGACTCTAGTGGATCCATATGTGGTTCATGTAAAGAACATAGATTCAATGACTCTGGTGGATCCATATGTGGTTTGCAAAAATAACACACATGAAATGACTCTAGTGCTAGTTTCATGAAAAGACCACACATGCAATGGCTCTAGCTGTGGTTCATGAAAAGAACACACATGCAATGACTCTAGTGTTGATTTAGTGAAAAGAACACACATGCAATTACTCTCGTGGATCCATATGTGGTTTGTGAAAAGAACACACATGCAATGGCATTGGTGGATCCATATGTGGTTTGTGAAAAGAACACACATGCAATGACTCTAGTGCTGGTTTAGGATAGGAACACACATGCAATGACTCTAGTGGATCCATATGTGGTTCATGAAAAGAACACACATTCAATGACTCTAGTGGATCCATATGTTGTTTGAGAAAAGAACACACATGAAATGACTCTAGTGCTAGTTTCATGGAAAGAACACACATGGAATGACTCTAGTTGTGGTTCATGAAAAGAACACACGTGGAATGACTCTAGCTATGGTTCATGAAAAGAACACACATGCAATGACTCTAGTGATGTTTTAGTGAGAAGAACACACATGCAATGACTCTAGTGGATCCATATGTGGTTCATGAAAAGAACACACATGCAATGACTCTAGTGGATCCATATGTGGTTTGTGAAAAGAACACACGTGCAATGACATTGGTGGATCCATGTGGTTTGTGGAACGAACGGACATGCAATGAATCTAGTGGATCCATATGTGGTTCATGAAAAGAACACACATGCAATGACTCTAGTGCTGGTTTAGGATAAGAACACACATCCAATGACTGTAGTGGATCCATATGTGGTTCATGTAAAGAACATAGATTCAATGACTCTGGTGGATCCATATGTGGTTTGCGAAAAGAACACACATGAAATGACTCTAGTGCTAGTTTCATGAAAAGACCACACATGCAATGACTCTAGTTGTGGTTCATGAAAAGAACACACATGCAATGACTCTAGTGTTGATTTAGTGAAAAGAACACACATGCAATTACTCTAGTGGATCCATATGTGGTTTGTGAAAAGAACACACATGCAATGGCATTGGTGGATCCATATGTGGTTTGTGAAAAGTACACACATGCAATGACTCTAGTGGATCCATATGTGGTTTGTGAAAAGAACACACATGCAATGACTCTAGTGCTGGTTTTGGATAGGAACACACATGCAATGACTCTAGTGGATCCATATGTGGTTCATGAAAAGAACACACATTCAATGACTCTGGTGGATCCATATGTGGTTTGCGAAAAGAACACACATGAAATGACTCTAGTGCTAGTTTCATGAAAAGAACACACATAGAATGACTCTAGTGCTGGTTTAGTGAAAAGAACACACATGCAATGACTCTAGTGGATCCATATGTGGTTTGTGAAAAGAACACACGTCCAATGACTCTGGTGGATCCATCTGTGGTTTGTGAAAATAACACACATGCAATGACATTGGTGGATCCATATGTGGCTCGTGAAAAGAACACACACGCAATTACTAAGGTGGATGCATATGTGGTTTGTGAAAAGAACACACATATAATGACATTGGTGGATCCATGTGTTTTATGAAAAGAACGTACATGCAATGACTCTGGTGGATCCATATGTGGATTGTGAAAAGAACACACATGAATGACTCTAGTGCTAATTTCGTGAAAAGAACACACATGCAATGACTCTAGTTGTGGTTGATGAAAAGAACACACATGCCATGACACTAGTGCTGATTTAGTGAAAAGAACACACATGCAATGACTCTAGTGGATCCATATGTGGTTAATGAAAAGAACACACATGCAATGACTCTAGTGGATCCATATGTGGTTAATGAAAAGAACACACATGCAATGACTCTAGTGGATCCATTGCTGGTTAATGAAAAGAAAACATATGCAATGACTCCAGTGGATCCATATGTGGTTTGTGAAAAGAAAACACGTGCAATGACTCTGGTGGATCCATATATGGTTTGTGAAAATAACACACACGCAATGGCATTGGTGGATCCATATGTGGCTTGTGAAAAGAACACACATGCAATTACTCTAGTGTTGGTTTAGTGAAAAGAACACACATGCAATGACATTGGTGGTTCCAGATGTGGTTTGTGAAAAGGGAACACATGCAATGGGATTGGTGGATCCATATGTGGTTTGTGAAAAGAACACACATGCAATGACATTGGTGGATACATATGTGGTTCATGAAAAGTACACACATGCAATGACTCTGGTGGATCCATATGTAGTTTGTGAAAATAACACACATGCAATGACATTAGTTGATCCATGTGTTTTATGAAAAGAACATACATGCAATGACTTTGGTGGATCCATACGTGGTTCATGCAAAGTAAACACATAAAATGACTCTAATGCTGGTTAAGTGAAAAAACACAAGCAATGACATTGGTGGATCCATATGTGGTTTATGAAAAGAACACACATTAATGACATTGGTGGATCCATGTGTGGTTCATGAAAAGAATAGACATGCAATGACATTGGTGGATCCATGTGGTTTGTGGAAAGAACAGACATGCAATGACTCTAGTAGATCCATCTGTGGTTTGTGAAAAGAACACACATGCAATGACTCTAGTGGATCCATGTGGTTTGTGAAAAGAACCGAAATGCAATGACTCTAGTGGATCCATATGTGGTTTGTGAAAAGAACACACATGCAATGACTCCAGTGGTTGATCCATGTGTTTTGTGAAAAGAACACACATGCAATGACTCTAGTTGTGGTTGATGAAAAGAACGCACATGCAATGACACTAGTGCTGGTTTAGTGAAAAGAACACACATGCAATGACTCTAGTGGATCCATATGTGGTTAATGAAAAGAACACACATGCAATGACTATAGCTGTGGTTAATGGAAAGAACATACATGCAATGACTCTAGTGGTTCCATATGTGGTTCATGAAAACAACACACATGCAATTACATTGGTGGATCCATGTGTTTTAAGAAAAGAATAGGCATGCAATGACTCTGGTGGATCCATATGTGTTTTGTGAAAACGACACACATGCAATGACTCTAGTGCTGGTATAGGATAAGAATACACATGCAATGACTCTAGTGGATCCATATTTGGTTCATGAAAAGAATAGACATGCAATGACTATGGTGGATCCATATGTGGTTTGTGAAAAGAACACACATGCAATGACGATAGTGATAGTTTAGGATAAGAACACACATGAAATGACTCTAGTGGATCCATATGTGAAAAGAACACACATGCATTGACTCTAGTGCTAGTTTCATGAAAAGAACTCACATGCAATGACTCTAGCTGTGGTTCATGAAAAGAACACACATGCAATGACTCTAGTTGTGGTTCATGAAAAGAACACACATGCAATGACTCTAATGCTGGTTTAGTAAAAAGAGCACACACGCAATGACTCTAGTGGATCCATATGTGGTTCATGAAAATAACAACCATGCAATGGCATTGGTAGATCCATATGTGGTTTGTGAAAAGAACACACATGCAATGACATTGGTGGACCCATATGTGGTTCATGAAAATAACATACATGCAATGACTCTAGTGGATCTATATGTGGTTTGTGAAAAGAACACACATGCAATGACATTGGTGGATCCATGTGGTTTGTGAAAAGAACACACATGCAATGAATCTGGTGGATCAATATGTGGTTTGTGAAAAGAACACACATGCAATGACTCTAGTGCTAGATTCATGAAAAGAACACACATGCAATGACTCTATCCATGGTTCATGAAAAGAACACACATGCAATGACTCTAGTGCTAGTTTAGTGAAAAGAACACACATGTAATGACTCTGGTGGATCCATATGTGGTTCATGAAAAGAATACACATGCAATTACTTTGGTGGATCCATATGTGGTTTGTGAAAAGGACACATGCAATGGCATTGGTGGATCCATATGTGGTTCATGAAAAGAACACAAATGCAATGACATTGGTGGATCCATGTGGTTTGTGGAAAGAACAGACATGCAATGACTCTAGTGGATCCATATGTGGTTCATGAAAAGAACACACATGTAATGAATCTAGTGCTGGTGTCATGGTATTGCCGACGAGTACGACATGGAGGGGTCCTCACAGTGCGTGTTTAGAGACGTGGGGTAAGGAGGAGAGTTGGCGGGTACGAGGTAACACAACTTACCCAGGTTCAAGTCCCACAATGGTGGTGGAACTCTACTCCTACTATAAATCACTATAATGGAAATACGCCGAGTTATAGAGATAGGTTCGCTGTGCAAGGTGTTGCTCGTTGTACGCTGCAATCAGAGAAGTTGTGCCCTAATGGCTCCCACGGGCTCGGCTTATAAAGATGCCAAGACCTAGGGTTTAAAGGGAAAGGTCCTTGCCGGACAAGGTAAAGAGTATTACACCTACCCGAACTAGTATTCCGTGTCTTGTACTCCAAGGCTCCGAGTATGTCGGTGACTCCTGCGAAGCCTTCCTTTATCCGGCATGGGCCTCCCATCAGGATCCGTCTAACTGGGCCGCCCAGCAGGCCATAGGCCTTGCTACCAACTATGGTCCACCCGGGTTAGGCGGATTCGTGACATGCTATGAGGATACCCATATAGCATATCCCCAATAGTTGCCCACGGAGGACTTTGAAATCTTGCGCCATCTTGCTTCTTGATCTCCGCATATCCCGTCTAAGTGATGCCGACAATTCGTCATGAAACATCTCAAAGGTATCCCAAAGAACCCTACAATCCTCTCCGGCCTCACAATGTAGCCGGAGATTCCTTGAGTCTTCATTTCCAGAGTCAGACGATCTCTGTCTTCGATGGAATATTCGGACATGACCCTTCACTGCAACTGTCAGGAGGATGACGTAGAGTACAACCTACGCTACCTCGAAACTCACAGAAGCAAATAATTAATCATTAGCTATTTTCACACGCGCGAAATCCGAAACGACGGAGTGGCAAAAGACGGAGGACGAGGCAAAATTACCGCACATGTTCGCTTCCATGTCGGAAATGTTCCATCCATTAGATTGTTTTGCACGAATCTTAACGCGAGGCTTATATATTTCCACCATAGTCAATTTATTTCTTTTTACCCGCATTCGCTTTCCCAGTCTTCGTCTGCGAAAACCCTAACCAGAGCCCTTTCTTCCTCCACACACTCCTCGTCAGAATGGCCTCCAACAGCTCTGCTCTTGCCACGGCGGCGATTCCCAAGGCTACGACAGAGCCATCGCAGGGAGTTATCATTCCGCCGGAGGGGGTGGTCGTCCCCATCTCCGCCGTGATGGAGTCTGCCGGTGATGACCAAGAACGAGCGGCACACGAAGCCGCTGAAGAGGAAAGCGACTCCCATAAGGGAGTGTGGAGAGGTTTTGGTATCTCCGCCAAAGATCTCCAAGAGCTGATCGACGCGGGCTATCTCCCTGCGGCGGAGAAGTTCGTCTAGCGAGCGGTGCCGACCGACGAGGTGGTCCCTTCTCCCCAAGCCAGAGAGAAAGTGTACCTCAAATCTCAGTTGGTTTGTGGCGTAAGCCTGCTAGTCTCTGTCTTCTTCCAAGATGTCCTTCGACAGTTCCGGGTACTTCCCCACAACCTCTCTCCCAACAACATCCTAGTCCTTAGAAACTTTGTAGCTTTGTGCAAAGGATATCTAGGAATCAAACCTAGATTAGATCTATTTGTATATTTCTTCACCGTCAAGAGAGAGTCTGTAGAGTCCAAAGACGAACTACGGATCTGCAGAACCATTAGCTTCAAGATCCAACCTAGCCGGTGCTTCCCTGACATCGTGGGGCATGAGTCTTGCAAGAACTGGCAGCGCACGTATTTCTACGGGCTATATATCCCTCTGCCAGACCGTCTTGAGACTTACCCTGACTTTGTCGATGGAGCTGCCACTGAAGTGCCTGCATGGCGGACCCCAGCCTCTCTTTCCTCCGACGATGAAGCCAATCGTGTCGTCGGGCAGATTGAATGGCTCGTAGACAGAGGTCTAACGGGCTTGGATCTTTCCATGTGCTGGTACGTTAGGCGGATCCAGCCTCTGCAGCATCGCGCCCAGCTGATGTGCAAATATAGCCAAGACAGGAGGGATCCCATGCGAATTTCACGGGATAACTTCTCTACTGACTCCATCAAGCTCCGGCTAAAGGACACTGTCAGAGTGAAGGAAAAGAAGCGTGGCTTCAAGATCACTTTTGACATGTTCGATTGCGGCAAGTTCCTAGAGGTAGATTTTGTTTCCTTTGTTGCTCGTTACATACTCTAAGGTTTTTCCGACAGGAAGTTGTGCATGTAACATTGCCATGTCTCCCAGCTGGCGAACTTGGCGGTAGATCAAATGGCCTATCAGGTCTATGATTCCAAGCTGAAGGATATCAAGGTGCTTTCTGACGAAGATGCCTCCAAGGATCAACCAACTCTGGCAGCGCGAAAGTGGAAGATCTCCACCTCTAATGCTACTACCGAGCCCAAGAAGAAGAAGAAAACAGAGAGTGGATTCTCCAAAAAATCCACATCCGCCTTAGAGGCGGAGAAGAAGAAGACATCCACCGACATTCCCCTCACCAAGGCTCCTGCCGTGGAGTAAGTACTATCATTCTCCGACTTGTGCTTTTCAGCCCATACCTTTTTTCAACTCTTGTACTTATGCCTTGTACATTTCAGGAGGAAAGCCGGTGTTAGTTTGAAGCGATCCTCCAAATATGTTGGAGGCTCAAAAAACATTCATGACATGTTGACCAAGGATCCGTCCACCAAGCCCTCTCCCGCCACCGCTCCCCGTACTCCTGCCGCTATTCCCTCTACCTGCCCCGCTGGGCCATCATCTTTCGTCATCCTTGAGACCTCCGCCATGGAGATAGATATCAATCCAAACCTTGATGTCTCAGGCTCTGTCGAGGCAGATGTTGCTCCTAGCGGCCAGGCGACGTAGGAGAGCACCTCTTCTAAAGTGGCTGAAGCTCTGGCTAAGGATGCCACCAAGAAGGGGAAGGAAGTGGAAGAGGTGGACGTGGAAGCTGCGATTGAGGGGGGAGCCTCTGCGCCATCTACTGCCTTGAAGGTGCAAGAGGCAGCAAGGGCTTCATCCGTGCCTCTGGCTTCGACCTCTCCATTGGATGCGACTCCTCCGACATTGAGCCTAGATGATCTCATCAAGAAGGCCGATGCAATCTATAAGAATGCTCGGACCTTTCATGATTCCTATGCTCATTTGGCCAACAATAGAATCATTGCCATCGTATGTTTTTTGAACTTCACTTGCTTTACTTTGTGTAGTATATCCCACTATATCCCCCGAGCTCTTAGGCGGATAAGTCAATAGTTATTGTCCTAAGTGCTCCAGAGAACTAAGCGTAGAACTTGTCTGAGTAGCCCCCGAGCATTTAGTTGAAACTACAAAGTTCCGACCAGATGCTCTAGAGAAACTAGCTTACTTTAAAATCATGTACTGTAGCCCCCGAGCGTTTAGTTGAAATTGAATAGTTACGACTAGAGGTTCTAGAGAAACTAAGTATGCTTATATCATGTGCAAAATGAGAATAAACGGATGATAGCCGCCAATGAGAGATTTGCTGCTCTTCGGAAGGAGATGGACCTTGAAGAGGGTAAATCCAAATTCCTGAAGGAACAGATCAAAAATAGCCAGAGTCTGTTTCCTATGATAGCTCCTTGCTTTCCCATTGAGTCATTTTTTACGTCTTCTGATAGAACTTTTTATTTCCGTCTTACAGAAGCCATTGCTAAGGCCAAGAGCATCGTCGAGCAATCCAAGCATATCCATAAGCTCGATGATGCAAATAAGATCTTGAAGAAGTACCTGGCCGATGCCGTCAAGGGCCATGAGGTAATGATGAAGGCTATGCAAGAGTCTGCGGACGCTAAGATGCAGCGCCTGAAGTATGAGATTGCACAACTCAAAGACCAGAACCAAGCTGCCAAAGAGCAAAATGGTAGGAGTCTTGATATGTTCAAGTCAGTCGGGAAGGAACGCGATGTCTTGGTGGAGACATGCATGCAAGCGGAAACGAGCATCTTTGGTAACCTTTATCCGTCTTGGTCTTTTCTGTAAGTTGGACAACCATTTTACTTGTTTGTACTCATGGTCCTTATGTTTTGTGCAAACTGCAGCTCCTATTGGCTTAGCCAACTTGGGTGAAGGTGCTCCAAGTTCCAAGGAACACATGATTCTTACCGGCAACTTCGTCAGCACCGCCATCGCCCAAGCCAAGGAGGTAGCTCAACCTCTGGGTATTAATATCAAGGCGGTAGACTCAGCAGCCAAGTTCGCGGAAATCCTGCGCCGAGCCCCCGAGAAAGTCAAGGACTAGAAAGCCTCTTGCATCCGGGCTGGTGCAAGGATGACCCTGTCCTTGGTGAAGGCGCACTATGACAATGCCCACATCGACCTGGTGACCTCTGGTTTTCCTAAGATATACGAGGAAGGTCGAGAGATCGATAGCGATGGTATTTGGAATTCTCTTGCCGGCTTCGACACCAGGGTTGCCAAGATGGTCAAGGCGGATGTCTTTGTGTCTGTCGAGATTATGGATGATGACGTGACTTCGTCTGAGTCTAACCCCTCTCCTTCCAAGTTTGACGAGCTCTCACGACCTGGCTCTCCTGATGATGCCACCATGAAGCCCCCTGCAACAGAGCCATAAAAACAATATTTGTATTAAATGCGTCTCTGCAGAATGTATGCGGAAAAAACTTATGTTTGTATAAGGCGAAAAACATGTTTTCAAGCTTCCTGCAAGTTATCTGTTTGCAACATGTGAATATATTTTTTAAGAAAGTGCTGGCTTATCCATTATTCTGGTTCGTATGCTTGACCTTTCGTGAGACGGAAAACTCTCAGCACAGAACTATGCTCTCAGGTGATGATGCTTAATAGCACCGTCCAGAACCTAAGAACACCATCACTGGCTTTGAGTACCGAAAAGTCACTACTCCAGAATCCACATAAAAACTTTAGAAAACATGTAGACTAGAAAACTTAAGCTAACGCCTTTAGGCAGAATTTTGACAAGGGCAAATGCAAGCTTGCACATAAAGGGTTTATATGATCCAAAAATGAACAACTAAAGGAGGTAAAAGACTCAGAGAATATGAGTGAACCAAATGCTTTGTTTCATTGATCATATAAGAAACTTATTGCATAATATAAATGTGCTAAGTGTAAAAGGGACATAGTTGTGCTATGTTCCATGGCCGATCTGTCTCTGGGTAATCATCATCGGAGTCATGTTGCTTGCGCTTGCGATTTTTTGGCCTATCTTTCAACTCGCGAATATCGACGAGGTAATAGGAACCATTGAGAAATGCTTTGCTTATGACGAACGTTCCTTCCCTAAGGTGGGGATAATTTGTGTGATTTTTCCTGCTTGAGTCTAAGCACCAGATCCCTTTCTTTAAATGAGTGATGCTTTACACTGTGACTATGGTACCCGCGCAGCTTGTGCTGGTAGACAACAGATCTCTGGCATTCCAGCACGTGCTCTTCTTTGAGTAGGTCCACAAATAGCCGTCTAGATACTTCAGCGTCTTCTTCCATGTAGGTGGAAACTCTTGGTGCATTGTGGAGGATGTCGGATGGGAGAACTGCTTCTGCTCCATAAACCATGAAGAAAGGAGTCAAGCCGGTAGATCTGTTAGGTGTTATTCGTAAACTCCACAAAACATATGGTAGTTCCTCTGCCCAGGCTTCGGCTGCTCTATGTAGCGGTGCCACCAAGCGTGGCTTGATTCCATGCAAAATTAGTCCATTGGCCCTTTCAACTTTCCCATTTGACTATGGATGTGCCAAAGATGCTAGGTCAAGGAGGATGCCTTTCTCATGACAGTACTCCTCAACTTCTCCAAGAGATAACTTTCTGCCATTGTTGGTGATGATGCTATGTGGGAGACCAAATCTCACCACTAGATCCCGGACAAACTTTAGGGCTATTGCCCCATCAAGCTTTCTAATGGGTTTAGCTTCAATCCATTTTGTGAATTTATCCACTGCTAATAGCAAGTGTGTGAATCCACAGGGTGCTGCCTGCAAAGGTCCCACCATGTCTAGCCCCCAGACTCCAAATGGCCAAGTTATTGGTATTGTTCGCAATTCTTCAGCTGGAACATTTGGTTGTCTTGCATAAAACTGACACCCAAGCATGTTTGTACCAACTTGTCAGCGTCCGCGTTGGCAGTTACCTAGTAGAATCCTTGTCGGAAGGCCTTGGCCACTAACGTTCGGGGAACGGCATGATGCCCGTAATCTCCGGGATGTATTTCTCTAAGGATTTCAATACCTTGCTGCTGGGAGACGCACCATAGGAAGACTCCTGTGGTACTTCTTTTGTATAGCTGACCATCAATGATGACGTAACCTTTTGCTCTGTGTATTGCCAGCTTTTGACTTTGTCAGCGGGCAAAGTTCCGTCTTGTAGATAATCCATGAATGGCTTCGTCCAAGCCAGAGAGGTCACTGTTACTGCGTTAACAAATTAGTCCACTCTATCCGGGTTGTCGGGGTCTGCTCCCTTCACATATGGAGTTCATAAATGCTCCAGGAAAACGCCTGACGGAATTGGTCGACGAGTTGATCCAATCTTTGACAGCAGATCTGCCGCCTCATTATCCTCCCTCTTAACGTACTTGATTTTGTAGCCGTCAAAGCACTTGGCTATTTCGTCTACTTCGTCTCGATATGCCGCCATCATAGGGTTCCGCGCGTTCCAGGTGCCAGCTACTTGCTGGGTAACCAAGTCGGAATCTCCACAGCAACCTATGCGCTTGATGCCAATATCCTTGGCTACGCAAAGTCCGTGAATGAGGGCCTCGTACTACGCCATGTTATTTGTAGCGTTGAAGTGGATCTGCAGGACGTATTGCAACTTCTCTCATGTCGGTGATTGTAATAATACACCATCCCCCGAGCCATTGAGTAACTTGGATCCGTCAAAGTGCATCACCCAATACTCTAGCTCTAGCACAAGAGTGTCTTCCGGCAGCTCTGTACAATCTGCAAGAAAATCCACCAATGCTTGTGATTTGATAGCGTTGCGTCGCTTGTAAGTGATGTCGAAGGCAGCAAGTTCAATGCCGCACTTTGCCACTCTCCCTATAGCGTCGATGTTGTTAATGATGCCGGACAGTGGATCTTTGCTCACTACTGTGATGGGGTGCTCCTCGAAATAATGCCTTAGCTTACGCGAAGCAAGGAAAACTCCATAAGCTATCTTCTGGTATTCCGGGTAACGCTGCTTCGATTCCGTCAAGACCTCGCTCACATAGTAAACGGGTCGTTGAACTCCATATTCGTGTGTTGGTTCCTTGCGCTCCACCATGATGACGATGCTGATTACTCGGTTGGTCGCCGCCATGTATACCAACATAGGCTCCCTTGGCACCAGTACTGCAAGTATAGGTGGGGAGGAGAGTATTCCCTTCAACTCCTGAAGTGTTGCGTCAGCCTCACCCGTCCATGTGAATTTGTCCGCCTTTTTTAGCAACTTGTAGAGCAGCATAGCCTTCTCACCAAGTTGGCTAATGAACCAACTTACTACTGCAATGCAGCCTATGAGCCTTTGTATGTCCCTCAGGCATGCCAGGTGTTTGATATCGAGGATGGCCTTGATTTTCCCCGGGTTCACCTCGATGAAGCCCAACAGTTTGCCGGATGGTACCCGAAGACGCACTTCTTTGGGTTCAGCATCATGTTGTATTTCCGTAGATTGTCAAAGGTTTCCTGCAAGTCAGTGATAAGATCATTTGATTTCTTTGACATTACCGCGATGTCGTCCATGTAAGCGTGTATGTTGCGACCTATTTGGTCCTGTAGGCAACGTTGCATCGTCCGCTGGTACGTAGCACCAGCATTTTTTGACCCAAAGGGCATTGCGACGTAGCAATACGTGACGTAGGGTGTGGTAAACGAAGTGGCCAATTGGTCCAACTTTTGCATCCGGATCTGGTGGTATCCTGAATAGGCATCGAGAAAACACAAAAGTTTCGAGCCAGCCGTCGAGTCAATGACTTGGTCAATGCGAGGCAAAGAAAACAGTTCCTTCGGACACGCTTTGTTCAAGCCGGTGTAATCAACGCACATTCTTAATTCATTGGTTCCTTTTTTGGGGACAAGTACAGGATTTGCCACCCATCGGGTGTGAATAACTTCTCGAATAAAGCCATCCTTAAGTAACCTAGTTATTTCTTTGCCTATAGCCCTTCATCTTTCATCACTGAAGCGTCGTAGAGGTTGTTTCACCGGTTTGGCATTAGGATCAATATTCAAGCTGTGCTCGGCAAGTTCCCTAGGTACACCTTTCATGTCGGCAGGTTACCAGGCAAATATGTCCCTATTCTCACGGAGGAACTCGACGAGCGCGCTTTCCTATTTGGGATCCAGGTCCGTGCCAATGGCAGTGGTCTTGGAGGAATCACCTTCGACAAGTTCCACCTGCTTGCTCTTGATGGTGGCCTTGAAAGCGGGTTCAACAACAGTGATCTGCTTCTTCGAAGCCGGCATCTCCGAGGCGTCGACCTGGTTCTGGATCTCCTTGAACTCCTCACCATAGAGGACTGCTTCGGCGAAGGCGGCTTCGCTGAGCTCGCACTCCCATGCCTTCGTGAAGCTTCCGTCAACGGTGATGACACCATTTGGTCCAGGAATCTTGAGTTTGTTGTAGACAAAGCATGGCCTTGCGAGGAAGGAGTGGAAGATGTCGCGTTTTAAGATGACATGGTACACGCTCTTGAAAGGCACCACTTCAAAGGACATGCATTCTTGGCGGTAATTTTTTAGATCGCCAAAAGCGACCGGAAGGGTGATGCAACCCAGGGAATTTGCTTGTCGGCCAGGGAAAACCCCATGGAACACAGTGTTGCTCTTCCTTAGCTGGGTCTCCGTCAAATTCATATTATGTAGTGTATCCAGGTACATGATGTTGATGTTGCTTCCACTATCCACGAGGCACTTGGTGAACTCTGTGCCATCAATCAAAGGTTTGATGACCATGGCATATTGGTTCTCTGTTGGGATAAGTTCTGGATGATCCTTCCTATCCCAAGTAATTGGAACTTCCGACCACCTAACGTACTAGGGAACTGGAGGGAGGGTAGCCATCAGTATCCCCAAAGAGGTTTTCTGTGCCCGGACGATTGGGGTACCAAGGAAGGTGTGGTAACCTGGAGCCTTCTTTTCGAAGGGATTTTCCCATTTATCCTCTCCCTTGTCAGAAGATTTTGGGTCCACGTCCTCTTCCATATCAATTGATTCCTTGGGTTCTTCCTCCTTTTTCTTCCCTTTGCCCTTTCCACGCGGTCTGTTCTTCCGACTTTGCTTGTAGCCAGACTCAGTGTCTTCCTTGAGATCATTTACAAACTTGCACTAGCGATTGGTGTGGGTGGATTTGCCATTGTTGTTGAGATCGACGAAACACGGCATATCGCGGTACTCTTCGTATGTTTGGGGAACGCGGGACGCTGAGGGTGTAATGACACTCCTCTGCTGGCCACTACTAGTCCCCCGGCCATGTCCACGCTGTCCGCCATTGCCTCTGCCAGTGAATGTTGTGGTGACCATTTCGGCTACTTGCTTTTCTTCGGGCGGATTCTTCTGCTTGTTATTGTTGTTCTTCTTGGCATGGGTAGGGATTGCTATTGCCGGCAATGATCCACGCGCGTCGTCATCAGCAACGGCGAACTTGCTAGCCATGGCGATCATTGTGTTGAGGTAATTGTTGTCTTGCCTGCGCTACAACATATGCTGGAGCAAAGTACCCTTCTCCAGTCCATCAATGAAGGCGGCCATAGCGGTCTGTTCATGCACCCCTGCGCAGGAATTTTTCATATCCAGCCAACAAGAGAGGTAGGCACGAGAGGTTTCATCCTTTTCTTGCACACACCGTTGTAGGTCTCTGATAGTGCAGGGACGTTTGTACGCACCCTCGAAGTTCTCGGTGAATGCTTCATGCATGTGCAACCAATGGCATATTGATTTCTCCGGTAGGTCGTCGATCCATTGGCAGGCAGTGCTGCTGACTCGTGTAATAACGAGCTCGTTGGGGAACCCCAATAGGAAGGTATGATGAACAGAGTAGTAAGTTTCCCTCAGTTATGAAACCAAGGTTATCAAACCAGTAGGAGCAAGGAAACACCTCCAAGGTGTTGCTAGCTGGACTTTGGCAGGGCGCACTACCGGTGCCAGCAGCAACGTGGAAACCTGCACAACACAACCACAGACCTTTGCCCCCAACTTACAGTGAGGCTGTCAATCTCACCGGTTTTGCTGAAAACAAAGGATTAAACGTATTGTGTGGAAGAAAGTAAAAGCTTGTAGAAAGATAACAGAAAGCAGTAAACAGTTGTATATTGATGGTAAAAGAAAGGATCGGGGTCCATAGTTCACTAGTGTTGGCTCTCCTTAAGGTAGATAACATGTTGGATGAACAAATTACAACGAGGCAATTGACAAACATCGAGAAAGCATACAAGCATAAACTAATCATCTTGACTCCTTTGAGATTTGATTGGGCATTACAACATTATACATAGACCGTAATCCGGCTGCATCTATGACTAATAATCCACCTTCAGGTTATCATCTGAACCCCCTCTAGTATTAAGTTGCAAGCAACAGATAATTGCATTACGCATTGCGTGTAAAGTAAACAATACGATTGTTCTATGAACAGAGGATTGTTGTTTTCTCCCTAGTAGCAACAGCACATCTAGTACCTTAGAGATTTCAGTCACTTCCCAGATTACTAGAGGCATGAACCCACTATCGAGCATAAATACTAACTCTTGGAGTTGCTAGCATGTACTTGGCCAAGATAGCTACTAACAACGGAAAGCATGCAAGATCACAAATAACAAAGACATGATAGAATCAATAATTAATTTGAAATAGAATCTCAATATCCATCGGATCCTCGCAAACACAACATGTAGGATTACAAATAGATGATCTTGATCATGAATGGAGCTCACAAGATCTAAACATGATAGCACAAAGGAGAAGAACCAGCCATCTAGCAACTACATGGACCCGTAGTCCAGGATGAACTACTCATTCATCACACCGGAGGCTTGCATGGTGATGAACAAGGCCTCTAGGGTGAATCCTCCCCTGCGGCAGGGTGCCGGGAAGAGCTTCAGATCCCTCCCGATCTAGGGATGGAGATTACGGCAGCTACAAACTCTTTTGTGGAATTTTGATCGGGTACTTAGGGATTCTGTATCGGAGGCATCTTATGGGTGCAAGGGGAGGCTGAGGGGGTGCCCTAGGTGGTCGCACCACCCCCTGGCGCGGGCCAAGCCTGGCCGCGTGACCAGGTGGTGTGGGTGGCCCCCGGCCCCTCTCCGTCTAGGTGAAAAACGAACTTTGGCTTTTGTCCCATCCAATGCTGAGAATATTCATTTTCTGACTTCCTAGAACCAAAAACAGTAGAAAACAGGCAACTGGCACTATGGCATCTTGTTAATAGGTTAGTCCAAGAAAGTGTATAAAAATTACTCCAAAATATGGACAAAACATAAGAAAGTAGATAAAACCAAGCATGGAACATCAAAAATTATGGATATGTTAGCAACGTATCAACATCCCCAAGCTTAACTCCTGCTCGTCCTCGAGTAGGTAAGTGATAAAAAGAAAGAATAATTTTTTAGGTGACATGCACCATCATAAACTTGATCAAAGTATTTGTAAAACATTGATATCCGGGATCATAGTACTTCAACATAGCATGAAAGACAAAGTTCTAACAATAAGACATATCAAGTATGTTGTAACATGAAAAGGCACACACAAAAGATTCATGAATAACAATGCTTTGCAAGACGTTTGTTTGTTTCACATAAAGAAAACATAGCATAGTGGCATTCAACTTGTCCCTCACAGAGTAGCAAACATAAATGCATAGGACACCTTCAAAGTTCATAAGAGTGACTAGATACAAATAGTTTAAGAAAAAGTAGTATAAAAATTATGCATCAATCAACAAGTCTTGGGACAATGCACATAGAACTAAGAATGACCACTATGCTCTCAAAATATGTGCATAAAGATAGAAGGTGGAGACTCAATATAAAAGTAGAAGAAAGGCCCTCCATAGAAGGAAGTAGGGATTCAAGTTTCATAAAGAGCTTCCAAAAATTATGGTACTTATTAGCTTTCAGCTCTCATTGCCCCTATCATAAGCATCTTGAAGTGATTAAGGTTAAAGTAAACAAACTATGGAGTATATGCTTGGCAAAGTATAAGTTGGAAATCTCATGTCCCTTGAATACGAGGGTCGCTCCTCATGCTACTCAAGTTTAGTTACCGGTAAGTTCTTCTCATAGTAAGTACATGTGCATCTGAAACGGTACGACCCGGTAGGGTAGCACCTCTATGTATCATGCCAATCCCTGGATCGGTTCATTGGCATACATAACATCGATAGACATCAAAGAATTAACAGTGCATCATTATTACAACAATATGATCTAGAATATTGTATTTATTAGAAAGTTTGCAAAGCATAACGCTTGCACAAATAAACAAGTATCAAATAGATAGCATAAATAAAGTAGCTCCAGTCTCCATTATGCGCCACAGCCAAACAAAATGTTGAGTGGAGGGTCACAACCAACACTACTACTCAGAGTAACCAGAAGAGTAACCTGTAATATGAAACGTAACAACCCCGAAGGGTCAATACCTGGAATGTACTGGCAAGTGGAACAATGAGAGAAACGACAAACTAATAGCTATATGCATATCTGGCTTGTGGGGTTCAGGCTTAGTTGCAGCAGAAAAATACTTTATCCTACCATTTGTAAATCATTTGTAAAACATTTAATCTTCATCAAACAACCGAATTATGTTTCAACCACAAGTTTTAGCAATTACAAGTTAGAATGAATGAGAACATGTCATAGCACCCACAATTCAGCAACTCAATCAACCATTACCGGGGACACGACTAAGCACTTAGTTTTATACCCTGCATGGGTTGCACACCTTACCCATATGACTTGGTTGACCCGCGCGTACCATGACACGCATATTGAGTCATGATAGGGAGAAGCCCAAGAAGAGACAATCCGGGAAGTAGCTCCCCAAGCCCATCCACGCATCGTACCAATCTATCACATTCACTACATCTCTGGATACGAAGAGCTCAGGTCACCACGACCTACTATGTCCATCAAGCCACCCATAACTCACTGGCATATGGTTGCACACGGAAGCTACCAAATCAAGACGCTAATAATTTCTCTGAACCCTGGGTGGCCATCCACAAGTGAGATACTCGGGTAAACCATAGACATGGGCCCAGCATTCACGAACCAAGCGATTACCAATCCACCCAGAGAGTTCACTAATTAAGTTGTTTTCAAATTTTCCAAACACATCCTTTCAAAACAATCTTTATCATGGTGTATCCCACCCTCATTTACATAAGCACAACGAAGCACAACTACTTATGATGGCTCACCTAACAAGGATGGCTACGACATAATAGGATATAGCATAGCAATAGATATAAACTTGCAAAAACGAAAACAAGCTACAAATGCATATAGAAATTAAATAGGACTTTTATGAAGCTCCACTTGCCTTGGTAGTTGTCGGAGTCAAACGCACAGTCCGGACAATCACACGGGTTACAATCCTCACAATCTACACGAAAGTAATTCAACAAAATAAACAATCCACACATAGAGATCAACAAATGCAACACAATGCATGCATGGCACTTTAATAAAGCTTCAGTAGTTTAGTCATGGTCTCTGATCAATGCTGCTACTGAATAATGCATGGGAAAACCTTTAATGCAAAGAAAACAATTTATGCATAAAAGAGGGCTAGTTAAATAGGCTTTTAATCAAAACATTGAACCATTGCTGTAAACAGTGTTGTTCAAGTTTGACAAAAATACTACTAGATAGATAGTTCAAAATAGAGCCTATACCAAAAGGATTTAATCTAAAAAGATTTGCAGATCTTTTTATGTGAATTTTATACTACTTTAAGCCTTTTTATATCCTAGGAAATTACATACAGTAAACCTGAAATATTATTGCAGAATAAAATTCTACGCAATTTTGTTATTCCAACGATATCTTATTTGCAATTTATGAACATTTCCTACAATTTTATCAATTATCAGAAATTCTGGGGAATATTCCCGCTGGCGAGTGGGCCTGGCTGACGCGGCTATTGACCGGTCAGCGGTCAGCGCCTGCGGTCAGCGGCAGATCATGGCCGTCCGTGCTCGATCCGACGGCTGGGGTGAGCTGGAGCTCACCTAGTTCGGCGACAGCGGCGGCGGCTCATGCGACGACGGCAGCGGCGTTCCGGCGAGTGTAGGCGGTGGCGGGTGGTCGGACATTGCACGACGGCGTGCGGCGGTCCCGGTGGTGGCTCACGCGACGACGGAGAAACCCCGGGGCGGCGGCAACTACTGGCTAGAGCGACGGACGGGTGGTCGAACTCCGGCGAGGAAAAGTGCTCCTCTGGTGGCCTGCGCAGAAAAGGGGAGGGTCAGGGCGAGGCGGCACACGGCGGCGGTGCGGTTTTTAGGGGAAATAGGAGTAGGGGCGGTCGGAGGAGTTCACACCGAGCTCCAATGGCGCGGAGGTGGTGACGAACTCTGGTGAGGAATCGCCGCAGTTTGGTGGCGGTATAGCTAGGGTTTAGGGGGGCTTTTGGACGAGGGTTCGAGGCTATGTAGACTAGGGAAGAAATCAGGGTGAGGGGAGGCTGAACTCGTGCCGAAATCGGAGATTTCCGTGGCGGTTGTTCGTGTCCGAGGCGAACGCACCGGCGGCAGGCTGACGTGTGGGGCCCGGTGGTCAGGAAAAAAACAGAAGGAAAAGAGAAAAAAAGAAAAAGGGGAAAAGGGGAAAGGGGCTGCGCGGGGCTGACGGTGGGTTGCTGGCGGGCCGCGCCGCGTGCTGGGCCCCGGGTGGGCCGCTGGCGGTCGCCCGGCTGGGCTGCCCTTTTCTATTTTTTTCTTTCTTTCTTTTAATCTTTTCTGAAGCTGCCTACTAACTTAACCTTCTGTTTTTATCTGAATTTTCCTGAACTGCAGCTCTTTGCATACTAAAACAAGTGTAACTTTTCATCTACAACTCCAAATCGAGCGAAAAAAAATTCTACGGGTTCGTAATTGAAACATACATGCATCTAAGTGTCTAGGTTGACTTTTTAGCATCATAAAAGCAGATGCAAGGCAAAAGCCCTAGTAGTCACCTATAAGGGAAGAAAAGGCACTTGTGTGGTGTTTTAGCAAGAAGCTTTCAAAACTAAAATTTTGCAAAGATGAACATGATGCAATGCCATGCATGTATGCAGTACCAAATCTAGAATTTGGGATGTGACAAGACTAACCCCCTTAAGATGAATCTCGTCCTCGAAATTCGACGTGGCTAACAAATAGGTGCAGGTGGTCCTCTCGGAGGTCATCCTCTCGCTCCCAGGTGGCTTCCTCTTTGGTGTGATGGCTCCATTGCACCTTGCAAAACCTGATCGTCTTGCTGAGGGTAAACCTCTCCGCTGTCTCCAAAATTTTGACCGGCTTCTCCTCATAAGTCAGGTCACTCTCTAGCTGAACCTCAACGGTGTATCTACCATCTCCAGATGGCATTTCTTCAGCTGGGACACATGGAACACATCATGAACAGCGGACAGAGGTTCTGGCAACTCCAACTGATATGCAACCTCTCCCTTGCATGCTAGGATCCGGTATGGTCCTATAAACCGAGGTGTCAGCTTACCCTTAATTCCAAACCTCTTAATTCCGCATAGTGGTGAAACTCTGAGGTATGCTCGATCTCCAATCTCATACACCACTTCCTTGCGCCTAGAATCAGCATAGCTCTTCTGTCTCGATTGTGCCACCTTCAACCTGTCCCGAATCAAACTAACCTTCTCTTCAGCATCCTTGATCAAATCCGGTCCAAATAGTTGACGTTCACCTACACCATCCCATAAGAATGGTGTTCTGCACCTCTTACCATATAGTACATAGAACGGCGACGTCTTGATGCTGGATTGGTAGCTGTTGTTGTAGAAAAACTCAGCATAAGGCCAATTTTCATCCCAGCTAGCGCCATGAGCCAAGGCACAGGATGTCAACATATCCTCCAAAATCTGATTCGCCCTCTTGGTCTGACCATCCATCTGGGGGTGGAAACCTGTACTAAACTCCAATCTCGTTCGCAACGACTCATGTAACTGACGCCAAAAGTGAGAAGTGAATTGGTTGCCTCTATCTAACACAATGCTCTTAGGAACTCCATGCAGACACACAATTCTAATCATGTAGATCTTGGCTAACTTAGCACTAGTGTAAGTGGTCTTCACGGGTATAAAGTGAGCTACGTTGGTTAAATGATCAACCACTACCCAAATAGAATCATATCCTGACTTAGTCATAGGCAATCCTGTGATAAAGTCCATTCCAACTCTATCCCACTTCCAATCAGGTATCGACAATGGTTATAGCAACCCTGCCGACTTTTGGTGCTCAGACTTCACTCTACTACAGGCATCACATAAGGCAATATACTCTGCAATCTCTCGCTTCATGTTAACCCACCAAAACCTTTCCTTCAAATCCATGTACATCTTCGTGTTACCTAGATGTATAGAGTATGGCGAGTTATGAGCTTCCTGAAATATCAACTTCCTAATATCCGGATCGGTGGGCACACATAAGCGATCTTTGTACCATAGTGTTCCTTGATCATCCTCATGAAATCCTTCAGCTTTACCTTTGGGTATGTTTCCTCTTATTTCCTCCTGGTCCCCTTCTTTTGAGCTTCTATAATCTCATCCAGAAGCGTTAGCTTGACTTCCATTGTTGCCAAATATCCCTCGGATACTATTTCCAACCTGAGGTCCTTGAAGTTCACACAAATCCTTGGGTAACTCCCCCACTGTCAGGCCATTAGCATAAACCTTGCGACTCAGCGCATCCACTACAACATTGGCCTTTCCTGGGTGATATTGCAAACTCATGTCATAATCCTTTATGATCTCCAACCATCTCCTCTGCCTCATATTCATCTCCTTCTAAGTGAATATGTATTTCAGGCTCTTGTGATCCGTGAACATGTCACAGTTCTTACCCATCAGATAGTGTCTCCACACCTTGAGCGCATGCACAACTGATGCTAATTCCAAGTCATGCGTGGGGTAATTCCTCTCGTGGTGTTTAAGTTGGCGTGAGGCATAAGATACCACTCTTCCATCCTACATTAATTCACTACCAAGTCCTTGACGAGAGGCATCACAATACACTTGGAAATCCTTCTGAATTTCCGGCAAACAAAAGATAGGTGCGGTCACTAGGCGTTGCTTCAGTTCCTATAAACTAGCTTCGCACTCCTTGGTCCATTCAAACTTCTTCTCCTTTAGTAATTTAGTCATTGGCTTTGCAATCTTGGAGAAATTCTCAATGAGCCTTCTATAATATCCAGCAAGTCCCAAGAAACTCCTAATATCTCCCACATCTTGGGTGACTCCCATTCTGTAACTGACGCCACCTTGCTTGGATCAACTGCAACTCCTTCACCCGACACCACGTGTCCAAGAAATCCAACAGTCTTCAACCAGAATTCACATTTACTAAACTTGGCATATAATTTATGCTCCTTCAGCTTTTCCATAATTAGTCGTAGGTGTTTCTCATGTTCAGCATCATCCTTGGAATATATCAATATGTCATCAATGAACACCACCACGAACTTATCCAAGTACTCCATGAATACCTTGTTCATCATGGTCATAAAATATACCGGAGCATTTGTTAGTCCAAAATACATAACTATACTCATATAACCCATACCTAGTGGTGAAGGCGGTCTTTGGTACGTCTTCCTCATGGATCTTCAATTGGAAATAACCCGATCTTAGATCAATCTTGGAAAACACCTTTGCTCCTTCCAACTGATCAAACAAATCATTTATATTGGGCTATGGGTATTTATTCTTGATGGTCACTTCATTAAGTGAGCGATAGTCAACCACCAATCTCTTACTATTGTCCTTCTTCTCCATGAATAGAACATGCGCACCCCAAGACGATGAACTGGGCTGAATAAAACCCTTGTCCAGTTGCTCTCTAAGTTGCTTCTTTAATTCCTTCAGTTCTCCCACATCCATCTTATACGGCCTCTTGGCTATCGGTCCTGTTCCTGGCATCAAGTCAATAAGAAACTCCACGTCCCTATCAGGTGGCATCCCTGGCAGCTCATCCGGAAACACATCGGGGTATTCCTTTACTATGACCACATCTTCTACGCTAACCTCCTTAAAAGAATTCAACTCGGCCACTCCAATACTGGTAGGCGACTTATACCTGATCCTTACTCCCTCTGGTGTGGTGAGTGAAATTGCTCGTTGAGCATAATATATCTGACCTTAATGTTCCGACATCCAATCCATGCCCAAAATGACATCTAGACCTTGGGATTCTAGTATAACCGGGTGTGCAGGAAATGCATAAGCACCAATTTCTAGTGTCAACCCTCGACATGCTGCACTAGCTATCATCTCTCCCCCAGGGGAACTTACTCTAATAGATCCTCTAAAAGCCTCTGTAGGTAGCTTATACTTATCCACAAATGCCCTTGATATGAATGTATGCGATGCACCAATATCGAAAAGAACAAATGCGATGTGGGTATTGATTGGAAACATACCAACCACTAGCTCTGGTTCATGCTGAATCTCCTCAATGTTCACATGGTTGATTGTTTCCTTCTGGTTTGCATTAGGCTTGCTTCCTGCTTCAATCCTCTTCTCTGGGCAATTATCAGCATAGTGCCCCATCTTCTTGCACTTGAAGCATTCCACTTCACTGAGATCCCTCTTGTCAGAACGGTTGTGTTCATTGCTCCTCCCAGAGTTGTTGTTGTAGCTCGTGTGGCCATTGTGGTGGTGGCCATTATGGTGGTGACCATTTCCTCCATGGTGATGTCTAGAGTTCCCATTACCTCCATGGTGACTGTTCCCATTACCTACATTGTAATGGTTACCACTACCTCCACGATGGTGTCAAGAGTTCCCATTACCATGATGGGAAATACAGGCCCTATGGTGTGACCCTGAGTTGTGATTGCCATTATACTTCCTCTTGCGCATTTCAGCTTGTCCCTGGTTTCCCTCTAGAATCCTAGCCTTGTCCATCAGAGTCTAGAAATCAGGAGCATGCACAATAGAAAGTTGAACTGAGAGCTCGTCATTCAGACCATAAAGGAACTTCTCTCTCCTCTTGGCATCTGAGTCCACATCCTCTGGAGCATAGCGGGATAGATTAGCAAATTCCTCTATGTATTCAGACACATTGCGGTGACACTGGCGCAGGCTGCGGAACTCCCTCCGCTTCAGGCTCATAGTTCTAGTGGAGACATGGTGAGTCTTGAACCCTTCTTAAAACATCTCCCAGGTCACATTAGCAATGGGGTGGGTGATCTAAAAAGTATCCCACCAAGAAGCAGATGGTCCTTCCAACAGATGAGTAGCGAACCTCACTTTCTCAGCATCGGTGCACCTAGCTGTCACCAAGTCCTTGTTCACCGAGCGTAGCCAATCTAGTGCAACCATTGGCTCAGGTGCGGTGGAGAACTTGACTGGCCTCAACCTCAGAAATCGAGCAAGAGCATCCACTTGTGGGGGCGGATTGTTGTTATTGTTGTTGTTGTTCATCTGCTGGGCCAGATCTTGCAGCAGCTAGGTCTGTGCTTCCATCATCTGCTGCATGCCAGGTGGCGTGTCATTGGCGCGTCTCGGCGGCATCTGCGGTTCAGCATAGAAAAGTTTTAGACAGAACAACTAAATATAAGCAATAGCCTTCTACCCATGCAACATGCTCAATGCAACAACAATTTATTCACAACAACCATAAGCAATCACCACATAAGCAATCACACAAACAAGCATTTTTCCAGGTTTTCCTTAACAGTATATAACTACAAAATAGTTTAAAAATGTTGGTAACAACATTAGGCAAAGCAAAACAACAAATAAGCAAAAACCAGAAATCTGGCAGAACAGTTTTGTCCTGTTCACGATTTTTTTTGCCTGACTTAAGCTCGTTAGGAAGTTTTGCTGATTCTTGTGCAGGTACTACAGATAATTATGCACCAGATCCCAATTTATCAGATTTTTCGCAGTTACTAGTAAAACATGAAAAATCATACAGTACAGCTGATTCAGCAGAAAACTGCAGCGATAAAAACACGAATTTTACCCAAACTTGTCCGAATATCATTTAATAAATCTCACGAAAATTCCTGGAACTTCAAGGTACTTAACTGAGCATTCTAACACAATAAGCTAATAGTGCAGAAGTTTACATTGATCGATGTCTAAGACTAACGAATTTACCTAACGAAGACTAGTTTTGGAGGAACATCTCTAACTATTTGATGAACAGGTTGCAATAGGTTCTGGAGTCATTGCGCTGACACTTCGATCCTCGTGCATGCCATGGTGGTGGCATGTACAACTCTCTTGAGTCTTCTTCACTGGATTCCTCGAATTCCACCTCTTCGGGGTCCTCCTCCTCGCTTTCTTCAACAAAATTGCCCGCTGCATCTCCTCCATCATCGTCATCGCTTCCTTCATCGTCACTACCTCCATCATCATCATTGTTACCTCCACCACCATTGTTACCTCCATCACCATTATTACCTCCATCACCATTATCCGCATCATCATCATTCCCATCATCATCATTACCATTATTTGGTGGAGGATTCTGCTGTGCTTGAAGGGCAGCAATCTGGGCATCCATATCCACAATGGGTTGATCTTGGTTAGCCACAACTTGATTCCTTTCCACAATAGTTTGGTCCAGCGCTGCAATTGTGGCATACCTACCAATGAGGGCTTGATCCATTGTATTCATAGCGGTGTGCAAGGTTTCCATCTCATACCCTTGCAAATGCACAGTGCCCTGAAAATAATCCAACGCCTCCTTTTGCTGCATCAACTTCTCTTCCCTCTCCCAAGCTTTAATCTCCATGTCTTCTATGTGCTTCTCATGGGGCGGCATGTTGTTCTGATTACCTGCGGTAACCATCACGTTCCCATCCTCATTCTGTTTTCCAAATGCAAGGAAAGGTGAACCTGCTGACAGTCGATGTTGGTGGAGATAGCATAGGTGTGACAGTGTCTCATGCATGGCTGATTCCACTCCTTGCTCCCAGGTAAGATTCTTCTTGGCACGGTTCAGGTTCTCAATGCCAGGCACGGTGGGATCTGCAAGAACAATAGCGATGATCTCCCATACGCGATCTCCAGGCACATATGTGTTCATCCTCCTCCCTTTGAACATTGGCATTAGCATGCCCAGTGTCTAGCAAAGCTTCGCCAACTGTCTTGCGAAGAGTCTTGGTGATTGGAACTCAACATACTCAACTCTGGTGGCATCTCCCATCTATCAATTGTAAAGAGGAAAGAGTGAGAACAACAAAGGAAAAGAACTTACTAGAATGAAAGGCATAAGAGTAAAGACAAACTTTAAAGTAAACTTAAATAAATATAAGGCTTCCTATTCCAATCCTAGGTCACGATCCTACAGTCAACACACTGCTTTGATACCATCTGAAACGGTACGACCCGGTAGGGTAGCACCACTATGTATCATGCCAATCTCTGGATCGGTTCATTGGCATACATAGCATCGATAGACATTAAAGAATTAACAATGCATCATTATTACAACGATATGATCCAGAATATTGTATTTATTACAAAGTTTGCAAAGCATAACGCTTGCACAAATAAACAAGTATCAAATAGATAGCATAAATAAAGTAGCTCCAGTCTCCATTATGCGCCACAGGCGAACAAAATGTTGAGTGGAGGCTCGCAACCAACACTACTACTTAGAGTAACCGGAAGAGTAACCTGCAACATGAAACGTAACAGCCCCGAAGGGTGAATACTTGGAATGTACTGGCAAGTGGAACAATGAGAGAAACGACAAACTAATAGCTATATGCATATCTGGCTTGTGGGGTTCAGGCTTAGTTGCAGCAGCAAAATACTTTATCCTACCATTTGTAAATCATTTAATCTTCATCACATAACAGAATTATGTTTCAACCACAAGTTTTAGCAATTACAAGTTAGAATGAATGAGAACATGTCATAGCAGCCACAATTTAGCAACTCAATCATCAATTACCGGGGACACGGCTAAGCACTTAGTCGACTCGCGCGTACCATGACACGCATATTGAGTCATGATAGGGAGAAGCCCAAGAAGAGACAATTCGGGAAGTAGCTCCCCAAGCCCATCCACGCATCGTACCAACCTATCATATTCACTACATCTCTGGATATGAAGAGCTCGGGTCACCACGACCTACTAAGTCCATCTAGCCACCCATAACTCACTGGCATATGGTTGCACACGGAAGCTACCAAATCAAGACGCTAATCATTTCTCTAAACCCTGGGTGGCCATCCACAAGTGAGATACTCGAGTAAACCATAGACATGGGCCCAACATTCATGAACCAAGCAATTACCAATCCACCCAGAGAGTTCATTAATTAAGTTGTTTTCAAATTTTCCAAACACATCCTTTCAGAACAATCTTTATCATGGTATATCCCACCCTCGTCTACATAAGCACAACTAAGCATAACTACTTACAACGGCTCACCTAACAAGGATGGCTACGACATAATAGGATATAGCATAGCAATAGATATAAACTTGCAAAAACGAAAACAAGCTACAAATGCATGTAGAAATTAAATAGGACTTTTATGAAGCTCCACTTGCCTTGGCACTTTTATGAAGCTCCACTTGCCTTGGGACTTTTATGCACATAGAGATCAACAAACGCAACACAATGCATGCATGGCACTTTAATAAAGCTTCAGTAGTTTAGTTAAGTTCTCTGATCAATGCTGCTACTGAATGATGCATGTGAAAACCTTTAATGCAAAGAAAACAATTTATGCATAAAAGAGGGCTAGTTAAATAGGCTTTTAGTCAAAACATTGAACCATTGATGTAAACAGTGTTGTTCAAGTGTGACAAAAATACTACTAGATAGATAGTTCAAAATAGAGCCTATACCAAAATGATTTACTCCAAAAATATTTGCAGATCTTTTTCTGTGAATTTTATACTACTTTAAGCCTTTTTATAATCTCATGAAATTACATACAGTAAACCTGAAATATTACGGCAGAATAAAATTCTACGCAATTTTGTGAATCCAACGATATCTTATTCGCAATTTTTTTGCCCTGTAGATCTTTTTCTATCATTTTTGCAAGTTATGAACATTTCCTGCAATTTTATCAATTATCAGAAATTCCGGGGAATTTTATCAACATTTCCTGCTCGATCCGACGGCTGGCGCGAGCTGGAGCTCACCCAGTTCGGTCGACGGCGGCGGTGGCTCAGGCAACGACGGCGGCGGCGGGTGCTCGGACGGTGCATAGCGGCATGCGGCGGTCTCGGTGACGGCTTAGGCGACGACGGAGAAACCCCGGGGCGGCGGCAACTGGCGGCTGGAGCGGCGGACTGGCGGTCGGACTCCGGTGGTCGGAGGAGCTCACACCGAGCTCAAATGGCACGGCCGCGGTGACAAACTCCAGCGAGGAATCGCCGCGGTTTGGCAGCGGTATAGCTAGGGTTTAGGGGGGCTATTGGACGAGGGTTCGAGGCTAAGGAGACTAGGGAAGAAATCAGGGTGAGGGGAGGCCGAACTCATGCCGAAATCAGAGATCTCCTCGGCGGTTGTTCGTGTCCGAGGCGAACACGCCGGCGATGGGCTGACGTGTGGGGCCCGGTGGTCAGGAAAAAATAGAAGGAAAAGAGAAAAAAGAAAAAAGGGGAAAAAGGGAAAAAGGGGAAAGGGGATGCGTGGGGCTGGCGGTGGGCTGCTGGCGGGCCGGCTGGCTCGGCTGCGTGCCACGCTGCGTGCTGGGCCCCGGCTGGGCTGCCCTACTAACTGAACCTTCTGTTTTTATCTGAATTTTCCTGAACTACAGCTGTTTGCACACTAAAACAAGTGTAACTTTTGATCTACAGCTCCGAATCGAGCAAAACAAAATTCTACGGGTTTGTAATTGAAAACTCCATGCATCTAAGCATATAGGTTTACTTTTTAGCATAATCCAAGGAGATGCTAGGAAAAATCCCTAGTAGTCACCTATAAGGGAAGAAAAGGCACTTGTGTGGTGTTTTAGCAAGAAGCTTTCAAACCTGAAATTTTGCAAAGATGAACATGATGCAATGCCATGTATGTATGCATTACCAAATCTAGAATTTGGGATGTGACAGTATCATAGAGAACCGCCAACGGGGTACCTCTTGCCCGATGATACGGAAGAATCCCCATATCAAAATGACAAGGCAAGCCGACAACGAGATCTCAGCAATCTTCTTATTTACCATGGGAAAATGGTGCTTTGTTCTCTCGGTCCTCTTTTCTCATATCTCTTTTTTTATTTTTCTTTTTTTCAATACCTGACTCTTTTTTTGTAAGAAGAATGCTTCATAGACAGCTCATTATGGTTAGACTGCAGGTTTCCACCATGATACCATGGATTAGACCGCCGGCCCAGGCGTTTCTCTAACACACATACATAACTCCATGTACTTACAAGCTCCCCTTTCATTTCACACCAACGACATTCATAGACAAAAGAGCATAATATCAACTAGGTACAAAGTACAAGTGCAATGTTGAAAGTGTTGCCCATGACAGCATGGTTTTGCTAATCCCCAACATATAAGTGCAAGCATATACAACATAGACGATACAATGGTTCAACTTTATTAAGGGAAAGAAAAGTAAAGTGTGCCATCAAGTTCGTGAGAGCTGTAATCACTAGTTTTCTCATAACAAGTTTAATTCGGAAGGTAGATAAAAATATGAATATACTTGGAATAGCAAATGCTAATACGTAGGTATGGTGGACTCTTTGGAATAACTTGGTTTTAGGAGTTGGATGCATTAGTGGAACTCATACTTAGTTACGGAGGCTAGCAAAAGACTGGGAGTGACCGACTAAGAGAGCAATAATGGCCATAATCATGCAGAGCGGAAAATATCATTAATCAAAGCATAAAGTGATATTACAAGTCGAAAACTAAAGGATCATAGATGCTTATGGTAACTTGGGATAGTCATAATATTGTGTGAGCATGCGCCAAGTCAACCCAAATAAAGCATTAAAGGAGAATACCACCGTACTATGCTTTAATATGCTAAAACAACGCATGATTCTTTCAAGGCACATTAAGCAATCTCAATTGTTTATAACATGTCATGCTACAACAAATATCATAAAGCATAAAGCCAAAACAATATCAAGCCTGGCATGACAAAGAATAGGCCACGGTCAAAAACAAGCTCTCTTTGCCAGTTAAGTGTGAACTTTCCTACTCTTTTTCCAATCCAAACCAAACTATTTGAAAACCAATGCATGAAAGAGGGGGTCCAACCAATTTGTTCAGCAAACTAAGAAAACCAAGCAAACGAAAACCAAAACAAAAACGAAAAAGAAGACGCTCCAAGAACAACACAACTATGCATGAAACAATAAAAATGAAGTGTTTGGAGGAAACCTAGGATTTTTATTGATGAAGAAGGGGATGACTAGGGAATCCCCAAGCTTTGACGATTGTACTTCTTGGATAATTCTTGGGGTGACACACGGTGGCATCCCCAAGCTTGAGCTTTAGTCCATTCTGCATCTCATTACATCATTCTCTCCATGCACCTGAAATTTTCTCCTTCATACAAAACTTCACACGATCTTTATTAACAACATTAGTGCACTCAAGATAATAAGTCTTTAGGTTTAGTTTCAACACCAATAAAACTTTCATTAAAACACAAGCTATTGTAGCACATCCCTCGAAAAGCTCAATTCCCCAAAAGAACTCAAAAGGAACCAACAAGAAGCAAATGCAAATAATGGCAGAAATCTATCAAAACAGACCAGTAGGTAAAAACCAATTTTTTAGAAGACCTTCTGTTGCTCAAATCAAAAAGTGTTCAACTAACGAAAGTTAGATAACAACCTAGGTCAAAAGCACGGAAATTCACGCCTCAAAAATACGTACAGAGATTTTACACGAATATTTACGGTGAAGTACAAAAATCTAGTTCGGGACAGGAACTTTCGCAAGCATTACTTCTCTCTCATTAGAGGTTACTCTTGGCACAAAAAGCAAATAAAAAGGATAAGGAACGGTTATTACAGAGGTAATAACTACCAAGACTCATCTAAAACTTTTGGGTTATCTCCTAACAAGTACTTTTCCTTAACACCTTTAAGTTAGGCATAGAAAGCTTGAAAAGATGCTCACATAAGAAATATGAATTGTAGTAAAAGAGATCATCAAGAAGCAAATTCAAAACACATTTAAGTCTAACCCACTTACTATGCATAGGAATCTTGTATGCAAATAAATTCACATAGAACAAAGTGACAGGTGTAGGAAGATGAAACAAGAGTAACTTCAAAACTTTCAGCACATAGAGAGGTGTTTCAGTACCCTGAAAACTTCTACAACCATATTTTACTCTCTCATAATAATTTTGAATAGCCTCATGAATAAACTCAACAATATAACTATCACATAAAGCATGATTTTCATGATCTACAAACACATAATTTTTATCAAGCTAAAAAATAATCGGATTAAAACCTTCAAACCCACTTTTAACAATTTTATAACAAGGTGACTGATCATTCTCAAGAGTTATGGGGTTCCAAGATAAGGTCAAGACCCGTCCAATCTCATTTTTAATAGTAGTACAATTAATATTATCAACTAATATAGGACCGTCATCTAGAGATTTATCATAAACATTCTCTAAGCAACGCTCTTTAGTACCATGCATTTCGAAGTTAGGCACTAATAAAGGATTATCATAGATAATAGGAGCATAATTATTATCAGAAGTTTTACCCATAGTAGATTTTTTAAGAGAATCCACAGGAACATAACATTCATCCTCCTTTGGTAATCATGAGGGACAATCAAATAATGTAAGAGATGAAGAGTTACTCTCATTAGAAGGTACGCATGGGTAGCTAATCCATTATTCCTCCTTTTGTCTATCACTCTCCTCCTCTTTTTCATCTAATGAGCTTTCAGGTTCAACAATTTATTCTTCCATAGGCTCATGCGAATTGTGGACATATTCTTGTGCATGACTGAGTCTCTCTTTATAATCAATGATATAACAATTATTGTTGAAATTTTCTATGCAATGATCAAGGATAGAAGAGACCATATCTTTAAAGTCATTACAAGCGACACAAGTTTGTAAGATGAGTTGCCTTGATCTGCTAAGATGAAGTGCCTTGGTCTGTTGTCTGATGAATTGCTTTGATCTACTGCTTGATTTGTCTTCTTAGGGGATAGTATGAGCCACTCTAGGAGCTCATCACTAGGATCAAGAGACTTGAAACCCCCAAATCCTAAGTAAGAATACAAGATGGATCTAATCCCTATATACTAGGTGATCATCTAACACCCTTAACCAGATCAATTCTACCGTGATCCATTCTAGAAGTTTCCAAGCCAATGAAGATCAAGCATGGATCCCTTCTACTCAATCTACTCTTAAAACTCATACACTTCATGATGCTTTGGTATCTTGCTATCCATCAAAAGCCTCCCCTCTCATAATCTAGTCAAAAACCCTAAATCTGCCAAATTTGGCTAAGTCTGGAATCTGTTTCAACATCACCTTTTTTAATGCCTCCTTTTCTCAACCCTTGTACATTCTTGAAAATGCATTTGAACCATATTGTTAACCATCCTAAGGACTACCAAGGTCCACTCTTGCCCTTGGTTAGATCATATTCTAAGCCACTTGTTCCTGATGGTTTTGCAGGCAAGAAAATAACTATACCTGCCAATCTAGTCAACTTGCCTACTTTTACAATAGCTCACACCACCATCCAACCTTCTATGGACCAATTCTTCGCATGGTTGTGTTCTACTCATATACTTCTATCAATTCCTACTCCACTTGTTCCAAGTGGATCTTTGTGCTTCTCAAACCCACAAGGTTTTGAAGGCTAGTTGATAATCTGCTTTGGCAGGCTTATTTTGTTCAAAGTTTGAAATCAATTCTTGGTGAACTCAAGAAAGATCAATCTCAAACCTCTATACCATGTTGATGTACATTACTTGGTCTATACATCCATATATCCCATGCCCCAAGGGGATATCTGAGCTCCAAGATCCCACAAGATTTTGGTGGCATGAAAACAATCTTACCCAAGATCCTTAAATCTCTAGCTTTCACCAAAATCAACTTGGATTCTCCAATCCCAAGGTTTCAAATTCTTGTTACACCTTGTATACATTATCTACCTTGATCATCAAGATTTATCAAATATTATCCATAATTATTATGGCTCCAAATCTAATTAAATCCCTTTAATCAACAAAAACCTCAAAACAGTTCTCCAAACTTTTGCTCAATTGAGGTCCATATATGATACCCTACATTCCCATCTCAAACATAAATATTTTTGAGATCCTTTATTATTCATTTTTGCCCTATTTCCCAAATGGCAGAAATGGAATAATAATTGTTTTAAATACTTCTAATCCTCAATAAATCTTGGGAAAAATCACCATAGTGTGAATTCATATTTATGACTATATAACATAAAAATCGAACCTGGTCCAATGTAAAAATATCAAATGAGCTTCTAGAAACAACTTCTGCAATTTTTGAACAAAGGATTTTAAGTGAACTAAAAATCATCTGAAAAATCCCAAATTATTAGAAGAGGTATATCTTGGCTATACCCTTCTACCAGAAACATCTCCTCATCTTAACAAGATAAAGTTTCGAGAATGCTCTTAATGAACATCATCTATGGCAAGTGGAGTATGATCAAAACAGCAAATAAATCACTCTCAAAATCCCTCCAATCTTGTAAAGCACTTCTCCAAAGAACCCATCCCTCTCTCCTGGTTGACTATACCACTGTAGCAACGACTGTAGCAAACCCTAGCTACTTGTCTTTTGTGCTTGGAAGCAAACCAAAGGAAGGGACACCCACATTTTGCAAAGTCCCTTAAGAGATCTTGCAACAGCAGCACCACTCCCTCTCTGCTCCCCTGCCACGACCTAGGACCTCTCCACCGCCCCTAGCCACCAATAGGAGGGCCATGGACGAGCCCAAGCTCTCACATGAGCATAGTCCACCATAGACCTTGCCCCTCTCAATTAAATAGGCCAAGACCACCCCGAGCCTCTTTGGCCGTCATTTGCCTCCTATCCCACTCACCTACCTCCCCAGAGCACCCTCTCCCTCTCCCCTGACCTGTGCCACTCAAGAGAGAGAGAGAGAAGAGCTTCGGGCTTCACCTCAAAACGAGCCAAGCTCCCTCTCCTCTGCTCCTTCCTCGCTGCATGTCACCGCATTGAGATCCCCTCCTCCTGCTCTATCTAACCATGCCCTCTTTTTGGCCTAGGACCGTCTCCTGGAGCTGCACCGACGAGCTCCGATGAGCTCGCCTCGGTCGTCGCCGTGTGAGCAAGAACTAGTCGTGGAAGCCGTCCGTGCCGCTCCTCTCCTGGTTCGCCGTCGTCGACCGCGTTGCCCTGCGGCCTCCTCTTCACTAGAGACGACCTCGGGGAGCCTCCCCTGCACCTCCCCGACCTCTGCTAGGGTTATGTCCCCGTCGCCATGTCGGGAGCTGGGAGACGATGGTGCATCGTCGATCTCCCCTCTAATCCGATGGTCGGGGGCGTCCCGTACCCCTTCGCTGCCGCCTCCGGCTAACAGCAGGCCTCGTCCCACGGGTTTGAAATCCTGCCTCCCGCCGGTGCAGCCCGCCCGGGGTTGGGCCGAATTGGATCTGCGAGTCCCAGCTGCCCCGGATCCGACCCACTATCCCTCTCCCCTCTTTTCTTTTAAATTCCTTATTTCATCCAGAAACTTAGCTGTTACTTTAAATTGTTTTGAAAATGTAAATCAGCACCAACAGCCAAGGTCTAAGTTTCTTCCAGTCCCCACATGTTTCCTTAAACATGCAAAACCAATCTCCTTCCAAAAACGATCTTTATTATTTACTGGCAATTTAATCTACAAAAAGGTATCCTTATCACTAAATAAATTCCTGAGGGAGATATACACCTCCAAAATGGATGAAACCAAGTTCCACTGATTGTATGTTTATATACTTACCATCAGGCATTTATCTCAGGCAAAGGTGAACTAAGATCCACCCTTAGCAAAAATAACAAAAGCAGGACATATCTGCCTTAGGTAATTTCTCTAGGTCAAACCAACAGAGGTATTGGCCCAATTCCATCTCCCAGTAAAACTCCATATCAACATCTATCAAACCCCATCAGATCAAATTTTATTGAGCTTTGGTTCAATTTTAATGAATTAAACTATTCTGTGTAGAATCATTTCTCTAAATAAACCACTCCAGTAGTTCTTGATATCCAAAAAGATTGATTGCAATTTCTGCAGAAAGGTATTCTAATTACCTACCATGTTTCCTTGGAATCAAATCAAAAGCCTCTGTAGATTACATCTGGTGAATAAGACAAAACAGCTATAGAACTGCCTTTGGGAATTTCTTAACAGCATTCTGGTAAATACTTTGAAATGATTGTAACTCTCAGTGAATCAGTACATCAAACTCTACCTGACCATCCAAGGAAATAATTTTTGGAGATTCAGAATTTTTCTGGTGAATTATTTCCTAAAACTAGAGCATTTATCACTAGAATATTCATCAGAAATTAAAGAAAAGTGATAAAATAGTGAAACCACTTTTTTTGGTTTCATTTTATCAACTCCTATCAGTTGGTATCATTTTTACACAATGTTATCATACATAATATGTCCTTGGTCCAAAACCCCTCTTAGGTAGTTCCTCGGCTATAAATCCTAAGGGATTTTCTTCCATGTTTCCATGACAAGGCCAATCTTATTCAATCCATTCTTCCTAAGACCAACTGATTTGTAAACTTGTATTGTTCATTGCTTGCTGTATGCATTGATGCTTGTATGCCTTGTGTTGATTGTGCTCTTGCTTGTTTGCATGTGTGCTCCCTGACAACGATAGTTGCGATTATCTCGAAGATCAGAAGAAGATGGTTATTATTGTATATTATTGGGTATTCTTAGAAGAAGTCAAGGGACAATTATGCCATATTGCTGATCTCAGGCAAGCCACCTTCTTTCTCATAAGCCTTGTCCTACTGTTTTACTTGTGCATGTTTTATCTACTGTTTTATGAAAACTGCACTGTTTTACTATATGATGTTGTATGCCCGGTAGTGGCTTGGATCCTCCAAACCATTACTCAATTGTACTACTAAGTACAACCCTCTCGATGATACCTAATTGTCCCTAGTATGGTAGATGGTGTAACACACCATACCCCTTTGGAGACCCCGATTTATACGAAGCAAAGCTATAGGATGGGAAGACCCCGGAAAAGTTTTACCAGATGTTTTATGATAAAACCTTGGTGAGGTGGGACCTCCCAAGAGATGTTGAGAAAGAAAAAGGTTTTGTTTTACAAAATGCTGAAGAAAAGCTGGAGGACAAAGGTTTACAAAAACGCACCCGGTTCTTTGCAGTGTAGCTATAACAACTTAACCTGTGCAACCACATTACTCTGGAATGGGACAGGGCTGGATTTAATGTTTGTTTATTCTGGTATAAGATGCCTCACAATGACTATAGGGGATAAAAATCCCTGGAGGGTGGGCCTTCTCCTGTAAGGGTCCATGTGAGACATCGGCCTAGAGAAGGAACAAAGGTTCTATGGGCCTCCACACGTTATTATGAGCCCCTCACTGAAAGCGCACACTTGGGAAGTGGAAAAAGCGCTCCAGTTGGCTTGAGAACTATATAGCGTGTCCCGTTGTTCAGGGGAACAACACTCATAGGGTAGTCACTTATATTGGAGTGGGCATCCGGAGAGTCTTGATCGGTTAATTTACCCACGATCGGTGTAGATTGGGGTAGTGTACCCGGATGGTGTGGTAAAGTGTGCAACCTCTGCAGAGCGTAAATCTATTCGAATATCCATATCTGCGATTATGGACGGGTTGGACAAACTTCTGTAGAGAGGTGTTGGTTTTGTTTTCAAAAAGGATTTCGGAAAAGAAATGGCTTTGGAAATGTTTTGACCATGGGATGGTCGTAAAGGAGAAAGGTTTTGACCATGGGATGGTCGGAAGGGGGAGAAAGGAGTTTGGTCGTGGGACGACATGAAGACGGGAACAAATGGGTACCCTAATCCTAGTGTTTACAAAACTTTTCAAAATTTTTCCAAAAAAAGACTTTACAAAAGTTTTTAGCAAAGATAGGTAGATGCTATATCTACAAGAGAAAATAATTGAGAAAAGAACCTCTCTTGGAGCCCTCCTACTACCACAGCCATAATGCATATCCTCTTGTTATTATTGTTAACTTAAGGTGGTTTGCGAGTACATTCAAAGTACCCACTGGCATTGTCCCTAGCTATTAACTTGGTCAGATATCGAGAACAAGGTGAAGTGGACGACTATGCGAGCTAGGACGTTCTCCCCGTCAGTTGCCTGTAGGTTAAGGCATGGCTCGGGCTCTACGCTTACTGAAGTTCTGCTGATGTTGATCAATGTAGGCATAATGGCAAATGAGGCATGACATGTATTCGTTATGTATTGTATGTTTACTTTGATACTTATCAGTTACGTGCCACGACTAACTGATCATGGGATCGTGGTTGTATGCATAACAGGGATTCTCGGAGGATTAATCCGGGGGCCCCACAAACTTGGTATCAGAGCCATCCTGACTGTTGGAGAACCTTAGTTAGCATGTGTTGGGTTCGCAGCATAGAAAACAAAAAAAATCCTATGATGGGAACTATACGCCAAGATCTATCTACTAGATACAAGCAACGGGTGGATATACATCCATGGAGAACATACCCTCAAAGACAACAAAGCTTTGTTAACGGGTTGGAACTCGTGGATGATGTAGTCATACACTTGCCGATCTCAAGATCGTGATGAAGTCCAGCGGGTCCGGCTCCAGCACGTCCTTCAGATCCAGCTCCAGCAAGTCCAGCACCACAAAGCAGTGGTGCATCCGTGATCGCACAGACGTCCGGTAACCCGACAACCTCCGTCCCTCGCTCCAACAAAGCAGCAGAAGCAGCAACTCCTTTCCAGATAAAGCCACCAGGAACATGTATCTTGCTAATCCAAGATCATGGGGGAATAATACTAGAGGGGGAGAGAGATCCTTCACGAGGAGGTGTGAGGAAGAAGGGGTGTGAGGGGGGCCTTATATAGGAGGAGGGGGTGCCCCTCCCCATGGCTGGCTCCCAAGGGGTGACCCCTCACCTCATCATTCATGTGGTGGTAACACCTCCACATTAAAATGCCCCTTCACATTCTCTTTTAAAGTCTCCACTTTAAATGCATTAAATTTCTCCAAATTTAATGCTCTCTCATTTAATAAAACTCTTTTATTATTTTTATTCAGAATTTTGTTAATTACTTTAATTAACAAACATTCACATAAACCCCCTGCAACATTTCAATATTACATGCAGAACCAATTTCAGCAATTTCACCCGAAACAGTTTCGGTGTCTATTGAAATAATTCTAGTGCTTTCTTAAATCTTTATCTAAAATATATTTGCTCCAAATGGTGTCGGTATCCCTTAAGTGTGTCACCCTACGGTTCGCGACTAATGCAGACATGATCGAGACCCCTCTCAGATCAATAATCAGAAGCGGGACCTGGAGATCCATACTAACTCCTACACATTCAATGATGACTTCTGTGATCGTGAGAACCTTTAACGCTAGTAACTAAATCCCTTTGTCTCGCGATATATTACATGTCCGAGATCCGATCATCGGTATCTCCATACCTAGTTTGATCTCGTTGCCGACATGCACTCTTTTCTTGTTCTTGTGATATAACATTCTAGTGATCACATCACTTGCTTGCAAGCTATTTCAATGTGATATCACCGAGAGGGCCCACAGTATATCTATCCGTCATCGGGATGGAAAAATCCCACTCTTGATCCATGAGCCTCAACATAACACCTTCATAGCACTAAACCCACCTTTATAGTCACCCTGTTACGGTGTGACGTTTGATGTTATCAAGATACTCTTCCGGTGTTAGCAATTAACATGATCTCATGGTCTAAGGACTAACATTACTTCGTATGATGTTATAGCAATATAAACATAATGACTTTGATAGTAATGTTATACTTCAGATGAATGTTCATCACATCATTCCAGCAATGTTGTGACCTCGTTATTAACAACATCCAGTGTCCATGATCAGGAAACCTTGATCATCTTGTTAATCAACAAGCTAGTTTATATGAGAGGCAGCACTAGGAACTTTGTATTTTGTTTATTAAACACACATGTATTAACGTTTCCAATTAATACAATTATAGCATGCAAAATAAACATTTATCATAAACATTGAATAAGATAATAACCACTTTATTATTGCCTCTCGGGCATATTCCCTTCAGCATGGTCGTTAGACAGGAACCTTATTATGAAAACCCCGGCTTTCGAAAACTAGTTTCTCAATGAGTTCCAAAAAGCTCTACTTCTTCTCTTACTCTAATTAAATGCTTTCGACAATGGTTTCCTCTAACTCTCGTCCAAACTTCAAACCTACCGATTTCAAATAACTAGGACCTAGAACCAGGTGAAGATGTTGAGGACGAGATGAAGAGAAGAAACTACCAGCAAACACAAGGATACTACAAGATCACCCTACCAGCGGAATTCTCCTAGTCAGAAGAAATCAAATATTGCACTATCGAGAAGCATCCAACGACCCAGTGAAGGCTTCATACACAAGATAGTGACCCAGACCCTAATAGCGATGATATCTAGGATTAATAGTGCTAAGATAGGATTCCCCTACATCGCGAGTAGTTAACTCCCTAGTCCACCTGGTAGACCGTGTTTGCTTGCCTAAGTGCATCCTGTGTTGCTTGATGTGTGTTGTTTGCCGAGGACATTGCAATCCCCTCACTCTGTTCGCCTTGTTTGTATGTTCTGGTTTGCTTTGACCTCCTTAAAAATGTGACTCGAGGAGCTATAACCCAGCTAGTAACTCAGGAAACCCCTGTGTTAGCTGTCGGTAATGAGACCCGGACTAACCTCGAGAGTATATGACAGGAAAAGCATCGCAAGAACCAGGAGTCGACATTGTCAAGTCCGAATCAACTCAAAGATTTCACCTCAGCAGGACGGCATACCTCGTCAAACTCCCCTTGCGAGACTCGTCAATAGCACCACACTCTGTTGTTCCTCAGTCTACTACAGCAAGAATCCCATTGAAGCCGGAAGTCAATCACCGAAGGATCCTCAATATCCACAAGAAACCACCAGAAATGTCTACCAAGACAAGAAGTGAAGACCTAAATATGCTGACCTTCGGTATATTAGACCTTCCAACCACCTCAGGACACTAACTATTCTGGTTGACCCTACCCAACCCAACAGGAAGTTTCTCCCTAAGAGGACAAAATAATCCAAAATCCCAAAGACGAGGATGCATGAAGACAACGAGTCTACTCCGCCCTCAAGCAGAAGCCACGCAAGAGATTCAAGTGAAGACCTCTTCTCCGACGCTGACTGCATCAACCCTGACTAAAGACTAGCTAGGAGAGTCATAAACCGCTAGCTTGCCCTGAGCTAACCCCATAAGGCTTCGTTAGGAAACCAACCCCGCCAAAGTTTGCGATAGGACGTTACACGAAGACTCCAGTCAAGACCCAGAAAGAAGACAGCTTCCGCTAACATCAAGTCAGCACCCCAAGACAGAAGATCCGCGCCCCTCCCGAAGCACCTCAGTGAAGCTCTAAGGTGGAAAGACTACGTCTTTCCACTCAATCTCCAGAAGACTATCTACTAGAAGATACTCCAGAGAAGATCACTGGATTCGACGTCTTTTCGCCACACCACCACTCGTGAGTTAACCAAGGAGAAACAAACTGAAGATTTTATGAAATCCCTCTTCTGTTTCATCTGAAGACCCACTGGAAGGGCCACAGGATCGCTAACCGCTCAGTTCCCATCGCTTAGAGGAAGTGAGACTCCAACAGCTCCAATAGACTAAGTACGAATAATCAGAGTATATAAGCCCCGTAGGACCTACCTTCACGGACTAAATTGGAAGATTCCAACTCTAGGAGAAAGAGTGACGACAAACATCAATCTATGACTCCAGGAAGGAAGGATTACTTCCACTCCTAGAATTCTACCCTAGTTTAATCCTAAGGGGGAAAGACTGCGTCTTTCCCACAAAAATAGGGCAACCCTTCGCAGAAGCAAACTCAGGAGTCCCGACCCTAAAATCGTTAAAGAGGATACGCTACACCCCTAAAGAATAGCCATGGACCCTTAGAGCGAGGTACTCCCAACTTTAGATTCTATACTCCGACGAGTACTCCGTGAAGTTCAAAATCGAGATAGTCTGCCTAGTCTAAGCCCTCGAGATATAGAGCCCGGAAGGAAAAGAAGGTTATCCCTCGCAATCAGGACTGGACTCTGCTCAACTCTCCGTGCATCTCGGAAGACTGAAGCTCAACTTCATCGATGTAGTAACCACTTCCAAAGACGGAGTCTATAAGATAGTACGCTTGAAACCATTAGCGCTACCCTTGACTCAAAAATCCCCTAACCCTACTCTCCTGAATCTCGGGACGATATTCTTTTAAGGGGGAAAGGTCTGTAACATCCCAATTTCAGCAACCCTGATTAGTTGTCCAGAATGCAAAAATCAGGGGGGACAAAAACTTTTTTCTTGTTTAATGCTGAAGTGTTTGCCCGTTGTTTGAATATGTTTAGGCTTATGAATGTGTATTACAAGATATACTCCTTATCTCAACATCAATTGACAAAAGCTATTTAACAAAACTGTCCTGGCTCATTTTACATATTCCCAAATGTTTTGGCATTGCAAAACCTGAGCCAAGATACCTTTACAACCTCCACCCTTTTTAGTAGCTTCTATGTCCATAAACTATGGAGAGCAACCTATTATAATCTCCTTATGTTTTATAGACCGAACCTTCAACTATTCTTATCTCTAGGTTTCCGAAAACCTCATTTTAAAGCTTTTGAATTCTACTCTTGGTAGAGATACCAAGGACTCTCATCTTATTCAAACTCAAAACTTTTCAAAATACCCAACCTTCCCTCAAGCCAGGCTTGATGGCAACCCCAGTAGTAGGTTTGCTTTGTTTGTAAGATGAGTTGCCTTGATCTGCTAAGATGAAGTGCCTTGATCTGTTGTCTGATGAATTGCTTTGATCTGCTTCTTGATTTGTCTTCTTAGTGGATAGTATGAGCCACTCTAGGAGCTCATCACTAGGATCAAGATACTTGAAACTGCCAAATCCTAAGAAAGAATACAACCTGGATCTAATCCCTAGCTACTAGGTGATCATCTAACACCCTTAACCAGATCAATTCTGCCGTGATCCATTCTAGAAGTTTCCAAGTCAATGAAGACCAATATCAAGCATGGATCCCTTCTACTCAATCTACTCTTAAACCTCATCCACTTTATGATGCTTTGATATATTGCTATCCATCAAAAGCCTCCCCTCTCATAATCAGTCAAAAACCCTAAATCTGCCAAATTTGGCTAAGTCTAGAATATGTTTCAGCATCACCTTTTTGAATGCCTCCTTTTCTCAACCCTTGTGCATTTTTGAAAATGCATTTGAACCATATTGTTAACCATCATAAGGACTACCAAGGACAAATCTTTCGCTTGGTTAGATCATCTTCTAAGCCACTTGTTCCTGATGGTTTTGCAGGCCAGAAAATAACTATACCTGCCAATCTAGTCAACTTGCCTACTTTGACTGAAGCTCACACGACCATCCAACCTTCTATGGACCAATTCTTTGAATGTTTATGTTCTACTCATGTAGGACTATCAATGCCTACTTCACGTGTTCCAAGTGGATCTTTGTGATTCTTAAACCCACAAGGTTTTGAAGGCTAGTTGATAATCTGCTTTGGCAGGCTTATTTTATTCAAAGTTTGAAATCAATTCTTGGTGAACTCAAGCAAGATCAAGCTCAAACCTCTATACCATGTTGATGTACATTACTTGGTATATCCATCCATCTATCCCATGCCCCAAGGGGTGATCTGATCTCCAAGATCCCACAAAATTTTGGTGGCATGAAAACAATCTTACCCAAGATCCTTAAATCTCTAGTTTTCACGAAAATCAACTTGGATTCTCCAATCCCAAGGTTGAAAATGCTTGTTATACCTTGTGTACATCATCTACCTTGATCATCAAGATTTATCAAATATTATCCATAACTATTATGGCTCCAAATCTAATTAAATCCCTTTAATCAACAAAAACCTCAAAACTCCTACAAAGGAAAGTTTGGTTTTTGCCAAAACACTTCTCCAACCTTTTGCTCAATTGAGGTCCATATATCATACCCTACATTCCCATCTCAAAAAAAAATATTTATGAGATCCTTTATTATTCCTTTTTGCCCTTTTTCCCAAATGGCAGAAATGGAATAATAATTGTTTTAAATACTTCTAATCCCCAATAAGTCTTGGGAATAATAACCATAGTGTGAATTCATATGTATGACCATATAACATCAAAATCCAACCTGGTACATATAAAATGATCTTCTAGAAACTACTTCTGCAATTTTTTAATAAAGGATTTTAAGTGAACTAAAAATCATCTGAAAAATCCCTAATTATTAGAAGAGGTATATCTTGGCTATACCCTTCTACCAGAACCATCTCCTCATCTTACCAAGATCATGTTTCGAGAAAGCTCTTGATGAACATCATCTATGGCATGTGGAGTATGATCAAAACATCAAATAAATCACTCTCAAATTTCCTCCAATCTTGCAAAGCACTTCTCTACTGAACCCAACCCTCTCTCCTGGTCGACCATACCACTGTAGCAAACCCTAGCTACTTGTTTTTTGTGCTTGGAAGCAAACCAAAGGAAGGGACACCCACATCTTGCCAAAGTCCCTTAAAAGCTCTTGCAACAACAGGACCACTCCCTCTCTGCTCCCCTGCCACGACCCAGGACCTCTCCACCGCCCCTATCCACCAATAGGAGGGCGATGGACCAGCCCAAGCTCTCACATGAGTATAGTCCACCATAGACCTTGCCCCTCTCAATTAAATAGGCCAACACCAACCCGAGCCTCTCTGGCCCTCATATGCCTCTTATCCTACTCACCTACCTCCCAGAGCACCCTCTCCCTCTCCCCTAACCTGTGCAACTCGAGAGAGAGAGAAGAGCTTCGGCCTTCTCCTCAAATCGAGCTAAGCTCCCTCTCCTCTGCTCCTACCTCGCTGCATGTCACCGCATTGAGATCCCCTCCTCCTCATCTATCTAACCATGCCCTCTTTTTCACCCAGGACCGTCTCCTCGAGCTACACCGACGAGCTCCGACAAGCTCACCTCGGTCGTCATCGCAGAAGCCGTCTGTGCTGCCCCTCTCCTGGTTCGTCGTCATCAACTGCGTCACCCTGTGGCCTCCTCTTTGCTGGAGACGACCCTGGTGAGTCTCCCCCGCACCTCCCCGACCTCTGTTAGGGTTCTGTCCCTGCCGCCGCGTCGGGAGCTAGGAGACGATGCTGCGTCGTCGATCTCCCCTCTAATCCGACGGTTGGGGGCGTCCCGTACCCCTTCGCTGCCGCCTCCGGCGGACAGCAGGCCCCGCCCCGCAGGTTTGAAATCCCGCCTCCTGCCGGTGAAGCCCGCCCGGGGTTGGGCCGAATCAGATCTACGAGGCCTAGCTGCCCCAGATCCGACCCACTAGCCCTCTCCCCTCTTTTCTTTTAAATTCCTTATTTCATCCAAAAACTTAGCTGTTACTTTAAATTGTTTTGAAAATGTAAATCAGCACCAACTGCCATGGTCTAAATTTCTTCCAGTCCCCACATGTTTCCTTGAACATGCAGAACCAATCTCCTGCCAAAAATGATCGTTATTATTTACTGGCAATTTAATCTACAAAAAGGTATCCTTATCACTAAATAAATTCCTGAGGGAGATATACACCTCCAAAATGGATGAAACCAAGTTCCACTGATTGCATGTTTATATACCTACCATCAGGTATTTATCTCAGGCCAAGGTGAACTAAGGTCCACCCTTAGCAAAAATAACAAAAGCAGGACATGTTTGCCTTAAGTAATTTCTCTAGGTCGAACCAACAGAGGTATTGGCCCAATTCCAACTCCCAGTAAAACTCCATATCAACATCTATCAAACCCCAGCAACTCAAATTTTATTGAGCTCTAGTTCAATTTTAATGAATTAAACTATTCTGTGTAGACTCATTTCTCCAAATAAACCACTCCAGTAGTTCTTGATATCCAAAAAGATTGATTACAATTTCTATATAAAGGTATTCTAAATACCTACCATGTGTCCTTGGAATCAAATCAAAACCCTCTGTAGATTAAATCCGGTGAAAAAGACAAAACAACTATAGAACTGCCTTCGGGAATTTCTTAAGGGCATTCTAGTAAATACTTTCAAATGATTAGAAATCTCAGTGAATCAGTACATCAAACTCTACCTTACCATCCAAGGAAATAATTTTTGGAGATCCGAAACTTTTTTGGTGAATTATTTCCTAAAACTAGAGCTTTTATCACTAGAATATTCATAATAAATTAAAGAAAAGTGATAAAATGGTATGATACAATGGTATCATACAGAATATTTTCTTGGTCCAAAACCCCTCTTAGGTAGTTCCTCGGCTATAAATCCTAAGGGATTTTCTTCCATGTTTCCAAGACAAGGCCAATCTTATTAAACCCATTCTTCGTGAGACCTACTGATTTGTAAACTTGTATTGTTCATTGCTTGCTATATGCATTGATGCTTATATGCCTTGTGTTGATTGTGCTCTTGCTTGTTTGCGTGTGTGCTCCCTGACGACGATAGTTGTGATTATCTCGGAGATCAGAAGAAGATGGATATTATTGTATATTATTGGGTATTCTAAGAAGAAGTCCAGGTACAATTATGCCATATTGCTGATCTCAGGCAAGCCACCTTCTTGCTCATAAGCCTTGTCCTACTGTTTTACTTCTGCATGTTTTATCTACTGTTTTATGAAAACTGCATTGTTTTACTATATGATGTTGTATGCTCGGTAGTGGCTTGGATCCTCCAAACCATTACTCAATGGTACTACTAAGTACAACCCTCTCGATGATACCTACTTGTCCCTAGTATGGTAGATGGTGTAACACACCATACCCCTTTGGAGACCCCGATTTAGCCGAAGCAAAGCTATAGGATGGGACGACCCTAGAAAAGTTTTACCAAATGTTTTATGATAAAACCTTGGTGAGGTGGGACCTCCCAAGAGATGTTGGGAAAGAAAAAGGTTTTGTTTTACAAAATGCTGAAGGAAAGCTGGAAGAAAAAGGTTTAAAAAATGCACCCGGTTATTTGCAGTTTAGCTATAACAACTTAACCCGTGCAACCACATTACCCTGGAATGGGACAGGGCTGGTTTTGATGTTTGTTTATTTTGGTATAAGCTGCCTCGCAACAACTACAAGGGATAAAAATCCCTGGAGGGTGGGCCTTCTCCTGTAAGGGTCCATGTGAGACATCGACCTGGAGAAGGAAAGAAAGGTCTACGGGCCTCCACACGTTACTATGAGCCCCTCATTGAAAGCGCACACTTGGGAAGTCGAAAAAGCGCTCTGGTTGGCTTGAGAACTATATAGGGCGTCCCGGTGTTGAGGGGAACAACACTCATAGGGTAGGCAGTTATATTGGAGTGGGCATCCGGAGAGTCTTGATCGGTTACTCGACCCACGATCAGTGTAGATCAGGGTAGTGTACCCGGATGGTGTGGGTAAAGTGTGCAACCTGTGTAGAGCGTAAATCTCTTCGAATAGCCGTGTCCGTAGTTTTGGACGGGTTGGACAAAGTTCTATAGAGCGGCGCTGGTTTTGTTTTCAAAAAGGATTTCGGAAAATAAATGGCTTTGGAAATGTTTTGACCATGGGATGGTCATAAAGGAGAAAGTTTTTACCATGGGATGGTCGGAAGGGGGAGAAAGGAGTTTGGTCGTGGGATGACTTGAAGACGGGAACAAATGGGTACCCCAATCCTAGTGTTTACAAAACTTTTCAAAAGGTTTCCAAAAAAGACCATACAAAAGTTTTCAATAAAGATACATAGATGCTATATTTACAAGAGAAACTAATTGAGAAAATAACCTCTCTTGGAGCTCTCCTACTACCACAGCCATAATGCATATCCTCTTGTTATTATTGTTAACTTAAGGTGGTTTGTGAGTACATTCAAAGTTCTCACTGGCATTGTCCCTGGCTATTAACTTGGTCAGATATCGAGAAGAAGGTGAAGTGGACGACTATGCGAGCTAGGACGTTCTCCCCGTCAATTGCCTCTAGGTTAAGGCATGGCTCGGGCTCTATGCTTACTGAAGTTCCGCTAATGTTGATCGATGTAGCCATAATGGCAAATAAGGTATGACATGTATTCGTTATGTATTGGATGTTTACTTTGATACTTGTTGGTTATGTGCCACGACTAACTGATCATGGGATCATGGTTGTATGCATGACAGGGATTCTCGGAGGATTAATCCGGGGGCCCCACAGTTCTAGCAGGAGGTGGTTCATCTACTACCTTAGCAGTGATAGTAGTTTTCGAAAATAGGAAACCGAGTGGGCAATCCATAATGAAATAGTGATTGGGGCAGAACTAGACATAAAGACAACTTGAAGTGGGAACTAATTTTTTTGTGTGTGTTTTTGATAAAGAAACAAGCAAACAAAGCAAAAATAACCTAAGCAAAACTAAAACAACAAAGTAAAGAGATTGGTTATGAGGGACTCCCCTTGTGAAGATGTCCTTGACTCCCCGGCAATGGCGCCAGAAAAGTACTTGCTGACTTGTGTAATAACGAGCTCGTTGGGGAACCCCAAGAGGAAGGTATGATGAGCACAACAGTAAGTTTGACTCAGCTATGAAACCAAGGTTATCGAACCAGTAGGAGCAAGCAAACACCTCCAAGGTGTTGCTAGCTGGACTTTGGCAGGGCACACTACCGGTGCTAGCAGCAATGTGGAAACTTGCACAACACAACCACAGAACATTGCCCCCAACTTACAGTGAGGTTGTTGATCTCACCGGTTTTGCTGAAAACAAAGGATTAAACGTATTGTGTGGAAGAAAGTAAAAGCTTGCAGAAAGTAAACAGAAAGCAGTAAACAGTTGTAGATTGATGGTAAAAGAAAGGACTGGGTCCATAGTTCACTAGTGGTGGCTCTCCTTAAGATAGATAACATGTTGGGTGAACAAATTATAGCGGGGCAATTGACAAACATCGAGAAAGCATATAAGCATATACTAATCATCTTGACTCCTTTGAGATTTGATTGGGCATTACAACATTATACAAAGACCGTAATCCAACTGCATCTATGACTAATAATCCACCTTTAGGTTATCATCAGAACCCCCTCCAGTATTAAGTTGTAAGCAACAGATAATTGCATTACGCATTGTGTGTAAAGTAAATAATACGATTGTTCTATGAACAAAGGATTGTTGTTTTCTCCCTAGTAGCAACAACACATCTAGTACCTTAGAGATTTCTGTCACTTCCCTAGATTACTAGAGGCATGAACCCACTATCGAGCATAAATACTAACTCTTGGAGTTGCTAGCATCTACTTGGCCAAAGTAGATACTAACAACGGAAAGCATACAAGATCACAAATAACAAAGACATGATAGAATCAATAAACAATCTGAAATAGCATCTCAATATCCATCGGATCCCCGCAAACACAACATGTAGGATTACAACTAGATGATCTTGATCATGAACGGAGCTCACAAGATCTAAATATGATAGTACAATGGAGAAGAACCAGCCATCTAGCTACTACATGGACCCGTAGTCCAGGGATGAACTACTCACGCATCACACCATAGGATTGCATGGTGATGAAGAAGGCCTCTAGGGTGAATTCTCCCCTCCGGCAGGGTGCCGGGAAGAGCTTTCGATCCCTCCCAATCTAGGGATAGAGATGATGGCGGATATAGACTCTTTCGTGGAATTTTGATCGGGTACTTAGGGTTTCTGTATCGGAGGCATCTTATAGGCGAAAGGGGAGGCCGAGGGGGTGCCCTAGGTGGCCGCACCACCCCCTGGCGCAGGCCAGGCCTGGCCGCGCGTCCAGGTGGTGTGGGCGGCCCCTGGCCCCTCTTCGTCTCGTATTCTGGCTCCGTGTCCCCCTCGGTGAAAAACTGACTTTGGCTTTTGTCCCGTCCAATTCATATAATATTCATTCTCTGACTTTTCGGGAACCAAAAACAGCAGAAAATTGGCCACTGGCACTGTGGCATCTTGTTAATAGGTCAGTCCAAGAAAATGTATAAAAAGTACTACAAAGTATGGACAAAACATAAGAAAGTAGATAAAACCAAGCATGGAACATCAAAAAATATGGATACATTAGCAACGTATCAAGTCCCTGTCAGCATGAGTGGGAGGTACTTGACGGCGATGTTGAGGTTTCCCCCTGCGATGTGAATCACTTCGCTGTAGTCCTACAACCACGTTGCTGGCCTGGCGGTGCCATTTTAGGGCTTTATAGTCTTGTCTATCCGAAGGCCCTTGGGGTAGGTTGTGGCCCGTATGACTGGGCCAAAACACCGTGGCCCAAGGTATGGGAGCACCCGAGCTTCTTGGATCTTGTCTAGCCGCGATCGTGCGTCATATGGCTCTGGCTGCTTCCCTTTTCCGTCATAAGGAGGAGAGTTGTGGCGTGATTTGTGAGATCCTCCATGACCTCTTCCATGATGGCTACTAGGGGGCGATGGCGGCGTTGGAGGAGGTGGGTTAGCTCTCTTTCTATGCCCCTCCTGTGACTCCTCACTCCTGTTGTGGTTGCTTGTCGGACCTGGCGGTTCCTTGTGGGACCTGCTCCTATGTCCGTCGTGGCCGCTGTGCTCTCCAGCATGCTGAGGATATTCACCTTGATCGCGTATAACGATACCGGGAAGTGACCGCCTTGGAGGTGGTATGCTTGTCCGGTGGCGCGGCGCTGGTTCCTCATGACGTCAAGATGGTGGTGGAGGTGGCGAGCGATGGGGACGAGCCTTTTCTCCATGGTCGGAGGATATGGGGGTAGCGTTAGTCCTATTGCGTGCCTCTCTCTGTCTTTGCTCTGTAGAGCATGTGCGCTATTCTTCGTCATGGGGAGATTTTGGCCTTCTACGACTGTTCAGGGTTGACTGGCACAACTCCGGGTTAGACTTAAGCCTCTGCGCGGCTGCCTTTTCCTGTTGCTTGCATGCCTTAGAGACGAGGTCGTACACCTGAGCAACTGCTTCTGGCAACCTGTCCTGCTCTAGGAGGGTCTTGGCAATGGCGATGTTGAGAGCGGGAGTTGGCATGACTTGCCTCCCCTCTGAATCTAGGTAAGGGGTGGCCTTTTTTTGCTTAGACCCGTCAAATCCCAAGCCTCGCCGAACGCCAGGATCTTGGATGACATGAGCTGGTACCTTCTGTGCCTTATGCTTCATCAACAATTGCTTATATTTGGCCTCCATAGCTCTTGCCACCATGATGGATTGTTGCGCCTTCACCATGTCTTCGTCCAACTTAGCGCCTTTCTCCGTGATGCACTTGGCCTCCGCCAAGATTTCCGAACGCTTCCCATCAAGCTCTATAACACTCCGGATATGGGTGATAGTGATTGGCTCAACGAGGAGTGCATCGTAGATTGCTTTGTCGGCGGGGGTGGCAAGTGGGTTGCCATCTGCTGACATTGACGGTGGCACTGGCGGTTGATTCGATTGTGGGGCCGTGTTCTTGGCCATGGTAAGTTCCTGTGCTGGTGGCTGGCGGTTAACCGGAGGAGGCGCGGCCTTGGCCGGAGCGGGAGGCTCGGCGGCCTTTTTAGTTGCTACTGCTCTGGTGACAGCTGGAATCAGCGGAGCTCTCTCATGTTCCTGTTCCTGCCCATCTTCTTCCATCACGCTCCCAATGGAGACTAGCACCTGGTGGGAAGTGTTGGTCTTCTCGGTGCGCTCCTCCTTCTCGATCTCCTGCTCGATCTCCCTCATAACAGCGTCGTATTCCTCTGAGTTAGCATACAAGCCACCAACATCCATGTTGATGTCGGCGTAGAGCGCTTCGAGGACGGAGTCAGAGTTTGCTTCGGTGTTGAGGGTGATGGAGGCGAGCCATTGTTGTTGTTACCTCCTACGACTTCGATGGTGATCGCCGCCTTGGCTTCTTCATTGGCGTCCGCGTACTCGTTGACGATGGAAACCATCTCACCAAGGGTGAGAGGGCCCGCGGCCTACCGCCTTCGGAGGGTATGTCGGAGGAGGGTTCCAGGTGGGAGCCCTTCCAGGAAGTGGTATACGAGCTCATCGGCGCGGTCGCCCTCTAGGGTTTCCCTCACCCTCATCCATCTAGCAAGGTATTCGCTGGGGGGTTATCGATCCCTTTGAACGCATCTGGCGAGATCGAAGATGGTGACGACGCCGACAAAGTGTGACCTACGCATCTCTAACGCTCGAGGAGGCCAAGCGGATTTGTGGGGTCCTTCCACCTTTATATCCTGCACAGGGGCGGTTTGGGTGGGCCTTGAATTTTCCTGATCCGAGCCACCATACTACAAAGAGAGGTAACGCCCAGGTCCTTCCGTGAACGTGTCCTGCTCATAGGCGGTCCGTGCGGGGCTTGACGATTTTCCGACTTCCTGGGAGCTAGGACCCGAGTCACTTTCGCCGATGAAGATATGGATGTCTCCGAAGGGGATGACAGAGCAGTGCGTGGGGTTCGTCTTTGCCGGCACCCATAACTCATCTGGAGGGACGATCGGGACGTTGCCGGAGAAGAGAACGTGACCGATGTCTATGGTGTCGCTGATTCCCGCGAAGAGATTGGACCTTGCCCGGTGTAGAGCTTGAAGCGCCTCTTGCCCCACGGTGGGCGCCAACTATTGTGGTATTGCCGACGAGTACGCAATGGAGGGGTCCTCACAGTGTGTGTTTAGAGACATGGGGTAAGCGCGGAGAGTCAGCGGGTACGAGGTAACACAGCTTACCCAGGTTCAAGTCCCACAATGGTGGCGGAACTCTACTCCTTCTATAAATCACTATAATGGCAATACGCTGAGTTACAGAGATAGGTTTGCTGTGCGAGGTGTTGTGCTTTGTACGCCACAATCAGAGAAGTTGTGCCCTAAATGATCCCGCAGGCCCAGCTTATAAAGGTGCCAAGACGTAGGATTTACAGGGAAAGGTCCTTGTCGGACAAGGTAAAGAGTCCTACACCTACACGAACTAGTCCTCTATGTCTTGTACTCCAAGGCTCGGAGTCTGTCGGTGACTTCTGCGTATCCTTCCTTTATCCGGAATGGGCCTCCCTTCAGGATCCGTCTAACTGGGCTGCCTAGTAGGCCATAGGCCTTGCTACCAACTATGGGCCACCCGGGTTAAGCGGATTGGTGACATGCTACGAGGATACCCAAATAGCATATCCCCAACAGCTGGATTAGGATAAGAACACACATGCAATGACTCTAGTGGATCCATATGTGGTTCATGAAAAGAACACACATGCAATGACTCTGGTGGATCCATATGTGGTTTGTGAAGAGAACACACATGCAATGAATCTAGGGCTAGTTTCATGAAAATAACATACATGCAATGACTCTACCGGTGCTTCACGAAAAGAACAGACATGCAATGACTCTAGTGCTGGTTTAGTGAAAAGAACACACATGCAATGACTCTAGTGGATCCATATGTGGTTCATACAAAGAACACACAGGCAATGGCATTGGTGGATCCATATGTGGTTTGGGAAAAGAACACACATGCAATGACATTGGTGGATCCGTATGTGGTTCATGAAAAGAACACGCATGCAATGACTCTAGTGGCTCCATATGTGGTTTGTGAAAAGAACACAAGTGCAATGACTCTAGTGCTAGTTTCATTAAAAGAACACACATGCAGTGACTCTACCTGTGTTTTATGAAAAGAACATCAATGCAACGACTCTGGTGGATCCATATGTGGTTTGTGAAAAGTACACACATGCAATGACATTGCTTGATCCATGTGTTTTATGAAAAGAACATACATGCAATGACTCTGGTGGATCCATACATGGTTCATGAAAAGAACACATATGCAATGTCTCTAGTGTTGGTTTAGTGAAAAGAACACACATGCATTGACATTGGTGGATCCATATGTGGTTCATGACAAGAACACACATGCAATGAGATTGGTGGATCCATGTGTGGTTCATGAAAAGAACACACATGCAATGACTCTGGTGGATCCATATGTGGTTTGTGAAAAGAACACACATGCAATAACATTGGTGGATCCATATGCTTTGTGGAAAGAACAGACATGCAATGACTCTAGTGGGTCCATATGTGGTTCATGAAAAGAACACACATGCAATGACTCTAGTGCTGGTTTAGGATAAGAACACACATGCAATGACTCTAGTGCTGGTTTAGGATAAGAACATGCATGCAATGACTCTAGTGGATCCATATGTAGTTCATGAAAAGAACCCACATGCAATGACTCTAGTGGATCCATATGTGGTTTGTGAAAAGAACACACATGCAATGACTCTAGTGCTAGTTTCATGAAAAGAACACACATGCAATGACTCTAGTGTTGGTTTAGTGAAAAGAACAGACCTGCAATGACTCTAGTGGATCCATATGTGGTTCATAAAAATAACACACAGGCAATGGCATTGGTGGATCCATATGTGGTTTGTGAAAAGAACACACATGCAATGACATTGGCGGATCCGAATGTGGTTCATGAAAAGAACACACATGCAATGACTCTAGTGGCTCCATATCTGGTTTGTGAAAAGAACACACGTGCAATGACTCTAGTGCTAGTTTGATGAAAAGAACACACATGCAATGACTCTACATGTGGTTCATGAAAAGAACACACATGCAATGACTCTAGTGCTGGATTAGGATTAGAACACACATGCAATGACTCTACTGGATCTATATGTAGTTCATGTAAAGAACACACATGCAATGACTCTAGTGAATCCATATGTGGTTTATGAAAAGAACACACATGCAATGACTCTAGTGCTAGTTTCATGAAAAGAACACACATGCAATGAGTATACCTGTGGTTCATGAAAAGAACACACATGCAATGACTCTAGTGCTGGTTTAGTGAAAATAACACACATGCAATGACTCTAGTGGATCCATATGTGGTTTATGAAAAGAACACACATGCAATGACTCTAGTGCTAGTTTCATGGAAAGAACACACATGAAATGACTCTAGTGCTGGTTTAGTGAAAAGAACACACGTGCAATGACTCTAGTGGATCCATATGTGGTTCATAAAAAGAACACACAGGCAATGGCATTGGAGATCCATATGTGGTTTGTGAAAAGAATACACATGCAATGACATTGGTGGATCCGGATGTGGTTCATGAAAAGAACACACATGCAATGACTCTAGTGGCTCCATATCTGGTTTGTGAAAAGAACACACGTGCAATGACTCTACTGCTAGTTTCATGAAAAGAACACACATGCAATGACTCTACATGTGGTTCATGAAAAGAACACACATGCAATGACTCTAGTGCTGGTTTAGGATAAGAACACACATGCAATGACTCTAGTGGATCCATATGTGGTTCATGAAAAGAACAGATATGCAATGACTCTAGTGGATCCATATGTGGTTTGTGAAAATAACACACATGCAATGACTCTAGTGGATCCATGTGGTTTGTGAAAAGAACGGATATGCAATGAACATAGTGGATCCATATGTGGTTTGTGAAAAGAACACAAATGCAATGACATTGGTGGATCCATGTGTTTTATGAAAAGAACATACATGTAATGACTCTGGTGGATCCATATGTGGTTTGTGTAAAGAACACACATGCAATGACTCTAGTGGATCTATATGTGGTTCATGAAGAGAACACTCATGCAATGACTATAGCTGTGCTTAATGGAAAGAACACACATGCAATGACTCTACTGGATCCATATGTGCTTCATGAAAAGAACACACGTGCAATGTAATTGGTGGATTCATGTTTTTCATGAAAAAAACAGACATGCAATGACTTTGGTGGATCCATATGTGGTTTGTGAAAAGATCACACATGCAACGACTCTAGTGCTGGTTTAGTGTGGCGCCCCGCAAAAACCACTACTAAAAAATCGCGTTATTTTTGTGCATTGCATCATCATGACCCCATGCTCATGTCATCATGCCACATTGCATTTGAGTATCGTCATGTCATCTTGCATTTGTTTGCATAAAACTATTTTCGAAAAGCCTGTTTTTGTTTTTGAAACGCCTCTTCTTTATTTTAAATCAAAACCGGGGTCTCCGGAATATTTTTATTTTGTCTACCCACGGTTTGCAAAAACCCCATTTTAAATAAATAAAAATTTTAAATTGTTTTTAGGAGGCAACCCGCCAGGCCCGAAAGCCCGGCCGGCCACCTCCAAACCCTAGTCTAAAATATCTAGTCCTAATCCTACCTACACCTAATCCTACCCAACCCCCCTCCACCTCACCCCGGCCTATCACCTGCCGCCACCTCACCACTCCCTTTCCTCCAGCCAATCCCGCTACGCCACCTCACCCAACTGCCCCAGCCGCCACCTCCATTCCACACGCACGCACCCAACCCACTTCCTCCCCTCTCTCTGCCAGCCCGGCCCCACCACTTGCACTTCACACCGACAGAGCCCCCAACTACCCCGACCACGCACCCCAGGCCCCGCTCCTGGCCCACCTCGCACGTGCCCGGCCCCACCACGATCTCCTCTCCCACCAACCGCCCACCCACCTCGCGAGCCCCGCGTCTCTCTCCCTCCCGCAACCCCGCCGCCTCTCTCGGTGCTCCTGGCCACCGCCGCTGTTGCGCGCCCTCGGTCGGTCCTCGCACGCCGTTCCCCGCTCGCTCCGCGGCCCTCCGTCGCTCACCCCCCCCCTTCGGCCTCAAGCTTCGGCGCCGGACCTCCCTCTCCTCTCCGTCTCGCGCGATTCGTCGCGGACCGGAGCTCCGCGTCGGCCCCGTCGGCCTCTGCTGCCGCCACCTTCCCGCCTCCACCTCCGCCCTCTCCTTCCTTCTCTAGGTTCCTCCGCCGTCCTCGCCCTCGAGCTCGCCCGACCTCTGCGAGCTAGCCACCGCCGCGGCGGTTCCCCTCGCCTCCATCCCCTCCGGCCGTCGCCTCGGAGCCGAGCGCCTCCTCCGCAGCCAGCGCGCGACCCGCCGGCCTCCGCTAGGGTTTCTCCTCCCCAAGATCTGGCGCCGACCCCCGCTGCAGAGGCTCCTCGCGAGCGTCGCCACCGCCTCGTCCTGCGGAGCTCGGACTTCCCCGCCTCGCCGGTCCCGCCTCCCGACCGCCGCCGCCGCTCGAGCACCCCGGCGACCCTCATGTTCGGCCTCTGCAGCTGCGCTGCCTCCTCCCCGACCCTCCTCCCATTCGGACACCGCCTCCCTCGGCCTCCGCGGCCCGACCAGCGCCTCTGCCTCCGCTCCGGTCCGAGCGCCCCACGGATGCGCGCCCCCTCGACGCCACCCTTGTGTCATGTCTCTGGCCGCATGTTCTTTTTTTTCCCTTAGCACCACGTCGGCGTCCGCCTCGTCCGCGCCGCGTCGGTGGATATTCCTTTTCGCATCGTTGCAATCAGTGAAGTGTAGATGAAGAAACGATGGTGCTACAGGGCATCCAAGTTCCAAGTCTGTTTCCATGCTCCCCGTGTGTTGAGGTGTTCTGTCCCGATGTTCATGTTGTTGCCATCAGCAAATCGACAAGTGGTAATGTGACCCGAAGTATCCCGACAAGAACGGTCCGATGTGAAGATCTTCATCGAGGAACACCATGTTCTCCTTCCCGGACCGAAGACCACCAAGCTCTTCTTCCTGGAACGACAAGTGCTTCGACACGGATCCGATGCCGACGACGTCGCACGCCAAGTTCTCCTTCCCGAACGCCAAGACCGACCAATACGAGGACCCGACAAGATCTTCGTGACGACAAGATCGGCACCGACCAGGGCGGATCCGATGTGCCCCAACGTCAACCAAGTCCTCTTCTCGGATGCGACAAGATCGACTTCCGTTGTCCGAGACCGTTCTCATCGAGCCGTTCTCTCGTCGAACCCTGAGACCGACCCCGAACCCCTCCGAGCCCCAAGATCTTCGATCCGAGATGTGTGACCCCTATCCGAGACCCCTCATATTTTTATAATATATGATATTGATCTTGTCGCATATTAAATCATCATGCTTGCATGCATATTGTGGGTGTTTGGGGCTATTTCGATGATTCATCTAAATTAAATATGGAGACCATATGCGGACATTTCTAGTCTCATATTGGTTCCATTTAAATTCGTGTAGCGAACCGGTGATATAATTTTGCCTTGTTAAGACAACATTTAAACTGCAGGGTATCTAAATAGCTTGAACCACCTAAATATTTGTCGGGACCCCGGTTCCGTTTAATATTGCCTAATTGCATCGCATCTTTCCCATGTCATACATCATACATGCATCATGCCCGATCTTTTGCCATAGTATTAAATAGTGCATCCGGTGTTTATTCTAGTGTTTTGGTTCTTCGCGGATAAGGCCGTTGAGTTGATGCGAGTGTCGACCCGATCTTCGGATGAACCTTCGGCAGTGTTTTCAGGCGAGCATCTCCCCCTTTCTACCTATCTTACTTTTATAGCATTTATTCCCTCCTGTTGATCTATTGCTATCTGTGTTGCGATGCTCTAGTTTTCGTACCCGTGATATCCCTTGCAGCCTTATATTGCCTTGGACACATCCTAGTACCTGTTGTTTGGTAGATAGTTGGACTTGCGCGTCGTAATCGCTTGCTTAAGTGCTGTTACGAGTCGTCAAGTACCACAGTCGTTGGAGTTTTGCCGTGTGTTTAATGTAGGAGATGATCATGGCTTTAATTACTGTTTAATAACTAAAATTGAAGTAGGTAAATAATGCAGAGGCACAGGTGGGCAATAGATGTTATTTGGTTGTTAACCGTCCACTTGTGTCCCGTAGGACCCCGAGTCCTTGACACCTGTTCCGAGATCGAGCGCGCTAACCACAGGTGGGGTGTATGGGCACCCCCATCGATTAGTACCTGATTTCAAAGTATTGTACCGGGGGCCACAATTAGTTTGGGGCTTTATTACTATCCTGTACTTATGCCATGCTTTACTGCTTTAATTTAAATTGTGCGAGGTACTGCACACTGTATTGTTTAGGGCCGTGACCCGTTTTCGCTGTATCGACAAGCCCAGTCACATTTTTGGGTTCCCAGTCGTTTACAGCCGGCTACACAAACCCTGAGTCCGTCTCGGAGACCGGCCGACTTTGTTGCGGGTAGCTTAGTGGGGTGGCCCCCATGTACTTGCTTTGGGTCTGGGAAACATCATGACTTAGGCCCCGCCGACATACCGATGGGTGTATGTTAACTGATCTGGCAAAAAGGGTCGAAGTGCGTGTGGATACTTTGGTGCACCCCTGCAGGGTTAAATCTTTTCGAAAAGCCGTGTCCGCTGTTATGGACGACTTGGAGCACAGTTCTCGATCATAGACAACTATAACTAAAGTTTACTGTTATAAATTGACTTGTTTCCGATATGACTAGTAATCAGCTCCACTACAACGGATTGGCTAAATAAAAGTACCAACAACTGCTGGGTTTGGGATATCTCATGCTAATTGTATCTGACTAGTAAGTGTTACAACTACGACGGAATGGTTAACTAAAACTGCCCACTGCTTATTATATCAGGATGACTCATGCTATCTATATTTGACTAGTAATTGCCGCAACTATAACGGAATGAATAAAACTGCCAATTGTGTGAGTTCCTCGGTTGACTTCCTCGTTTGGTCTCGAGGGGGAAATACCAGGATGGGTATGTTGGGTGGTAGTGTCAGGATGGTTCCGAATAGGTCTTTCTTATCCCTCTCTAATAGCCGACAGTTATATCGAGTCTCTATAGGTTGTTTAGTGCATGCTGCGCTGCCGCTTCAGTCCACCATACCTATGTAGGCGAGGACCGCCGAATTCTAGTCTCGCCGTGTACTGGCCTCAGTACTGACCGCTCTCTTTTTCCTTTGCCCTTTGTCGGCACCCCTTTTGTTTAAGAAGGTTTTGAGATCGACGTCGTTAGCAGGGTTACCCTTCCGGCCTGGCCTAGGCAGGGTTATGGACGCCATTGGTTATTCTTCAGGGCTCTTAGCTCAATTTGCATCTTGTCCGTACTCGGACGCTATATCGTTTTCCTGGTGATTTGGATCTTTGTATTGTATATCTGTATTCTTGACTCTTTGAGTTGTTGTTGTATATATCTGTTCTATGGGTCCCATCGAGGACTGTTGTGTAATGTTATTACTTCATTTTCCACCCGCACGAAAGTGCCTGGTGGGCACCTTTGAATCGTTTCTATGCGGGTTTGGCGGGATTCGCTAAAACTTGCATCGGGCCGATTCTGAGGGTGTTACAGAGTGGTATCAGAGCGCAGCAGTTGCGATACCCCACAAGTCCAGCCTGTAGGATAACCTATCTAACGGCCGCAGTAGAGTGTCAAAACTATTTTTGCAAAAATCGGTTGGATAGTTCTAATTAGGTCTGATTTTACTCCTGACCCCTCTGCTGCTCTCCTCTCACCTCTGCGTGTTTTGAATCCGCTCTCTTCTCTCTCTTCGAGTCCAGGATTTCTCGTGGTTGGGTTCCATCGTACCTTCAGGGTTTCGCTCCCTCCTTTGGTAACGGTGTTGCTACATCTAGTCTTCATGCTATCCGAGGGATCCTTCGTCTGGTGGACTTCTCTTTGTTCCTTCTCGTGCCTTCCGGTGTTTTCCGACGCGACGACATCATCTACGCCAGATCCGATGCAGATTCTGCATCACTCCTTTGTTTTCTGAACCTCGATTGTCGAGATCTTCCGTCCGATTCCGAGAATGGTTGCACGCTTTTCTACTGATTGTGCGGAGTAATAGTTTGGGTGCGTGATGGATTGGCCCCCATGCCGACTACCCTTTCTATTCTCTCTTGTACATTGAAGTGGGATAGGCCGCATCTTTTCTCTCCTTCTATCTAAGTTAGAGGAGGCTTTATTTGTGGATACCTCTACCTTCGCCCTTTATTCCCGGAGTGTTCTCTTGATGATAACGGACAACGACCTCTTGTTAGTGGTGTCGCGAGGATCTACACGATGCCAGAAGATTCAGGTCGCCGGCCTCTTCCCCGTACCATGAGGCGGATCTCGAGGGCGAGATCCATTGTTAGTGGTGTCGAATTGTGGCGCCCCGCAAAAACCACTACTAGAAAATCGCGTTATTTTTGTGCATTGCATCATCATGACCCCATGCTCATGTCATCATGCCACATTGCATTTGAGTATCGTCATGTCATCTTGCATTTGTTTGCATAAAACTATTTTCGAAAAGCCTGTTTTTGTTTTTGAAACGCCTCTTCTTTATTTTAAATCAAAACCTGGGTCTCCGGAATATTTTTATTTTGTCTACCCACGGTTTGCAAAAGCCCCGTTTTAAATAAATAAAAATTTTAAATTGTTTTTAGGAGGCAGCCCGCCAGGCCCGAAAGCCCGGCCGGCCACCTCCAAACCCTAGTCTAAAATATATAGTCCTAATCCTACCTACACCTAATCCTACCCACCCCCCCCCCCCCTCCACCTCACCCCGGCCTATCACCTGCCGCCACCTCACCACTCCCTTTCCTCCAGCCAATCCCCCTACGCCACCTCACCCCACTGCCCCAGCCGCCACCTCCATTCCACACGCACGCACCCAACCCACTTCCTCCCCCTCTCTCTGCCAGCCCGGCCCCACCACTTGCACTTCACACCGACAGAGCCCCCAACCACCCCGTCCACGCACCCCCGGCCCCGCTCCTAGCCCACCTCGCACGCGCCCGGCCCCACCACGATCTCCTCTCCCACCAACCGCCCACCCACCTCGCGAGCCCCGCGTCTCTCTCCCTCCCGCAACCCCGCCGCCTCTCTCGGTGCTCCTGGCCACTGCCGCCGTTGCGCGCCCTCGGTCGGTCCTCGCGCGCCGTTCCCCGCTCGCTCCGCGGCCCTCCGTCGCTCACCCCCCCCTTCGGCCTCAAGCTTCGGCGCCGGACCTCCCTCTCCTCTCCGTCTCGCGCGATTCGTCGCGGACCGGAGCTCCGCGACGGCCCCGTCGGCCTCTGCTGCCGCCACCTTCCCGCCTCCACCTCCGCCCTCTCCTTCCTCCTCTAGCTTCCTCCGCCGTCCTCCCCCTCGAGCTCGCCCGACCTCTGCGAGCCAGCCGCCGCCACGGCGGTTCCCCTCGCCTCCATCCCCTCCAGTCGTCGCCCCGGAGCCGAGCGCCTCCTCCGTAGCCAGCGCGCGACCCGCCGGCCTCCGCCAGGGTTTCTCCTCCCCAAGATCTGGCGCCGACCCCCGCTGCAGAGGCTCCTCGCGAGCGTCGCCACCGCCTCGTCCTGCGGAGCTCGGACTTCCCCGCCTCGCCGGTCCCGCCTCCCGACTGCCGCCGCCGCTCGAGCACCCTGGCGACCCTCCTGTTCGGCCTCTGCAGCTGCGCTGCCTCCTCCCCGACCCTCCTCCCATTCAGACGCCGCCTTCCTCGGCCTCCGTGGCCCGACCAGCGCCTCTGCCTCCGCTCCGGTGCGAGCGCCCCACGGATGCGCGCCCCCTCGACGCCACCCTTGTGTCATGTCTCTGGCCGCATGTTCTTTTTTTTTCCTTAGCACCACGTCGGCATCCGCCTCGTCCGTGCCGCGTCGGTGGATATTCCTTTTCGCATCGTTGCAATCAGTGAAGTGTAGATGAAGAAACGATGGTGCTACAGGGCATCCAAGGTCCAAGTCTGTTTCCATGCTCCTCGTGTGTTGAGGTGTTCTGTCCCGATGTTCATGTTGTTGCCATCAACAAATCGACAAGTGGTAATGTGACCCGAAGTATCCCGACAAGAACGGTCCGATGTGAAGATCTTCATCCAGGAACACCATGTTCTCCTTCCCGGACCGAAGACCACCAAGATCTTCTTCCTGGAACGACAAGTGCTTCGACACGGATCCGATGCCGACGACGTCGCACGCCAAGTTCTCCTTCCCGAACGCCAAGACCGACCAATACGAGGACCCGACAAGATCTTCGTGACGACAAGATCGGCACCGACCAGGGCGGATCCGATGTGCCCCAACGTCAACCAAGTCCTCTTCTCGGATGCGACAAGATCGACTTCCGTTGTCCGAGACCGTTCTCGTCGAGCCGTTCTCTCATCGAACCCTGAGACCGACCCTGAACCCCTCTGAGCCCCAAGATCTTCGATCCGAGATGTGTGACCCCTATCCAAGACCCCTCATATTTTTATAATATATGATATTGATCTTGTCGCATATTAAATCATCATGCTTGCATGCATATTGTGGGTGTTTGGGGCTATTTCGATGATTCATCTAAATTAAATATGGAGACCATATGCGGACATTTCTAGTCTCATATTGGTTCCATTTAAATTCGTGTAGCGAACCGGTGATATAATTTTGCCTTGTTAAGACAACATTTAAACTGCAGGGTATCTAAATAGCTTGAACCACCTAAATATTTGTCGGGACCCTGGTTCCGTTTAATATTGCCTAATTGCATCGCATCTTTGCCATGTCATGCATCATGCCCGATCTTTTGCCGTAGTATTAAATAGTGCATCCGATGTTTATTCTAGTGTTTTGGTTCTTCGCGGATAAGGCCGTTGAGTTGATGCGAGTGTCGACCCAATCTTCGGATGAACCTTTGGCAGTGTTTTCAGGTGAGCATCTCCCCCTTTCGACCTATCTTACTTTTATAGTATTTATTCCCTCCTGTTGATCTATTGCTATCTGTGTTGCGATGCTCTAGTTTTCGTACCCGTGATATCCCTTGCAGCCTTATATTGCCTTGGACACATCCTAGTACCTGTTGTTTGGTAGATAGTTGGACTTGCGCGTCATAGTCGCTTGCTTAAGTGCTGTTGCGAGTCGTCAAGTACCACAGTTGTTGGAGTTTTGCCGTGTGTTTAATGTAGGAGATGATCATGGCTTTAATTACTGTTTAATAACTAAAATTGAAGTAGGTAAATAATGCAGAGGCACAGGTGGGCAATAGATGTTATTTGGTTGTTAACCGTCCACTTGTGTCCCGTAGGACCCCGAGTTCTTGACACCTGTTCCGAGATCGAGCGCGCTAACCACAGGTGGGGTGTATGGGCACCCCCATCGATTAGTACCTGATTTCAAAGTATTGTACCAGGGGCCACAATTAGTTTAGGGCTTTATTACTATCCTGTACTTATGCCATGCTTTACTGCTTTAATTTAAATTGTGCGAGGTACTGCACACTGTACTGTTTAGGGCCGTGACCTGTTTTCGCTGTATCGACAAGCCCAGTCACATTTTCGGGTTCCCAGTCGTTTACAGCCGGCTACACAAACCCTGAGTCCGTCTCGGAGACCGGCCGACTTTGTTGCGGGTAGCTTAGTGGGGTGGCCCCCATGTACTTGCTTTGGGTCTGGGAAACGTCATGACTTAGGCCCCGCCGACATACCGATGGGTGTATGTTAACTGATCTGGCAAAAAGGGTCGAAGTGCGTGTGGATACTTTGGTGCACCCCTGCAGGGTTAAATCTTTTCGAAAAGCCGTGTCCGCTGTTATGGACGACTTGGAGCACAGTTCTCGATCATAGACAACTATAACTAAAGTTTACTGTTATAAATTGACTTGTTTCCGATATGACTAGTAATCAGCTCCACTACAACGGATTGGCTAAATAAAAGTACCAACAACTGCTGGGTTTGGGATATCTCATGCTAATTGTATCTGACTAGTAAGTGTTACAACTACAACGGAATGGTTAACTAAAACTGCCCACTGCTTATTATATTAGGATGACTCATGCTATCTATATTTGACTAGTAATTGCCGCAACTATAACGGAATGAATAAAACTGCCAACTGTATGAGTTCCTCGGTTGACTTCCTCGTTTGGTCTCGAGGGGGAAATACCAGGATGGGTATGTTGGGTGGTAGTGTCAGGATGGTTCCGAATAGGTCTTTCTTATCCCTCTCTGATAGCCGACAGTTATATCGAGTCTCTATAGGTTGTTTAGTGCATGCTGCGCTGCCGCTTCAGTCCACCATACCTATGTAGGCGAGGACCGCCGAATTCTAGTCTCGCCGTGTACTGGCCTCAGTACTGACCGCTCTCTTTTTCCTTTGCCCTTTGTCGGCACCCCTTTTGTTTAAGCAAGTTTTGAGATCGACGTCGTTAGCAGGGTTACCCTTCCGGCCTGGCCTGGGCAGGGTTATGGACGCCATTGGTTATTCTTAAGGGCTCTTAGCTCAATTTGCATCTTGTCCGTACACGAACGCTATATCGTTTTCCAGGTGATTTGGATCTTTGTATTGTATATCTGTATTCTTGACTCTTTGAGTCGTTGTTGTATATATCTGTTCTGTGGGTCCCATCGAGGACTGTTGTGTAATGTTATTACTTCGTTTTCCACCCACACGAAAGTGCCTGGTGGGCACCTTTGAATCGTTTCTATGCGGGTTTGGCGGGATTCGCTAAAACTTGCATAGGGCCGATTCTGAGGGTGTTACATTTAGGATAAGAACACACATGCAATGACTCTAGTGGATCCATATGTAGTTCATGAAAAGAACACACATACAATGACTCTAGTGGATCCATATATGGTTTATGAAAATAACACACATGCAATGACTCTAGCGCTAGTTTCATGAAAAGAACACACATGCAATGATTCTACCTGTGGTTCATGCAAAGAACACACATGCAATGACTCTAGTGGATCCATATGTGGTTTGTGAAAAGAACACACATGCAATGACTCTAGTGCTGGATTAGGATTAGAACACACATGCAATGACTCTACTGGATCTATATGTAGTTCATGTAAAGAACACACATGCAATGACTCTAGTGAATCCATATGTGGTTTATGAAAAGAACACACATGCAATGACTCTAGTGCTAGTTTCATGAAAAGAACACACATGCAATGAGTATACCTGTGGTTCATGAAAAGAACACACATGCAATGACTCTAGTGCTGGTTTAGTGAAAATAACACACATGCAATGACTCTAGTGGATCCATATGTGGTTTATGAAAAGAACACACATGCAATGACTCTAGTGCTAGTTTCATGGAAAGAACACACATGAAATGACTCTAGTGCTGGTTTAGTGAAAAGAACACACGTGCAATGACTCTAGTGGATCCATATGTGGTTCATAAAAATAACACACAGGCAATGGCATTGGGGATCCATATGTGGTTTGTGAAAAGAATACACATGCAATGACATTGGTGGATCCGGATGTGGTTCATGAAAAGAACACACATGTAATGACTCTAGTGGCTCCATATCTGGTTTGTGAAAAGAACACACGTGCAATGACTCTAGTGCTAGTTTGATGAAAAGAACACACATGGAATGACTCTATATGTGGTTCATGAAAAGAACACACATGCAATGACTCTAGTGCTGGTTTAGGATAAGAACACACATGTAATGACTCTAGTGGATCCATATGTGGTTCATGAAAAGAAAAGACATGCAATGACTCTAGTGGATCCATATGTGGTTTGTGAAAATAACACACATGCAATGACTCTAGTGGATCCATGTGGTTTGTGAAAAGAACAGATATGCAATGAACTTAGTGGATCCATATGTGGTTTGTGAAGAGAACACACATGCAATGACATTGGTTGATCCATGTGTTTTATGAAAAGAACATACATGTAATGACTCTGGTGGATCCATATGTGGTTTGTGTAAAGAACACACATGCAATGACTCTAGTGGATCCATATGTGGTTCATGAAGAGAACACTCATGCAATGACTATAGCTGTGCTTAATGGAAAGTACACACATGCAATGACTCTACTGGATCCATATGTGCTTCATGAAAAGAACACACGTGCAATGTAATTGGTGGATTCATGTTTTTCATGAAAAGAACAGACATGCAATGACTTTGGTGGATCCATATGTGGTTTGTGAAAAGATCACACATGCAACGACTCTAGTGCTGGTTTAGGATAAGAACACACATGCAATGACTCTTGTGGCTCCATATCTGGTTTGTGAAAAGAACACACGTGCAATGACTCTAGTGCTAGTTTGATGAAAAGAACACACATGCAATGACTCTACATGTGGTTCATGAAAAGAACAGAGATGCAATGACTCTAGTGCTGGTTTAGGATTAGAACACACATGCAATGACTCTACTGGATCTATATGTAGTTCATGTAAAGAACATACATGCAATGACTGTAGTGAATCCATATGTGGTTTATGAAAAGAACACACATGCAATGTCTCTAGTGCTAGTTTCATGAAAAGAACACACATGCAATGAGTATACCTGTGGTTCATGAAAAGAACACACATGCAATGACTCTAGTGCTGGTTTAGTGAAAATAACACACATGCAATGACTCTAGTGGATCCATATGTGGTTTATGAAAAGAACACACATGCAATGACTCTAGTGCTAGTTTCATGGAAAGAACACACATGAAATGACTCTAGTGCTGGTTTAGTGAAAAGAACACACGTGCAATGACTCTAGTGGATCCATATGTGGTTCATAAAAAGAACACACAGGCAATGGCATTGGGGATCCATATGTGGTTTGTGAAAAGAATACACATGCAATGACATTGGTGGATCCGGATGTGGTTCATGAAAAGAACACACATACAATGACTCTAGTGGCTCCATATCTGGTTTGTGAAAAGAACACACGTGCAATGACTCTAGTGCTAGTTTGATGAAAAGAACACACATGCAATGACTCTACATGTGGTTCATGAAAAGAACACACATGCAATGACTCTAGTGCTGGTTTAGGATAAGAACATACATGCAATGACTCTAGTGGATCCATATGTGGTTCATGAAAAGAACAGACATGCAATGACTCTAGTGGATCCATATGTGGTTTGTGAAAATAACACACATGCAATGACTCTAGTGGATCCATGTGGTTTGTGAAAAGAACAGATATGCAATGAACTTAGTGGATCCATATGTGGTTTGTGAAAAGAACACACATGCAATGACATTGGTTGATCCATGTGTTTTATGAAAAGAACATACATGTAATGACTCTGGTGGATCCATATGTGGTTTGTGTAAGGAACACACATGCAATGACTCTAGTGGATCCATATGTGGTTCATGAAGAGAACACTCATGCAATGACTATAGCTGTGCTTAATGGAAAGAACACACATGCAATGACTCTACTGGATCCATATGTGCTTCATGAAAAGAACACACGTGCAATGTAATTGGTGGATTCATATTTTTCATGAAAAGAACAGACATGCAATGACTTTGGTGGATCCATATGTGGTTTGTGAAAAGATCACACATGCAACGACTCTAGTGCTGGTTTAGGATAAGAACACACATGCAATGACTCTAGTGGATCCATATGTAGTTCATGAAAAGAACACACATACAATGACTCTAGTGGATCCATATATGGTTTATGAAAAGAACACACATGCAATGACTCTAGCGCTAGTTTCATGAAAAGAACACACATGCAATGATTCTACCTGTGGTTCATGCAAAGAACACACATGCAATGACTCTAGTGCTGGTTTAGTGAAAAGAACACACATGCAATGACTCTAGGGGATCCATATGTGGTTCACGAAAAGAACAGAGATGCAATGACTCTAGTGCTGGTTTAGGATAAGAACACACATGCAATGACTCTAGTGGATCCATATTTAGTTCATGTAAAGAACACACATGCAATTACTCTAGTGGATCCTTATGTGGTTTACGAAAAGAACACACATTAAATGACTCTAGTGCTAGTTTCATGAAAAGAACACACATGCAATGAGTCTACATGTGGTTCATGAAAAGAACACACATGCAATGACTCTACTGCTGGTTTAGTGAAAAGAACACACATGCAATGACTCTAGTGGATCCATATGTGGTTCATGAAAAGAACACACATGCAATGGCATTGGTGGAACCATATGTGGGTTGTGAAAAGAACACACATGCAATGACATTGGTGGATCCATGTGTTTTATGAAAAGAACATACATGCAATGACTCTGGAGGATCGATATGTGGTTTGTGAAAAGAACACACAAGCAATGCCATTGGTTGATACATGTGTTTTGTGAAAAGAACATACATGCAATGACTCTGGTCGATCCATATGTGGTTCATGAAAAGAACACACATGCAATGACTCTAGTGCTGGTTTATTGAAAAGAACACACATGAAATGACTTTGGTGGATCCATATGTGGTTCATGAAAAGAACACACATGCAATGACTTTGGTGGATCCATGTGTGGTTCATGAAAATAACAGACATGCAATGACTCTAGTGGACCCATATGTGGTTTGTGAAAAGAACACACATGCAATGACTCTAGTGGATCCATGTGGTTTGTGAAAAGAACAGATATGCAATGAACTTAGTGGATCCATATGTGGTTTGTGAAAAGAACACACATGCAATGACATTGGTTGATCCATGTGTTTTATGAATAGAACATACATGTAATGACTCTGGTGGATCCATATGTGGTTTGTGTAAAGAACACACATGCAATGACTCTAGTGCTGGTTTAGGATAAGAAAACACATGCAATGACTCTAGTGGATCCATATGTGGTTCATGAAGAGAACACTCATGCAATGACTATAGATGTGGTTAATGGAAAGAACACACATGCAATGACTCTACTGGATCCATATGTGCTTCATGAAAAGAGCACACGTGCAATGTAATTAGTGGATTCATGTTTTTCATGAAAAGAACAGACATGCAATGACTTTGGTGGATCCATATGTGGTTTGTGAAAAGAACACACATGCAACGACTCTAGTGCTGGTTTAGGATAAGAACACACATGCAATGACTCTAGTGGATCCATATGTAGTTCATGAAAAGAACACACATGCAATGACTCTAGTGGATCCATATATGGTTTATGAAAAGAACACACATGCAATGACTCTAGTGCTAGTTTCATGAAAAGAACACACATGCAATGATTCTACCTGTGGTTCATGCAAAGAACACACATGCAATGACTCTAGTGCTGGTTTAGTGAAAAGAACACACATGCAATGACTCTAGTGGATCCATATGTGGTTCATGAAAAGAACACGCATGCAATGACTCTAGTGCTGGTTTAGGATAAGATCACACATGCAATGACTCTAGTGGATCCATATGTAGTTCATGTAAAGAACACACATGCAATTACTGTAGTGGATCCTTATGTGGTTTATGAAAAGAACACACGTGCAATGACTCTAGTGCTAGTTTCATGAAAAGAACACACATGCAATGAGTCTACATGTGGTTCATGAAAAGAACACACATGCAATGACTCTACTGCTGGTTTAGTGAAAAGAACACACATGCAATGACTCTAGTGTATCCATATGTGGTTCATGAAAAGAACACATATGCAATGGCATTGGTGGATCCATATGTGGTTTGCGAAAAGACCACACACATGAAATGACATTGGTGGATCCATGTGTTTTATGAAAAGAACATACATGCAATGCCTCTAGAGGATCGATATGTGGTTTGTGAAAATAACACACAAGCAATGCCATTGGTTGATACATGTGTTTTATGAAAAGAACATACATGCAATGACTCTGGTCGATCCATACGTGGTTCATGAAAAGAACACATATGCAATGGCTAGTGCTGGTTTATTGAAAAGAACACACATGAAATGACTTTGGTGGATCCATATGTGGTTCATGAAAAGAACACACATGCAATGACATTGGTGGATCCATGTGTGGTTCATGAAAAGAACAGACATGCAATGACTCTGGTGGATCCATATGTGGTTTGTGAAAAGAACACACATGTAAAGACTCTAGTGGATCCATGTGGTTTGTGAAAAGAACAGATATGCAATGAACTTAGTGGATCCATATGTGGTTTGTGAAAAGAACACACATGCAATGACATTGGTTGATCCATGTGTTTTATGAAAAGAACATACATGTAATGACTCTGGTGGATCCATATGTGGTCTGTGTAAAGAACACACATGCAATGACTCTAGTGCTGGTTTAGGATAAGAACACACATGCAATGACTCTAGTGTATCCATATGTGGTTCATGTAGAGAACACTCATGCAATGACTATAGCTGTGATTAATGGAAAGAACACACATGTAATGACTCTACTGGATCCATATGTGCTTCATGAAAAGAACACACGTGCAATGTAATTGGTGGATTCATGTTTTTCATGAAAAGAACAGACATGCAATGACTTTGGTGGATCCATATGTGGTTTGTGAAAATAACACACATGCAACGACTGTAGTGCTGGTTCAGGATAAGAACACACATGCAATGACTCTAGTGGACCCATATGTAGTTCATGAAAAGAACACACATGCAATGACTCTAGTGGATCCATATATGGTTTATGAAAAGAACACACATGCAATGACTCTAGTGCTAGTTTAATGAAAACAACACACATGCAATGATTCTACCTGTGATTCATGCAAAGAACATACATGCAATGACTCTAGTGCTGGTTTAGTGAAAAGAACACACATGCAATGACTCTAGTGGATCCATATGTGGTTCATGAAAAGAACACACATGCAATGTCATTGGTGGATCCATATGTGGTTTCTAAAAAGAACACGCATGTAATGACATTGGTGGATCCATGTGTTTTATGAAAAGAACATACATGCAATGACTCTGGAGGATCGATATGTGGTTTGTGAAAAGAACACACAAGCAATGACATTGGTTGATCCATGTGTTTTATGAATAGAACATACATGTAATGACTCTGGTGGATCCATATGTGGTTTGTGTAAAGAACACACATGCAATGACTCTAGTGCTGGTTTAGGATAAGAACACACATGCAATGACTCTAGTGGATCCATATGTGGTTCATGAAGAGAACACTCATGCAATGACTATAGATGTGGTTCATCAAAAGAACACACATGCAATGACATTGGCGGATCCATATGTGGTTCATGAAAAGAACAGGCATGCAATGACATTGGTGGATCCATGTGGTTTGTGGAAAGAACACACATGCAATTACTCTAGTGGATCCATATGTGGTTTGTGAAACGAACACACATGCAATGACTCTAGTGGATCCATGTGTTTGTGAAAAGAACGGACATGCAATGAACCTAGTGGATCCATATGTGGTTTGTTTAAAGAACACACATTCAATGACATTGGTTGATCCATGTGTTTTATGAAAAGAACACATGCAATGACTCTGGTGGATCCATATGTGGTTTGTGTAAAGAACACACATGCAATGACTCTGGTGGATCCATATGTGGTTTGTGTAAAGAACACACATGCAATGACTCTAGTGCTGCTTTAAGATAAGAACACATATGCAATGACTCTAGTGGATCCATATGTGGTTCATGAAAAGAACACACGTGCAATGACTATAGTTGTGGTTAATGGAAAGAACAGACATGCAATGACTCTACTAGATCCATATGTGCTTCATGAAAAGAACACACATGCAATGTAATTGGTGGATTCATGTGTTTCATGAAAAGAACAGACATGCAATGACTTTGGTGGATCCATATGTGGTTTGTGAAAAGAACGCACATGCAATGACTCTAGTGGATCCATATGTGGTTCGTGAAAAGAACAGACATGTAATGACTCTGGTGGATCCATATGTGGTTGTGAAAGGAACACACATGAAATGACTCTAGTGATAGTTTAGGATAAGAACACACATGCAATGACTCTAGTGGATCCATATGTGGTTCATGAAAAGAACACACATGCAATGAATCTGGTGTATCCATATGTGGTTTGTGAAAAGGGCACACATGCAATGGGATTGGTGGATCCATATGTGGTTTTTGAAAAGAACTCACATGCAATGACATTGGTGGATCCATATGTGGTTCATGAAAAGAACACACATGCAATGACATTGGTGGATCCATGTGGTTTGTGGAAAGAATAGAAATGCAATGACTCTAGTGGATCCATATGTGGTTCATCAAAAGAACACACATGCAATAACTCTAGGGCCGATTTAGTAAAAAGAACACAGATGCAATGACATTGGTGGATCCATATGTGGTTCATGAAAATAACACACATGCAATGACATTGGTGGATCTATGTGTGGTTCATGAAAATAAGACACATGCAATGACTCTGGTGGATCCATATGTGGTTTGTGAAAAGAACACACATGCAATGACATTGGTGGATCCATATGTGGTTCATGAGAAGAAGACACACGCAATGACATTGGTGGATCTATGTGGTTTGTGGAAAGAATAGACATGCAATGACTCTAGTGGATCCATATGTGGTTCATGAAAAGAACACACATGCAATGACTCTAGTGCTGGTTTAAGATAAGAACACACATGCAATGACTCTGCTGCATCCATATGTGGTTCATGAAAAGAACACACATGCAATGACTGTAGTGGATCCATATGTGGTTCATGAAAAGAACACACATGCAATGACTATAGTTGTGGTTAATAGAAAGAACAAACGTGCAATGACTCTAGTGGATCCATATGTGGTTCATAGAAATAACACACATGCAATGACATTGGTGGATCCATGTGTTTTATGAAAAGCATAGACATGCAATGACTCTGGTCGATCCATATGTGGTTTGTGAAAAGAACACACATGCAATGACTCTAGTGCTGGTTTAGGATAAGAACACACATGAAATGACTCTAGTGGATCCATATGTGGTTCATGAAAAGAACATACATGCAATGACTCTAGTGATGGTTTAGTGAAAAGAACACACATTCAATGACATTGGTGGATCCAAATGTGGTTCATGAAAAGAACACACATGCAATGCCATTGGTGGATCCATGTGTGGTTCATGAAAAAAAACACATGCAATGACTCTGGTGGATCCATATGTGGTTTGTGGAAAGAAAACAAGTGCAATGACGTTGGTGGATCCATATGTGGTTCATGAAAAGAACACACATGCAATGACATTAGTCGATACATGTGGTTTGTGGAAAGAAATGACATGCAATGACTCTAGTGGATCAATATGTGGTTCATGAAAAGAACACACATGCAATGACTATAGCTGTGGTTAATGGAAAGAATAGACAAGCAATGACTCTAGTGGATCCATATGTGGTTCATAAAAAGAACACACATGCAATGGCATTGGTGGATCCATGTGTTTTATGAAAAGAACAAACATGCAATGACTCTGGTGGATCCATATGTGGTTTGAGAAAAGAACACACATGCAATGACTCTAGTGCTGATTTCGGATAAGAACACACATGCAATGACTCCAGTGTTGGTTTAGGCTAAGAAGACACATACAATGAATCTAGTGGATCCATATGTGGTTCATGAAAAGAACAAACATGCAATGACTCTGGTGTATCCATATGTGGTTTGTGAAAAGAACACACATGCAATGACTCTAGTGCTAATTTAGGATAAGAACACACATGAAATGACTCTAGTGGATCCATATGTGGTTCATGAAAAGAACACACATGCAATGACTCTAGCTGTGGTTCATGAAAAGAACATACATGCAATGACTCTAGTGGATCCATATGTGGTTCATGAAAAGAACACACAAGCAATGGCATTGGTGGATCCATATGTGGTTTGTGAAAAGAACACACATGCAATGGCATTGGTGGATCCATATGTGGTTCATGAAAAGAACATACATGAAATGACTCTAGTGGATCCATATATGGTTTGTGAAAAAAACACACATGCAATGACTCTAGTGCTAGTTTCATGAAAAGAACACACATGCAATGACTCTAACTGTGGTTCATGAAAAGAACACAAATGCAATGACTCTAGTGCTGGTTTAGGATTAGAATGCACATGCAATGACTCTAGTGGATCCACATGTGGTTCTCGAAAAGAATACACATGCAATGACTCTGGTGGGTCCATATATGGTTTGTGATAAGAACACACATACAATGACTCTAGTGCTAGTTTCATGAAAAGAACACACATGCAATGACTCTAGTTGTGGTTCATGAAAAGAACACACATGCAATGACTCTGGTGGATCCATATGTGGTTTGTAAAAAAACACACATAAAATGACATTGGTGGATCCATATGTGGTTCATGAAAAGAACACACATGCAATGACATTGATGGATCCATGTGGTTTGTGGAAAGAATAGACATGCAATGACTCTAGTGGATCCATATGTCGTTCATGAAAATAAAACACATGGAATGACACTAGTGATGGTTTAGGATAAGAACACACATGCAATGACTCTCCTGGATCCATATGTGGTTCATGAAAAGAACACACATGCAATGACACTAGTGATGGTTTAGGATAAGAACACACATGCAATGACTCTAGTGGATCCATATGTGGTTCATGAAAAGAACACACATGCAATTACTATATCTATGGTTAATGGAAAGAATAGACATGCAATAACTCTAGTGGATCCATATGTGGTTCAATAAAAGAACACACATGCAATGACATTGGTGGATCCATGTGTTTTATGAAAAGAACAGACATGCAATGACTCTGGTAGTTCCATATGTGGTTTGTGAAAAGAACAGACATGTAATGACTCTGGTGCCAGTTTAGGATAAGAACACACATGCAATGACTCTAGTGGATCCAATGTGGTTCGTGAAAGGAACAGACATTGAATGACTCTGGTGGATCCATATGTGGTTTGTGAAAGGAACACACATGCAATGACTCTAGTGAGAGTTTAGGATAAGAACACACATGCAATGACTCTAGTGGATCTATATGTGGTTCATGAAAAGAACGCACATGCAATGACTCTGGTGTATCCATATGTGGTTTGTGAACAGAGCACACATGCAATGACATTGGTGGATCCATGTGTTTTATGAAAAGAACATACATGCAACCACTCTTGTGGATCCATATGTGGTTTATGAAAAGAACACACATGCTACAAAAAGAACATACATGCAATGAATCTGGTCGATCCATACATGTTTCATGAAAAGAACAAACATGCAACGACTCTAGGGCTGGTTTAGTGAAAAGAACACACATGCAATGACATTAGTGGATCCATGTGTGGTTCATGAAAATAAGACACATGCAATGACTCTCGTGGATCCATATGTGGTTTTTGAAAAGAACACACATGCAATGACATTGGTGGATCCATATGTGGTTCATGAAAAGAACACACATGCAATGACATTGGTTGATCCATGTGGTTTGTGGAAATAATAGACATGCAATGACTCTAGTGGATCCATATGTGGTTCATGAAAAGAACATAGATGCAATGACTCTAGTGGATGCATATGTGGTTCATGAAAAGAACACACCTGCAATGGCATTGGTGGATCCATATGTGGTTTATGAAAAGAACACGCATGCAATGAAATTGGTCGATCCATATGTGGTTCATGAAAATAACACACATACAATGACTCTGGTGGATCCATATGTTGTTTGTGAAAAGAACACACATGTAATGACATTGGTGGATCCATGTGTTTTTAAGAAAAGACATACATGTAATGACTCTGGTGGATCCAAGTGTGGTTTGTGAAAAGAACACACATGCAATGACATTGCTTGATCCATGTGTTTTATGAAATTAGAATACATGCAATAACTATGGTCGATCCATATGTGGTTCTTGAAAAAACACACATGCAATGACTGTAGTGTGGTTTAGTGAAAGGAACACACATGCAATGACATTGGTGGATCCATATGTGGTTCATGAAAAGAACACACGTGCAATGACATTGGTGGATCCATGTGTGGTTCATGAAAAGAACACACATGCAATGACTCTGGTGGACCCATGTGGTTTGGGGAAAGAACAGACATGCAATGACTCTAGTGGATGCATATGTGGTTTGTGAAAAGAACACACATGCAATGACTCTAGTGGATCCATGTGGTTTGTGAAAACAACAGACATGAAATGACACTAGTGGATCCATATGTGGTTTGTGAAAACAACACACATGCAATGACATTGGTTGATCCATGTGTTTTATGAAAAGAAGATACATGCAATGACTCTGGTGGATCCATATGTGGTTTGTGAAAAGAACACACATGCAATGTCTCTCACTACAATAAAAGTTGGCTTTTACAACGGACGTTTTTCGTGGTTGAAGGCCCGTATTTCGTGGCCAAAGAGTCTTCCACGACGGATGGCCTTCGTGGTAAAAGCCCCGTCACAACTGAATTAACCACGGTTTCTTTTCTAACCATGGCAGATCGCACCCTTCAGCCACGAAAACTTGTTCCATCGTAGATCTATTTGCCAGCCACGCTGACTGCTGACGTCATGCAAACTGCCAGGTGGCAGCCTCCGTTAGCGTCCGGTTAACGCCGTTAATGGCCCAAGAAACTGTGGCAGAAGTTATGCCCAGCCAAGGCCTGCTAAGTACTAACTGGGTCGGCCCATCAGGGAGCCCAATACGAAGATGACCCATTACTATTTTTTCCTGCACTATTTGAAATGGGCCCAAAAATGTAGCCAGCAACGACCGTCGAATTTTCGGGCCTGATTATGTTTCGGCCTACAGACGACCCATGTTGGTCCAACACTGTGCAACCCATTAGCAACCTGTGCCAAGTCGCTCCTGTAAACATAAGGCATGCGGTCAGCCCATCACTGTTATCGCAGCCCATCGTCGGCCGCCTATTGATGGCCCTTCTCTGAGATGGTCTGTTACTATTCTGGCCTGTTACTTTTCTAGCCTTTTACTGTTCTAGCCTTTTACTGTTCTAGCCTTTTACTGTTTTGGACTTTAGTTATTCAGGCCCACAAACGTCCCTTTACTATTCTAGCCTGGTAAATTTTTCGGCATGTTACTACGCTCGTCCAGAAATTTCTCGTCGTACTGTTCAGGCTCGTCACTATTTTGGCCGTTTACTGTTGCGGCCTTTACTGTTGTGGCTCGCTACAGTTTTGGCCTATTACTGCGATGGGATGTTTCCGTTACGACATGTTACTGTTACGGCCTATTAATGTTACGGCATGTTAGGCCTATTAGATTTATGGCCTGTTACTGTTACGGCCTGTTACCACATGCGGATTGGCCCGTTACGTTTACGTCCTTTTACAGTTTCGTCATTTTTGAAGCCCATGCCAATATCATAAAACGTGTATAATAATCCAGCATTTTTTACTATTCGTCATCAGCCAAATACACGACGGGCCAATAACAAAGCATGGTATTGTTCCCTAATCGACATGCCTGGCGTAGTTACCGTAACGACTATCGCAATGTGTGGACGACGTCAACTAAATGCCTACATGGCCTACGCGAGTTATCTAGATATTACATTAGCTACAAGCTTCTTAAAATTATTACCTATTATCAACTCAAGGGAAAGTAAAATCCGCATTTCAGTTGACAATCAAGTCGATAGTAGAATCCTCAATTTTCTTTCTCAATCGATCACCTGCATCTTCCATTGAGTGTGACGGCTACATTGGAGGAGATATGATCTTGCAACCCCCCCTCTGGTGGGACTAGCAATAATTGCAGTCTGAAACTAAGTAATAACAAGTTAATACAACAAACAAGACAAACTACTCATTTGACTGATATGACAAGAGCTATGAACTGGAGTTTACAACTGGTTAATGGTTCAATTATTGACCAACACGTCAAACAAACATGACAAGAAAGCACGCATTAAACAAGTGTGACTACCGTGAAACGAGCAATCAAAAAATGTTTGTGTGTCTTAGAATTTCAGCAGATATAAACTAGCCAGGTCATTTTGAACAAATATATATGGAAGTAGTTCTATACCCTAAAATTCAAGAGACGTTGGGTGACTCAGAATTTGCTCTGAGCCACAAAATGGCATGCGGTTACTGCCATAGTGAAGAATGAACCAGATAGAAATTATAACTACATCATACGAGAACCTATAGAGCAAGAATGCAAACCACAAATGAACTATATATTGTAGAGGATAGTTATGTCATGACTTAGGATGAACCAGACCTAGAACCAGATGCGAGATATAATGGCATCGCTCGTGAACCTGTAGAACAGGACAAACAAGCATTAGATAAGTGTGCCTAGAATGAAATGAGCAATCAAACAAAGTGTTTCTTAGAATTTCAACAAATATATATGGAAGTAGTGGCATCTCCTGGAATGCATAGAGTCGTTTAGTGACTTAGAATTTGCGGTGAGCTACACAATGACATGTAATTACTGCAATAGCTAAACATCAACTAGATAGAAATTATAATGGCATCATAAGAGAAATTCTATAGCGGGAATGCAAACCACGTGTGAACTACATAGTAGAGGACAGTTATGCCATTGCTCATTACGAACCAGCACCATATAAGGAACTAATGGCATCCCTTGTGAACCTATAGAATAGGCTATGCAAACCAACATGTTCATTGTTCCATTTTGACCTCTATGCAAGAAAAAGGAAATAGTTAGTGATGCAGCATTTGAAGAACCAGATGGCATTATGGCAACAACAAAATTATAATCGAATTAGTACGAAGAGTTTAAACGGCTAATACAACATAGCAGAACGATGCCAAACAGGAAATAATAGAAGGAACTGATCTCAGGACGAACCAGATAGATTCAGCAACTGTAGAGCAGGAAATCCACACTAATATTTTCCACTGACTACAGATTTTGCAAGAATTACACGGTAGCAGGCCATTACTGCTGTATGGAGTAGCTAAGAACATGTGCATGACAAAATAACATACATGTGCATGACTTGAAACTTGTAGAGCAGCGAATGCAAACCAACATGTCTAATGACCTTGCATGTACTAGCACGAAGAACATGCGTCCCCAGTGACTTGTATGTACTAGCACGATTACAAAAATGCAGTTCACTGCGACAGGCTTGAGCCTGCTATACCGCTGATGAAACAAAAACGGGTTGGATATTTGGTTAACCTTGGTCGGAGAGGGATCTAAGCATGGTCGGTATCGTGTGAGTGACGTCCAGGTTACCGAGGGTACTGCGGTTGCGGTGGCTGTTGGCTTCGAGGACGAAGATCTTCGGCGGTCGATGCCAGCTTGAAAGTGGTGGACGAGAGCATCACTGAGCCAGATCCGATGCAGTGAACAGCGACGGCCGTGCAGCTGGTCTAGAGCGATGGACATGGAACTCTTTGGACTAGATCACTCCCGGTGGGCACCGGAGAAGCGGATCCGGTACGGTTGGGTAGCTTTCAGTGGTGAGGAAGTAGAGCTTGGGCGGTCAATTACGCCATCGGCATGGTGAACGACAGCGCAGCTCCTTGATCTGGTGGGTGAGCATCGGTGAAGCGGATGCGCGGCGGTGCACGAGACCGCAGCTCAAGCCGCTACGCGCGGTGGTCGTGGAGGGGACAGAGGAGCTTGGGATTTTTGGGAGGGCCGGCGGGAAAAACTAGGGGAATCGGGACCATAGAGGTGAGCAGAAAAAATAATTACGATCATGCCCCTGAGCTACCGACTTTAGCATGCCCATTTGTCGTCTGAACAATGGGTAGATTTGGAATTTTAAATTCTAAAGTTTTTGAAACGGAAGGGCGCGAAATGCTTCAACGTCAGTGTGTGGTTTTGCCGCTCGATTGAGAATTTGAATTTGGCTTGCGCCCATCTAATAATAATAATAGAAAAATGGTACTGCCCCAATCGGTGGGATATTTTGGCTCAAAGTTTTTGAAACGGTGGGGCGGGAAATGGTTGGTAGGTGGGTGATTTTGCCGCTCGATTGAGATTTTGAATTTGGGTAGCCTCCATCTACTAATAGAAAAAAGGTAGTAGACCGTATGCTATATGTCCAGAAATTCAAGGCCGAGAGTCACATCAACTGATCATCCATAATCATTTTTTTTTCACAGAAACTTGGATACCTTCCATTCACACAGCATAGACGGTAAATTTTACCACTTGACTCAGTATTTAAATTTGGCTAGCGTCCATGTAATAATATAAAAATGGTACTACCTCAGTGGGTAATTTTTCCTGAACATGTTTGAAATAGAGGGGTGCAAAATGCTTCATTGTCGGTGGGTTATTTTCCCGCTCGATTACGATTTTGAATTTGGCTGCCGGCCAAGTTTTTATTATATTACTAGACAAAAGGTTGTGTAGGTCGAACGCCATCTGGTCAGGAATTTAAGGCGAGACTCACATCAATTGATGCCTCCGATTCAAACGGGGTAGGCAGTAGGTTTTGGCGGTCGACAGTGATTTTGAATTTAGAGATTGTCCAAATAATAATTCAAAAAATAGGCCATTCTCCCTCTATTCAAGGGTCCAAGTCAGGGAGAGTGATTATCTACCACGCGTATGAAAATGCAGATCTCCGATACAAGAATGTTTGTTTAACATAACAACAAACAAATGTCTGAAGTAGCTCTGATTCAAGCATGTGGATATTGAGTGCAACCAAGGTCTACTAATTATTTAGGTGTCGGCACAGACTCTTCTACAGGAAGCACTAACTAAATGGTAGTACTTATTCAGATCAAATAAAAAGCCTGCTGCGAAACAGATACTCCCACTACAGCGTACTATCAAAACACAAAGACCAGCTAAAGTATATGTAGAACAAATAAAACAAGATTTCATCACGCATACACTATTATATAGAGAACGCCATTTCATCATATAAAACAATGTTTTATCAGACACGCATAGGCCCCCAAAACAAACGGACAACTCTAATATTCCAGCCTCTGCCGCTATGACTGCAGCACAAACAAAGGTGCCGCCATAGTTCCATCAGCTACCAAAACAAACAAATATCAGACTATATCTCCAAATAACACAACCTGGGCAAACACATGCTTGCCCAAACAAGCCTTGTTTGTTCATCCGAGTGTTAGTTTCATCTCCTTGATGTTGTAGTCTGAATCCGCTATGTTGCTGATAGGACTTCATTTTCGTTTCTTTCATTTAGCACTCCGAATAACATCGGTTGCTGAAGGAAATGAACAAAATGATCAACAAAATCATTGGTGTACAAAAATGCAAGGGTTGCACATGAATGACTGCACTAACCAGGTGTCATAATGTAGGGATGTAAAGTACACCAACGTTTACGAGATATGAACTTCTTAGACTTTATGCTGCTGAGATCTAATTCCAATACTCCCTCCTTCGCCCATATAACGACCATTTCTCTATCCTCAAATGTGCAGAGTAACCTTACTACATCTTTCCGACCATATGCCCATGCTTTCTCAAGGCCAAGGAGAGTATCCAACTGAACATTTATATGAGACACCCAAGCATCCCATTTGCATGTTGATGATCTTGCACTGGACCACGTGTTTAGAGTGAAGTGTCTTATAACCGCAAGGGCAACATCTCCATTATGCCCCTTAGCGCTGACAAAATTACGTCTGGAAATATCATGTGTCTCGTGGGAGCACTCAATATAACACAGTTTTGTTGTCACGTTACCGAAGGCAATTATATATCTGGAGTTCATTATTGTCCAGTAAAAAATGTCCCCTATGAGAATTGACGGCCTGCAATCAATCTTAGCCAGCATCTCAGCAGGTTCAATCCAGTCCTCCCATTTTCCTAACTCTGATGAGTACCTCTGCACCAATGCTTGGTTACCATTGGTTACTATCCAAACAACCTAGAAATTGCTGCAACAGTGTGAAGACGATTGCCCATGATTTCTCAAACAGAGAATTGTGTCGCTATCATACTCACGTCTCCGCCAAATTGGTGGTTCTGGTATCACTGTTTCACTTCCATTAATTGGATCCGAGGCCTTTATGTACTTCCACCAGCATGTTCAGCTTCTGGAAGTTGGATTTGTCAAGATTATGATCTGTTAAGAATCGAGCGTCCTCGGAGATGTTGGTGAAAAACCCAAGTAACGGCATTCCTCTGTTGTGTCACAGGGTTAGCCTTTTTAAATCGTTGCTTCCCATGAAGTCCATCCAACATTTTTGGGCGACTGATGCCCTCAGTATGTACGATGGGTGTGGAGGAAGCCTGACAAGAATCTGACCAAATACATCGCCTGGCAAGTCGTTGATTGTTGCATATGTTCTTCCACCAAAGCTGGTAGGATGATGCAAATAGCACAAGTGCATCATCAGAATTAAGTAAACAGCACAATGTATAACCCTAAATAAAAAATTAAGTAAACACCGCAATGCATCATACAATTTGACAGGAAAATTTATCATCGAAATTTCCTAAACTGCACGCATCTTAAAAACTACCTAAAAAGCAGAGTCTGTCAACAAAATAATCTAACAACGCAAGGAATCAACCAGAGTAGTACGAAAGCACCGCAAAATGCTTCAGCATGTCGGAACTGGGCAAAGAGAATGAATAACCTTTTTTAGGTCATCGGGGAGGACAGAAAGGCCCCCACCTGAATTTTATGGTTTTATCATAAAGAAGGGGAGAAAAAACGGACGCAGCTTCAGTGACTTGGTGAACCCAAGTCTCACGGTGACTTGCCCCAGGATCCACCTTCCATCTTAGATCAAACATATGACAGTAGCTCAGATTTTGAACTAAAAAGTAAAACTATTCGAGAAAAATTGACAAAAAATCAGTAAAACATCGGTGCCTAGGTTTGAATCCTGTGAAAGTTTCATCCCATTCGGATCACTAGTTTGTGATTAAATAGATTTTTATGTTTCCAGTACTACTAGTTTAAAGTAATATCCATTGCGTCGAGAAAAAACCCCGGAGAAGAATACACAAAAGAGGGAGGAAGTTAGGGAGACAAAATCCAACGCAGAACTTACAATGGGGTTGATGAGTTCTGAGCAGATGGAGCAGGCACTGCCGATGAATGAGGATCCACCACTGTCGATGCTGAAGAAGTACGACCACGAGCTGACGCATTTCTAGCATCCCACGCAGTCGTCGCTTTGGCAGTGGCAGCCAACATAGCCGAATTTGTTCCAGCAGCAGCCGACGAGGATTTCGACTGCGCCTCCACCGCTTTCCAAGTATCACTCAACACTGCCCAAGACTCCGATGTGGTACAAGCATCGGCCTCTGCATCCGCTTCACATGTATCCGCTGGTGCTGCTTCAGCATCCACCTCTGCTTTACAACCATCCGTCGACGCAGCAAATGCATCCTCCAATGCTGATTCCATTTCCTGTAAACACCACCAGCTTATTTAGCTCGCAATGCCCAAAAATAAATGCATTCTATCCTTCAGAAAGCCCGTAATGGATGGAGGTTGGGGACATACATACCAGCGAACGGCGGTGTCGTGGTGTACAATGGTGGAGCGGTGGGGACAGTCCGGTCGAGGGAGCGCAGCCAGCCGGAGAAGATGATGATGGGGTCGAGGGGCACACGACTGAGCTTCCTCGAACTCAAAACTAACTTTCGCCCCACTATTTATTTTTTGCGAACCCCGCTTTTTTAGGGGAAACCCTGGTTGTATTAATAGTAGCAACCACACGACTGATACAAGTTTTTGCACTTGTGTTGCTCAGTTTCCCACCTATAGACATCAAGTTTGTGCACTTATTCGTGTGATACAATCAATTGCTAGGTAAAATATTCCAGGTGGTAGAAGCCTGCCCTTTCTATGACATCAAGATCTAGAGTTCGAACATCGACCTGGAATTCCACAATCTAAAACTACAAGTTTTGGTTTACTACCAAAAAGATGCTAACAAATCACTCGAAAATGGCATTATCATCATCATTAACAGATCTCAGAAGGAAAAAAAGTGAAAGATAAAAAACCATCGCAAGTTCGAATAAGATGACTATTGTTGCCAAATATAGTCACATAAAGCCAAGTCCAATATATATGTCATAATAGTACATCAAATATATAGATTTGTGGACACCACACACCAGCAGAGCAAAAAAAATAGTTATAGTACCTGACTTAACAAACAGTCATCCTCACAAGAGACCCAAACCCTTTAAAAATAAAAGTACAGCAGTCAATATGGTTTACAGATTTCCTCATCTTGTGCAGGATCAGGACTGTATGGGCGTGGAGAATCTCAAATTTCTGTCAAGGTCTCATATGCGTCTAGAGCTGAATTGAAAAGATTGTCAGCTTGCATTCCCACCAGTTCCAAGATCCGGTCGTACACTTGGCCAATCAGCTCATCGCCATCCACATCAGGCAACTCAGGAACTAAGTTGTCAGCGACGAAGTTTTGAAAATCAATAGCAGCATCATGAGGAACTGAAATTGATGTATTCCATCCTACAGCCAAATCAGCTATCCGCTTAGTGGATGTGGACACTTCTTCCTTGACGCGCCTAATCTGTTCGTCCTGGTGTTTCACTTTTTTTGAAGGCACGAAATCATGTGTCTATGAGCTTTGTATTTCTCTCAGAGACGGGCAATTGTCAAACCCTTGTAGTGACCAGCACCATTATGCCATGAGAAATATGAGTAAGGTGGAAACCGCAGATAACAAATCCAAAGTCAAAACCAGATTCTCATTTCAAAACAAATAAACCAAATTCTCATTTCACAAAAAAAATCCAAATTCAGCTACACACATCGTGCAAGATCCACAGTGGTACCGCAAATGGAAAAGAACCATAGAGGCATATTTCCCAAACTTGGGAAACAAAACCGACATGAAATGGGCCGTACTTTAGTGTTTGCCTTCTTAGCTGGCACCTGAGCAGTCCTAGCAGTAGTAATAAGTGGCAACAGATCAGAATGACTTTGTTTCTGCAAATCATGGTGCAACAAAAATGATCAGTATATTTTAGGAGACATTTTAAGTAATAAAGCGCTTTTTATAAAAAAATGTTTTCGAGGACAAAGCGTAGGTAACTGAAATTCCAGCAAAGAAGCTGGATACATAAAAACACTTATCACTCGGTAATGCCTCCTCCACGGGTGGGACATGCGCGTGATGCTAAATGAAATGCAGCAAAACCAATCAATTTTAGGAAAGAACACATCAACTTTGCAATGCAAAGAAGGATACATGCATTAATCTGATGCCAAGGATTGGGCGTGTTCCTCTCTAACGAAAAATATAATTTAAAGAACTCAGCAATGTAGGACACCAGCAAACAACAATCTGTTTATGAACGATATGCAACAAATTACATCTGCATGGCTCAGCAGAGGACCGTTCTATGAAATAAAGCCAGGGGGTAAGCTTCCTATCCCCATAAGACTCTTCTTGGCAGCATATACTTACCTATTTTCGGTGGACCTTATAACTAATTCCATGGCTACATCCATGGTGATCCCAACTTCCTAATGTGGCATATAGATCTACTATTTCAAATAGCAATCACCTAAACAACTATCCGGATGGTTGCGAACTCACCGAAGATTGCACTGATGAAATGGAAAGGTGGACACTGTTGGGTAAAGAAGGTGTGCGACAGGGGAGGTGCACAAATGTGCAAAAATTGTAGCGATACTCGTATATAGATAGATATAGCAGTAACACATAAACTAGATCAATTAGTAGTAACCACAAACTCTAGACAGGCTGTAGCAGTCTGTCAACTACTCCCATATTAATTAACCTAGTGTAATTTAACGTGGAAGTACTATGAAATGGTGAATACTAGTAAATAATAGGGGATTACTTAATTATTAGTGGAATCTACAGCCAGCCACCAAAAACATCATGAGCATGCTAAATATCTAGATTGCAGATCATACTTGGGTAAGAACCTAATGTCTAGCTCTAATTACCCAAATCTAAGAGCATTTATCCTATTTACAACTTAGTGTAGTGAGTTGGAGACATCCTTAACTCTACAGCCATCTCCTCGACATGCATCTGATGGCACTCCTGCTCCTCCTCTTCGAGGTCATCGTGGATCTCGAGCTGTAACCATAGCAACATCATCGCGCGCTACAGCGAAAGTGAGTGCGGTAGATCTACCCAGTGGACGAACGTGCAACAGTCACATTCGTAGTTGCAACCCAAGAACCTGCGGCCAAAGTTCGTTCCCTCGAACACGACGTGGCAACGAGGCGCCAGGGCGTAGTTGCACCAGAGCCGTAGATCCGCGTCGGTAACTATGTTGTACCACTCCACGTCTACCATCCATGCCGGCATCTGAACCCAGGAAACATCATCAATCGAGACGGGCAGAATAGATAAAAAACCCAAAAGGAGAGAACCCATAAGCTGAATTCAAGACCGTGAATTCTGGCATACTTACCCTAACCTGGACCCCTTGCGCATCAAGATCCCCCATCGTTCGCTGGACTGGCATGACTAAATCTGCCGACATTGCTCGAAAAAAGGGCGCGCCTTCAAAGCCTAGCGTAGAGGCTTCATGGAGAAGTAAGAGGTAGGGGAGCCGGTCCTCACATTCGCTGGCTACTACTTCGTATTGGATTTAACTCGACCACTATTAACTGGGGCCTGCACTAGAGAGCCCGTGGTCCCCCAAACATCACTCACCTAGTTTGACTTGCATTACATGGAGTACGTTTGGAAAACATATCAAAACTCAATAAATACACCAAAGGTCCCCCTCTCTTTTGCGAAAACCCATTACAAAACGGAGACGCTCACAAATGCGTACACACACTCACCCCTATGAATGCAGGTACGCACACCCTACACCTATGAGCAATTCAGAAAGACTGGATCTTGAGACTTATCCTGCGGGGCTTGAGCTTGACGAAGTCACCATTGGCACCTCGCTATATATTGACGGGAACGTCGCCTCTCACTACCATCATAACCATCCTTCAAAGTCGAGCACCGAGGCTTCGTGGCGAAGGAAGTGCTAGGGGGTTGGAGCTCACATTTGTTGGCTACTATGGGGTGTAATTGAACCACCAATAATGTGGCCGCCAGTAGTGAGCCCATATACCCTAGACACCAGTGACCATTACAATTACTTTGGGAAAATCGGCAAAACTTAATACAAACAGAAGGCCCATCTCTCTCATTTTTGCAAAAATCCACTACAAAATGCACACGCTCACAAATGCATACACACACTCACCCCTATGAACGCATGAACGCACATCCTACCCCTATGAGAACCTCCAAAAGATTGTGTCTTCACACTGTCCAATGTGGGGCTTGAGCTTGACGAAGTCACCATAGGCACCTCGCTATCGACGGGAACGTCGCCTCCTACTGCCCTCGTAACCATCCTTCAAAGCTGAGCGTCGAGGCTTCATCAAGAAGGAAGAGTTAGAGGATTAAGAGCTAACATTCGTTGGCTGCTATAGGATATAACTAGACCACTAATAACAACGGGGCCCCATGGTAGTGAGCCCATTGGCCCTAGACATCAAAGAAAGCACGATGTCAAGTCTTAAACATATATCTTAACAGTGGAGTGGTTAGTGCTAACAAAAAGATTCTTCAAGGTGATTCTAGTGCTAGACTTATGTCTAAGAGAATCAATTGGGAGGGCCCACTATTTAGTGGATAACAGTCTGTTTTTATTTTTAGCATGGTTGTCTAGACCCACTTTAGTTCTAAACACTGGAGCAAAAGTAGTTTTCATAGATACTTCTAGACACTGCACATGCCCTTACTATACGTAGCTTAGAAATTTACTAGCCTCGTGTCTAAGAAAATTGTAGGTTCCTTTGAGAGTTTTTTGAAAAAGCTTTTGGAGGTACCCATCGGGGGTCAATTAATATATCACAAAACACCAAGAGTTTTGACAATAGGTTTAACTTCTTGCTAAGATAGATTTTGCATCTTGACAATTTAACGAAATTAGGTCACTTGAGCTACAAGTAAGCGTGATATAGATTGCTCTAGAATTAAATGTCTTTTCGGAGGTCTCTAGGTTCATCTTCTTGTAGTAAACAACTCCATCAGTATGAGTTTCCTACTATCTCAGGAAAGGACATTCTCAATTTTTTGAGTGTGATGACGAGATTGTTCTTTCCCATAAAGCAAGTCCGAAGAATATGGATCTGAATGACACACGAGGCAAGTTTTCAAACATATATTGTGGACCAACATGTTGTAATTACGATTTCCCATGTTTTACGAGTTCTCAAACGTCCTAGCTAACTTTCCCCACTTGATTGATTTTATGCCGATTTATCGAAATTATTAGGTACAAATTGAACTGCCACAAGTAAATTGTAGGTTGCTTTGAAAGTTTGACAAAAGATCTCTCTTGGAGGTACCCATATATCCTGGGGAGGGGGTCAATTAATATGTGGGAAACCACCAAGAGTTTTGATGATATATAGTTACGGTTTAACTTCTTGCTGAGATTTTGCATCAATTTAATGAAATTAAGTTAGACTTGAGCTACAAGTAAGCGTGATAGACTGCTCTTGAATTAAATGTCTTTTGAGAGGTAGATGGGTGCATCTTCTTGTAGTAAACAATGTCGTCGGTGTGAGTTTCCAACTACCAGGAAAGGACATTCTCAATTTTCTGAGTGATGTCATGATCATTCTCTCCCGTAAAGGAAGTTCGAAGAATATTGATCTAAATAAATGCCACAAGCCAAAGTTTTCACACGCACACACACAAACAGGCACGTGCCACACTCGTATATACTGTATGAAATGTGATTTAACGAACATTAAGTTGGTATTAACCAATAGTCTTGTTAGAGAAAAAGTCATACATTAAGTATATTAATAATAACTATCTACACATATTCAGAATACAACCTACTGTGCTGCCAATTTTTTTTGCTGGGGGGGGTAAGGGGGACATGATGATTCTAGAACATGGTGGAGTTTGCTCCAGATACTGTTCAATACGAATCCAACTACTCTGAACAATCGGATCTAACAGCCCAATGGTCACGATTGGTGAAGGAAATATGCCCGGAGAGGCAATAATAAAGTTGTTATTATGTATTCCTTATATATGGCAGATGTTTATTTTACATGCTGGAATTGTATTGATTGGAAACATCAATACATGTGTGTTTAATAAACAAAAAGGGTTCCTAGTTATGCCTCTCTTATAGACTAGCTTGTTGATTAACAAGATGATCAAGGTTTCCTGACCATGGACATTGGATGTTGTTAATAACAAGGTCACACCATTGGTGGAATGATGTGATGAACATTCATCCGAAGTATAGCATTACGATCAAGTCATTATGTTTATATTGCTATAACATCATACGAAGTAATCTTTAACCTTAGACCATGAGATCATGTTAATTATTAACACCGGAAGAGTATCTTGATAACATCAAATGTCACACCGTAACAGGGTGACTATAAAGATGGGTTCAGTACTACGAAGGTGTTATGTTGAGGCTCATGGATCAAGAGTGAAATTTGTCAATCCTGATGATGGATAGATATACTCTGGGCCCTCTCGGTGATATCACATTGAGATAGCTTGCAAGCAAGTGATGTGATCACTAGAATGTTATATCACGGGGACGAGAAAAGAGTGCATGTCGGTAACGAGATCAAACTAGGTATGGAGATACCGATGATCGAATCTCGGACATGTAATATATCGCGAGACAAAGGGATTTAGTTACAAGCGTTAAAGGTTCTCACGATCATAGAAGTCATTGTTGAATGTGTAGGAGTCAGTACGGATCTCCAGGTCCGGCTGATGATTATTGATCGGAGAAGGGACTCGATCATGTCTACATTATTCACGAACCATAGGGTGACAAACTTAAGAGTTACCGTACACCATTTTGGAGCACATATGTTTCAGACGAAAGAATTGCAAAGCGCAGGAATTGTTTCAATAGAAACCGGAAATTGTTTCGAGTGAAATTGCAGAAAGTGGTTCTGCATGTGATATTGAAATATTGCAAGGGGCTATATGTGAATTTTGTTAATTAAAGTAATTAACAAAATTCTGAATAAATTTAGTAAAAGGGTTTTATTAAATGAGAGAGCATTAAACTTGGAGAATTTAAATGCATTTAAAGTGGAGACTTTAAAAGGGAGTGTGAAGAGGCAATTTAATGTGGAGGGGTTACCACCACATGAATGGGGGAGGTGAGGGGTCACCCTCCCCCCATGCGCCGGACATGGAGAGGAGAGGCACCCCCCCTCCTCCTATAAAAGGCCACCCATTCCCTCCTTCATCCTCACACCTCCTTGTGAAGGATATCTCTCCCCTCTAGAATTATTTCTCCATGGTCTCGGATTAGGGAGATACATGTTCCCGGTGGCATTTCGTTTGGAAGGAGTTGCTGCTTCCGCTAGATCGCTGGAGTGAGGAGGTGGAGGTTGTCTGGTGGCTTGAACGTGTGTGCGAGTACGGATGCGCTGCTGAGTTACGGCGCTCGGACTTCCTCACGATGTTGAGATTGGCAAGTGTACGACTACATTAACCACGAGTTCGTACTCGTTAACAAAACTCGTTGTCTTCGAGGGTAAGTTCTCGTGGGATGTATATCCACCCGTTGCTTTGTACCTAGTAGATAGATCTTGGCATATAGTTCACACCGTAGGAAAATTTTTGTTTTCTATGCTGTGGACCCAACAGTGGTATCAGAGCCTGATCTATGCGTAGCTGCTTTGCACATTTAGTACACATATGTTTATGTGTGGGCGATGATGATCATGTTATTGCATCTTCTATGTATTTTGGATATTGGTGGCATAGTGGGATGAAGCGGCCCGGACCAACCTTACATGTCATCGTACATGAGACCGGTTCCACGACTGACATGCAACTTGTTTTGCATAAGTGGCTGGCGGGTGTCTGTCTCTCCTACTATAGTCAATATCTGATTTACAACGAGTTGCTAATAACTTAGTTATCCTCGTTGTGGTTCATGTTCGTAGGTAAGAACGGTTCTATCTCCGAAAGCCCTAAGCCACGTAAACTTGCAATTGATAAATTAGAGGCGTCTAGTTTAGATCGTTGCTCGGCTAGTGTCTTGACATGGTATTGTTGTAAGTAGATGTATGATAGATACTCTTACTACACATTCAACGTGTAAGTTCCATAGACCTTGGCCTTACACACAAAGGAATGATAGAGATCATACCACGATGCAAATGATAGAGATCAAATGCATGGACCATATCATCTCACTTTACGCATTAGATGTTAGCATCTTATACTGCTAGTTTGGTGCTTTTGGTAGCATTATAAGATGATCCCTCATTTAGATATCAAGATAAAATGTGTTCTTCCTTGAGTATGCACCGTTCTATGGATCGTTTTTCGAGACATCACGTGATGATCGGGTGTACTCGACTCTACGCTTTCATACAACAGGTGTAAGACAGTTTTACACACGCGAGTACTAAGGTTCTTACTTGGCGAGCCTAGCATGTACAGACATGGCCTCGGAACACGGACCGAAAGGTTAAGCATGAGTCATATTGTTGATATGATGCCCATATAGATGCTCGCCTTTGAAACTACACCGACTCACGTGATGATCGGACTTGGTGTAGTGGATTTGATTCATGTAATCACCAAAAAGGCACGAGGGATGTCGTTTTTGAGTGGGAGTTCATTAGTAATTTGGAGTAGTTGAACTCAATCTATCATAAACTTAGTCTAAATAAACTTTACAAATTCTATTGTAGATGGCACCACCTGCTTTTAATTTCAATGTGTTCATGGAGAAAGAGAAACTTGCTGCGAATGGTAGCAACTTCACCAACTGGGCTATGAATTTGAGGATTCTCCTCACTGCTGCACAAAAGCAATATGTGCTAGATGCGCTGCTAGGCCCCCCACCAGCTCCTGATGTCCCTGACGAGGAAAAGAATGTCTATGTGACTCGTCAGGAGGACCACAACTTAGTTCATGGCGGCATACTGTATGGGCTAGAGCCAGAACTTCGAAAGTATTTCGAAAATGGCAATGCCTTTGATACCATGGGATAATTGAAAATGATTTTCGATACCCATGCTGCCGTAGAGAGTTATAATGCTTCTGAAAAGTTCTTCAGCTGCAAAATGGAGGAAAACAGCTCAGTTAGTGAGCACGTACTCAAAATGTCTAGGTACGCCGATAAGCTTGTGTCCTTGGGAATAACGATTCCCATTGACTTGGGGATACATCGTGTTCTCCAATCTCTGCCACCTAGCTACAAGAGCTTCATGATGAACTATAATATGCAGGGCATGAAGAAGACTCTTCCCGAGCTTCTGTCAATGCTTAAGACTGCTGAAGTGGAGATTAGGAAAGAACATCAAGTTTTGATGGTCAATAGGACCACCGGTTTCAAGAAGGACAAGAAAGGCAAGCACAAGGGAAAGAAGGGTGGAAAATCTGTTGTCGCGCCTGAAAAGAAACCCCGAGCTGGTCCTAAGTCTGATACCGAGTGCTACTATTGCAAGGGGACTGGCCATTGGAAGCGCAACTGCCCCAAGTATTTGGCGGACAAGAAGTCCGGCAAGGCAAACAAAGGTATATGTGATATACATGTTATTGATGTGTACTTGACTAGTACTCGAAGCAGCACCTGGGTATTTGATACGAGATCAGTTGCTAATATATGTAACTTGATTCAGGGGCTGTGGAACAAGTGACAACTAGCAAGGGATGAGGTCACAATATGGGTCGGCAATGGATCAAGAGTTGATGTGATCGCCGTCGGAACGTTGCCTCTCCATATGCCATCGAGATTAGTCATAAACCTAAATAATTATTATTTGGTGCATGCACTTAGCATGAACATTGTATCCGAATCGTGTTTGATGCAAAGTGGTTATTCATTTAAATACGAAAACAATGGTTGTTTGATTTATATGGATAATATCTTTTATGGTCATGCACCTATGTTGAATGGTTTATTTCTGATGGATCTCGATAGTAATGTTACGCACATTCATAATGTTAATGCTAAAAAGATTAAACTTGATGATGATATATCTGCATATATGTGGCACTACCGTCTAGGTCATATTGTCGTTAAACGCATGAAGAAACTCCATTCTGATGGACTTTTGGAATCACTTCATTTTGAATCAATTAATACATGTGAGCCATGCCTTATGGGCAAGATGACTAGAACGCCTTTTTCTGGTTCAATGGAATGGGCGACAGATCTATTGGAAATCATACATACTGATGTGTGTGGACCAATGAGTGTGTCGACGCGAGGTGGATATTGTTATTTTGTTACTTCCACGGACGATTTGAGTAGATATGGGTATATCTATTTGATGAAACATAAGTCTGAAACTTTTGAAAAGGTCAAGGAATTTCAGAATGAAGTGGAAAATCATCGTAATAGAAAGATCAAATTTCTACGGTCTTACCGTGGAGGAGAGTATCTAAGTTACGAGTTTAGCACACACATGAAAGAGTGTGGAATAGTTTCACAACTCACGCATGCCGGAACATCACAACATAAGGGTGTGTCGGAACGTCGTAATCATACCTTATTGGATATGGTTTGATATATGATGTCTCTGACTGACTTGCCACTGTCATTTTGGGGTTATGCACTGGAAACAACTGCATTCACTTTAAATCGGGCACCATCTAAATCCGTTGAAACGACACCGTATGAATTATGGTTTGGAAACAAACCTAAGCTGACATTTCTTAAAGTTTGGGGATGCGATGTTTATGTGAAGAAACTTCAACTAGATAAACTCGAACCCAAAGCGGAAAAATGCGTCTTCATAGGATACCCTAAGGAAACGATTGGGTATACCTTCTATCACAGATCGGAGGGCAAGGTTTTTGTTGCCAAGAATGGATCCTTTCTTGAGAAGGAGTTTCTTGCGAAAGGTGTGAGTAGTCAGAAGGTAGTACTCGAAGAGGTTATTGAACCTTCTCTTCATGAAATGGCGAGTAGCGCAGCACCAGAAGTTGTTTCGGAGTTGACTTCACCTAATGAAGAGAGAGCTAATGATATTGATCATGAAACTCCGAAAGAGGAAACTACCAAACCTCACAGGTCAAGCAGGACAAGTGCAGCTCCTGAACTGTACGACAATCCTGTTGTGAATTTCATGGTTGATGAAATGGATAACCCTGCGATGTAAGAAGAAGCGATGATGAGCCCGGATTCCAACAAATGGCTAGAAGACATGAAATCCGAGATGGAATCCATGTACGAGAACCAAGTTTGGACCTTGGTGGACTTACCTCACGATCGAAAGGCCATTGAGAATAAATGGATTTTCAAAAGAAAAACTGATGCTGATGGTAATGTGACCATCTATAAGGCTCGACTTGTCACAAAGGGGATTCGACAAATTCAAGGAGTTGACTACGATGAGACATTCTCTCCCTTAGCGATGCTTCAGTCAGTTAGGATTATGTTAGCAATTACTGCATATTTCAATTATGAAATATGGCAGATGGATGTCAAAACTACGTTCCTCAATGGTAATATTGAATAAGAGTTGTATATGATACAACCTAAGGGTTTTGTCGATCCTAAGGATGCTAATAAGGTATACAAACTTCAGCGATCCATCTATGGACTGAAGCAAGCATCCCGGATTTGGAATCTCCGCTTTGATGAGGTGATCAAAGAGTTTGGATTTGTCCAAACTTATAGAGAGGCTTGTATTTACAAGAAAGTGAGTGGGAGCAATGTGGCATTTCTGATATTATATGTGGATGACATATTATTGATTGGAAATGATATAGATCTTTTAAACAGTGTTAAAAGTTATCTAAACAGCCAATTTTCGATGAAAGACCTTGGTGAAGCGTCATATATATTACGCATTAAAATCTATAGAGATAGATCAAGGTGCCTAATTGGGCTATCGCAAAGTACATACCTTGATAAGATATTAAAGAAGTTTAATATGGACGAAAGTAAGAAGGGGTTCTTACCTATGTTGCAAGGCAAGACATTCAGTAGGACTCAAAGTCCGGCTACAGTGGAAGAAAGAGAGATGATGGATAAGATCCCCTATGCCTCGGCCATACGCTCTATTATGTATGCCATGCTATGTACAAGACCGGATGTGGCACATGCTATTAATTTGACTAGTAGGTACCAATCTGATCCAGGTTCGGAACACTGGATAGCGGTAAAGAACATCCTCAAGTACTTGAGAAGAACTAGGGATATGTTTATTATATACAGAGGTGAAGAAGAGCTAGTCGCTAAGTGTTATGTCGATGCTAGCTTTGACAGCGATCCGGATGACTCTAAGTCTCAATCCGGATATGTATTTATCTTGAACGGAGCAGCAGTTAGTTGGAGGAGTTCCAAACAACCTGTGGTGGCTGGATCAACGACGAAGGCAGAATATGTTGCTGCTTCAGAAGCAGCGCAGGAAGCGGTTTGGATAAAGAGTTAATTATGGAACTAGGTGTGGTTCCTAGTGCATTGGACCCAATGGTGATCTATTGTGACAACAATGGATCCATAGCCAACGCAAAGGAACCGAGGTCTCACAAGAATTCCAAGCATATTAAGCGCCGGTTTCACTCCATCCGCGAGCATGTCAAGGATGGAGATATAAAGATTTGTAAAGTACACATGGACCTAAATGTAGCAGATCCGTTGACTAAAGTTCTCCCTAGGGAAAAACATGATCAACACCAGAACTCCATGGGTGTTAGATTTATCACTATGTGAACTAGATTATTGTCTCTAGTGCAAGTGGGAGACTGAAGGAAATATGCCCTGAGAGGCAATAATAAAGTTGTTATTATGTATTCCTTGTATATGATAGATGTTTATTTTGCATGCTATAATTGTATTGATAGGAAACATCAATACATGTGTGTTTAATAAAGAAAAAGGGTTCCTAGTTATGCCTCTCTTATAGACTAGCTTGTTGATTAACAAGATGATCAAGGTTTCCTGATCATGGACACTGGATGTTGTTAATAACAAGGTCACACCATTGATGGAATGATGTGATGAACATTCATCCGAAGTATAGCATTACGATCAAGTCATTATGTTTATATTGCTATAACATCATACGAAGTAATCTTTATCCTTAGACCATGAGATCATGTTAATTGCTAACACCGGAAGAGTATCTTGATAACATCAAACGTCACACCGTAACAGGGTGACTATAAAGATGGGTTCAGTACTACGAAGGTGTTATGTTGAGGCTCATGGATCAAGAGTGGAATTTGTCAATCCCGGTGACGGATAGATATACTCTAGGCCTTCTCGGTGATATCACATTGAGATAGCTTGCAAGCAAGTGATGTGATCACTAGAATGTTATATCACGGGAACGAGAAAAGAGTGCATGTCGGTAACGAGATCAAACTAGGTATGGAGATACCGATGATCAAATCTCAGACATGTAATATATCGTGAGACAAAGGGATTTAGTTACAAGCATTAAAGGTTCTCACGATCACAGAAGTCATCGTTGAATGTGTAGGAGTCAGTATGGATCTCCAGGTCCCGCTGCTGATTATTGATCGGAGAAGGGTCTCGATCATGTCTGCATTATTCGCGAACCGTAGGGTGACACACTTAAGAGTTGCCGGACACCATTTTGGAGCACATATGTTTCAGACGAAAGAATTGCAAAGCGCAGGAATTGTTTCAATAGAAACCGGAAATTGTTTCGGGTGAAATTGCAGAAAGTGGTTCTGCATGTGATATTGAAATATTGCAAGGGGCTATATGTGAATGTTTGTTAATTAATGTAATTAACAAAATTCTGAATAAATTTAATAAAAGAGTTTTATTAAATGAGAGAGCATTAAACTTGGAGAATTTTAATGCATTTAAAGTAGAGACTTTAAAAGGGAATGTGAAGAGGCACTTTAATGTGGAGGGGTTACCACCGCATGAATGGGGGAGGAGAGGGGTCACCCCCCATGCGCTGGCCATGGAGAGGAGTGGCACCCCCCTCCTCCTATAAAAGGTCACCCGTTCCCTCCTTCATCCTCACACCTCCTTGTGAAGGATCTCTCTCCCCCTCTAGAATTATTTCCCCATGGTCACGGATTAGCGAGATACATGTTCTCGATGGCATTTCATCTAGAAGGAGTTGCTGGTTCCGCTGGATCGCTGGAGCGAGGAGCTGGAGGTTGTCCGGTGGCTTGAACGTGTGTGCGAGTACGGATGCGCTGCTGAGTTACGGCGCTCGGACTTCCTCACGATCTTGAGATCGGCAAGTGTACGACTACATCAACCACGAGTTTCTACTCGTTAACAAAACTCGTTGTCTTCAAGGGTAAGTTCTCGTGGGATGTATATCCACCTGTTGCTTTGTAACTAGTAGATAGATCTTGGCGTATAGTTCACACCGTAGGAGAAATTTTGTTTTCTATGCTGCGGACCCAACAATTGGTGCAATGGATCCAATTCAAAATATGGATCCAATGCATACACACACTATTCAATGGATACACATGATGGTTCTAGAACATGCACGGTGAAGTTTGCTCTAGATACTATTCAACACGAATCTAGCTTCTGTGAACCATTGGATCCAACAGCCCAACGGTCAGGATTGGTGCTATGGATCCAATTCAAAACTGCTCCACTATAGTAGTACAGATAGAGATATTTTATCTTACCACTATATAGTGTACGAATAACTTTGAATATTGACCGTTGGATCAAGACTCGTGAATCCCAACATTTCCAGCCGTTGGATCTTCTTTTCCATTCTAGCATCTAGAAGATTCTATTGATAGTCTTGAGCATAACGAATGCTATGCACAAACTTGAAAAAGCACTTCTCCATCATACTAGAATCTTCTCCCTCGTAGCTAATAATTGTTGACTTCTACATGATCTTACCTTATCTTATCTTACCACTATATAGTGTACGAATAACTCTGAATGTTGACCGTTGGATGAAGACTCACGAATCCTAGCATTTCTAGCCGTTGGATCTTCTTTTCCATTCTAGCATCTAGAATATTCTATTGATAGTCTTCGGCATAATGAATGCTATGCACAAACCTCAAAACACACTTCTCCATCATACTAGAATGTTCTCCCTTATTTCTCTAGAACATGTTATAAAAAATTTCATGTGTTAGGTAGCTAATAATTCTTGACTTCTACATGATGATACAGAGTAGAAGGACCAAATATACACCCATCCTTTATAGATGTTGATCCAATTTATAAATTTTTGTGCTTTACCAATTATAATTTTATATAGTGATGATATGTCATACGCTTACTATCTGAGCCTTATTAAGGTGTGATTTTTTACACAATGTGGGAGTATTACGTATATTTATTTGCTTAGACATATGGTCACCTCTGTCCACGAGTTGTATAGGCTGAGAGAATAAAAAAATTTGGCAGGGGAAGAGGGCACCAGTGAAGACAAGTTGAAGGCGGTTCCATGTCAGAGCAAAGTTATGATGGGTTTCTGACACGAGGTACTCCTGCGGCCTTAAAGTCTACACTCTACTAGTAGTAAATTTCAGGACCTATGCACGGAAAACAAATCGTGTGTTTTATCTATCGTTCACTATGCTCCATCTCTCCTCCCCTTTCCCCTCGCTTACTGGTCCGGCTGATCTCTCTCCCCTCGTCCACAACGTGGCGCTGCACACGTGTGCCTTGGTATGGCGGCTCTGTGTCTCTAGCGTGTTCGGCAGCCGCGCGTTGGTGTGGAGTTGTGGAGAGGAGTACATAGGAAGGAAACCACTTTGGTCCTTGGCGGCACAAAAATTCAAAGTTTTCTGGCTTTCGAAATTTTCACTTGCTTCCCAAACATCAGGAGGGAAGATTATTCAAATGTTCGGCCAAACATCAGGAGGGAAGGCAATTTTGAACCCGTTCTGAACATTGACCGTTGGATCAAGCCTGGCAAATCCAAACTTTGAACATTGACCATTGGATCTAGACGGGCAAATCCAAACTTTGCTAACCGTTGGATCTTCTTTTCCATTATTAACATCTAGAAAGATTCTACTGATAGTCTTTAGCACAATGGATGCTAGTATGCGCAAACCTCAAAACACACACTTCATTGCTCAGTTTCAGGGTCCTTGTCCTAAATGCATGCGTTGACTTGGATGCAATTTTCATTTTTTATGAGGTCATTGATGTAACTTGTACTTCCACCGACTGTCTTAACTCTCAAGCACCTTGCTCCTACGAGACCAACCATTAGATCGGCCATTCACGGTACTTCTTATCTTATCTTGATCTTGTCTTATTTCTTCCAATACCATACCACCATTGTATAGTGTATGAATTAACTTCGAACATTGACCGCTAGATCAAGATTGGCAAATCCAAACATTGCTAACCATTAGATCTTCTATTTTCCCTTAGCATCAAGAAAGATTTTATTTATAGTCTTTAGCACGATGAATGCTAGTATGGGTAAACCTCAAAACACACACACTTCATTATTCAGTTTTAGGGTGATTGTGTTAAATATATGGACTTGGATGCAATTTTCATTTGTTATGAGGTCCTTGATGTAAGTTGTACTTCCATCGATCGTGTTAACTCTCAGTCACCTCTCTCCTACGAGACTGGCATAGTTAAAGGAAAATGCAACCACCCCAATTATCACACAAACTGGACCAATGGTTTCTTATACGTAATGCCCAAGTTTTTAGTACTAGGATTTTTCAAGCGTCCTAGCAAACTTTGCACACTTTAGTGACTTCTTCTCAATTTAACGAAATTAGGTCAAACTTGAGCTACAAGTAAGCGTGATAGATTGCTCTTGAATTAAATGTATTTTCATAGGTAGATGGGTGAATCTTCTTCTAGTAAACAATGTCATCGGTGTGAGTTTCTAACTATGAGGAAAGAAAATCCTCAGTTTTCCGAGTGATGACGAGATGGTTCTTTTATGTAAAGAAAGTCTGAAGAATATGGATCTCAATGCCATAAACCAAGCTTTTAGACATATTAAGTGGACCAACGTGTTTTACTTACGATTCCCATGTTTTATGAGTTTTCAAACTCCCTATATAGCTAATTAACTTTGCCCCACTTGAATGACTTCATGCCTATATTTATCGAAATTTAGTCAAACTTGAACTACAACAACTAAATTATTGTAGGTTGCTTCTAAAGAATTACAAAAAACTTTTGGAGGTGTACCCATTGGGGGATCAGTTAATATATCAGAAACCAACCGAGAGTTTTGACAATAGGTTTTTAACTCCTTTCTAATTAAGATTTTGCATCTTGACAATTTATTAAAAAATTAGCTAAAACTTGAGCTACAAGTAAGTGCGCTAGATTTTTCTTTCATTAAGCGTCTCTTTAGAGGTAGATGGATGCATCTTATTGTAGTAATCAGTACCGTTGGTGTGAATTTCCAACTATTAGGAAAGAACATTCTTAATTTTCCGTGTGATGATGATATTATTGTTTGTTTTCATAAACAAAGTCCGAAGGATATGGACCTAAACTCCACAAGCCAAGCTTTCAGACATATATATTGGACCGTCATGTTGTAGTTATGATTCCCGTGTTTTATGAGTTCTCAAACTTACTCCTATAGATAACTTTTCCCACTTGAAAGTGATTTTATGTCGATTTATTGAAATTAGGTCAATTTTGAACTACAAGTAAATTGTAGGTTGCATTGAAAGTTTTACTTTTTTTGATCTAACCATTGGGGGATGATTTAATATATCACAAACCACAAACGATAGTTTTTACAACAAGTTCAACTTCTTGCTAAGATTTTGCATCTTGACAATTAAACGAAATTAGATCAAACTTGAGCTATAAGTAAATGCGATAGATTGCTCTTGAATTAATTGTCTTTTCGGAGGTATACGGGTGCATCTTCTTAAAGTAAACAATGTCATCGATGTGAGTTTCCAAATATCAGGAAATATCATTCTTAATTTTCCGAGTGATGATGAGATTGTTCCTTTCTGTAAACACAGTCTGAAGAGTATGGATCTGAATGCCACAAGCCATGTTTCTAGACATCTTACCACTATAGAGTGTACGAATAACTTTGAATATTAACCATAGTTTCGAGACTCGCAAATCCGAACATTTCCAGCCATTGGATCTTCTTTCCCATTCTAGCATCTAGAAGATTATACTGATAGTCTTGAACACAATGAATGCACTATGTATAAACCTCTCAAAACACACTTCTCCATCATACTAGAATCTTCACCCTCGTTTCTCTAGACCATGTTACCAAAAAAAATCAAGTGTTAGGTAGCTAGTAATCTTTGACTTCTACACATGATGATATAAAGTAGAAGAACCAAATATACACCCATACTGTATAGATGTTGATCAAATTTATAGTTTTCCACTTTACCTATTATAATTTTATATAGTGATGTTATGTCAGACGTCTATTATCTGAGCCTCACGTGCAGGGAATGTGCAACTTACTAGTATCTTATTGTATCTTATCTTATCTTACCACTATATAGTGTACGAATAACTTTAAATGTTGATCGTGGGATCAAGACTCGTGAATCCCTGCATTTCTAGTCGTTGGATCTTATTTTCCATTCTAGCATCTAGAAGATTCTATTGATAGTCTTCGGCATAATGAATGCTATGCACAAACCTCAAAACACACTTCTCTGTCATACTAGAAGCTTCTCCCTTGTTTCTCTAGACTATGTTATCAAAAAAAAATCATGTGTTAGGTAGCTAATAATCTTTCACTTCTACATGATGATACAAAGTACAAGGACCAAATGTACACCCATACTTTATAGATGTTGATCAAATTTATAAATTTTTGTGCTTTACCAATTATAATTTTATATAGTGATGATATGTCATACGTCTACCATCTAATTCTCACGCGCAACTTACTAGTAGCTAATAATCGTTGACTTCTACATGATCTTACCACTATATAGTGTACAAAAAACTTTGAATATTAGCCGTTGGATGAAGACTCTCGAATCCCAACATTTCCAGTCGTTGGATCTTCTTTTCCATTCTAGCATCTAGAAGATTCTATTAATAGTCTTCAGCATAATGAATGCTATGCACAAACCTCAAAACACACTTCTCCATCATACTGGAATCTTCTCCCTCGTAGCTAATAATCATTGACTTGTACATGATCTTATCTTATCTTATCTTATCTTATCTTACCACTATATAGTGTACGGATAACTTTGAATGTTGACTGTTTGATCAAGACTCGTGAATCCTAGCATTTCTGGCCGTTGGATCTTCTTTTCCATTCTAGTAGCTAGTAGATTTTATTGATAGTCTTCGGCATAATCAATGCTATGCACAAACCTCAGAACACACTTATCCATCATACTAGAATGTTCTCCCTTATTTCTTTACAAAATGTTATCAAATATTTCATGTGTTAGGTAGCTAATAATCTTTGACTTCTACATGATGATGCAAAGTACAAGGACCAAATATGCACCCATACTTTATAGATGTTGATCAAAATTCTAATTTTTTGTGCTTTACCAATTATAATTTTATATAGTGATGATATATCATACGTTTAGTATCTGAGCCTTATTAAGGTGTGTTTTTTACACAATGTGGGAGTAGTACGTATATTTCTTTGCTTAGACATATGGTCACCTCTGTCCACACACTTTACATGCTGAGAGAATAAAAAACGTTGGCAGGGGAAGAGGACAGCAGCGAAGAGAAGTTGAAGGCGGTTCCATGTTAGAGCAAAGTTATGATGGGTTTCTAACACGAGGTACTCTTGCAGCCTTACAGTATACACTCTACTAGTAGTAAATTTCAGGACCTGTGCACACAAAATAAATCGTGTGTTTTATCTCTCCTTCCCTATGCTCCATCTCTCCTCCCCTTTCCCCTCGTGCACCGGTCCGACCGATCTCTCTCTCCTCATCCATAGCGTGTCTCTGTTGTGACCGGTAGACGTGCATTTGTATGGAGTAGGGACGAGGAGTACATAGGAAGGAAACCACTTTGGTCCTTGGCGGCACAAAAATTCAAAGTTTTTCGGTTTTCAAAATTTTCACTTGCTTCCCAAACATAGGTAGGGAAGGTTATCCAAAATATCTGCCAGACATCGGTAGGGAAGGTTATTCAAAAGATCACATTGAATAAATGAAAAAGAAAAAACAAAAGTTTTACTCATGATGTCCTATCATGTCTTGTGCACCACGTGCCATGAAAACTGTAATCATGGGATTACATAAGTTTTGGAAAAAATAGCTTCACAATATTGTCCTACCATGTGTATGGACATTATCCGGTTTATTTCAACCGGAACGACCAAGGTCATCAATGCCATATTGACATCATAGTTTACAATTTGATAGAGTTCCCATGATAGTTTGGTAGATGGGTGCATCTTGGTGTAGTTAGCATTGTTGCATGTGGGAGTTTCCAACAATTAGGAAAAAAGAAATTCCTAGTGAGGACGGTGATGTTTTTTTGTGAAGAAAGTCTAAATAATATGGTTGAGAATTCCACAAGCTAATGGTTTCACACATACTATTGTTGATCATGGTTCCTATCTAACTTCGGCTAAAAGTTAGTACATATTACAATGGGTCGTGACACGCGGTACTAGTACACATACTAGTAGTAGATTTTCTCTCTCCTTCATCCCCCTCTCACCATCCGTCCACTATCCTCTCCATTTCTCCTTCCTTCCCATGTAAGTTTTCACGCAATGATTATACTTCAAGTCTAAGATGCAGCGGTGCAAAAAAATATGAGGCCCACACCATATCACCATCAATTATGTTCGGTGACGGAACTTTGTGAAGAGTATACATATACTAGTAGTATTGTAGCTAGATAAGTATGTAGTACTACTATAGACACTTAATTTTTAACAGAGGACGTAAGATACATCGAGTAATTCAGCACGATCTGCATGATTCTGTTCATTTTTGGATAAAGCGGGCGCCTCCTGATTCTATGGGCCAAGAAAAATCAAGAACCGACAAGTCTGGTATAGTCCTTTTTTTGTTGACGGGACGAGTCTGGTACAATATATTTATGATATTTTGGGATAGTTTTCAGGGTATTAAAACAAGCACGGCTATAAATAGACTTTATAAATGACAACAGTACGCGCCCCTACTTTCACCCAAAACACCCAACCCACCATTGCTTAGAACTCGATCTCTCTCTATTTCCTTCCAAAATGTTATATGACAACTCTCTCTAGAACACGTTGTTTGACCTGGCAAATGGGAAAGGCCCCGAAACTCCACCTGGAAGCCCAGACTCAGTTGACGAGCCATGGTTGCCGCCGCTGTTTGACTCCTCTGATGAAGAAGATAGCCACTAGCAACGCTTTTTCGAAGGGACGCCACCACCAACACCGAGCGACTCTGATAAGAAGGAAGATGAGACTGTGGAAGAGGAGGAGTCTGAGGTCGACCTCGAGGAAGAGGCCGAACACGACGACAGGGAGGAGGCCGAGGACGATGACAGGGAAGAGCGTGCCTGAGTGAAAAATTAAGTGGTGTCCAGAGAAGAGGCGGGCAGTGTACTATATCTCGTTCTAGGAAGCATCTTGACTTTGGTAAATAATGTTGTCAATGAGAGTTCCAATCTTTTAGGAAAATGCTTTTCAATTTCCAAGTGATAGGATTTGTTTTTAGTAATTAAGTACTTCTGGATAATTTGGCTTAGAGTGCACTCACTGTATTCTAGCAACATATAGATAATTTCCATCGCATGTTAGTACTATATGAAAATACTTATTTCAATGTGTGTAATGATACATTGTTTTTTTGCGGGAGGGGGTGGTGGTAATGATATATAGTTGAAACTTAAATGGTGTCCTCTTATATTTGTGCTTGTTTGGATGAAAACTACAAACATGGATTTGGACAACTTTCGAAAAACTTGCTACACAATATGGTCATAACCATGTATGAACATTGTTCACAATTTATGCCAAGTTACCAATGTCAAGGTCATATCTGCATCACTCGTCCCGTTTATTGGGAGAAATTAAAGAGAAGTAAAGAAAACAATAAAAATGTTAAGCACTTATGTATGGTGTCCTCTTCCGTAAATGATTAACATGAATTTTGACAAGGTTTAAAAACACTTCTTCAGAATATGACCAGCGATGTGTTAACATACTTGGATTTCAAGTTAAATAATGACAAAGGTCGTGTCCATTTCAGGTAGACGGGGTGCATCTTGGCATGGCATACTAATGTTGTTAATTGTACTTTTCAACTTTTATGTATAGAATTTTGTTAAATTATTTTACAAGTGCCACATATAATTATTTTTTAAAGTAAAGGCAAAGAATATGGCTCTGAATGCCACAACACAAATTTCACACAAAATAGAGTATGTTTCATGGTTAACAAGTTTCATGAATTTTCAAGCCTTCTAGCTAATTTCGCATAATTAAATGACATTTTGTCAATAAAACCAAAGTAGGTAAATTTTGAACTACAAGTGCGTGATAGATTGCTTGTAAATTTGTCAGAAATTCATATAGTACTAATTATTGTACCCACGCAGTCATACTGAAAAACCGACTATTGTTTTGAAAGATACAACTTATTTTTATGAATTTTCATGCTGACACATCTCACCATGTTTCAAAAAAGTGAAAGAAAATAAGGAAACATGCACACAAACTTTTAGTAGTATTAAAAATTCGTACTTGTAAAATAGTAAAGACGGCGTTGTTAAAGTTTCAATACAAGGGACCTGGGCACCTTCACTGGCCCTTCACAATTAACCTTTCTTCCTCTTAAGACTTTGCAGCTATGGCTCCAAAGACCGGACCTCCCCGTGGGAAGAAGAAGAAGACCCAGGTGGCAGCGACAAAGGATGTGGAGAAAAAGAAGACATGTCGCCCGCTTCCGAATCCTGCTATGGCCACTCCAAGTCACAGTCTCGCACCAGGCAACCGCAGGAAGAATCAGGTGTCGAGATCCATCAAGGACGGGCTGCATTTCCCTATCGGTCGGATTGGGTGCTACCTCAAGGAGGGTCGGTACTCCCAGCGCATAGGCTTTGGGGCTCCCGTCTACCTTGCGGCCATTCTTGAGTACCTCACCGTGGAGGTGTTGGAGCTCGTCGAGCAAGCCGCAAAGGACATCAAGAAGATTCGCATCATCCCGAGACACGTGATGCTCGACGTCATGCGCGATGAGGAGCTCAGCAAGCTACTAGCCGGTGTTACCATCGCGCACAACGGTGTGCTGCCCAACATCCACGAGTCCTTGCTTGGCGATGGTACCACGGAGGATGCAGCCAAGTTGCCCGCGGAGGATGCTTCCAAGTCGCCTGAGAAGACCACGGAGTCCCCCTAGAAGTTGTTAAGTTGTACTACTACTACGTATGTATTTGGGTTTTCTCTGTTTGCAGTTTGGTTAATCATCAGTGTCAATGTAATATTCAGATATGTGATGCTAAGAAAAAGCTTGTGAGGGTTCTAAAAAAAATGTTTTTTTCCTAATCTTATCCTATACTCCATTTATTTAATACTCCCTCCGTTTAGAAATATAAGACGTTTTAGCTTTGTGAAATGAATGTATCTAGACGCCTTTTAGTGTATAGGTTCACTCTAAACCTCTACGAACCCATTGACTAAAAGATGTCTAAATACATTCGATTCACAAAGCTAAAACATCGTATATTTCTAAATGGAGGGAGTATTACTCAGCATATTAGGTTTAGTCAAAGTCAAACGTCACAAAGTTTGACCAACTATATACAATATTAAATAGTATACTCATTGAAAAAAAATACAGCAAACAATGTCGTCGGTGTGAGATTCGAACTATCAGGAAAGAACATTCAATTCTCAATTTTCCGAAAGATGACAAGCGAGGTTGTTATTTTTGTAAAGAAAGTCCAAAGAATATGGATCTGAATGCCATAATCCAGGTTTTCAGACCTATATAGTGGACCAGCATGTTGTACTGACGATACCCATGTTTTATGTGCTTTCAAACTTCGTATCTAACTCTGCCAACTTGGATGACTTTATCCTGATTTATCGAAATTATATTAGGTCAAATTTGAACTACAAGTAAATTGTAGGTTGCTTTTAAAGTTTCATGAAAAAGATTTTGGAGGTACCACCTAGTGATTTGATGACCACCTAGTGATTTGATGACAGGTTCATCCTCTTGCTAAGATTTTGCATCCTAACTATTTAATGAAATTAGGTCAAACTTTGCTCACCGTTTCATGAAATTAGGTCAAACTTTGCTAACCGATTAACTTTAAACATTTACCGTTGGATCAAGACTGGCAAATCCAAACATTGCTAACCGTTGGATATTCTTTCCATTCTTAGCATCTAGAAAGATTCTACTAATAGTCTTTAGCACGATGAACACTAGTATGAACAAACCTCAAAACTAATAGTCTTTACTCGGTTTCAGGGTCCTTGTGCCAAATGCATGGACTTGGATGGAATTTTCATTTTTTCTGAGGTCCTTGATGTAACTTCTACTTCCACCGACCGCTCGAGCACCTCGCTCTTACGATACCTACCATTAGATCGGCCATTCACAATACTTCTTATCTTATCTTTATCTTGTCTCTTATCACTTACAATACCATATATACCACCACTACATAGTGTAGGGATTAACTTATTTTGAACATTGACCGTTGGATCTCAAGACTAGCAAATCCAAACATTGCTAACCGTTGGATCTTATTTTCCATTCTTAGCATCTATAAAGATTCTATTGATAGTCTTTAGCATGATGAACACTAGTATGTGATAAGTTGCTAACGTATCCATAATTTTTGATGTTCCATGCTTGGTTTTTATCTACTTTCTTATGTTTTGTCCACACTTTGGAGTACTTTGTATACACTTTCTTGGACTAATCTATTAACAAGATGCCACAGTGCCAGCTGCCTGTTTTCTGCTATTTTTGGTTCCAGGAAATTCAGAAAATAAATATTCTCAGAATTGGACGGGACAGAAGCCAAAGTCAATTTTTCAGTGAGGGGGACACAGAGCCAGAATACGAGATAGAGAGGGTCCTGAGGGCCACCACACCACCTGGCCACGCGGCCAGGCCTGGCCCGCGCCAGGGTGTGGTCTGGCCGCCTAGGGCAGCCCCTCGGCCTCCCCTTCGGCCTATAAGATGCCTCCGATACAGAAACACTAAGTACCCGATCAAAATTCCACGAAAGAGTCTGTAGCCACCGTCATCTCCATCCCTAGATCGGGAGGGGTCTGAAGCTCTTCCCGGCACCCTGCCGGAGGGGAGAATTCACCCTGGAGGCCTTCTTCATCACCATGCAAGCCTCCGGTGTGATGCGTGTGTAGTTCATCCCTAGACTATGGGTCCATGTAGTAGCTAGATGGTTGGTTCTTCTCCTTTGTGCTATCATGTTTAGATCTTGTGAGCTCCGTTCATGATCAAGATCATCTATTTGTAATCCTACATGTTGTGTTTGTGGGGATCCGATGGATATTGAGATGTTATTTCAGATTGATTATTGATTCTATCATGTCTTTGTTATTTGTTGCATGCTCTCTGTTGTTGGTAGATATCTTGGCCGAGTAGATGCTAGCAACTCAAAGAGGGAGTATTTATGCTCGATAGTGGGTTCATGCCTCTAGTAATCTGGGGAAGTGAAAGAAATCTCTAAGGTACTAGATGTGTTGTTGCTACTAGGGTGAAAACATCAATCCTTTGTTCATAGAATAATCGTATTGTTTATTTTACACGCAATGCGTAATGCAATTATCTGTTGCTTGCAACTTAAGACTGGAGGGGGTTCGGATGATAATCTGAAGGTGGATTATTAGTCATAGATGCAGTTGGATTACGGTCTATGTATAATGTTGTAATGCCCAATCAAATCTAAAAGGAGTCAATATGATTAGTATATGCATGTATGCTTTCTCGATGTTTGTCAATTGCCCCACTGTAATTTGTTCACCAACATGTCATTTATCTTAAGGAGAACCACCACTAGTGAACTATGGACCCCGGTCCTTTCTTTTACCATCAATCTACAACTATTTACTGCTTTATGTTTACTTTCTGCAAGCTTTTACTTTCTTCCACACAATACGTTTAATCCTTTGTTTTCAGCAAAACTGGTGAGATTGGCAACCTCACTGTAAGTTGGGGGCAAAGTTTTGTGGTTGTGTTGTGCAGGATTCCAAGTTGGCAATAACACCTTGGAGGTGTTTCCTTGCTCCTACTGGTTCGATAACCTTGGTTTCATAACTGAGGGAAAACTTGCTGATGTGCTCATCATACCTTCCTCTTGGGGTTCCCCAACGAGCTCGATATATTTTGGGCCATCAGTATGCGCAAACCTCAAAACACACAGTACTTCATTACTCGGTTTCAAGGTCCTTGTGATAAATGCATGGACTTGGATGCAATTTTCATTTTTTATGAGGTCCTTGATGTAAATTGTAATTCTACCCACCGTGTTAACTCTCAAGCACCTTGCTCTTACGAGACCTACCATTAGATCGGCCATTCGCAGTACTTCTTATCTTATCTTTTATCTTGTCTCTTATCTCTTACAGTACCAAACCACTACACAGTGTAGGGATTAACTTTGAACATATTAATCATTGGATCAAGACTGACAAATCCAAACATTGCTAACTGTTGAATCTTTTTTACATTCTTAGCATCAAGAAAGATTCAATCTATTGATAGACTTTAGCATGATGAATGCTAGTATGCGCAAACCTAAAAACACACAGTACTTCATTGCTCAATGATAGGGTCCTTGTGCCAAAATGCATGGACTTGAATGCAATTTTCAGTTTTTACAAGGTTCTTGATGTAACTTTTACTTCCACCAACCGTGTTAACTCTCAATCACCTCGCTCCTACGAGACCTATCATTTGATCGGCCATTCGCAGTACTTCTTATCTTACCTTTATCTTGTCTCTTATCTCTTACAATACAATGCATACCACCACTAAATAGTGTAGGGAATAACTTATTTGAACAATGACCGTTTCATCAAGACTAGCAACCTTTTCCATTCTTAGCATCCAGAAAGATTCTACTGATAGTATTTAGCACGATGAACACTAGTATGCGCAAACCTCAAAACACATAGTACTTCATTACTCGATTTAAGGGTCCTTGTGCTAAATGAACGGACTTGTTGGATGCAATTTCCATTTTTTACAAGGTTCTTGATGTAACTTTTACTTCCACCAACCGTGTTATCTCTCAATCACCTCGCTCCTACGAGACCTATCATTTGACCGGCCATTCGTAGTACTTCTTATCTTACCTTTATCTTGTCTCTTATCTCTTACAATACCATGCATACCACCACTAAATAGTGTATGGAATAACTTTATTGAACATTGACGGTTGCATGAAGGCTGGCAAATCCAAACATTGCTAACCGTTGGATCTTCTTTTCCATTCTTACCATCCAAAAAGATTCTACTGATAGTATTTAGCACGGTGAACACTAGTATGCGCAAACCTCAAAACACATAGTACTTCATTACTCAGTTTAAGGGTCCTTGTGCTAAATGCATGAACTTGTTGGATGCAATTTTCATTTTTATGAGGTCCTTAATGTAACTTGTACCTCCACCAATCGTGTTAACTCTCAATCACCTCGCTCCTACGAGATCTACCATTAGATCGGCCATTCGTAGTACTTCTTATCTTACCTTTATCTTGTCTCTTATCTCATACAATACCATGCATACCACCACTAAATAGTGTAGGGATTAACTTATTTGAACATTGACCGTTGGATCAAGACTGGCAAATCCAAACATTGATAACCGTTGGATCTTATTTTCCATTCTTATCATCTAGAAATATTCTACTGATAGTCTTTAGCACGATGAACACTAGTATGCGCAAACCTCAAAACACATAGTACTTCATTACTCGGTTTAAGGTTCCTTGTGCTAAATGCACGGACTTGTTGGATGCAATTTTCATTTTTATGACGTCCTTAATGTAACTTGTACTTCCACCGACCATGTTAACCCTCAAGAACCTCGCTCTTACGAGACCAACCATTAGATCGGCCATTCGTAGTACTTCTATCTTATCTTTATCTTGTCTCTTATCTCTTACAATACCATACCACTACATATAGTGTAGAGATTAACTTTGAAAATTAACAGTCGGATCAAGACTGGCAAATCCAAACATTGCTAACTATTGGATCTTCTTTTCCATTCTTAGCATATAGAAAGATTGAACTAATAGTCTTTAGCACGATGAACGCTAGTATGCGCAAACCTCAAAACATAGTACTTTATTTCTCAGTTTCAGGGTCCTTGTGCTAAATGCATGGACTTGGATGCAATTTTCATTCTTTATGAGGTCCTTGATGTAACTTATACTTCCACCGACCGTGTTATCTATCAAGCACCTCGATCCTACGAGACCTACCAAGGTTAAAATAAAATGCAACCGCCCCAAACTGGACCACGGTTTCTTATACATAATACTTAAGTTTTTAGTACTAGGATTCCTAGCTAACTCCGCTCACTTCGGTGACTTATTGTCAATTTATCAAAATTGAGTCAAACTTTAGCTTCTAGACATATTAGCTAGGTGGACCAATGTGTTTTACTTATGATTCCCATGTTTTATGTGTTTTCAAGGTTCATAGCTAACCCCGTCCACTTGTTGAATGACTTTATATCAATGTATCGAAATAAAAGGTCAAATTTGAACTACAAGCAATAAATTGTAGGTTAGTTTGAAAGTTTTATGTAAAAAGCTTTTGGGGGTACCCATCGAGCGGCCACTTACAGTTGAGACTGTTCGACTTCTAGCTACTAAGATTTTGCATCTTGAAAATTTTGAAACCCTTTTGAAAACGATCACATGAAATAAGGAGAGAGGGGAAATGATTTTTCTATTCTCTATAGTCAACACACAATCTTGAGGTGCACCTTAGGCTTAAAGGTACTTTATAGTTTCCACTATGTATAATGTGAACCTTAGCGGATGCCACATAGTAGGCCAAAATATAAGGCACCTAACGATTGGTCAAAAGTCAAACCTTACTAACATTGACCAAATATTTAGAAAAAAACATCTACATCTACAATATTGAATTGACATATTGAGAAAGTATACTTTATGGTGAATCTATTGATATTAATTTAGTATTATAAATTTTTATATTTTTGTGTATAATCATGGTCAAACTTAAAAAATGTTGAATTTTGACTAATCCTTACGCGCCTTATATTTTGGCGGAGGGAGTACTATTCAACACGAATCCAGTTGCTTTGAACCATTGGATCTAACAGCCCAACGGTCATGATTGGTGCTATGTATCCAATTCAAAACTGCTCCACTACAGTAGTAGAGACAATACAGCCTATTGTGCTATGAAATTTTGGGGGTGGTGACATGATGGTTCTAGAACATGCATGGTGGAGTTTGCTCTAGGTACTATTCAACACGAATCTAGCTTCTGTGAACCATTGGATCAAATAGCCCAACCATCAGGATTGGTGCTATGGATCCAATTCAAAACTGCTCCACTATAGTAGTAGATTTACAGATATCTTATCTTACCACTATATAGTGTACGAATAACTTTGAATATTGACCGCTGGATCAAGACTCGTGAATCCCAACATTTCCAGTCGTTGGATCTTCTTTTCCATTCTAGCATCTAGAAGATTATATTGATAGTCTTCAGCATAATGAATGTTATGCACAAACCTCAAAACACACTTCTCCATCATACTAGAATCTTCTCTCTCGTAGCTAATAATCATTGACTTCTACATGATCTTATCTTATCTTACAACTATATAGTGCACGGATAACTTTGAATGTTGACCGTTGGATCAAGACTCGCGTATCCCAGCTGAAAGTGCATGTGCGCCCCCATGTGTGTTTTTGGTAATTAATGACAATCTTTATGGACTTATGTTTGCATTGAGGTTTACTTGTAGGATTTGTCCATAGGCAATGCTTGTACCATATGTTGGCTTCAAAGTTGGGAGAAGAAGAAAGTAAAGAAGATCAAGTGTTGACCAAGGTTTTCAAGGAGAGATCCAAAGATTGGTCATGTGAGAGTTGTGCCTATGGAAAGTGTGTCTTGAAGAATAATGTTGGAGTGATATCTCTTATGTGCCTTCAAGACACCAACATAATGAAGAAAGAAGAAATGATGTGCAAGTTCAAGATGAGCCATCTCGAAGAGATCATTTGCTTGAAGCTTGCCATCCTATGGTTATCATGGATATGGGATGGTGATATGCCCAAGAGAGAAGCTCTACCATAGTAGAGTATGGGAGAGCAATTTGCAAGTCTTCACCAAGCTAGTGCAATCAAGAGAGGTGTTCCGTCTTGAGGTGGACAAGATCGCTATCGTCAAGCTCAAGTGGAATATGCTCAAGGCAAAGGTATGTTCTTGATAGGGTTTCTTTCTTACTGGTCTCATGGTGTTAGTTGGGGAGACCGGTTTATACGATAGATACCCGTACTACCAAGAGGGGCTCTCGAGTGAGTAACTTGATCATATCCTTCGTGAGAGCTCAAAACTTTGCATACTTGGCATAATATTTCTTGGTTGTTATTTGGATCTTATCCATGTGAGGTTCTTGAGCTTGTGGTAATATTCATAACAAGCTCTAGTTCATCGAAAACGGATTTCATATGCATTCTCTATTGCGTTTTCGATATTGGAGGTTTTACTGATTTGTCTTTTAAATATTGGTAAAACCTTACTTTATTTGGATCTTATCCATTAGAGGATTTAGAGTTTGTGTTAATCTTCATAACAAGCTGAAGTTCATCGAAAACGGATTTCATATGCATTCTCTATTGCGTTTTCGATGTTGGAGGTTTTACCGGTTCGTCTTTTTGAGAGAGGTCAAACCTTTCGTTATTTGGTTCCTCCTCTGTTAATGGACTATGATGGTTCTCTGCATGATCTTGTAGAGTTTGTTGTCCTCTTTAAAACGAGCCCAAGATCATCAAAATCGGAGTCCGGATGCAAAAGTTATGGTTATTTTCGTATTGGTCTTTCTGCCAGTTTTTGTAAGACCGGAGATTCCGGACTAAATCTCCGGTCCATCTCCGGACCACGTACTGATTGTCCCCCAGTTTGACCCCGTTTGGCCTGGGTACACCAGAGACTCCGGTCCCAGTTCAGAGACTCCGGACCGGGCGATTCCTGGGCCTAACGGTTGGATTTCTTGGGACCTATTTAAGGGGCCCTTCTTCCCCAATGGTTCCCTAATGTTCCTTGCAAGTTTTCCCCTCCATTGCTAACCTTCTTGAGGTTGCTATACCTCAATCCCTCCATTGATTCTTGCATATTCTCGAGGGATTTGAAAGAGGAGATCTAGATCTACAACCCCACCAATCAATCTCTCCTCTAAGTGAGGAGAACATCTTGGGATCTAGATCTTGGAGTCTTTTGTGGATTTCCTCCATTGTTCTTCCTCTCTTAATTCCCCATAAGCTTTTGTAGCTTTGGTGGAATTTGGGAGAGAAGTACTTGAGCACTTCGTGTGTTCTTGCCATTGCATTTGGTGCATCGGTTTAGTTCTCGGTGAGGATTCGATTGGGTGAAAGGTGAGAAGCTTTTTACTCTTGGGTACATTGGAACCCTAGACGGTTTGATGGTTTTGCAGGTTTGTGGATTTCTTGGGGCCTCCAATTAAGTTGTGGAGCTTTCCCCAAGCTTGTTTGTTGTGATCCTCCAATTGAGTTGTGGAGAAGTGCCCCAACCTTGTGAGAGGTTCCGTATTGCCACCGACAAGTGCATCGATAGTGGAAGTGCTGATCGATCCTGTTGGGGTGAGATTCATAGGAGAACAAGGGAGGCCTTTTGTGGCATTGGTGGTTTGATACGACCCCCTCTCCAAACGAGACGTACTCCATGTTCAGAGGAACTCGATAAAATATCGTCGTCTCCGCATGCCTCGGTTATCTCTCTATTCGAGCTCTTACTTATGCACTTTACTTTGTGATAGCCTTCATGCTTGAAGTATATATCTAGCTATCACATAGTTGCTTGTATTGCTTAGCATAAGTCATTGGTGCAAATAGGTGAACCCTAGTTGTTCTAGGTTTTGTGCTTAACAAAGTAAACGCTAGTTTATTTCCACCTTTGTTGAGCCCCTCTCGGAAAAGTTTTTAACCTCCTATTCACCCCCCTCTACACGGCATCTGTATCCTTTAAATTGGTATTAGAGCCCGGTATCTCATTTTAGGCTTCACCGCCTTGAGAGTAAAGATGTCGGCTAGGGGATTAGTGCATAATGAAATGTTCATATTCGATGGCGCAAATTATGATATATGGAAAACTCGTATGCTTATTCATTTTTGGGACATGGACCCAAATTTGGAGCGGATTGTAGATATAGGTTTTTCTCCTCCAATGGATTTCCGAAATCTATCTTGTGAGGATGAGAAAAACTTATATCTCGATGCTCAAGCTTCTAATGTGTTTGTTAATTCTTTGAGCTATCTAGTTACTTCTTCAATCATACCTTTTTGGAGCGCTCATGAGTTATGGACAAAACTTCAAGATAAATATGATGTGTCCAACATTATTGAGGATGATTGTATTGCTTCAACTTCTCTCGAGATGAGTTCTCTTTTTATTCCACTTCACCAAAGTGTGGTAAGACACAAGGTAATGATATGGTGAGTGGTGGTGAACATTGCAATGTTGATAGTGAGCTTACTCTTTGTGATCCTTCTTCTCTATCTCATTGCAATACTTCATCTTTGGACTTAAACACGTCTAGCACTATATATGATTTACATGCTAGTGTTGATAGTCCTTGCATATCATGTATAAATTGCCTCAATAGATCACATGATGATATGCTCTCTTTGCCTTGTTTTCATAATATAAATGCTTCTATTTCCTATAGTTGTTGTGTGTCTAACAATGTAGAGGAAACTGAAGATTCTATTGGTAAAGACACAAATTTGAATGGAGCTTCACGTAATTCTTCATCATCATCATCTCACGGTTCACACCTATGCCTTATGGCTCGGGATTCAAAGGTAACTCCTACTTTGGAACCCAATACCTCTTGTGATGATGAGGATGAGGATAATGAGGAAAAAGAGACTAATGTTGATGATTTATATGAAAAGGGTGAGATGATTTATCATGCTCTTGTTAAGGATAATATTGCTTGCTCTAACTTCGTTGAAATCTTGGAGTTTGCTATTAAGAGCAAAGAACACATTGATAAGTTAGAAGCAAAAATTGAGGATCATGAGAACACCATTGATAAAATGAGTAGCTTTGAGCGTCAGTATGCTAATCAAATTGCACATCTAAATGATGCTCTTGAAGAGGAACAAACCACTAAGGAATCTCTTCAGGAGACTTTTGCTCTAGAATTGTCTAGAGTGAAGGAATCTCGTGATAGAGATCTTGAGGTGGCAAGTGATCTTAAAAGTAAAAATGTTGGGATTGAAGTTGCTTATGCTAAACTTGTTGAGGATTTTAAGCACCTTGAAAATGGCTCTCGGGTCGTTAAGAGGGAGCTCATCAAACTCACCGAGTCGCATGAGCAACTTAAAGATTTATATTCTGAAGATCTTGCCAAGTTGCCCTCACCACTTGCTAATAATGATGATGCTTGTGCTACTAACTCTATTTCTTGTGAAGCATCTATTTTGAAGGAGAATGTTGATCTAAAGGCTCAACTTGCTTTGCTAACTAGCAACTATGGGAAATTAGAAGAAAGTCATGTCAAGCTCTCAAGCTCGCATGAGGATCTTCTAGTCTCCCATGGTAGGCTAAAGTTAGCTCATGAGTCCATCGTGTCAAAGGTAACATCTAGTGGGCCTCATGTGGACAATAGCACTATATCTACTCCAAATGTTATATTTCCATGTGCTAGTCCTTGTAATTCATCGTCTCACAACCATGCTATATCTCGTGATGAATTACATTTTGTGCCTTGTTGCTCTAACAATGTAGCATCTACTTCCTCTAGTACTTTTGTTGAAACTAACCATGTAGAGGAAATCAAAGATCTCAAGGCCCAAGTCACTTCTTTGAAGAATGACTTGAAAAAGGGTCATCAAGGGAAAGCCGCACTCAACCAAATCTTGAGTGTGCAAAAATCCCCCAATGACAAGAGTGGGCTTGGATTCAACTCAAATGTCAAGAACAAGTCCACTATCAATTTGAAGCACAAGGACAACAAGAAGAATGGACAAGATCAAGTCAAGAATCTGGCCAACATTGTTTGCTTCAAGTGCAAGTAAGAAGGTCATCATGTTAGATCTTGCCCATTGAAGAAGAAGCCTCTGAGTGTGAAGCAACAAGGGAAGCGGCCTCAAGCTCCACCTCAAGTCATTGACGGGCCTCTTCCTAAGAGGACTACTCGAGCTCTTCCTCGAGTTGTGGCCTCACCTAAGAAGAAAGATGGCAAGAGAAGAACATGCTACATATGCCGTGAGAAGGGGCATATTTCTTATTCATGCACCATTGGTAACTCCTCATCCAACCCTATCATAATTGATGATGCTTATTCTCTTCATAAGGATGAGGTTGGCAATATGTTTGCCAAATTTGTTGGTGCTCAATGTGGGTTCAAGAAAAGAACCATTTGGGTTGCCAAGCCTATTGTGACTAACTTCTTAGGACCCAACTTGGTTGGGGACCAACAAGCCAAAACTTGATCAATATGTGTGTTTGGAGAGCATCGGAGGTTTGGCTACATTATGAAGAATTGAGGGATATTCATCATTTATTCTTGTTATGTCAAGCCATTTGGATTATCATGCTTCTATCATATATCCAATGTTCCTCCTTGCGGTAACATGTGCTTAACTCATATACATTGAAAGTTACTCGCCCCCTTGTGCATGTGTTAGTTGTGTACCTTGCATGTGTTTTGTATATGTTGTGCTTCCTACTTGCTTAACTTGAGAAATCAAGCGTGTGTATGTTGGTTTGCACACCATGTATGTGTTTTATGTTTGAACCTATTGCATCTTGTTCATATCTTAATTGGCTCTTGCGGGAGATTAATGGACTATCCCATTTTGGGGGAGTGTTATTCTTGGGCATTCCACAATCCTAAAATGTGTGTACATGAGGAATACCACTTAGTATGTATATTGCAAGTTTATCTAGTCTCTATGTGGTATTTCTTTCTCATGAGAAATTCAAGTTCCACAATGTTCATTAATCATCTCTATTTGGATGTTTTTACCTCTTGTTGAGTATTCTTGGTTTATCACATTATGGGGGAGTCATACGCTTTGTGCATATTACAAACCTATAAAATGTGGACATTTGAGGTAGTGTCACTTAGAATTGATATTGATAATTATCTAGCTCCTAAGTGGCACATTTAGCTAAAACAAGTTCAAATTCCCTTGGATTGATTTTATTGCTCCTCTTTTGGATCTTGTTTGTGAGAGTTTTCTTGGTATGTGTTTCCCCATATTTGGACCTCCATATCCTCCATGGAAACCATTTGCTTCAAGTTACTTTAATCTTTTATGATTGTGTGACTATTTGGAGCTATCAAGAATCTTTATCTAAGCATCAAGCTTAATTTTTATATTTTGCCATATGCTTATTGTTGTGAATATGATCATGATATCCTTGAAAACTACCATGGGAAATGTTTCCCCATGATTCTTGTCATTGGACAAGTGGTACTCCATATATGGTAGAATTTATTGATCATATTCATTTTGGCCTTTGCTTAAATTTTGTTCTACCTCTTGCCAACAAAATGTTTTGTGTTTTCTCCCAGGCTTTCCTTGCCTCTTGTGGATCTTCTTATTTTTTGTATCCTCGTGTGTTTTATTTAATATAGGTACTAGTGATGATCCCATTTGTGTGCATTTTGCATTCAAAAGGAAAATCCTACATAATGCACTATCCATTGGGGAGCTCTCCTATATTATTTAGAACACTCATATTTATGCTTCTTGTTTTTTTCCATATCATGTTTTATGTGCTTGGAAGTTTGATTTTTTCTTTTGGTAATTTGTGCCATCATGAAAAGTGTAGAGAGTTTGGTTTGTGTGTTGGAACCTTGCTTTTTGGGAGTTGGTTTTGTCTCATTCCTTGTTACTTGTTTGATCCCTTAGGATGAGATAAATCCTTGAGCATTAGTGTTTTTGTCTATCTTTTGCTCTTTGGCTATTGCCTTGTTCATTTGTTGAATTTGTGTCCTTTCATGTGTAGATTTGGCTCTTTGATACAATCTGGACACCCTTTGGTCGTGTCACACTCTTGTGTGCGACTTCTTGGTTTACTTGGTGTTTTTGTTCAAATTGTATCTCCTTTTTGGTTCTTGAAATCTTGTGCATGCATATTTACTACATGTTCTATATTATGGCATGCTTTCTTTCTTGATCCAATATATAGGGGATTCTCCACCAAATTCTATCGGCTAAGATGTGCATGGAATTCAATTTCATATCAATCTGCACATATTTATGTGGAGTCTCTCCTATGTATTGTAGTTTATCTAACTACTTTGGACCCAATGAGTTTTGGGACCATTGTGTACTTGAATGTGTTATAAGTACATTGGAGATTTATTGGATGGTTTTCAATAATAAGAAGATGTGGGGACTAAATGATAATAGGAGTCAAGCTAGGATGATTAACAAACTCATATCTACTTCATCCTACCAACGGTATCTCGGTAACAAGTATCCCTATAATGCATACTTTTCTAGCATCCAACCTTTGTGGTTGCATCATGGCATGATTTCCTTCAGTTGCTTTTATTGTGGTTCTTGCAAGATTTTATTGTATCTTCCTTATTGTTACATGAGTAAGTTGAGATTAATGCATATTTTGGGGAGTATATAAAATTCATGTTTATGATTCACCAATCCCACATATGCCAATCTAGCAATTCTATTGCCAATCGTTTCCTCAATTTCTCTCATGTGCAATATGGATGAATTTGCAAGGTTTATTTGTTCTTTATGATACTTGTTGCTTTCTCCAATGCATTCCATCTATCTCTTGTTCCCTTGTGATAGTTGTGATGTATTCGTTGGTGTTCGAAGGTCATTGATGATCAATAAGATAAATTTGAGCCTTTGGCCATGCTTTCCAGCAAAAATCTTACTGGAATTATCTATGACTTTCTTTTGGATATCTTGTTCATTCTTGAGTATCCATTTTGTGTGTATATGTTTCTTTGTGGATGTATATCTTGGTGATTGTTGTCTACCTAGAAACGTATACACATAATTATGGCTAATTCTCTAGTTGATATCCTTTTGCTTTGGAGTCTACACCTTGTGCTCCTTTTTATTCTTTAGTGGATCCAAATGTTTTGCTTTGAGCGCTTGACCTTTTCAATTGCATCTTTTGGCACTCATTGGTGTTACGAAAGTTGATTTGTCATGCCTTTGTGTTGTTATGTAAGTTTGGGGGAGCAAGGATATCATGTTTATGCACTTTGCATTCAAAGCAATTATTATGTTTGGTGCATAAACCTTGGGGAGCTTTCCTAATCTACCTAAGAACACATATTTTCTTTCTTGTTCTTGTTTGGAGTTTTGTTTGATTATGGGGAGTTAGGATTCCATAATTGTGCACTTTGTTGTGCATGAACCTTGGGGATATTCCGATTTTTCATCTAAACACTCTTTTTCTCTCATCATAATATCTACTCACTTGCTCGTGCTCGTGGTTTAAATGATATAGAGGGAATGAGGATGCCATGTTTGTCTATATTGTATTCAAACGCAAATTATAAGTTGTGCACAAACCTTGGGGGGTCTCCTCATATTATTTAGATCACTCTCTTTTCAACCTTGTCATAATATCTATCTTTCTTTTGGTATCTTCCTTTTGTGAAGTACTTCTTTCGATCTTTTGATTGCCTGCTTCATTCGTTGATGCTTCTTCACCATTTTATTTCTTTGCCATCTTTGGATCCTCTGTTTATTTTGATTTCCTCCTGGTATTCATCATTGGATACGTGCATTTTATTCTACTCATATTATGATAAATGCACACCATATGGAGGAACTCTCACTAAATTGGCTTTCTAAAGATTTTCACCCATTTCGGCAATCGATGCCAATGGGGGAGAAGTTTTAGAGGGTTTTAGGGAATTTGGTTGTGTGTTGTGAGTTTTTTACTTAAACACTTGCCTTGTGTGCTTTTCATCTTAGTGTGTTGCATAGCATCTTGAATATATAGAGAAAACTCCACCACCTGTAATAGTTGGCAATATATGCAATGAAATTCAAGTTCATCCACACGTGCATAGATTGTGGGGGAGTTTGCTCTATATTGTGGTTGTACTAACATCACATACTTGTGTTGTATTTGATGTTAGCACACCATGTTGTTTGGTTAATTCCTTATATAAACCCTCTCAAAGGGATTGTCATCAATTACCAAAATGGTGGAGATTGAAAGTGCATGTGTGCCCCCATGTATGGTTTTGGTAATTAATGACAATCTTTATGGACTTATGTTTGCATTGAGGTTTACTTGTAGGATTTGTCCATAGGCAATGCTTGTACCATATGTTGGCTTCAAAGTTGGGAGAAGAAGAAAGTAAAGAAGATCAAGTGTTGACCAAGGTGTTCAAGGAGAGATCCAAAGATTGGTCATGTGAGAGTTGTGCCTATGGCAAGTGTTTCTTGAATAATAAAGTTGGAGTGATATCTCTTATGTGCCTTCAAGACACCAACATAATGAAGAAAGAAGAAATGATGTGCAAGTTCAAGATGAGCCATCTCGAAGAGATCATTTGCTTGAAGCTTGCCATCCTATGGTTATCATGGATATGGGAAGGTGATATGCCCAAGAGAGAAGCTCTACCATAGTCGAGTATGGGAGAGCAATTTGCAAGTCTTCACCAAGCTAGTGCAATCAAGAAAGGTGTTCCATCTTGAGGTGGACAAGATCGCTATCGTCAAGCTCAAGTGGAATATGCTCAAGGCAAAGTTATGTTCTTGATAGGGTTTCTTTCTTACCGGTCTCATGGTGTTAGTTGGGGAGACCGGTTTATAGGATAGATACCCGTACTATCAAGAGGGGCTCTCGAGTGAGTAACTTGATCATATCCTTCGCGAGAGCTCAAACCTTTGCATACTTGGCATAATCTTTCTTGGTTGTTATTTGGATCTTATCCATGTGAGGTTCTTGAGCTTGTGTTAATATTCATAACAAGCTCTAGTTAATCGAAAACGGATTTCATCTGCATTCTCTATTGCGTTTTCGATATTGGAGGTTTTACCGGTTTGTCTTTTAGTGATTGGTAAAACCTTACTTTATTTGGTTATTATCCATTAGAGGATTTATAGATTGTGTTAATCTTCATGACAAGCCGAAGTTCATCGAAAACGGATTTCATATGCATTCTCTATTGCGTTTTCGATGTTGGAGGTTTTACCGGTTCGTCTTTTTGAGAGAGGTCAAACATTTCGTAATTTGGTTCTATCCTCTATTACTGGACTATTATGGTTCTCTGCATGATCTTGTAGAGTTTGTTGTCCTCTTTAGAACGAGCCCAAGATCAACAAAATCGGAGAACAGAAGCAAAAGTTATGGTTGTTTTCTTATTGGTCTTTCTGCCAGTTTTTGTAAGACCGGAGATTCTGGACTAAATCTCCGGTCCATCTCTGGACCGCGTACTGATTGTCCCCTAATTTGACCCCGTTTGGCCTAGGTACAACGGAGACACCGGTCCTAGTCCGGAGACTCCGGACCGGGCGGATTCTAGGCCTAACAGTTGGATTTCTAGGGACCTATTTAAGGGGCCCTTCTTCCCCAATGGTTCCCTAACCTTCCTTGCAAGTTTTCCCCTCCATTGCTAACCTTCTTGAGGTTGCTATACCTCAATCCCTCCATTTATTCTTGCATATTCTTGAGGGATTTGAAAGAAGAGATCTACATCTACAACCCCACTAATCAATCTCTCCTCTAAGTGAGGGGAACATCTTGGGATCTAGATCTTGGAGTCTTTTATGGATTTCCTCCATTGTTCTTCCTCTCTTATTCCCCCATAAGCTTTTGTAGCTTTGGTGGAATTTGGGAGAGAAGGACTTGAGCACTTCGTGTGTTCTTCCATTGCATTTGGTGCATCGGTTTGAGTTCTCGGTGAGGATTCGATTGGGTGAAAGGTGAGAAGCTTTTTACTCTTGGGTTCATTGGAACCCTAGACGGTTTGGTGGTTTTGCAGGTTTGTGGATTCTTGGGTCCTCCAATTAAGTTGTGGAGCTTTCCCCAAGCTTGTTTGTTGGGAGCCTCCAATTGAGTTTTGGAGAAGTGCCCCAACCTTGTGAGAGGTTGCGGATTGCCACCGACAAGTGCACCGATAGTAGAAGTGTGGATCGATCCTGTTGGGGTGAGATTCCCAGGAGAACAAGGGAGGCCCTTTGTGGCGTTGGTGGTTGGATACCACCCCCCTCTCCAAACGAGACATACTCCATGTTGGGAGGAACTCGGTAAAATATCGTCGTCTCCGCATGCCTCGGTTATCTCTATATCTGAGCTCTTACTTATGCACTTTACTTTGTGATAGCCTTCGTGCTTAAAGTATATATCTAGCTATCACATAGTTGCTTGTCTTGCTTAGAATAAGTCGTTGGTGCAAATAGGTGAACCCTAGTTGTTCTAGGTTTTGTGCTTAACAAAGTAAACGCTAGTTTATTTCCACCTTTGTTGAGCCCCTCTCGAAAAAGTTTTTAACCGCCTATTCACCCCTTCTAGGCAGCATCTGTATCATTTCACCAGCATTTCTAGCCGTTGGATCTTCTTTTCTATTATAGCATCTAGAAGATTCTATTGATAGTCTTCGGCATAATGAATGCTATGCACAAACCTCAAAACACACTTCTCCATCATACTAGAATGTTCTCCCTTATTTCTCTAGAACATGTTATCAAAAATTTCATGTGTTAGGTAGCTAATAATCTTTTACTTCTACATGATGATACAATGTACAAGGACCAAGTATACACCCATACTTTATAGATGTTGATCAAATTAATAATTTTTTGTGCTTTACCAATTATAATTTTATATAGTGATGATATGTCATACGTTTACTATCTGAGCCTCACGTGTAAGGCACATGCAACTTACTAGTATATATAGCGGACCAACATGTTGTACTAACGATCCTATGTTTTATGAGTATTCAAACTTCCTAGCTAACTCCGTCACTTGAATGATTCTATGTAGATTCATCAAAATTAGGTCAAATTTAAACTATAAGTAAATTATAGGTTGCTTTATAAGTTTTAAGAAAAAGCTTTTGGAGACACCTATCGGACAGTCAATTAATATACTCTGTATCAGAAACCATAGAGAGTTTTGACAAGAGGTTCAACTTCTTCCTAAGATTTTGTATCTTGACAAACTTGAACTACAAGTAAGCATATATACTTGTCTCGAATTAAATGTCTTTTCAGAGTTAATTAATTAAAAAAGAAAGTGACGTAATAACTTAGCTAGTTACCATAACATCACAGATACCAAGAGTAGTAGTGTATGATTCTACTCCCTCCGTTCAGAAATATAAGACGTTTTAGTTTTGTGAAATGAATGTATCTAGAGGCCTTTTAGTGTATAGGTTCACTACGAACCTCTACGAACCCATACACTAAAAGACGTCTAGATACATTCAATTCACAAAGCTAAAACATCTTATATTTCTAAACGGAGGGAGTACAACCTAATTAATTAGGCCTTTGTGTGACACTACACACATGTTGTTACCCACTATGAAGGTACATGTGCAAGTTACTAGTCTAAGTTATTTAGCACTATGTGACCATCTTAAATCAGGATGGATGTGTACATACTGTATGCCTTAAAGGCACCTGTTCCGCTGCGCTTCAAGATGTTCACCACATGTGTCGGCTCTCACTGGTCAGACGGATAAAGCCACTGACTTGTTGATTTGCTACTGTATATCGTCGATCTTCTTCCGTCACTAACAAAGAATAAATTCCTCTGCCTCTTCCAGGCGCGTGCTTTCGTGAAGGTACAACCAGTAGCTCAGAAGACTACTACTCATTCGGTCCCACAATAAAATCTTATGTGACATGTGCTAATAAAAAAGAAAAAACCTAAGCGAACAATATCTTGTGTTCATTTGTTTATTTTATGATGGACAGGCCATGTACTAGTAATATTTTTGGGATGGAAAATTATAGATAAACTATATAAATATGATCTATGTTCATGATTTATTTCACATTTTCTAAAAACATGGAAGTGCCACATGCAACAGCTTGTTGCCGGTGCAACTAGTTGCAAATTGTAATTTCCGTCGTGGATGTACCTAGTGGCTCCAAGCACAAGGTGCATGCAGATTCTCACTAGCCGGTGGGGCCGACCTAAACAGGGCCCACATGTCAGTGAATCAGAGCCACACAAATCATGCACATTGCCTGACTTGAACGAAATCTGGTGTTCGTGCACGTCTCTCATTTTGCTGTGTGGTTGCATGTTGTAGACGTGTAATTCCATGTACCTGTACTAGAACATATATGAACACATGCAATATGCCAAAAATACCACGGACACACCCGTACTATGCATTATATCCGGTGTATATATTTTCGTTTTTTTACATGTGTCCATGTCGCGGCTACTACTACTACTAGTTCGTCCTCTAATTTTCCATTGAAAATACTAGTACACTATGTTGAAATGAAAGCTGTAAAAAGAAAACCCTCTGGTCAAACTGATGTGACTAGACAATACTGCACCTCTGATACGTAGTAAGTAGGACTATTGTCAAATTACTAGCTGCATGGCGTGCTAGTCTAACATACATTGAAGTCTAGGTTGCGGTCTCCTCGATGCTACTGTTGACTAGACAGAGCAAGCAAGTAAAATATCCTCCCTCTTTTTTTTTCTTTGCCTCTCCATCTTCTTCCCAATCCCCACTCTTCCCACAATCTCCCCCATGCTCCCCTCCTCCTGTATAAAACCCCTGCTGCACTTGGCATCCGCCTAAATCCATTCGGCAGTGATGGCCGATTTGAAGCTCAGCAGGCGATGCAAGTGGGATTAACTCAGCGCGGACGATGTCGACCTCATTGTTCAGCATCTGGACATTTCCAGCACCGTCAGGCTAGCCGCATGCTGCAAGTTGCTTTACGATCGTATCGCCAACAACGAAGGTACGAAATGGACTTTTGACCATTGGAATGAAGCCTGCCTACTGATGCCTCATCCTGCTTATTGGTTCGACGAGCACTATGAAGATACGAGGGTACATCATCTACACGACATGGTGTACGACGTGGTGCCCCTCGACCATCCTCGGTGCACCGCCATCCTGCACTTTATGCACAAAATATTTTGGGTTGGCATGAACGGCGACTGGCTTGCCGTCGTGGACCAGCGCGGGGACTGGTGCCTAGCGAACATCTACACCTATCGAGTAATCGACCTTCCATCGACGGATACTTGTGGCATTGAGGCCGCCTCAAATCCAGTATATAACATGTAATGCTACTAGCCAGCCATGGTTCCCCGATTACCTGTAGTCATTTCTGAACTCATTCACATTTCAAAAGTTTTTTTAGCGAATCCGCAGGTATGGAGAAAAGTTCAATAAGTCGTGGGATGGATCTCTTGTGTTGTTGAAGATCGTAATCTGTAGAGTGCCCACAGAAGCTAGGGGTTACACAGACTATAAGCTCCTCGCGTTGTTCGATGGTGAATCGCCTACCTGGAAGGCGGTAGCCAAGTTTGGAGATGTCTGGAGCATTCAGGTCATGGACAACGATAGTACTATAATGCCATTGAGCACTGTGGCCTCATTTTTTGCGGTCGCAAGTCAAGGTTGCACCTACTGCTAGGATCCCACATCGGAAGGTAATTCTAGTTCCATGATGATACATTGTGAGTGATTCAGTGAAGTTGTTCTTTAACTACCTTGTTTATGTTTTACCTTTCATATGACTGAATGAGCACAGGCTTTATGTCCTAAAAAAATGAATGAACCATTGCTAGTAATGAATTAGTACCAGTAATATGTCTTCCAAAAATATAGTGTATGACGGTGTCCCTGCACACTAGTAAAGTTCGTTCATTGTTAGAATATGAAATATATTATTAACCAGCATCTCAATTGTGAGCACAACACAGTGAAGCTTGGCTTCTTTATCTGATTGTACTAGGCCCTCCTCGGACTGTAGGAATCACATAGGATTTTTGTAGAACACCGATCTTTCCTTTCTGCATTTTGCCTTGGGATTCAGAGAAATTTTGTAGGATTTGGATCCTTAGGGTTTTTTCTATACTAGTAAGTAACAAGTGCTTTGCACGTTTGGGACATTTAAGTTGAAGAGTACAACTTAAAAAATGAATGTAATACTCACTTTGTCTCAAAATAGATGTAGCAAGTTTTTGAAAATTTAGACGTGTCTAGACTAAATTGTGTCTAGATTCATCCAAATTTAAACAAAGTTTGCGACATCTATTTTGAAACGGAGGGAGTAATTAATAAAAAAGACTTATGGTTCTCTAAATAATGGTAATGAGACATTACAGTTTTTTTGAAGCATAAGAGTATGTTTTGAATATGAAGTACAGCCAGAGATGTTGAAAAAGAATAAATGGTTTGTTTTACGTGTATGAACTTTTTTATTGAATTTGATTTCTTCCTCTAAGTGAGTTCTGAATAAGAGGTACTTGGTCGCTCAAACAATTCAGTAAAACATGAAAATTTAATGTATTAATTCTTTCTAATATAACTATGTGCAGTCATTTTATTTATCAAGGTTGTCATTTATACTCCCTCCGTTTCAAGACAAGGACTTTAGTATCTCTAGATTCGTATGTATCTACACACTAAAACGTGTCTAGGTGTATTTGAATTTAGACAAATCCAATTCTCTTATTTTAGGGTTTAGGATTTAGGGTTTAGAGTTTAGAACGGAGGGATTAGTATATTTTTTACCCGTTTAGCACCTATAAGTCTGGAAAGTTCCGGTTCACAAAAAATAAGGTTTTATTTAGTTGTCTGAAGAAACCTTTATCACAAATCGAGAGATATCAAATATGTTTTTCAGTTTTTTGGTACCAGATCGTCCATGCAATGCATTTGTAAATGAAATTACCTGCAAGAGACCCTGAGGGAGAGACAAAAGCTGGCTGGGTACAAATAAACTCATGTGCACGTTAAGTCGTAGTAGCTCTGCTTGAAGAAAAAATATATTTCGCAGCAGAGCATCCAGGCTATCTGCATCGATTGTACGGAGTAGTTATTAAATTCGTCTAGATCCAAGGAGGTTCAGACGTGCACCCTCGTGTTCTCTAGAAAATTCAGGTAGCTGGTAGGAGTTTCACGCGCGCTCGCGGTTGACTGATTGGGTGCGCGCGGGACATAAGCAAATCCCACGCATGGCTACCGTTGGATCATAACTGATCCTATTGGATGAACGGCAGATGATAGTTTTGCATTGCAAATCAACGGTTGCAATCGCTTCAGGATGTTTTGGCGGGAAACTTTGATGATGCTGGTAAATCCAAATTCAAAACTGCTAGGAATTTCTTCGAAGGATTCCTTTGCACTCTATTTTGGAGGAAAATTTCCATCCACTCCAACCTCTTTATACAATTCCTTTAGTTTTTATGTGCAATCAAACACCACTTGACCCAAAATACTATAGGCTTCTAATCCTATAGGATTCAAGTGGACATGCCTCTATATCAAAAAAAAGTGGCGCTTCCTCTTTTGAAACTTACAACAAGTAGGAAACTAACATAAGCAAGAAATACAAATATTCAGAATAGTAGAGTAAGAAATGCAATTCCTAATGTTGTTAATTTTTTGAGTAATATTATTGTCAGGATTTGCCTATTCACACTATTAGCATGAACAATGAAGAATGCTGGTGTTAGAATATGTATGCTAGTAATGCACTTTTTGTCTCGAATTCGGATGTTGCAGGAAACAAGGAGCTTCCGTTTGTAATCCTAGCACCTATTCTGAATGATTGGCTAGGCATGTGGTTCCTCGCTCGATCGGCTGATGGTGAACGCTTGATGATCATAATTACAACGTATGGCATGGGGGTTTCCCATGGCGAAGAGGGTGAAATCAGTCCTCATGCTCAAAATAGGACTAACCTACGCCTATATCCTGCCTCTCATGTCTACATTTCTTAAAAGAATCCTAGCTCTGCTGGACCTCCAAGGGTCATCGTTTGGAGGCAGGTTAACATCCTGGGGGACAACTCTCTGTTTTTTGGTCTCAATTATCCAATCATTGACAAGATGATGAAGAAACACATATGCAAGGCCGTTGTTGGCACATTGTTCCGATCCATGAGGAAAAACTGTGTGTACACAACACATATGAGCTTTCACGGAATACACTTCTCTCAGATTAAATGCTGCAACCTGCAGCCAATTGAAGGTGAGCTTGTGGCAGTTATCAGCTAGAGGGTATGGATCGTATGGGCACCTAGAGGGGTGGTGAATAGGTGGTACTTCAAATTTTAATGCTTTTTTAATTTTAGGCTTGGCACAAAAGGTAAATTCTCTAGATATGCTATTATTTAGAATTCCCTATATGCAAACCTAACTACTAACGAGTAAAGGCGAGTGAGATAGAGTAATGAGTAAACCGTAGTGGAGCACGCGGAGACATAGTATTTGTTTTACCGCAGTTCCATCCTTGTTAAGGGAAGTACATCTGCGTTGGAGGGGTGGGCGGTACTAAGACCACAATAGGCCTCACCCTGTTCTCCGATGGATCCTGCCACCAAAGGCCTGATCCACCTTTCCACTATAGGAACCCTTCGAGGCGGGAACGAGCGCCTTTACACAACTAGCAGGGCACAACTCCACAACCAAATTGGAGGCTCCCGTAATGACAACAAGCTGCCACAAGAACAAGTTATCAATAACAAAACACAAGTTCTAGATATTAATGAGAATACTAGATCAGGCATTTCTCCAAGTGAATGGAGAGGAGTTGATGCTCTTGATTCATGATGACGATGTAGGTTGTCTCCTCCTTCAATTCCCCCAAAGATCGAAGCCTTCGGGTGGTTGAAGTGGGAGATCTAGAGAGGGAGCACTTGCAACAGGTCTGGCCTTTTTCGAATGAATCAAGAGTTCTGACCGAAGGGGATGAAGGGGCTTTTATTCCCCCTGTACCAACAGATCCGTTGGAGCCTTTGGGGGCCGGATTATCCGGCCCAAGTGAGGGTCGGATTATCCATCATGGGGAAAACTCCGCCCCAGACTCGGATTATCCGGCAAATAATCCGCCCCACTCAGAGCGACGCGCCGAGCTGGCCCTTGCTTGTCTCCTGGGGGCCGGATTATCCGTCCCAAGGTGAGGGCCGGATTATCAGGGTGGGGGAAGAAAGTCCACCCCTTTTCCGTCCCAAGGTGAGGGCCGGATTATCATGCTGGATAATCCGCCCCTAGTCAGAGCGTCGTGCCTTGCCTGTCCTTGATCGTCTTCTGGGGGGCGGATTATCTGGCCCAAGGCATGGGCCGGATTATCCAGTCAGGGGAAGAAAATCTGCCCCTTTTCAGAATTTCCGGGGGAAAATCCGCCCCTAGTCAGAGCGATGTGCCATGCCTGCCTTTGCCAAGTGAGCCATGCCGGATTATCCGGCCCCTTCGGGGGGCGGATAATCCGGCCCCCAAACACAATAAATTTTCCTGCATACTTAGCACACATGAGAAAACTCCACGGTATTGTTATCTAACACGCAAAACAAAGGGAGCCATGAAATGTTCTTTCACCAACAACCTCAATCTCGCAAAATGGCTGGTATACAAGGACGTGCCCCTTCATGGAGAGTTGCACCACGGTGACCCTACGGTGATCGCGGCTGTACTCGAGGTCGAGACCTACGAACCTGCTTTCTTCGAATCGCAGCCAACTCATGTAATTATTCAGAGTGTTCCTCAACGTCCGAGGGTCGGTGGTGTAGACGACATTGATCTTATTCCCGCCATGTACTTCTAAGTCGAAGTACGTAGTCGCTTGCCTGCAGTCGTTTCGGACATATGATGGCCCAATATATATCGAGCTCATTGGGGAACCCCAAGAGGAAGGTAAGATGAGCACAGCAGCAAGTTTCCCCTCAGTTATGAAACCAAGGTTATCGAACCAATAGGAGCAAGGAAACACCCCCAAGGTGTTGTTTCCAACTTGAAATCCTACACAACACAACCATAGAACTTTGCCCCAACTTACAATGAGGTTGTCAATCTCACCGGTTTTGCTTAAAACAAAGGATTAAACGTATTGTGTGCAAGATAGTAATTGCTTTGCAGAAAGTAAACAGAAAACAGTAAATAGCTCGTTGATTGATAGTAAAAGAAAGGACCGGGGTCCATAGTTCACTAGTGGTGATTCTCCTTAAGATAGATGACATGTTTGGTGATCAAATTACACCGGGGCAATTGACAAACATTGAGAAAGCATACATGCATATACTAATCATCTTGACTCCTATGAGATTTGATTGGGCATTACAACATTATACATAGACCGTAATCCAACTACATCTATGACTAATAATCCACCTTTAGGTTATCATCCGAACCCCCTCCAGTATTAAGTTGCAAGCAATAGATAATTGCATTAAGCATTGCGTGTAAAGTAAACAATCCGATTGTTCTATGAACAAAGGATTTCTATTTTCTCCCTAGTAGCAACAGCAAAACTAGTACCTTAGAGATTTCTGTCACTTCCCTAGATTCCTAGAGGCATGAACCCACTATCGAGCATAAATACTCCCTCTTAGAGTTGCTAGCATCTACTCGGCCAAGAAAGGTACTAACAACGGAGAGCATGCAAGATCACAAATAACAAAGACATGATAGAATCAATAATCAATCTGAAATAGCATCTCAATATCCATCGGATCCCCACAAACACAACATGTAGGATTACAAATAGATGATCTTGATCATGAACGGAGCTCACAAGATCTAAACATGGTAGCACAAAGGAGAAGAACCAACCATCTAGATACTACATGGACCCGTAGTCCAGGGATGAACTACTCATGCATCACACCGGAGGCAAGCATGGTGATGAAGAAGGCCACCAGGGTGAATTCTCCCCTCCGGCAGGGTGCGGGGAAGAGCTTCAGATCCATCCCGATCTAGGGATGGAGATGACGGTGGCTACAGACTCTTTCGTGCAATTTTGATCGGGTACTTAGGGTTTCTGTATCGGAGGCGATATATAGGCGAAAGGGAAGGCCGAGGGAGTACCCTAGGTGGCCACACTACCCCTTGGTATGGGACAGGCCTGGCCACGCGGCTAGCTGGTATGGCCGCCTCTGGCCCTCTCCGTCTTGTTCACTTTAACTTTAATCACTTCAAGATGCTTATGATAGGGGCAATGAGAGATGAAAGCTAATAAGTACTATAATTTTCGGAAGCTCTTTATGAGACTCGAATCCCTATTTCCTTCTATGAATGCATTTCTTTTACTTTTATGTTGAGTCTCCATCTTCTATCTTTATGCACCTATTAAGAGAGCATAGTGGCCATTCTTAGTTTAATGTGCATTGTCCCAAGACTTGTTGATTGATGCATAACTTTGATATTGCTTGTTCTTAAACTATTTGTATCTAGTCACCCTTATGAACTTTGAAGGTTTCCTATGCACTTATGTTTTGCTACACTATCAGGGACAAGATGAATACCATTCTTATTATGTATTCTTTATGTGAAACAAACAAACGTCTTGCAAAGCATTGTTATTCATGAATCTTTTGTTTGTGCCTTTTCATGTTATAACATAGTTTCTATGTCTTATTGTTAGAACTATATCTTTCATGCTGTGTTAAAGTACTATGATCCCAACAATCAATGTTCTACAAATACTTTGATCAAGATTATGATGGTGCATGTCACCTCAAAAATTATTTTTATTTTTATCACTTACCTACTAGAGGACGAGCAAGAGTTAAGCTTGGGGATGTTGATATGTTGCAAACATATCTATAATTTTTGATGTTCCATGCTTGTTTTATATCTACTTTCTTATGTTTTGTCCATACTTTGGAGTATTTTTACACATTTTATGGAACTAACCTATTAACAAGATGCCACAGTGCCTGTTGCCTGTTTTCTGCTGTTTTTTGTTTTAGAAAAGCTGGTAAAGAAATATTCTCGAAATTGGACCGGACAAAAGCAAAATTCGATATTTCACTGGAAGACTCACAAAGGCAGAAGACGAGACGGAGAGGGGCCAGGGGCTGGCCACACCATAGGGTGACGCGGGTCCCCCCTTGCCGCACCACCAAGTGGTGTGGGCCCCTGGTCCACCCTCTGACATCGCCCTTTCGCCTATAGTAAGTATAAGACCCCAAAACTTTAATCAATATTATCAAGTTCTAATCATCCAATTTAGGGTTAACAAAACTTTTACTAATAAAAGTCTATATGAATGCATGTGTGTTTGCATTAGTGTAGAATTGTTTGAAAATGCCATGCTTGATTGTTACAAATAATGTGAAATGGTTTAAAGGTGAATGCCACATCATCTAGGCCAATTACAAGCAAAATCAAAAGAAAAAGAAATCAAATATGAATAAATAAAGCAAATGGTCATTTTGACAATAATTAACCACTAGGTCACTTTGAGTGTTCCTAGAGGAGAAATTCTAACAGAAACATTTCCACTTCTTTTCACCCCTTGCTAGACGAAGTAAAAGTGTATCAAGTCCCACTTTACAACCTTACAAAAACATTTTCCAAATCAATTAAATGTACAGTTGAAAATTGAATCTAGTTCATCTGGTAAGATCCCACTTATTCAAAAACCTATCAAACCATTTCCCCTTGACTTCTCCAAGCAAACATAGACTCTCAAGCTTAAGTTAAGATCACCCAAAAAAATTCATTCAAAAATTATAAAATAAGTTTCTTTCAGCCATTTCATCAAACACCTGACTTAAACTAAATAAGCTACTGCCTAACTTCACTATTTCCACAGTAATCCCTCGACCATTTGGTCCCCCCTTAAACCCCCTGTCTTCCCTGAGCCTAACCAAGCCCTGTCATCGGATTGAGGACAAGTACGCCATGAGGGGGTCCTCGAGGCGTGCAGAAGAGAGGGGTGTGAGACGTACAGTATTCCGGGACGGTGAGCACACAAGTTTACCCAGGATCGAATCCGCCGGCTTTGGACGGATCCTACTCCTACTAGCAATCCAGTAATACGGCAGAGCCGGAATATGGGTTACAAGGGTTTTGCCTGTGCGAGTTGAGATTGTAGACTATTGAGGGTGCCCTAAAGGCTCTCCCTAGGACGGCTTATATAGATATCCGGCCTAGGGTTTACAAGAGAGATCTATCCGGCTACGACTAAGAGTCGGTTACAGAGTACATCTTGAACTACAAGTAACATTATGGGCCTAAGTCGGTAAGTCTTCTGGGCCTTCTCGTAGCTGGATTGGACTCTGTCGTTCTCCCTGACTGGGCCGCCCGTGAAGCAAAGCTCTAACCCGAAGTGGGCCACCCTGGTCAGTGGAACTATGAGGATACCCAGAAAGTATAACCCCAACAGCAGCCCCCGGAGGCCTCCAAGGTCCAAAGTTGGATTTATCATCGTCTAGCATGATCTTCGACTTGCAGAATCTTCAAGGGTTCCTGAAACTTCACAACAAAAAATATGATCCGGGTCATAAAAATAAGTCAGACCTATCAACAGGTTACTCGGATTTTCTAGCTTGATTTCAAACTAAGCCGGAACTTGGTCTCTAACGCCACCTGACACAAGGCATGGTCAAGTCACATCATCTGACAGACATTTCGTCAGCACGACCGTTGGTGGGTCCGCACTTCGCGGAACCGAGGCGCCGTTTCAATGCGTGCGTGGAGATCGAGGTGACGTAATCATCGCGTGGGGTCCTTCCCAGTTCCCCCCACGACGCGTGGCGGTTACACTGTAGCTTTTGCACGAATCTAGGTGCAGTTAGGTGGATATAAGGGGTTAGGATTTTCTCCTTCTCCTTTCACCTGTCCTTTGCCTTTTCCTCTCCTTCCAATCTCTCTACGTGCACAGAGCTCCCCCGTTCCTCCCCAAAGAACTCACAGCGCCGCCCATTCTAGGTCAACCGCTCGCCGGAGAAATGGCATCATCTTCCTCTTCCAGCTTGGCAACAGCGGCGGTGGCGGAGAAAGAGAGCTTTCGCGGGCTCTGGATTCCCTGCACGCTCAACAACGAGGGTCTCATGAACATGCAGAAAGAAGGGCTCCTCCGCGCCGACGACTAGCGGAGCGGCTTTGGGGAAACCATCCTCAACCCGCGTGACGACGAGCGGGTCCACTTCGGCACCCACCTCGACAGAGGTTTTTCGTTTCCTTCCTCGGAGTTCTTCTCCGAGGTGATTGATCATTATGGAGTTCAACTCCATCATCTTCCTCCCAACTCTCTCTTAGAGATGAGCGCGTACGCTTCATTGTGCGAGGGCTTTCTCGGCATTAGGCCGAGTTTGACTCTATTCCGGTACTATTTTCATGTCCGGAGAATCTCCATTACCACAGGTGTTCCTTACATCACCGGTACTATTAGTTTCGCTTAGACGCGAGCGCGCGTATCCCAAAATTTTAGCTAGTGACTCGGTCAAACAATGGCCAGCCACGTTCTTCTATCATAGGGATATTCTGGCTCCCGGCAAAGCCACTGCTTTGCCGGCTTTCATCGATGGAGCTGCCACGGCCCAACCATCCTAGGATGAGGCTGCTCCGGCTCTCACTGACGATCTGGTCCTCGCTAAGAGGCGGATCGAATACTTGATCAAACACAAGGGACTGAAGGGATCCGACTTGGTCCAATGTTGGGTCTCACGTCGGATCCAGCCCCTTCAGTACCACGGAACCCGACTGATGCACTCCATCACGTCGTCCCAGAAAGACTCCCTCCGCATCAGCCCCAAAGCCTGCACCACACATGGCTACATATGCCAGGTCAAGTGGCTGATTAGGGAGTGGATCGAGAGGAGAATCCCTGAGGTTTCTCTGGATGTGCATATGGCGGAAAACCCCGTAGTGCTGGTAAGCTTCCATCAGTACACCTTTTTATGTGTTTCAATCTTTGATTTACACTGCAATGCTGATATGTTTTCTTATTTTCAGCTTGCTGACCTCCCCGAGTCGGAACTTGCTCCGCTCGAAGGATATCCTCCTGAGTTTTCTCATGAGACAGAGGTGGTCCCATTTCCGGACCTTGCGCTCAAGAAGCGCAAAGCTCCGACAGTGGCCGTTGGCACAAAGGAGGTGCCTGTCATGAAGAGGTAACTTTCAATCACAACTTCCGCCTTTGTACTTTACTCGAATTTCTTTCCGAGATGCAATGTTTCTGACTTTACTACATTCTCAGAGCAAAACCGCTCATCAAGGGCAAGGGGAAGGGAACTTCTTCAAAGCCCCTGTGATAGACGAAGCTTACCATTGCTTCCCCTGCCGTGGCTCCTCCGACTCCTGTCCCTCAACCTTCTGCAACGCCGGTGATCTCTCCAGATGCCGCAGAAGATCCGGCTCCTTACGGAGCCTACGAACCTTGAGTCGCAAACTCACGTCACCATGGGTGAGTCAGATTTAGATAAGGGTGAACCCTCTTTGGGTAATGATCCCTCGGCAGAAACCTTCACCGAAAACCTTATCAGCAATCCGGGACTTGCCAAGTTTGGCCTGTCCCGGAAATCTGCTGAAGAGATCCAGCGGCTCACCAGGCAATGCCTGGAGAAAAGAAACTTATCTGCTGAAGAAGAAGCACAAGAAGCAGAGGACGTCAAGTTCTCCGACCTTCTCGCCCAGGTGCGCCTTCGCGACGAGAGGATTAGGACTGGTGAGCTTCCAACAGCCCCAATGATTCCTCTGACTCTCGCCGAGAAGGTTGCCATTGAAGTGAACGCGAGTTTGGATAAACTCACTCGCGAACAATATGTAAGTCGGAATTCCAACTCCTTTTTTTCCTTTATTGTATTTTATATCATATCCTCTAGCCCCTAAGCATGAAGTAGGATAAACAATTCGGGTTTATGCTTCATTAGGATGCCAAAGAATGAACTAGTGTAGCCCCCAAGGCTCATGCTAATATTTAGCAAAAATATTAGCCCGAGTCTTAATTAGCTTTCTGACTTTGGGTATTCGGACTTACAGAAAGTATGTTCCTATAATCAGGATTTATTGAAGAATGTCTGTGATAAGCGGAGATAGATCAAGGCTCTCCACCTTAAAAATGCTTCACTTAAAGTTTCCAAGGATGAGGCCGAAGGTAAACATTCCGAGAGTCAAACCTTGTCTTTGTATTTTCAATGTCGAATTTGTTCTGAATTGTTGTTCTTTTTGTTTGAGATATGCCCAAGAGGCAATAATAAAGTGGTTATTATTATATCTTTATGTTTATGATAAATTTTTACATCCCATGCTATAATTGTATTAACAGGAAACATTAATACTTGTGTGTTTTGTAAACATAAAAGAGTCCCTAGTAAGACTCTTGTTAAACTAGCTTGTTGATTAATGGATGATCATGGTTTCCTGATCATGGACATTGGATGTTGTTAATAACAAGATCATATCATTAGGAGAATGATGTGATGGACACACACCCATAGTAAGCATAGCATAAGATCAAGTCATTAAGTTCGTTTTGCTACAAGCTTTTCAAATGCATAGTAACCTAATCCTTCGACCATGAGGTTATGTTAATCACCATCACCGGATGGGCACTTTGATGACATCAAACGCCGCTTCGTAACTGGTGGTTATAAAGGTGTCATTGAGTATTCTGAAAGTATGTGTTGAAGCGCATGGACCAAGATTGGGATTTGTCCATCCATATGACGGATAGATATGCTCTAGGCCCTCTCGGTGGAATGTCATCTAGTTATCTTGCAAGCATGTGACTAGGTCACAAGGGATGACATATCATGGAACGAGTAAAGAGTACTTATCAGTAACGAGGTTGAACTAGGTATGGAGATACCGACGATCAAACCTCGGATAAGTAGAGTATCGCGTGACAAAGGGAATTGGTTTCGTATGTTAAATGGTTCTATCGATCACAAAGTCATCGTTGAGTACGTGGGAGCTGTTATGGATCTCCAGATCCCGCTAATGGTTATTGATCGGAGATGTGTCTCCATCATGTCTACATGTTCACAAACCGTAGGGTGACACACTTAAGGTTCGAAGTTGTTTTAAGTAGATATGGAATGTGCGTTGGAGACCGAATGTTGTTCGGAGTCTCGGATTGGATCCGGGACATCACGAGGAGCTCCGGAATTGTCCGGGGAATAAGATTCATATATTGGGGATCATTTTCTAAGTTAGGAAATGTTGCGGAGTATTTGTATGGGGATTCTAGAAGTTTTCGGAATGTTCTAGAAGGTTTCTTGGAGTTTGCTTGAAAACCAAGAAAGGATCAAGGAATTCTTGTGGGGCAAGACAAGGATTCGTGGGGGAGTAGGACTCTCCCCCCACCTCCTTGATCCGCCAGCCAAGGGAGAGGGGAGTCCTACAAGGACTCCACCTCCCCATGGCGCCTCCCTCCTTTAAATAGAGGGGTGGAGGCGCCACCCCCCTTGCCCCTTCAATCCTCAAACCCTAGCCGCCTCTCTCCTCCTCCTTCCTTCTGCTCTGGCTTAGGCGAAGCCCTGCAGAATTCTCTACTCCACCACCACCACCACGCCGTCGTGCTGCTGGGATTCCGTGGAGAAGATCTACTACCTCCGCTGCTCGCTGGAACAGGGAGAGGAAGGTCTGCTTCGACTCCGCACGTGTGACCGACTGCGGAAGCGCTGCCGGAACGCGGCGCCGGAAGGATCGTCCACTCGATCTTGAGATCGGCAAGTGATCGACTACATCAACCACGAGATCCGATCTCGTAACGCTTTCGGGTCTACGAGGGTTAGTACAGATCTATCTCCTTGCACATGTCTAATAGATTAGATCTTGGCTTTTATCTAGATTAGATCTGGGTTTTGTTCGTTCTTGCAGTAGAATTTTTTTGTTTTCCATTCTAGAAACCCATCACTTTTTGACTTACAGCGCTGGTGAAACAATCATGCGCCATGATTGAAGAGGCCGAGATCCTCAAGACCTTGGTGGTGGAGAACAAGGAGCTTCGCCAAGAGCTGGACCAGAACTTGTCCTCAATCTAAAAAAGCGCCATCCGGGACCTCTTTCCGCGCAGAACCTATCCGAGATAGTGCGTCTGCTTCCTCATTTTTTGCTCGAGGAATATGTTGAACTTCAAATCCTTCGAATGATTTAGATAGATCATCCACGATAGTTTTATATGCTGCCATGTGCTTATTTGCATTACAAATATCCGACACTTGTTGAGCAACAAGATCCAAATCTCCATAACACATCAAATGTCGGATGCCAATATCCTTAGCAATCCGGATTCCATGCAGCAGTGCTTCATACTCGGCAATATTGTTTGTCACTATGAAGTGGATCTGCAACACGTATAAAAGTTTATCTCCTTGGGGTGACTTGAGCACCACACCAGCCCCCGAGCTCCCGCGAGCCTTAGACCCATCGAAGAAGAGGGTCCAATATTCTGACTCAGGGAGGATCATGTTCTCCTTCGTCTCTATCCAATCAGCGACAAAGTCAGCAAGGATCTGGGATTTGATTGTTGTTCGAGGTTTATACTCAATGTCAAAAGCTGTAAGCTCTATGCCCCATTTGGCGACGCGTCCTCTGGCGTCACTGTTGTTGATTATATCTCTCATGGGAGTTGTGCTCACCACGGTAATCGGATGCTCCTGAAAGTAGTGTCGCAACTTACGAGGTGCTAGAAAAACATCGTAGCCAACTTTTGATAATGCGGATACCCTTTTTTTGACTTTGTTAGGACTTCACTCACAAAGTAAGTCGGACGCTGCACCAGGTGCTCCTGATTTTCCTCCGGTCTCTCCACCACCATGACGATACTAACAACCTTATTTGTCGCAGCAAGATAATGCAACATTAGTTCTTGAGGTTCCGGCGCTGCAAGGATAGGAGAAGATGAGAGTACTTTCTTCAAGTCTTGTAGTGCAGCATCAGCTTCATCAGTCCAAACAAAATCTTTAGTCTTTTTCAGGAGTTTGTATAATGGTGCGACTCTTTCACCAAGCCGGCTTACAAACCGACTGACTGCAGCAATGCAACCAGTTAGTCTTTGTACGTCCTTCAAGCAATTTGGCCTAGAAATATTGAGTATAGCCTTGATTTTGTCTCGGTTCACCTCTATGCCTCTCTAAGACACGATGAAACCTAACAATTTTCCGGCTGGTATTCCAAAGAAGCACTTCTTCGGGTTAAGCATGATGTTGTATTTTCATAGGTTGGCAAATGTTTCCTCCAAGTCGGAAATCAGCGTTTCCTTCTTTTTGGACATTACTGCAATATCATCCACGTATGCATGTACATTACATCCGAGTTGGTCATGGAGGCAACGCTGCATCGTGCGCTGGTACGTAGCTCCTGTGATCTTCAGCCCAAAGGGCATCGTAAGAAAATAGAAGGTTCCGAAGGGGGTTATAAATGAAGTTTTGACTTTGTCAGATTCATTCATCCGGATTTGGTGATAACCGGAGTATGCGTCGAGAAAACAGAGGAGTTCCGAGCCTGCCGTAGAGTTGATAACTTGATCAATTCTAGGCAGAGCGAACAGATCTTTTGGACAAGCCTTGTTCAAGGCAGTATAATCAACACACATCCTTTAAATCAGTGGTGTCCTTTTTAGGGACCATTAAAGGATTGGCCGACCACTCAGTGTGGATGACCTCTTCTATGAATCTGGCTAACTCAAGCCGTGCTAGTTCCTTAGGTATTTCCTTATGCTTTTCATCGCCAAATCATCGTAGGGACTGTTTGACGGGTTTAGCGTTCGGTTTTACATTTAGAGAGTGTTCGGCAAGTTCCCTAGGTACTCTGGTCATGCCAAATGGCTGCCATGCGAAGATATCTTGATTTTCTTGGAGGAACTTGACGAGCGCTTATGTGCTACCTAGGCCTACGCCTATCTGGGTCACCTTGGAGGGGTCATCATCCTTCAACGGCATCTTGTTCGTCTCTTCTAATGCCTTGAACTCCGAATTTGGATTTGTCACCTCCTTCTTCGTTGCGGGCATCTCGGACGGATCTATGCTCTGCTTGATCTCCTGGTACTCCTAGGCGTGCAGCACGGCTTCAGCAGAGGCGGCATTTCCATCCTCGCACTCTCGTGCTTTCTTCCGGTCTCCCCTGATGGTGATCACGCAGTTGGGACCTGGAATTTTCATGATATTGTAAATGTAACACGGACGAGCCATAAAAGCCTAGTAAGCCGGACGTCCGAATATAGCGTGGTACGCGCTCTTGAACGGGACCACTTCGAAGGAAAGTGCCTCCGTCTGATAGTTCTTTGGAGTTCCAAAGGTAACATCCAAAGTGATCTCTCCCATAGAATTAGCTTGTCTTCCTGGGACAACTCCGTGAAAGATCACTGAGCTATGGTTCAACTGTGTTTCCAAGATCTTCATCCTGCGTAGCATTTCGACATGGAGAATATTGATACTGCTACCACCGTCCATGAGGGTCTTGGAGAAACCGTAACCTTCAATTAGTGGATTGACAATTAAAGCATATTTTCCTCCCCTGTGTAACTTAGGCGGATGATCATCACGGTCAAATGTGATTGCCACTTCCGACCAGTCTAGATACTGGGGGACAGCCGGAACTGTTGCATTGAGCTCGTGTAGAACTGCTTTCTTGACCTTTGCTGGTTGAGATCCGAGGAAAGTGACATAAGTGTCCTTCTTGGTGGGAAAAGTTTTCTTCCCTTCCGACTTGGGATTTGAAGCATCGGCTTCCTCCATGTCGGAATCTTCCCTGGTCTCTTTTTCTTTTTCGGGATTCTTCTTTCCCTTCTTCCGCTTAGCTTTGTAGCCCGCGGTGTCATCTCTTTTGATGTCGTCATTGAAACGACATTTGGCGTTGGTGTTGGACGAGCCCCCATTGGCATCTAGGTGATGCACACATGGGTTATTGGCAATGTCGGCCCAAGAGTAGGTTTTGCCTGGTTGCTGGTCCACTCTACCCTGAACTCTTGAAGTTCCACGCCCACGCTCGTGGCCTCCGCCGCGTCCTCCTCGTCCTCCAGACCCGAAAGTAGTAGTGACCACTGCCATTTCCATGTTGGGTTTTTCCTCCGAGGTATTTTTGCGCTTCTGAGCTTGTTGCGTTGGTTGTTTTGCAGACCGAGGCAGAGCTAGGGCATTGAGCAATCCCTCTGCATCATCGTCAGCATCTGCATACTTGCTCGCTGTTTCTATCATCTCTCCCAAATCAGTGACCTTGTCACACTTCAAGCGATGGTGTAGTAGACCAATTGGGAGACCTGCAATGAAAGCTTCAATCATAGTTTGATCATTCACTCCTTCACAGGAGTTCTTGGTCTCGATCCATCGTCCGAGGTAGTCCCAACAAGTTTCTCCGGCTTTTTGGGTGCAACATTGTAGGTCTCCGACCGTACAGGGCCTCCGATATGTTCCTTCGAAATTCCGAAAGAACGCACTTTGCATGTCATACCAGTTATGGATGGTGTTCTCCGGAAGTTCATTGAGCCATGATCGTGTCGTCTTCCGCAACATAAGTGGGAGATATTCGGTTGCGACCAGGCTATTTCCGCCTTTAGCGATGCAACAAGCTTGGAAGAAATCCTGTAGCCAGGTATCTAGCCTAGCAATGCCATTGTAGGCTTGGATATGTCTTGAGATAGCAAATCCTTCCGGGAATTTTGTAGCTCTGATGCGTGGTCAGAAGAACTTTGGGCCCACGTAGATATCATCGTTTTCGTAGCGTCGAGCCTCTATGTTGGAGTTGATCCTGTGCCTTGCATCGTTCGGGGATAAAGATCGTCCCAAATGTCGGCGGTGGCTGTGGTGCCTTGGAGACGGACTTCGGCTTCTGCCACCACCTCCTCCACCATGTCGTCCTCCTTGCCCTCCTTGGGAGCCGTTGTGATGACTATGTGGTGGAGAGGGTGGGGCAGCTGGATAGTTTCTGGCTGATCGCCGGCCTCCATCCGGAACATCATTATTCTGATTCCGGGGAGGGTCTTGACTATGACGAGCCCCCTGCTGGCTTGTCCCGGCATGTTTTCCGTCGTTTCTTCGTCCGTCTTTCCCACCATGGTGGGGCTCAGCCGGATGGCTTGCATGTATAGGAGGTGGCATTTTTTGACGATCCTCCTCCCGACGTTTCTCTTTATCTTATCCCCTTTGATCATTAGATTCTCGTCGGGGAGGATTCCTCGGATTCAGAGCAGCGATGGCCTCTTTCTCGGCCGCTGGTGCGACGTTGCTCCAGTCGTGCGTAGTCCTGCGATGTTGTCCTGACGATCCGGTTCTCGAATAATTGTCCTCCCGTTGTTCGGGGCAATAATGCTGCTCCGGAACGCGGTGGAGTCTTACGTCAGCCCATGCTGGATCTATGCGACATTGATCGGAATCCGAGACCAGTTTTTGACATCCGGACACGGCGACCTTTTGCTGCTCTAGTCCCTTGTTGAGTAGTTTGATACCCAAACGAATCTCCTCTGGTCCTAGATTAGCCGATAGAATTTCTCAGGCCGCCATGGTATTCTGTACTGGGGTTGGATATACCCAATCTCCTTTGCTATCTTTCCGTGGCTTCCCCATCTCATCTCCGAAAAGGACGGCACCGATATGTGGGAATTGGTCGTCATTGGTGTGACGCTTCCGTGTCTTCTGATGCAACCGAGACATGTAATCTTTAGTTGCCATGCGTTTCTTCTCCTCCTCGATGTTTTTGGCTTCATCCAGGAGTTGTTGATGACGCGCTTCTAGGGCTTGAGCCCTTTTGTCTAGCTCTTCAGCAGTAAGTTCTGCAGCTGTAGTGATCGGTGTGGTTAATGCAGCATCGATGAGTTTACGTGCACCTTCAGTGATTACGTGTCCATCCATCGATTCTTCTTTTTTCGGCTCTTAAGTGCTCCATCCAAGTCTTCTTCGTATTCCTCGGCAATCACCTCCTCTGCCAGAGGGTCTTTTGCCGGGGTCTTGTTTTTCTTGTTCTTCTTCTTTGCCTTCTTGGCAGCAGCGGTAGCAAAGACGGCTTTAGGTCCATTTCCCGGAGTCAAGCTCTGATCGGTACTTTCGGACATCTGGACATCTGGATTATCTCCGACGTCCATGTCATCCTACGCTTTGGGAGAGTGTTCCCCGGATCCTTCATCCATGGCTTCTCCTTCTTCTGCAGCTTTGGAGTTATACTCCTCTTCATATTCCACGGAGAACTTTCGGAAATCCGCTGACGTCATCGATTCATCCGAGGATGCGGGTACATCGGCGTTTGTTCCAATTGCCTCCAGCACAGAGTTGGTGTTTTCTCTAGCATCGGCAGAGCCAAATCCGGATCCTACGTATCCGACAAAGTGCGACGCATGCTTCCTGAGGTACCTGCAGCTTTCGTGGTCAGCCATGTCAAAACTTTTGATGGTCTTGAGGATTGCATCTGCGCTTGCATCTTGCAGTATCATACGTCGCAGTGTGTACCTGAGGAAAGGCCTATCTGTCCCGGTGTCATCAGAGCCGGAATTAGTGTCATTGACTAGCTCCTCCTGAATTTCGACTTCCACGGGTGGGTCGATCTAGGATCCGGCTCCTCTAGGGAGATCCACTCAAGATTCGACTTGGACCGCTAGGTCTTCTTTAGGCTCGGATTTCTCCACTATCTCCGCAACTGGTGCGGGCTGGGTGGGTTTAGGGTTTTCTGAGATCCGGAACTCTGCCGCCTCCATGGACAAAGGGGACCCAGAAGATTCTTCTGCCTCTATCATCACCGCTGGGGTGGGTGGGGTAGGTTCAGCGAAATCGATGTAAACATCGATCTCGCCAAAAGACATGATTGTGTAGGCAGTCACAACCTCCCTAGCCAGAATCCAAGTCTCATCGAGAACGATGAGAGGGACGTCGCTGGCGTAGAGGATGCAACCCACGGTGATAGTCTCGCCGATTCCAATTCTTGCAGATTCCGCTCGGAACGCAAATCTGAAGCTCACTTGCCCCACGGTGGGCGCCAACTTTCGTCGGATTGAGGACAAGTACGCCATGATGGGGTCCTCGAGGCGTGCGGAAGAGAGGGGTGTGAGACGTACGGTGTTCCGGGACGGCGAGCACACAAGTTTACCTAGGTTCGAATCCGCCGGCTTTGGATGGACCCTACTCCTGCTAGCAATCCAGTAATAAGGCAGAGCCGGAATATGGGTTACAAGTGTTTCACCTGTGCGAGTTGAGATTGTAGACTATTGAGGGTGCCCTAAAGGCTCTCCCTAGGATGGCTTATATAGATATCCAGCCTAGGGTTTACAAGAGAGATCTATCCGGCTACGACTAAGAGTCGGTTACAGAGTACATCTTGAACTACAAGTAACATTATGGGCCTAAGTCGGTAAGTCTTCTGGGCCTTCCCGTAGCCGGATTGGACTCAGTCTTTCTCCCTGACTGGGCCACCCATGAAGCAAAGCTCTAACCTGAAGTGGGCCACCCTGGTTAGTGAGGAACTGTGAGGATACCCGGAAAGTCTATCCCCAACAAGCCCCAGATCAAGCCCCCCATAGCCGTGTGCATAGTGGAGCGCCGCCCATTTTTGGTCATTGCCGGCCGACAGTGGACAGCACGCCAGGAGCATCGCCGCCCTCGCCCATGATGTGCACCAAACACGCCACACTCCACAGCCACCCCCTGTCCAAGCCTCGACCACAGACAAGCCCGGGACCACCCTAGCACCGCCGCACCCTATGCCTTTGTGCCATGCCGAGAGCGCACCAGCTCGCCGCGCCCGACCAGCTCGCACAGACCATGCCTCACCCCCGCCTCATGTGCACTAGCTCGCCATGATCACCCCAACCCCGCAGACAACCCCGTTCACCCACACGCAACCCGCAACTGCCACATGCCGTCGCAAACACCTCTGCGTCTGTGTAGAGCGCCGCACGCTGCCGACCAAACCACACCGCCCCACACCTCGCCTTTAAGCCAGCAACGAGCGCCAGGGAACATAGCATCGTCCCCTAGCCTCAACCGTGCCGCTAGCATCGTCACCGACGAGCTCGCGCTCGCACCGTTTGGTCCCCTCGCCACAGTATAAATGGAGACCTCCCTTACCTCATTTCTCCATACCCCAGCACTCCCCACTCCTCACTGATCCTCCCCTGCTTCTTCCTGGAGCAAGGCGAGCTCTCCTTCGCTGGAATTTGGCCAGAGCCCGCCGCTACTGGAGGAGAAGGGCGCCGTCGATTTTGACCACCCCAAGACCTGCCATGACCGTGCCTCGAACCGCCATCGTCTGCCACATTGATCGCTCCCGTCACCGACCCTAGCTGGGACCCAAACGATAGTACCAACCCAAGCTACGAGGAGGAGGAGTTCTACCAAGCAGAAGACGAAGAAAACTTCAATCACTTCACCAATCAAGGCAAGCTAGAATTATACAAGTTAACCATGCAAGCTTTAACCTAAACAAGATGCATTAGGCATGCTTGGTTATATACCTTGATTTTTACCAATCCCAAGTTTTACTTGCAAGCTTTATTCTTTTACTTTACTAAGGTTCTTTACTTTTTAATACTTTGTGAGTATTGAAGGAGTAGTATAGATAGCATGAAGAGTATAAAACTAGGCCTATACTTAGATGTCATTCTATGGCATGAGATTGAAGATTAGAACCCGTCATTAGTGAACACTCTTAACTTAGTGGCTAGTGCTAAGCATAAAACTTGATCACTTTAGATGGGAATACTTGGTGAAAATGATTATGAAAACCTTGGAATGATGCTTCATTCTATTGAAATGTTTTGACATGTGTTGAGAAACACAAATGGATTTGATGATGAAAATTTTGAGGCATGAGCTTTAGCCCTTTATAAAAACTGATGGTTGGGTTCGGATGCGATACCGTTCCAATTTTACCGTACAAACGCAATACCTGAATTCGGTAGGGCTTAGCCGGAAGTTTATATGCATTAGTATGGGTTCCCTCGCGGAAGAGGTTTGAGCTGAGGCTACCTCTTGATGATGTACACCTATATAGTGCCTAGGATGGTAGATGGCCATGGTTGGGAGGCCAAGCTCATAGGGGAGGTGCCTATACTAGAGTGTGTAATTGAAAGGTTATGATTGATTATTCGCATACTAAGTATGATGATTCAGGGTTATCCCGGACGGATGTATCAAATTTTGTGGTGAAAGTGTACAACCTCTATAGAGTGTCAAACTATTCGAATAGCCGCATCGCGGTCATGGGCAGTTGGAGTGGCCATACTGTTCCATCGTCAGATGTTTTCCAAATGACTTGTGAAATGAACTATGATTTTGACTTGACCACAACAGGGTTGTGAATATCAAAACTAGGTTCCCACTTAAGTGATTTAGAACATTAAATTATTTTTATTTACTTCTAAACTTAGCTTAGGTAAATCTGGCTTTTTGCAAATAAACCTAGATCTTAAGTTTCCTATTAGAACTACCTTACTTGTTAGTGATAGTTTGCGAGTACTTAAAGAGTACTCATGGCTTTGTCCCTGGCTATTCCCGTGGCCAGACTATGACGAGGACTATCAGGATGATGGACAACATGACTTCTACGACAACTAGGATCATCTCCCACCATCAGCATTGCCTGTGACCCTGAAGATGGAGCCTACTACTACGCTTATTATTCCGTTGCTTGTTTGTATTAAGACTGGATCATGAGATCCTTTATATGTGGAAGACCTTATTATGGTTTGTAATGGATGATGTACTGTGATATCGAATCTATTATGTCTCGCAAAAATGGTAATCCTAGGATTGCGATGTATGGTATAACAGGCATCTGGGATTAAAAATCCGGGTGTTGACAAGTTGGTATCATAGCCATCCTGACCGTAGGAGACCCTAGTTAGAATGGACGTTCGGACAAAAACTTAGTTTCAAAAACCAAAGAAGTGAGTATTTATGAAAACCTATTCCCACTCTTATCCTTGATTCTTTCAAAAATAATTCATGTTCCTCAAAAATTCTTACCTTACTACATAAAATTTGACACACTTGATCACCTCACTAACTTACTGATCCTAAATTCTTATAGATGGAAGTTCAATATTGCAAGTTCTACCAGTTGGGCAACGAAGGCCAACTGATCTTTGAGAGGGATCTAGATACACTGTCAGAGTATCTTGAGCACCCGCATCCGGAATTCTTCGGGGCTCAACTCAACGATCACATAGGGGGAGAACTACAATGGCTGATAGTTGCAGATATCCAAGGAAAAATGGAAGAACCTACTTCTGAGAAGATCCAATTCACCTTGCGAGAGAACAACTGGCTAGATGGATTAGCCAGGGCTATTGATACATTGCAAATGTATCTATAATTTTTGATATTCCATGCTTGGTTTTATCCACTTTCTTGTGTTTTGTCCATGCTTTGGAGTACTTTTCTTATTATTTCTTGGACTAACCTATTAACAAGAGCCACAGTGCCAGTTGCCTGTTTTCTACTGTTTTTGGTTCCAGGAAAGTCAGAAAATGAATATTCTTGGAATTGGACGGGACAAATGCCAAAGTGCCTATTTTTCTGAAAGTCATCAGATGCCAGAATACGAGATGGAGAAGGGCTAGGGGAAAACCACACCACCTGGCTGTGCGGCCAGGCCTGGCCCGCGCCAGGGGGTGGTTTGGCTGACCCCAGCACCCCCTCGGCCTCTCCTTCCGCCTATAAGATGCCCTCGAGACGAAAACCCTAAGTACCCAAAAATCCATGAAAGAGTCTGTAGCCGCCGTCATCTCCATCCCTAGATCGGAAGGGATCTGAAGCTCTTCCTGGCACCCTGCCGGAGAGGGGAATTCACCCTGGAGATATTCTTCATCACCATGCAAGCCTCCGGTGTGATGCGTGAGTAGTTCATCCTTGGACTATGGATCCATGTAGTAGCTAGATGGCTGGTTCTCCTCCTTTGTGCTTTCATGTTTAGATCTTGTGAGCTCCGTTCATGATCAAGATCATGTATTTGTAATTCTGCATGTTGTGTTTGCGGGGATCCGATGGATATTGAGATGTCATTTCAGATTGATTATTGATTCTATCATGTCTTTGTTATTTGTGATCTTGCATGCTTTCTGTTGTTAGTAGCTATCCTGGCCAAGTAGATGCTAGCAACTCCAAGAGTTAGTATTTATGCTCGATAGTGGGTTCATGCCTCTGGTAATCTGGGGATGTGACAGAAATCTCTAAGGTACTAGATGTGTTGTTGCTACTAGGGATAAAACAACAATCCTTTGTTCATAGAACAATCGTATTGTTTACATTACACACAATTCGTAAAGCAATAATCTGGTGCTTGCAACTTAATACTGGAGGGGGTTCAGATGATAACTTGAAGGTGGATTATTAGTCATAGATGCAGTTGGATGGCGGTCTATGTATAATGTTGTAATGCCCAATCGAATTTCAAAGGAGTCAAGATGAGTAGTATATGCATGTATTGCTTTCTCGATGTTTGTCAATTGCCCCGCTGTAATTTGTTCACCCAGCATGTTATGTATCTTAAGGAGAGCCACCTCTAGTGAACTAAGGATCCCGGTCCTTTTCTTTACATACAATCTATACAAACTATTACTTCCTTCCATTTGATACGTTTAATCCTTTGTTTTCAGCAAAACCGGTGAGATTGACAACCTCATCGCAAGTTGGGGACAGAGTTCTCTGGTTGTGTTGTGCAGGTCTCCACGTTGCTGCTGGCACCGGTAGTGCGGTCTTCCATCGTTCAGCTAGCTACACCTTTGGGGTGTTTCCGTGCTCCTACTGGATTGGTAACCTTGGTTTCATAGTGAGGGAAAACTTGCTGCTGTGCTCATCATACCTTCCTCTTGGGGTTCCCCAACGAGCTCGATATATTTTGGGCCATCAGCTATGCATGAAGCTCTTGCCCGTCTGTGTGTGCAAAACATCAACTTGATCCAGGGAACTCACTTTGCTCACTTTGCAAGGCGTGATTCTATGGGAATGCCATTAGAGATGCCAGGACACCCGGAGCCGAAGCACCGGGTGGAAAATCTTGACTTCATGCTATATGATAGGCAGAAGGAATCGGACAGCGCCCAAGCCAACGCAAACCACAACCTGGCCATTGTCGTCAAGTAGGAACAGACTATCGCCATGCTCGCCAAGGATCATCAATCACTTCGTCATCAACGCGAGAATAATGATCGCACCATCGATCGTCTTCGCAAGAAGGTGGCCGCTCTCGAGAAGACCATCCGTGAACAGGAAGTCCAGCTTGAAGAAAAGGAAGAGGAGGAAGGTGAAGATATCCAGGGAGATCTTTACTCTTACCTCATTGATGACAACGACTACCTAGAGGATGATGCCATGGATTTCTACACTAATGATGGTGATTCCGACTTCATTGATGATGAGTAGATGCACTTGATCAGTACCGTAGGAGTGAGTTGTATTGGTCCCACTATATCGTAGTTTCACATAATGGTTCTTAAAATAATCTATTTTCCATTTGTGTGTGGTGTGTGTTTGTATGGTGTGCTTGAATGAATGAATGAATGAATGAATGAATGAGAAGAAGAAGTTAGTTTGCAAAACCTGAGCCAAACTCAAAGTTAAACCTTTTGAAAACAAAACCATGAACCTTAGAAATTTCCCTCTTATCTCATTATCTATCTCAATCTTCAAATGACTCGTGGAAACCCCGGAGGAAGCAGCTCATCCCATGACCCGATGCTGTAGATTTTGCAGATGCTAGGTTTTGACCATGAAGCTAGTAGAGCCAAACGCCAAGACAATCTAGCCACTCTACAACAGATCGCCAGATGGCCCATAAAAATCAAGGCCATGGAAATTAGGATCATTATGGATCCAAGCTCAAGAACTTTCAGAATACCGACCCACCTATCTTCAACAAATCTAAGGATCCCTTAGATGCTGATGACTGGCTGCAAACCACGGAGAATAACCTGGAGGTCGCAGGAGTTGACGCCAATGAGAAAGTACTGTTTGCCACCCACTATCTAGCAGGAGATGCAAGAGTCTGGTGGAATAGCACCCGTACCATGAACAACAGTCAGGTCATGACTTGGGAAGCATTCAAGATCAAGTCCAGCCGCACCCATGTACCACAAGGTTTGGTCACCAGAATGAGAGATGAGTTCAGGGAATTGAAGCAAGGAAGGATGACGGTAGTTGAGTACTGTGACAAATTCTTGTCCCTAGCTAGATATTCCCCTGATGAGATTAACACTGAAGCTAAGAAGAAGGAAAGGTTCCTGAATGGATTGCATGATGAGATGCAGACTATGTTAGTCAACATCCGTTTTGGAGATCTAGAAGAGCTACTAGACTCTGCCATCCAGATGGAAGGGAAGATAAACCAAGCCAATGACAACCGCAAGTGCCACATGATGCACCAGACTGGGTCCCACAATGCCCAAAAGTATCGCCACAACCCATCTGCAGGATATGCCCCAAGAAACAACAGACCCTCGATGTCTCGTCCAAGCTACCCCAATCGTAGCGAAGGAAACCTTAAGACTGGAGGAAACCACAACAACAACCCCGGCAACTCCAACAACGTCAACCGTGCACTACCTAAGTCCAACAACAACAACAACAACAACAATACTTCCCCAAGGACTGGAAGCAATGTTGTGCCTATTGCAGCCAACGACAAGTCCCAGATTACTTGCTTTGAATGTAGAGTCAAGGGTCACTACTCAACGAGTTACCCAAGAAGCTTGTAGCCACCACCAATGTGAATGCCCCAGCTCAGCAGCAACGCCGTGTTGATCCTGGAAGGAGATTTGCCCCAGGGAACTCGCTCAACCGCAACGGCCGTCTGTTCCACATGAATGCTGAAGAAGCTCAGGAAGCTCCCGATGTCATGCTGGGTATGTTTTTTGTTAACTCAGTACTTGCAAAAGTGTTGTTTGATTCTAGAGCATCGCACTCATTTGTTATAGAAGAATTTGCATGCACTAGTAAGATTCAACCAACAAAATTGAAGCATGTTATGATAGTTCAAATACCTGCTTCAACCACCAAAGCTAGAAAATTTTGCAAGGCTATACCTATTAGAATCCATGGGATAGATTTTTATGCCAATCTAATAGTAGTTGGAACCAAAGGTTTGTAAGTAGTACTAGGAATGGATTGGATGTCGAAACATAAAGGATTGATCGACTGTGCCAAAAAAGCCATAACCATTACTAGTAGCTCTAGAGTATCAGTAGAGCATATATCTGAGACCTTGCCCCGTCAGTTCAAATGCAACAAGAGTCTATCCCAACCAACCATAGGCCAAGTCAGAGTAGTCTGTGAATACCCCGACGTATTCCCAGATGAAATCCCCGACATGCCCCTAGATCGGGATATCGAGTTCATTATTGAACTAATTCCTGGAACTAGACCCATAGCTCAGAGACCTTATAGTATGAACCCGTCTGACCTAGTGGATATGAAGAAGCAACTCGATGCTATGCTGGAGAAAGGTCTAATTCAACCAAGCGCATTGCCATGGAGATCGCCGGTTTTGTTTGTGGACAAGAAGGATGGAGGTAACCATCAAGAACAAGTACCCACTGCCAAAGATTGAGGATCTGTTTGATCAGTTGACTGGTGCCAGAGTGTTTTCTAAGATCGATCTTAGAACTTGTTATCATCAACTCAAGATTCGTGCAACGGATATTCGAAAGACCGCCTTTACCACCAGATATGGATTGTATGAGTATACGGTCATGTCTTTTGGATAAACCAATGCCCCTGCTTATTTCATGAATCTCATGAATAAGACTTTTATGAATTTTCTGGATAAGTTTGTCGTTGTTTTTATCGACGATATTCGAATCTATTCCAAGTCAGAAGAAGACCATGAGCTACACCTGAGAACCATCCTTGAAACCCTTAGAGAGCATCAGTTGTATGCCAAGTTTAGAAAATGTGAGTTCTGGCTGAAGGAAGTAGGATTCCTCGGACATGTTGTGTCGGCAGGAGGAGTCGCTGTTGATCCCGCCAAGATCAAAGATGTTGAAGAATGGGAAGCCCCAACCGCTCAAACTCAAGTCCGTGCATTTCTCGGATTAGCGGGATATTACCGCAAGTTCGTAGAAGGATTTTCGAGCATCGCAAGACCGATGACCCAATTGTTTAAGAAAGATAAGAAGTTAAAATGGATTGACAAATGTGAAGCAAGTTTTCAAGAGCTCAAGAAGAGATTCATTTCAGCCCCAATCTTGATTATGCCGGATATCAAGAAACCTTTTGATGTGTATTGTGATGCATCCAAGATTGGTCTAGGATGTGTGTTGATGCAAGAAGGCAAAGTCATAGCATATTTTTCAAGACAACTGAAGCAGCATGAGCAAAACTATCCTACTCATGATCTTGAATAGGAGCTGTAGTTTTAGCTTTGAAGACATGGCGTCATTACCTTATGGGTAACCGCTGTGAGATTTATTTAGATCACAAGAGCCTGAAGTATATTTTCACCAAGAAGGAGCTGAATATGAGGCAAAGGAGATGGATAGAGTTAATCAGGGATTAGGACCTTGACATTCACTATCACCCCGACAAAGCCAATGTGGTAGCAGATGCTCTTAGCAGATTGGCGTGTAAATTAAACACCATGATCAAAGAAGCCCAGCCAAGTTTGCATGAACAGTTGGAGCAGTTTAGAACGGAGCTTGTTAGCAAAGGATTTTTAGCTAGCATTGAACTTCAACCCACTTTGATCAGCCATATCAAGGAGGCGCGGAAAGGAAATGCAAGTATCGACGGAATCAAACGCCGTATCAGTACAAGAAAGGTACTTGGATTCACCGAAGATGAAGAAGGAGTTTTGTGGTACAAAGGACGTATCTGTGTGCCAGCATATTCCGAGCTGAAACAAGTTACCATGCAAGAGGCTCATGATACTCTTTATTCTATCCACCCCGGAGGAACGAAGATGTATCAAGATTTGAAGGAGCAATTTTGGTGGCACAAGATGAAGAGAGAAATTGGAAGCTACATAGCCAAGTGTGATATCTGTCAGAGAGTCAAAGCGGAACATCAGAGACCCACAGGACTTTTGCAACCATTGTAGATTCCTGAATGGAAATAGGATTCCGTCGGAATGGACATTATCGCCGGTTTGCCTACTTCTAGTAGGAGAAATGACTCTATTTGGGTCATAGTTGATAGATTGTCTAAGGTAGCCCATTTTATACCTGTCAAGACAACCTACCAGAGTTCGAAGCTAGCAGAGTTGTACATCGCTAGAATCGTGAGTTTGCATGGAACCCCCAAGACCATAGTGTCAGATTGAGGAACCCAATTTACCACGAGATTTTGGCAGAAAGTCCACGAAGGATTAGGAACCAAGTTGAATTTCAGCACAACTTATCACCCGCAGACCGATGGAGAAACTGAAAGAGTCAACCAAATCTTAGAAGATATCTTGAGGGCTTGTGTGCTAGAGTATGGATCAAAATGGGAAGATTGTTTGTCTTTTGTAGAATTCTCATACAACAACAGTTATCAATCTAGTTTGCAAATGGCCCCATTTGAATTCCTATATGGAAGAAAGTGGCGTACCCCCTTGAATTGGTCACAAGTCGGAGAGTGTCAGATTTTCGGACCCGACATCCTACGAGAAGCTGAAGAGAAGGTTCACAAAGTCCGTGAGCACCTCAAGACCGCCCAATCCAGACAGAAGAGTTATGCTGACAAGATACGTCGAGACTTGACTTTCAATGTTGGAGATTCTGTATATCTCAAAGTGTTGCCTTGAAGGGAATGCAGCATTTTCAACTGAAAGGAAAGTTAGCCCCCAGATATATTGGACCTTTCAAGATTCTGAATCGCTGAGGAGAAGTATCTTATCAACTCGAACTGCCAGAGGAGATGTCAGTCATCCATGATGTGTTCCATATCTCGTTACTTTGCAAATGCTTAGAAGTTTCAGAGAAGACTAAAGTGTTCAAGAACATCAATCACCAAGCCATTGATATCAACAAGGATCTGACGTATCGTGAACTGCCCATTCATATTTTGGAGGAAGCTTTTAGAACCACCATGACCCGGAGTATCAAGTTTGTCAAGATCCAATCGAGCAACCATACCGAAGAAGAAGCTACTTGGTAGCCAGAACATTACATTAGGACCGAGTTTCCAGATCTCTTTAGTTCCTAGTTTTTCTTAAATATCGGGACGAGATTTTGTTTAAGGAGGGAAGGTTTGTAACACCCCAGAACTTTAATCAAGATTATCAAGTTCTAATCACCCAATTTAGCGTTAACAAAAACTTTTACTAATAAAAATCTATATAATGCATGTGTGTTTGCATTAGTGTAGAATTGTTTGAAAATGCCATGCTTGATTGTTATAAATGATGTGAAATAGTTTAAAGGTGAATGCCACATCATCTAGGCCAATTACAAGCAAAATCAAAAGAAAAAGAAATCAAATCTGAATAAATAAAGTAAATGGTCATTTTGAGAAAAGTTAACCACTAGGTCACTTTGAGTGTTCCTAGAGGAGAAATTCTAACAGAAACATTTGCACTTCTTTTCACCCCTTGATAGACCAAGTAAAAGTGTATCAAGGCCCACTTTACAACCTTACAAAAAAAATTCCAAATCAATTAAATGGACAGTTGAAAATTGAATCTAGTTCATATGGTAAGATCCCACTTATTCAAAAACCTATCAAACCATTTCCCCTTGACTTCTCCAAGCAAACATAGACTCTCAAGCTTAAGTTAAGATCACCCAAAAACTTTCATTCAAAAATTCCAAAATAAGTTTCTTTTGAACATTTCATCAAACACCTGACTTACACTATATAAGCTACTGCCTAACTTCACTGTTTCCACAGTAATCCCTCGACCATTTGGTCCCCCCTTGAACCCCCTGTCTCCCCTGAGACTAACCAAGCCCCCCTTAGCCGTGTGTACAGTGGAGCGCCGCCCATTTTTGGTCGTTGCCGGTCGACAGTGGACAACATGCTAGGAGCATCGCCACCCTCGCCCATGACGCACACCAGACACACCGCACTCCACAGCCACCCCCTGTCCAAGCCTCGACTGCAGACGAGCCCTGGACCACCCTAGCACAGCCACACCCTATGCCTCTATGCCATGCCTAGAGCGCGCCAGCTCGCCGTGCCCGACCAGCTCGCACAGACCGTGCCTTACCCCCTCCTCGCGTGCACTAGCTCGTCATGATCACCCCAACCCCGCAAACAACCCCGTTCACCGCCGCGTGACCCACAGTTGTCACACGCCGTCGCACGCCGTCGCAAACACCTTTGCGTTTGTGCAGAGCGCCGCACGCTCCCGACCAAACTACACCTCCCCACGCCTCTCCTTTAAGCCAGCAACGAGCGCCATGGAACACAACACCGTCCCCTAGCCTCAGCCGCGCCATTAGCGGCCCTGTAGCATCGTCACCGACGAGCTCGCGCCCTCACCGTTTAGTCCCCTCGCCACAGTATAAATGGAGACCTCCCTTGCCTCATTTATCCACACCCTAGCACTCACCACTCCTCAGTAATCCTCCCCCACTTCTTCCTAGAGCAAGCCAAGTTCTACTTCACCGGAATTTGGCCGGAGCCCGCCGCTGTTGGAGGAGAAGGGTGTCATTAATTTCGACCACCCCAAGACTTGTCGTGACCACGCCTCGAACCACCGTTGTCTACCACGTCAATCACCCCCGTCGCCGACCCTATCTGGAGCCCAGACTATACTACCGACCCAAGCTACGAGGAGGAGGAGTTCTACCAAGCAGAAGACATAGAAAACTTCAATCACTGCACCAATCAAGGCAAGCTAGAATTATACAAGTTAACCATGCAAGCTTTAACCTAAGCAGGATGCATTAGGCATGCTTGGTTATATACCTTGATTTATACCAATCCCAAGTTTTACTTGCAAGCTTTATTCTTTTACTTTACTAAGGTTCTTTATTTTTTAATACTTTCTTAGTATTGAAGGAGTAGTATAGATAGCATAAAGTGTATAAAACTGGGCTTATACTTAGATGTCATTCTATGGCATGAGATTGAAGATTAGCACCCCTCATTAGTGAACACTCTTAACTTAGTGGCTAGTGCTAAGCATAAAACTTGATCACTTTAGATGGGAATACTTGGTGAAAATGATTATGAAAACCTTGGAATGATGCTTCATTCTATTGAAATGTTTTGACATGTGTTGAGAAACACAAATGGATTTGATGATGAAAATGTTGAGGCGTGAGCTTTAGCCCTTTATAAAAACTGATGGTTGGGTTCGGATGCGATACCATTCTAATTTTACCATACAACCACAATACCTGAATTCGGTAGGGATTACCTCGCGGAAGAGGTTTGAGCTGAGGCTACCTCTTGATGATGTACACCTATGTAGTGCCCAGGATGGCAGATGGCCATGGCTGGTAGGACATGCTCATAGGAGAGGTGCCTATACTAGAGTGTGTAATTGAAAGGTTATGATTGATTATCCGCATACTAATTATGATGATTCAAGGTTATTCCTGATGGATGTATCTAATTTTGTGGTGAAAGTGTACCACCTCTACAGAGTGTCAAACTATTCGAATAGCCGCATCCGCGGTCATGGACAGTTGGAGTGGCCATACTGTTCCGTTGTCAGATGTTTTCAAAATGACTTGTGAAGTGAACTATGATTTTGACTTGACCACAACAGGGTTGTGAATATCAAAACTAGGTTCCTACTTAAGTGATTAAGAACATTAAATTAGTTTTCTTTACTTCTAAACTCAGTTTAGGTAAATCTGGCTTTTTGCAAATAAACCTAGAGCTTAAGTTTCCTATTAGAACTACCTTACTTGTTAGTGATAGTTTGCGAGTACTTAAAGAGTACTCATGGCTTTGTCCCTGGTATTCCCGTGGACATACTATGAGTAGGACTGTCAGGATGATGGAAAAATGACGTCTACGACAAGTAGGATCATCTCCCATCATCAGCATTGCATGTGACCCTAAAGATGGAGCCCACTACTACGCTTATTATTCCGCTGCTTGTTTGTATTAAGACTGGATTATGAGATCCTTTATTTGTGTAAGACCTTATTATGGTTTGTAATGGATGATGTACTGTGATATCAAATTTGTTATGTCTCGCAAAACTGGTAATCCTGGGATTGCGATGTATGGCATAAAAGGCATCTGGGATTAAAAATCCGGGTGTTGACAAGAAGCCTCCGATGCAGAAACCCAAAAGAATCCAGCCTCCATCCACGAAAAGTTCCGCAGCGCCACCGCCACCAAAGGGGAGATTCCGGGGATAGAAAGTCTCTGTTCCGGCACCCTGCTGGGACGAGGAATTGCCCCCAGAGCCATCTCCATGGATCTCCACCACCATCTCCATCATCGTTGCTGATTCCCATAATGATGAGGGAGTAATTCTTCCTCGAGGCTAAGGGTTCTACCTGTAGCTATGTGTTCATCTCTCTCTCTATGCATGATCATATTGTGATCATGAGCTTTGTAATCAAGTAGACCTATCTTGCTACTCAAGTGCTTTAATAGATCTCTGGCTCTCCCCACGTGTGTGAAAGTGATAGCGTGCACACCATGGTGGCACTTAGGCTAGAGATTACAAATACTTGTTATGAGTTATATTTGGAGTTGGATGTCTCTATGAAATTGTGGTGTTTGTTGGAACCATCTAGCGCCCAAGGTGACAGTGTGGGGTTATCTAGATGGGGAAAGCGAACTTTGAGGAGTGTTGTTATAGCCCTACCATGGATTAGAGTGTCCAACCAGAGAGTAGTTCAGAGTAGTATCATGAAGAGAAGATATTTATATGAGAGTGTTCACTAGCGAAAGTATGATCCCTAGGGGTTGTTTCTAAGCATTGAAACATCGTTTGCAACTAGATCAGTTATATGTTTGCTTGCTTCCATCTTTTTGACTTTAGTCTTTTCCTTCCGTCAAGCTCTTTTCTGGCATCGTTGTCTTATACCCATACCACTTGTATTTCACTATCTCTTTGCCGAACTAGTGCACCTGTACACCTGGCAAGTGTATTGGATGTGTTGGGTACACAAGAGACTTCTTATATCTTGATTTCAGGGTTGCTCGAGAGGGATACCTTTGACCACTTCTTCCCTGAGTTCGATAAACCTTGGGTGATCCACTTAAGGGAAACTTCCTACTGTTCTACAAACCTCTACACTTGGAGGCCCAACAACTGTCTATAAGAATATCAGTGCGTAGACATCAGCAATCCCATGTCCCTTGAATACGAGGGGCACTCCTCATGCTACTCAAGTTTAGTTACAGGTAAGTTCTTGTCGTAGTAAGTACATGTGTATCATAGAGAACTGCCAATGGGGTACCTCTTGCCCGATGATACGGAAGAATCCCCATATCAAAATGACAAGGCAAGCAGACAATAAGCATCTTAGCAATCTTCTTATTTACCATGGGAAAATGGTGCTTTTTTCTCTCGTTCCTCTTTTCTCATCTCTTTTTTTCTCTTTTTCTCCTTTTCTCAATCTCTATCTCTTTTTTTATAAGAAGAATGCTTCATAGATTGCTCATTATGGTTACGCTGTAGGTTTCCGCAATGATTAGGCATGGATTAGACCAGCGTCCTAGACGTTTCTCTAACACACATACATAACTCCATGGACTTACAAGCTCCCCTTTCATTTCACACCGACGACATCCATAGACAACAGAGCATGATATCAACTGGATACAATGTACAAGTGCAATGTTGAAAGCGTTCCCCATGACAGCATGGTTCTGTTAATTCCCAACGTATAAGTGCAAGCATATACAACATAGATGACACAATAGTTCAAGTTTATTAAGGGAAAGAAAAGTAAAGTGTGTCATCAAGTTCGTGAGAGCTTTAATCACTAGTTTTCTCATAACAAGTTTAATTCGGAAGGTAGATAAAAACATGAATATACTTGGAATAGCAAATGCTAATAGGTAGGTATGGTGGAATCTTTGGAATAACTTGGTTTTATTTGGTGTTGGATGCATGAGTGTAACTCACACTTGTTTATGGAGGCTAGCAAAAGACTGGGAGCGACCAACTAAGAGAACAATAATGGCCATAATCATGCAAAGCGACAAAACATCATTAATTAAAGCATAAAGTGATATTACAAGTTGAAACTAAAGGATCATAAAGGCTATGGTGACTTGGGATAGTCTTAATATGGTGTGAGCATGCGCCAAGTCAATGCAAATAAAGCATCAAAGGAGAATACCACAATACTATGCTTTAATATGCTAAAACAACGCATGATTCTTTCAAGGCACATTAAGCAATCTCAATTGTTTATAACATGTCATGCTACAGAAAAAATCACTAAGCATAAAGCCAAAACAATATCAAGAATGACATGACAAAGCATAGGCCACAGCCAAAAACAAACTCCTTCTACCACTTAAGCATGAACTTTTCCTACTCTTTTCCAATCCAAATCAATATTATTTGAAAACTAATGCATGAATGAGGGGGTCTAAGCAATTTATTCAAGCAAACTAAGAAAACCAAGCAAACAAAAACTAAAAACAAAAACAAAGACGCGCCAAGAACAACACAACTGTGCATGAAACAATAAAAATGAAGTGTTTGGAAGAAACCTAAAATTTTTATCGATGAAGAAGGGGATGCCTTGGGCATCCCCAAGATTTGAAGCTTGTACTTCTTGGATATTTCTTGGGGTGACACGGATGGCATCCCCAAGCTTGAGCTTTAATCCATTATTCATCTCATTACATCATTCTCTCCTTACACCTGAAATTTTTCCTTCATACAAAACTTCACACAATCTTCATTACCAACATTAGTATACTCAAGATAATAACTCTTTTGGTTCAGTTCCAACACAAGTAAGACTTCCATTAAAACACAAGCTACTGTAAAACTTCCCTCAAAAAGCTCAATTCCCCAAAAAGAACCCAAAAAGGAATCAACTAGAAGCAAATGCAAATAATGGCAGAAATCTATCAAAACAGACCAGCAGGTAAAAATCAATTTTTTCGAAGACCTTCTGTTGCTAAAATTGAAAGTGTTTAACTAAATAAAGTTGGATAACAACCTGGGGCAGAAGCACAAAATATTACAGCTCAAACCGACATACATATATTTTACACGAATTTTTACAACGAAGCACAAAAATCTGTTTCGGGACAGCAACTTTCCCAAGTCTTACTTCTCTCTCATTAGAGGTTACTCTTGGCACAAAAAGCAAATAAAAAGGATAAGGAGAGGCTGAATCAACTAAAACTTTTGGTTTTTGTCCCAATAAGTACTTTTCTTTAACGCCTTTAAGTTAGGCATAAGAAGCAAGAAAAGCATCAAGTATTCTCCAATGAAGAAGCATTAAGACCAAATTTCTTGCGCTTAACTCTCTTACTTTTATTCTTATACTTGGGGAACGTATGATTGTTCAGTGGGGAAGCAAAGTGCATGATGCCCTTTTCCACATCTATTGTTGCTCCAAGGAGTTTAAGTTGGGATCTTCCAAGTGTGATTTGTCCTTTTCCTACACATTCAATAACAAGATAATTAGTATACACCATTTTCCCTAGAATCTTTGTAAACACTCCTTCAGCTATTCCAATGGGTAATATTGTGGCATTATTAGCAAGAGATATTGCTTCTCCCCCTTCAGAAATACCCCAAAGACTTAAAGATTCATAGATATCTTTAGGCATCAGACAGAATTTAGACATGATATCACAACGTGCATGAAAAGTTTCATTATTTATAAAAAAATTCACTGTAGGAAGCCATTTTGAGGGTTCAGAATTTATTGGAACATAATCTTGATGCTCTCTAAGCATGTTATAGCATTCTTTTAAAGTAGCAGTGTGGGTCTCAAGAGTGTTCAATCTAGCAAATATGTTTATAAAGGAAGAATCAGATTTGGTAGGAAAATTATATGGTAATACCAACTTATTTATGGCATTAAAAGCTTCATCCTCATTGCATTGGAGTAAATCTCCTCCCACTACAGCATCCAAAGCATATCTATAGCAAAGAGCGGTTCCAAAGTAAAAACAACTAAGAAAGAAGCTTTGAGTCATTTTAGGTTCAGTTTTTTCATGCAAATCAGAGATTCTAGACCAAACTTCTTTGAAACTCTCTTAAATTCCTTGTTTGAAAGTAAAAATCATTTCCTCAGGTGACAAAGTGATTGGAGCAATGCTAGACATAATGAAAACTTAAGGTAGGAACTAATTTTTTTGTGTTTTTAATAAAGAAAGCAAACTAGTACAACTATTTTTTTGTGTTTTTGATAAATAAACAAGCAAACAAAGCAGAAATAAACTAAGGAAAACAAATAAAACAAAGTAAATAGATTGGTTATGAGGGACTCCCCATGTGAAGATGTCCTTGACTCCCCGGCAACGGCGCCAGAAAAATAGCTTGATGGCCCAAAATATATCGAGCTCGTTGGGGAACCCCAAGAGGAAGGTATGATGAGCACATCAACAAGTTTTCCCCCAGTTATGAAACCAAGGTTATCGAACCAGTAGGAGCAAGGAAACACCCCCAAGGTGTTGTTTCCAACTTGGAATCCTGTACAACACAACCACAGAACTTTTCCCCCAACTTACAGTGAGGTTGTCAATCTTACCGGTTTTGCTGAAAAGAAGGGATTAAACGTATTGTGTGGAAGATAGTAATTGCTTTGCAGAAAGTAAACATAAAACAGTAAATAGCTTGTAGATTGATAGTAAAAGAAAGGATCGGGGTCCATAGTTCACTAGTGGTGATTCTCCTTAAGATAGATGACATATTGGGTGAACAAATTACAGCGGGGCAATTGACAAACATCGAGAAAGCATAGATGCATATACTAATCATCTTGACTCCTATGAGATTTGATTCGGCATTACAACATTATACATAGACCATAATCCAACTACATCTATGACTAATAATCCACCTTTAGGTTATCATCCGAACCCCCTCTAGTATTAAGTTGCAAGAAACAGATAATTGCATTAAGAATTGCGTGTAAAGCAAATAATACGATTGTTCTATGAACAAAGGATTGCTATTTTCTCCCTAGTAGCAACAGCACATCTAGTACCTTACAGATTTCTGTCACTTCCCCAGATTCCTAGAGGCATGAACCCACTATCGAGCATAAATATTCCGTCTTGGAGTTGCTAGCATCTACTTGGCCAAGATAGGTACTAACAACAGAGAGCATGCAAGATCACAAATAACAATGACCTGATAGAATCAATAATCATTATGAAATAGCATCTCTATGTCCATCGGATCCCCGCAAACACAACATGTAGGATGACAAATAGATGATCTTGATCATGAACGGAGCTCACAAGATCTAAACATGGTAGCACAAAGGAGAAGAACCAACCATCTAGCTACTACATGGACCCGTAGTCCAGGGATGAACTACTCACGCATCACACCGGAGGCAGGCATGGTGATGAAGATGGCCTCCAGGGTGACTCTGCTCCGACAGGGTGCCAGGAAGAGCTTTAGATCCCTCCCGATCTAGGGATGGAGATGATGGCGGCTACAGACTCTTTCGTGGAATTTTGATCGGGTACTTAGGGTTCTGTATCGGAGGCGATATATAGGCGAAAGGGGAGGCCGAGGGGGTGCCCTAGGCGGCCACACCACCCCCTGGCGCGGGCCAGGCCTGGCCACGCAGCTAGGTGGTGTGGCCGGCCTCTAGCCCCTCTCCGTCTCGTCTTATGGCTCCGAGTCCCCCTCGGTGAAATATTGACTTTGGCTTTTGTCCCGTCTAATTCCGAGAATATTCATTTTCTGACTTTCCTGGAACCAAAAACAACAGAAAATAGGCAGCTGGCACTATGGCATCTTGTTAATAGGTTAGTCTAAGAAAGTGTATAAAAATACTCCAAAGCATGGACAAAACATAAGAAAGTAGACATAAAACAAGCATGGAACATCAAAAATTATAGATAAGTTTGCAACGTATCAACATCCAACAAGTCCATGACTATTGGAAAGAGGGAAAGGATATGGAGGAAGAGCGTGATGCCGTGGCAGAGAAAATGGATGAGGCCATGGAGGAGAAAGACGATGAGGCCGTGGAGGAGGAAATGAGACGGAGAAGTGAAACTGCTTACTACAAGATTGGAACCGCCCTTACTAATATCTGGAATGGTGCACGACCATTCGTAGTAGGCCGTAGGTGGAGAAAAACGGCGGTTTACACGTCGACACTAGTGTTTCCTGAAATTTGTTCTGTGCCACTTGCATGTAGTGGAATCGAGGTTTGCCATGCATGATCCAAGTCAAACGTAGTTACGTTTGGGCGTGCCGACCTTCACTCACTAACAGGTGGGCCCCACATTTTTCTCTCTTACGATTTTGTTTTTTCACTTCCTCTAGATGGTTCCGGTGCGCGCCCTCAATAATTATGCCCCCTTCCTTGTCTTCCACGCGGACGAGAACCGGCGGTAGTGACGGTTCCTCTCTGGGTCACTCCCTATTCGAACAACTTCCCCCTCCCTGATTCCATCCCCTCTCGAATCCGCCTCCTTATCACAATGCCTCCATTAATCTACCGAATTCCAGACTGAAGCGAAAGGCTATGGGTAGATCTTGGGGTAGCAGCAGGCTGAAGCGAAAGGCAGGCGATGGGGACACGGATGGCCAGGGCGACCGTCACCCTGAGGATTGGGGATGGTCTAACCTCAGCGCCGCGAACGTGCATAGGATCGCCACGGGGTTGGACTTCATCTCTACCGATCGCCTCGCTTGCTGCATCCCTGGCTACCGCTTCACAATGCGGGACATGGACGAACAACTATTCAGCACGCCATGCCTTCTTTACCCCGATACCAGCAAATGGCCAAACGACCGCGATGGCCATGTAAGCTCTAGTATGTCGCTTATTGGTTCAGTCATATTGTTGATTCATATGTGTTCAACTCTCATTGGAATCCTATGTTCCATTCGTCCAACGTGTTGTGTGCACGCGCGGTTTGAACAAATTGAACCATTTAAGACTATTTTGTATAGCAAAAGCTCTACTCGTACCTGATATTCTGGTATTTTCGTAGTAACATAGTCTTAATTGAGGTGATAGACGTGTTGTCAATTTCGATTTGCAATGGAATGGCCGCTAGGTGATATTTTGTTTCCTAAAAAATAAACAGATTAGACGATTTAAGGCTATTATGCCCCTAGCTGTTTATGATCATCGTTAGGAGTTTGTTCAGGGGGAGCTCTGCTCCTACTCCATATTTTGGGTATTTTTGTAGTGACACAGGCACAATTTAGGCGATATCTGAGGAGACACTTGTATTTAGGTGATATTTTGGGTACTTTAATCTGAAGGTGTAGTTGTCAAATTGTATTTGCAATGGAATCCATTCTAGGTGATTCTACCAACTGACAACAAACTTTGTAGAATATTCATGCAAAAAATGATGATGATGGATAAGTGGTTGGAATCAGTAGTGGTAAATATCAAGGAAGAAGAAGATATTGAAATGGGAGATGACCAGAACTACGGGATTGTTTGTTTGCGGCCCGAAAGTTCCTGGGCGAGTGCATGGAGGTACCCAAGTTCCCTGTAATTACCGCGTTTTGTAATGTTGGGCTGCCAACTACTCACAGGGGCCATTTCGAGGCAAATTCATCTCACCCCTGCCAAATACAAACATTCCGTTCAACTGCCCCGTGAAGTAGACGGTCAGGACCCACATGTCGGTCATCTATCCGTGATGCGAGCGCCAACACTGAAACCTCTTAGGAAAATCGAGGAACTAAGTGGATTGGATGCATTGACCAATTTCACAAATCCTTTCCCTCCTTTCCCCTAGCACCGGTGGCGTCGAAATCCACACTCCATGCAGGACGATCCCTTCGGACATTTGACTTCTGGCACCAAGTTGTTGCGCCCAGTCGCTGATCCCGAGCTCCAATGGTGCATGCCGTAGCCACCATTGCGAGGCTCTAGCCCGCCTCCACTACCGACGAGCCGAGCAGCTCGGGGGATGGTAGATCCTACTACCAAGGAAGAAGAAGTTCTGGCTACATGCGTGTGATCTACCCTTCTCTTTGCTATTCGCACTAATTATAACTTCTAGCTAGCTACTGAACCTACCATTGTTTGTTAGCCCAACACTGACAAACACATTTTGTCCATAGTTTTCTGTCAAGTGGGATCTCTGCAGACCACCCTTACCTGGTTATGGTAGTCCTCTTCAGGTACGATTCTAAATCAACAAGGGTGAAGGGCAAGTGGTATGCACACCATTGTATCATGATGGAAGAAACGCATGCGCGGATATGCACTATATTTGGTATGGTTGTTGCTCTGCGTAATCATGATGAATTATGGCCGAAGGAGACTGCAAAGTTCAGCTTTATGGATGAATCTGGCATCATGGTTCCTCTAATGTGTGATAGTCAGCTAATTGGGTTGATGAAAACGTATGCTTCGTATAGCATGTTTGAGCTGAATTGTGATGTACTGGATGTGGAAGCTGCTGCAACTTGGAGTCACCCTTCTATTCTTGGATAGGGTGGTCGCTCGAACCCAATTAGCTCCTGGTAAGAAAAAGTCTCTTGGGGTTCACATGTTTGTGCTGAATTGTAATTTTTGTTTTATTTACTCTGTAGATATTGGGCAATTATGTAACCGTCCTGTTTCTTTGACAAGAAGCACAGCAAGGTTAGAAACATGACTGTCGGGTAAGTCATTTTGCTGCCCAAAGAAGGTAAAAACAAGTGGAAAGATGATGTTGGACACAATTCTGGTGTTGATTGTCCCGGCGATGCAGAGTACGTGAAGCTAAGAAAATTGGCATCGAGGAAGAGGAAGAAGGAAGGAAATGAAGAAGCTAGTGGAGATGAAGGCTTGGCACCCAGGTTGCGGAAGAAGGCTGCTGGCAATGAAGATGCATAGTAATGTGTTGAACTTGAACCTATATATGTAATTCGTTTAAACTCTGGAGCTCTGTGTGTGAAACTTTGCTGGGTGAAACAATCTACCCATGTTCTCTAAATAAATGTACCGTGACTTAGGGATTAGAAATGCCCGATTCAGTAGTTGAATCCGAAATTTTGATTGTGCCACTACTATCTGAAAACACGCAGCACCGGTTCCACGATTGCTGAGGGGCAGGATGTCTCCAAATTCGATGGAATGTAAGTGGCACAGAAATAAATTATATAAGCTACTATACTCTACGAAGCAATAACTTATTTTATCTACTGCACAACGACATGGCAACATAAACAGCAATGGCAACCGATAATTCCCATATGAGGAGGAAATCGGTACAACTTTCTGGCCTAATCTTGAGCCCATCTATCTCACCAGCTCCCTGCTCCTACATCCCTTGCATCTGGCGAAGCTCCCGGATCTCCAGTAACCGGGTGTATGTGCTTCCACTTTATAAATTGTGGCTGTGCCATTTGCATGCGGCACAATCCACGTAGATTACGTTTAAACAAACCACCAATGTCAGAATACCACCACTATTAGACAAAAGGAAGTAATGCAGGGTTAAGACAGATAAACGGGCGACCAATTTTTTTCCTCCCAGGACACCGGGACCACTAGTTCAGACTGCTAGGTCAACAAGTACAACTATTACAACTTAAAAAGGCACGGACCTCAAGCTAAATATAACTAGTTATCACACATCTCCTTGATCTTCCTAATCTTAGCCCGAGGTGTATCTTCCTGCGAGAGCAAGAATCGAATCATCTGCTCCTTCCTTTTAGCATCTTCCTTGCACATCTTCAATTATTTCTCTGCATTTTTCCTCATGCACTTGTCAATACTCGTAATTGTGAACTGCAGGACTTTGGCCTGGTGAAGATCATTCCTTGCTTGAGTCAGTTCTTACTCTACTTTAGCCTTCATGGACAACGCCATGTCCCTCTCCTTCTCGACTTTGCTAACCTCGTCTTGCACCCTCGTGAGATCTCGGTTAAGCTTGGTCGTGTCATCTGGTTCCCATAGCGTCATCTCAACATTGTCAAGAAGTGAGCTGAATATAGATTCTTTCAACTCCACAGTCATTTCCCATAGTTTGTCCAGCGTTTTCTGCATCGATTTGGGCCACTCTAGATCTACCCATTTGGCAACACTGCAACTTCCGACTTGTATCATTGCACGATGTCCTTGACACCATAAAAACCTCCTGCCTGTGTTTCGTCCTTCGAATGTGACAAATTTAGCGGGCATATATCCATGTTTACATAGCAGAGGATTGTCTTCATCTGCTAAACCATGATAGTCGTAGTCATACAGCGTCTAGTTGGCCTAACACATCATACGCGCATGAGTGAACATAGTAGATCTAGCTCAAAATAGATAACTGCCCACATATGATAGAGATAGAGATGAGACGACTCACATCGAAATCACCGTCCTTGTCGTCACGACGCGTTTTCTCGCCGTCTCCCCTTGAACCCATGGCGAGAGGGGAGGAGGGTGGCTGCCGGAGAGGGGATTGGGATGGAGGCACCGTCGGCTTGCGGCTACGGCAGGATGGGAGTGAAGTGGGGAAAGTGGCTTTGAGGGGAAGGAAGAGAAGTACGGGGAGGAAGAGAAGTAATGGGGACGTGACAATGGAATATGGCCCACTAAACTCGTGATTCATGACACTCGCAACAGGGGAGAGCCCGGTGTTGCCAGTTTGTCCAGAGCAAGCGGGCAGCAAGCATGGCCAATCATGCCGCAGAACAGCCTACTCGCGGATCGCTCTCACGAAGACCATCCCAATCGTCCAAGCGCCCCGATCGAACGGTATGTAACAATCATCATGTTGAACAACTGTGTTACGGCATGCCTTCTAGAAGACTCAGTCTAACGGCTACCATTGGGGGGGGCTAAGGTTAGGGCTCTCCTAAGTTTAGGATCCATACGTGGTTTATGAGAAGAACAGACCTGCAATGACACTGGTGATATGCGGTTTGTAAAAAGAACACACATGCAATGACTCTAACTATGGATTCTGAAAAGAACAGGCAATACAATTACTCTCGTGCATCCCTGTGTCGTTTGTGAAAGAACAGACATTCACTGACTCTAGTTGTGGTTCATGAAAAGAACACACGTGCAATGACTCTAGATGTGGTTTGTGAGAAGAACACACATGCAATGGCTCTGACTGTGGTTCATGAAAAGAGCAGACATGCAATGACACTGGTGGATCCATTTGTGGTTCATGGAAAGAACAGACATGCAATGACTCTAGATGTGGTTAATGAAAAGAGAAGACATGCAATGACACTGGTGGATCCATGTGTGGTTTGTGACAAGAACACACATGCAATCACACTATGTGTGGTTCATGAAAAGAACACCCATCCAATGACACTGGTGGATCCATATGTGGTTTGTGGAAAGAACAGACATGCAATGACTCTAGTTGTGGTTCATGAAAAGAACAAACATGGAATGACACTGGTGGATCCATATGTGGTTTGTGAAAATAACACACATGCAATGACTCTGGGTGTGGTTCGTGAAAATAACACACATCAAATGACACATGTGGATCCATATGTGGTTTGTGGAAAGAACAGACATGCAATGACATTGGGTGTGGTTCATGAAAAGAATACACATCCAATGACACTGGTGGATCCTTATGTGGTTTGTGGAAAGAACAAACATGCAATGACACTGGGTGTGGTTCATGAAAAGAACACACATCCAATAACAATGGTAGATCCTTATGTGGTTTGTGGAAAGAATAGACATGCAATGACACTGGGTGTGGTTCATGAAAAGAATAGACATGCAATGACACTGGTGGATCCATGTGTGGTTTATGAGAAGAACACACATGCAATGACACTAGTTGTGGTTCATGAAAAGAACACACATCGAGTGACGCTGGTGGATCCATATGTGGTTTGTGAGAAGAACAGACATGCAGAGACTCTAGCTATTGTTCATGAAAAGAACAAACATGCAATGACACTAGTGGATCCATGTGTGGTTTGTGAGAAAACACACATGCAATGACTCTAGCTGTGGTTCATGAAAAGAAAACACATCCAATGACTATGGTGTATCCTTATGTGGTTTGTGGAAAGAACAGACATGCAATCACTCTAGTTGTGGTTCATGACAAGAACACACATCAATCATACTAGTGGATCCATGTGTGGTTTGTGGAAAGAACAAACATGCAATGACACTGGTGTGGTTCATGAAAAGAGAAGACATGCAATGACACTGGTGGATCCATGTGTGGTTGTGGAAAGAACAGACATGCACTGACTCTAGTTGTGGTTTGTGAAAAGAACACACATGCAATGACTCTAGCTGTGGTTCATGAAAAGAACACACATCCAATGACACTGGTGGATCCATATGTGGTTTGTGGAAAGAACAGACATGCAATGACTCTAGCTATGATTTGTGAAAAGAACAGACATGCAATGACACTGGTTGATCCATGTGTGGTTTGTGAGAAGAACACACATGCAATGACACAGTGTGTGGTTCATGAAAAGAACACACATCCAATGAAACTGGTGGATCCTTATGTGGTTTGTGGAAAGAACAGACATGCAATGACTCTAGCTATGGTTTGTGAGAAGAACAGACATGCAATGACTCTAGCTGTGGTTCATGAAAAGAATAGATATGCAATGACACTGGTGGATCGATGTGTGGTTTGTGAGAAGAACACACATGCAATGACACTGTGTGTGGTTAATGAAAAGAACAAACATGCAATGACACTGGTGGATCCATATGTGCTTTGTGGAAAAACAGACATGCAATGACTCTAGTTGTGGTTCATGAAAAGAACACACATCCAATGACACTGGTGGATCCATATGTGGTTTGTGGAAAGAATAGACATGCAATGACTCTTGCTGTGGTTTGTGAAAAGAACAGACATGCAATGACACTGGTGGATCCATGTGTGGTTTTATGGGAAGAACACACATGCAATGACATTGGGTGTGGTTCATGAAAAGAACACACATCAAATGACACTGGTGGATCCTTATGTGGTTTGTGAGAAGAACACACATGTTATGACTCTAGCTGTGGTTCATGAAAAGAACACACATCCAATGACACTAGTGGATCCATATGTGGTTTGGGGAAATAACAGACATGCAATGACTCTAGTTGTGGTTTGTGGGAAGAACACACATGCAATGACTTTGGCTCTGGTTCATGAAAAGAACACACATCTAATGACAATGGTGTATCCTTATGTGGTGTGTGGAAAGAACAGACATGCAATGACTCTAGTTTTGGATCATGAAAAGAACACACATGCAATCACACTGGTGGATCCATGTGTGGTTTGTGGAAAGAACAAACATGCAATGACTCTAGCTATGGTTTGTGAAAATAACAAACATCCAATGACTCTAGCTGTGGTTCATGAAAAGAACACACATCCAGTGACACTGGTGGATCCATATGTGGTTTGTGGAAAGAACAGACATTCAATGACTCTATCTGTGGTTTGTGAAAAGAACAGACAGGCAATGACACTGGTGGATCCATGTGTGGTTTGTGAGAAGAACACACATGCAATGACACTGGGTGTGGTTTATGAAAAGAACACACATCCAATGACACTGGTGGATCCTTATGTGGTTTGTGGAAAGAACAGACAGGCAATGACTCTAGCTATGGTTTGTGAAAAGAACAGACATGCAATGACTCTAGCTATGGTTCATGAGAAGTTCACTCATCCAATGAAACTAGCTGTGGTTATTGAAAAGAGCATACATGCAATGACACTAGTGGATCCATATGTGGTTTGTGAAAAGAACACACATGCAATGACTCTAGCTGTGGTTCATGAAAAGAACACACATCCAGTGACACTGGTGGATCCATATGTGGTTTGTGGAAAGAACAGACATGCAATGACTCTAGCTATGATTTGTGAAAAGAACAGACATGCAATGACACTGGTTGATCCATGTGTGGTTTGTGAGAAGAACACACATGCAATGACACAGTATGTGGTTCATGAAAAGAACACACATCCAATGAAACTGGTGGATCCTTATGTGGTTTGTGGAAAGAACAGACATGCAATGACTCTAGCTATGGTTTGTGAGAAGAACAGACATGCAATGACTCTAGCTGTGGTTCATGAAAAGAATAGATATGCAATGACACTGGTGAATCCATGTGTGGTTTGTGAGAAGAACACACATGCAATGACACTAGGTGTGGTTAATGAAAAGAACAAACATGCAATGACACTGGTGGATCCATATGTGCTTTGTGGAAAAACAGACATGCAATGACTCTAGTTGTGGTTCATGAAAAGAACACACATCCAATGACACTGGTGGATCCATATGTGGTTTGTGGAAAGAATAGACATGCAATGACTCTTGCTATGGTTTGTGAAAAGAACAGACATGCAATGACACTGGTGGATCCATGTGTGGTTTGTGAGAAGAACACACATGCAATGACATTGGGTGTGGTTCATGAAAAGGACACACATCAAATGACACTGGTGGATCCTTATGTGGTTTGTGAGAAGAACACACATGTTATGACTCTAGCTGTGGTTCATGAAAAGAACACACATCCAATGACACTAGTGGATCCATATGTGGTTTGTGGAAATAACAGACATGCAATGACTCTAGTTGTGGTTTGTGGGAAGAACACACATGCAATGACTTTGGCTCTGGTTCATGAAAAGAACACACATCCAATGACAACGGTGTATCCTTATGTGGTGTGTGGAAAGAACAGACATGCAATGACTCTAGTTTTGGATCATGAAAAGAACACACATTCAATCACACTGGTGGATCCATGTGTGGTTTGTGGAAAGAATAAACATGCAATGACTCTAGCTATGGTTTGTGAAAATAACAAACATCCAATGACTCTAGCTATGGTTCATGAAAAGAACACACATCCAGTGACACTGGTGGATCCATATGTGGTTTTTGGAAAGAACAAACATTCAATGACTCTAGCTGTGGTTTGTGAAAAGAACAGACATGCAATGACACTGGTTGATCCATGTGTGGTTTGTGAGAAGAACACACATGCAATGACACTGGGTGTGGTTCATGAAAAGAACACACATCCAATGACACTGGTGGATCCTTATGTGGTTTGTGGAAAGAACAGACATGCAATGACTCTAGCTATGGTTTGTGAAAAGAACAGACATGCAATGACTCTAGCTGTGGTTCATGAGAAGAACACTCATCCAATGAAACTAGCTGTGGTTATTGAAAAGAGCATACATGCAATGACACTAGTGGATCCATATGTGGTTTGTGAGAAGAACACACATGCAATGACACTGGGTGTGGTTCATGAAAAGAACACTCATCCAACGACACTGGTGGGTCCATATGTGGTATGTGGAAGAACAGACATGCAATGACTCTAATTGTGGTTTGTGAAAAGAACAGACATGCAATGACTCTAGCTGTGGTTCATGAGAAGAACACTCATCCAATGAAACTAGCTGTGGTTATTGAAAAGAGCATACATGCAATGACACTAGTGGATCCATATGTGGTTTGTGAGAAGAACACACATGCAATAACACTGGGTGTGGTTCATGAAAAGAACACTCATCCAATGACACTGGTGGGTCCATATGTGGTTTGTGGAAGAACAGACATGCAATGACTCTAATTGTGGTTTGTGAAAAGAACAGACATGCAATGACTCTAGCTGTGGTTCATAAAAAGAACACACATCCAGTTACACTGGTGGATCCATATGTGGTTTATGGGAAGAACACAGATGCAATGACTCTGGCTGTGTTTCATTAAAAGAAAACACATCCAATGACACGGGTGGATCCTTATGTTGTTTGTGAAAAGACCACACATGCAATGACTCTAGTTGTGGTTCATGAAAAGAACACACATCGAAGGACAATGGTAGATCCTTATGTGGTTTGTGGAAAGAATAGACATGCAATGTCACTGGGTGTGGTTCATGAAAAGAATAGACATGCAATGACACTGGTGGATCCATGTGTGGTTTATGAGAACACACATGCAATGACACTAGTTGTGGTTCATGAAAAGAACACACATCGAGTGACGCTAGTGGATCCATATGTGGTTTGTGAGAAGAACAAACATGCAGTGACTCTAGCTATTGTTCATGAAAAGAACAAACATGCAATGACACTAGTGGATCCATGTGTGGTTTGTGAGAAAACACACATGCAATGACTCTGGCTGTGGTTCATGAAAAGAAAACACATCCAATGACAATGATGTATCCTTATGTGGTTTGTGGAAAGAACAGACATGCAATCACTCTAGTTGTGGTTCATGACAAGTACACACATTAATCATACTAGTGGATCCATGTGTGGTTTGTGGAAAGAACAAACATGCAATGACACTGGTGTGGTTCATGAAAAGAGAAGACATGCAATGACACTGGTGGATCCATGTGTGGTTTCTGAGAAGAACACACATGCAATGACACTAGGTGTTGTTCATGAAAAGAACACACATCCAATGACACTGGTGGATCCTTATGTGGTTTGTGAAAAGAATACACATGCAATGAATCTAGATGTGGTTGATGAAAAGAACACACATCCAATGACACTGGTGGATCCATATGTGGTTGTGGAAAGAACAGACATGCACTGACTCTAGTTGTGGTTTGTGAAAATAACACACATGCAATGACTCTAGCTGTGGTTCATGAAAAGAACACACATCCAGTGACACTGGTGGATCCATATGTGGTTTGTGGAAAGAACAGACATGCAATGACTCTAGCTATGATTTGTGAAAAGAACAGACATGCAATGACACTGGTTGATCCATGTGTGGTTTGTGAGAAGAACACACATGCAATGACACTGTGTGTGGTTCATGAAAAGAACACACATCCAATGAAACTGGTGTATCCTTATGTCGTTTGTGAGAAGAACAGACATGCAATGACTCTAGCTATGGTTCATGAAAAGAATAGATATGCAATGACACTGGTGGATCCATGTGTGGTTTGTGAGAAGAACACACATGCAATGACACTGGGTGTGGTTAATGAAAAGAACAAACATGCAATGACACTAGTGGATCCATATGTGCTTTGTGGAAAAACAGACATGCAGTGACTCTAGTTGTGGTTCATGAAAAGAACACACATCCAATGACACTAGTGGATCCATATGTGGTTTGTGGAAAGAATAGACATGCAATGACTCTTGCTGTGGTTTGTGAAAAGAACAGACATGCAATGACACTGGTGGATCCATGTGTGGTTTGTGTGAAGAACACACATGCAATGACATTGGGTGTGGTTCATGAAAAGAACACACATCAAATGACACTGGTGGATCCTTATGTGGTTTGTGAGAAGAACACACATGTTATGACTCTAGCTGTGGTTCATGAAAAGAACACACATCCAATGACACTAGTGGATCCATATGTGGTTTGTGGAAATAATAGACATGCAATGACTCTAGTTGTGGTTCGTGGGAAGAACAGACATGCAATGACTTTGGCTCTGGTTCATGAAAAGAACACACATCCAATGACAATGGTGTATACTTATGTGGTGTGTGGAAAGAACAGACATGCAATGACTCTAGTTTTGGATCATGAAAAGAACACACATGCAATCACACTGGTGGATCCATGTGTGGTTTGTGGAAAGAACAGACATGCAATGACTCTAGCTATGGTTTGTGAAAATAACAAACATGCAATGACTCTAGCTGTGGTTCATGAAAAGAACACACATCCAGTGACACTGGTGGATCCATATGTGGTTTGTGGAAAGAACAGACATTCAATGACTCTAGCTATGGTTTGTGAAAAGAACAGACAGGCAATGACACTGGTGGATCCATGTGTGGTTTGTGAGAAGAACACACATGCAATGACACTGGGTGTGGTTCATGAAAAGAACACACATAAAATGACACTGGTGGATCCTTATGTGGTTTGTGGAAAGAACAGACATGCAATGACTCTAGCTATGGTTTGTGAAAAGAACAGACATGCAATGACTCTAGCTGTGGTGATGGGTTCGCATCATGGAAAACAAAAAATTTCTACCGCAAGTACGAACAAAACCCAGATCTAATCTAGATAAAAGCCAAGATCTAATCTACTAGACATGAGCAACGAGATAGATCGGTACTAACCCTCGTAGAACCGAAAGCGTGAACGAGATTAGATCTCGTGGATGATGTAGTCGATCACTTGCCGATCTCAAGATCGAGTAGATGATCCTTCCGGCGTCACGTTCCGGCAGCGCTTCCGCAGACGGTCACACGTGTGGAGTCGAAGCAGACCTTCCTCTCCTCGTTCCAGCGAGCAGCGGAGGTAGTAGATCTTCTCCACGCAATCCCAGCAGCACGACGGCGTGGTGGAGAGAATTCTGCAGGGCTTCGCCTAAGCCGGAGCAGATGGAAGGAGGAAGAGAGAGGCGGCTAGGATTTGGAGTGGGAGGGGGCAAGGAGGGGTGGCGCCTCCACCCCTCTATATATAGAGGGAGGGGTGTGGCCTAGGGTTCCCACCCCTAGGCCCACCCCTTAGGGCCGGCGCACTAGGGAGCTTGGGGGGAGAGTCCTTCCCCCCAAGTTTCCCCTTTAAACTCCCCTTATCTTATCTTATCTTATCTCGGTTTTCAAATAAACTCCAAGATATCTTCTAGAACCTTCCGGAACATTCCGAAACCTTCTAGAATCACCATACAAACACGGTGGAACATTTCCTAACTTAGAAAATGATCCCCATTATATGAATCTTATTCCCCGGACAGTTCCGGATCTCCTCGTGATGTCCCGGATCCAATCCGAGACTCCGAACAACATTCGGTCTCCAACGCACATTCAATATCTACTTAAAACAACTTCGAACCTTAAGTGTGTCACCCTACGGTTCGTGAATATGCAGACATGATGAAGACACCTCTCTGATCAATAACCATCAGCGGGATCTGGAGATCCATAACGGCTCCCACATACTCAACGATGACTTCGTGATCGATAGAACCATTAACATACGAAACCAATTCCCTTTGTCACGCGATACTTCTACATATCCGAGGTTTGATCATCGGTATCTCCATACCTAGTTCTATCTCGTTACTGATAAGTACTCTTTACTCGTTCCGTGTTATGCCATCCCTTGTGACCTAGTCACATGCTTGCAAGCTAACTAGATGACATTCCACCGAGAGGGCCCAGAGCATATCTATCCGTCATATGGATGGACAAATCCCAATCTTGGTCCATGCGCTTCAACACATACTTTCAGAATACCTAATGACACCTTTATAACCACCCAGTTACGAAGTGGTGTTTGATGTCATCAAAGTACTCATCCGGTGATGGTGATTAACACAACCTCACGGTCGAAGGATTAGGTTACAATGTATAGAAAGATTATAGCAATGTGAACTTAATGACTTGATCTAATGTTACGCTTACTATGGGTGTGTGTGTCCATTACATCATTCTCCTAATGATACAATCTTGTTATTAATGACATCCAATGTCCATGATCAGGAAACCATGATCATCAATTAATCAACAAGCTAGTTTAACAAGAGGCTTACTAGGGACCCTTTTATGTTTACAAACACACATGTATTAGTGTTTCCTTATAATACAATTACAGCATGGGATGCAAACATTCATCATAAACACAAAGATATAATCATAACCATTTTTATTATTGCCTCTTGGGCATATCTCCAACATGTGGTTCATGAGAAGAACACTCATCCAATGAAACTAGTTGTGGTTATTGAAAAGAGCATACATGCAATGACACTAGTGGATCCATGTGTGGTTTGTGAGAAGAACACACATGCAATGACACTGGGTGTGGTTCATGAAAAGAACACTCATCCAATGACACTGGTGGGTCCATATGTGGTTTGTGGAAGAACAGACATGCAATGACTCTAATTGTGGTTTGTGAAAAGAACACACATGCAATGACTCTAGCTGTGGTTCATAAAAAGAACACACATCCAGTTACACTGGTGGATCCATATGTGGTTTGTGGGAAGAACACAGATGCAATGACTCTGGCTGTGTTTCATGAAAAGAAAACACATCCAATGACACGGGTGGATCCTTATGTGGTTTGTGAAAAGACCACACATGCAATGACTCTAGTTGTGGTTCATGAAAAGAACACACATCCAATGACACTGGTGAATCCATATGTTGTTTGTGGAAAGAACAGACATGCAATGACTCTAGCTGTGGTTTGTGAAAAGAATACACATGCAATGACTCTAGTTGTGGTTTATGAAAAGAACACACATCAAGTGACACTAGTGGAGCCATATGTGGTTTGTGGAAAGAACAGACATGCAATGACTCTATGTGACCTTGGCTCCTGTGCATTAGCTATGGCACCTGTGTAGTCACAGTAGATGGCCATCGGGTCCAACGCACTAGGAACCACGCCAAGTTCAGTAATGAACTCCTTCATCCATATGGCTTCTTGTGCAGCCTCCGAAGCAGCTATGTATTCCGATTCAGTTGAAGATTTCGCCACAACGCTTTGCTTGGCACTCCTCCAGCTCACTGAAGCACCATTCAAAATAAATACGTATCCAGACTGTGACTTCGAGTCATCTAGATCGGTGTTCCAACTAGCATCAGTGTAATTGTTTACAACAAGCTGTTCATCACCTCCATAAGAAAGAACCATATCCTTAGTCCTATTCAGGTACTTAAGGATATTCTTGACCGCTGTCCAGTGCTCCATTCCAGGATCACTTTGATATCTGCTAGTCTAACTAACAGCATGTGTATATCCGGTCTTGTACACAACATGGCATACAAGATAGAACCTATGGCTGAGGCATAGGGAACATTATTCATCTTCTCTCTATCTTCTGCCGTAGCTAGACTTTGAGTCTTACTCAAGGTCTTTCCTGACAACATGGGCACGAAGCCTTTCTTGCTCTCTTCCATTCTAAACTTCTTTAGAACTTTGTCCAGGTATGTACTTTGTGAAAGCGCTAGCAGGCGTCTTGACCTATCTCTATAAATCTTGATGCCTAGAATATATGCCGCTTCGCCAAGATCCTTCATTGAAAAACTATTATTCAAATAGGCTTTGACGCTATTAAGAAGTTCTATATCATTCCCAATCAACAGTATGTCATCTACATATAGTACTAGGAATGCTATAGATCTCCCACTCACTTTCTTGTAAATACAAGCTTCTCCATAAGTTTGTATAAAACCAAAAAATTTGATTACTTTATCAAAATGTTGATTCCAACTCCGGGATGCTTGCTTCAGTCCATAAATGGAGCGTTGAAGTTTGCATACCTTGTCAGCATCACTAGGATCGACAAAACCCTTGGGTTGTACCATGTACAACTCTTCCTCAATGTCACCATTAAGGAACGCCGTTTTGACATCCATCTGCCATATCTCATAGTCGAAATATGCAGCAATTGCTAACAGAATCCTCATAGACTTTAGCTTCGCTACTGGTGAGAAAGTCTCATCATAGTCAACACCTTGAATTTGTCGGAACCCTTTCGCGACAAGTCGAGCTTTATAGACAGTAACATTACCATCAGCATCTGTTTTTCTTTTGAAAATCCATTTGTTCTCGACAGCCTTACGGCCATCCGGTAAGTCCACCAACGTCCATACTTGGTTTTCGTACATGGATCCCATTTCGGATTTCATGGCTTCTAGCCATTTGTTGGAATCTGGGCTCACCATAGCTTTTTCATACGTCGCAGGGTCATCAGTGTTGTCCACCAACATGACGTTCAAGGCAGAGTCATACCACTTAGGAGTGGTACGAACCCTCATTGACCTGCGAGGTTCAGTAGTAACTTCGTTCGAAGTTTTATGATCACCATCATTAGCTTCCTCTCCAGTTGGTGCAGGCGGCACGAAAACATCTTCCGGTGCTGCGCTACTCTCAACCACGAGAGAAGGTTCAATAACCTCGTCGAGTTCTACTTTCCTTCCAGTCACTTCTTTCGAGAGAAACTCCTTCTCAAGAAAGGATCCATTCTTGGCAACGAAAACTTTACCTTCGGATCTTTGATAGAAGGTATACCCAATTGTTTCTTTAGGGTATCCTATGAAGACGCATTTCTCCGCTTTGGGTTCTAGCTTATCAGGTTGTAACTTCTTTACATACGCCTCGCAACCCCAAACTTTAAGGAACGACAACTTAGGTTTCTTTCCAAACCACAATTTGTACGGTGTCGTTTCAACGGATTTAGATGGTGCCCTATTTAAAGTGAATGCGGCTGTCTCTAATGCATAGCCCCAAAACGATAGCGGTAAATCTGTAAGAGACATCATAGACCGAACCATATCTAAGAGAGTTCGATTACGATGTTCGGACACACCATTACGCTGTGGTGTTCCCGGCGGTGTCAACTGCGAAAGTATTCCACATTTCTTTAAATGCATGCCAAACTCATAACTTAGATATTCACCTCCGCGGTCAGAACGCAGAAACTTAATCTTCTTGTTACGATGATTTTCCACTTCACTTTGAAATTCCTTAAACTTCTCGAAAGTTTCGGACTTATGTTTCATAAAGTAGACATACCCATATCTACTTAAGTCATCCGTGAAAGTGAGAACATAACGATATCCACCACGTGATGCTACACTCACTGGACCGCACACATCGGTATGTATTATTTCCAATAAGTCTATAGCTCGCTCCATTATTCCAGAGAATGGAGTCTTAGTCATTTTTCCCATTAGACATGCTTCGCATCTTTCAAGTGATTCAAAATCAAGTGATTCAAGAAGTCCATCAGAATGGAGTTTCTTCATACGCTTCACTCCAATGTGACCAAGACGACAGTGCCACATGTATGTAGAATTATCATTCAATTTTGTTCGTTTAGCATCTATGTTGTGAACATGTGTATCACTACTATCGAGATTCAGTAAGAATAAACCATTCATCTCAGGTGCATTACCATAAAAGATATTACTCATATAAATCGAACAACCTTTATTCTCGGACTTAAAAGAGTAACCGTCTCGCAATAAACAAGATCCAGATATAATGTTCATGCTTAACGGAGGCACCAAATAACAATTATTCAAATTTAAAACTAATCCTGAAGGTATATGTAGAGGGAGCGTGCCGACGGCGATCACATCAACCTTGGAGCCATTTCCAACGCGCATCGTCACCTCGTCTCTCGCCAGTCTTTGTTTATTCCGCAGCTTCTGTTTCGAGTTACAAATATGAGCAACCGAACCAGTATCAAATACCCAGGCACTACTACGATTACTAGTAAGATACACATCAATAACATGTATATCGAATATACCTTTCTTCTTGATGTTGCCGTTCTTCAGATCTGCCAGGTACTTGGGGCAGTTGCGCTTCCAGTGACCAGCACCCTTGCAGTAGAAGCATTCAGTTTCAGGTTTAGGACCAGCCTTGGGCTTCTTAGCAGGTGCGACAGCTTTCTTGCCGTCCTTCTTGAAGTTGCCCTTGTTCTTAGGCTTGCCCTGTTTCTTGAAATTGGTGGTCTTATTGACCATCAACACTTGGTGCTCCTTCTTGATCTCCACTTCAGCAGTTTTCAGCATGGACGATAGTTCAGGCAACGTCTTGTTCATGCAGTGCATATTGTAGTTCATCACAAAGTTCTTATAACTCGGTGGCAGTGATTGGAGGACACGGTGAATCCCTAACTCATTAGGAATCGTTATCCCCAACTCTTGGAGCTTGTTTGCGTGCCCAGACATGGTGAGCACGTGCTCGCTAACGGAGCTTCCCTCTTCCATCTTGCAGGTAAAGAACTTTTCGGAGGCCTCATAGCTCTCCACGGCCGCGTGAGTCTCAAAAATGAGCTTGAGCTCCTTAATGATCTCGAACGGGTCGTGGTGCTCAAAGCGCTTCTGAAGCTCCGTTTCCAGACCGTACAGGATGGCACACTGAACTGTGGAGTAATGATTTTTCCGAGTGGCGTAAACATTTTTTACGTCATCGGTGGCATCTTCTGCAGGTGGGTCACCTAGCGGTGCATCGAGCACATAGGTCATCTGACCAGCCCTGAGGACAATCTTTAGACCACGGAGCCAGTCCGTGAAGTTGCTTCCATTGTTCTTAAGTTTTTCTTTCTCTAGGAACGCATTGAAATTGATGGAGAGGTTCGCCATAATCTACAACAAATTTTGCAAGTAGTTTAGACTAAGTTTATGATAAATTGAGTTCAACTTCAATTCTTAAATTAACTAGGTGAACTCCCACTCAAAACAACATCCCTCACATTGTCTTAGTGATTACACGAACCAAGTCCACTACACCAAGTCCGATCTTCACGAGAGAAGATGTAGTTTCATCGGCGAACAATCTTCATGTTCATCATATCATTCATATGACTTGTGATCTACCTTTCGGTATTCCGTGTTCCGAGGCCATGTCTGTACATGCTAGGATCGTCAAGATTATCCTTAGTTTCCACATGTGCAAATCTGGCTTGCACCCGTTGTATGCACACGTAGAATCTATCACACCCGATCATCACGAGATGCTTCGAAACGACGAGTCTTAGCAACGATGCCAACTAAGGACGAACACTTTTATTACTTGATATTTAGTGAGAGGGATCATATTATAATGCTACCGTCGCGATCTAAGCAATACAAGATGCATAAAGGATTAACATCACAGGCAATTCATAATTAGTGTGATATGATATGGCCCTTTCTTCTTGTGCCTTCGATCTCCATCTCCAAAGCACGGACATGATCTCCATCATTACCAGCATTGCGTCAAGGTCAGTGGCGTCGCTTCATGGTTGTCCATCATCATAAGCAACTATTACAACTACTTGGAATAAATCTATTACAAGATGAATAGACACGCAGGTCTTAACAGAATTAAAGACAACCATTAGGCTCCTGCCGGTTGTCATATTACAACAAGGATCATTGCATACATCAAATATAATCACAATCACATGATGGCCATATCACATCACAAAACCCCTGCAAAAAAAAGTTAGACGCCTCTAATTTTCTTTGCAAGTTTTACGTGGTTTGGGGCTTTCAAATAAGAACGGATCTTACCTACGAAACTGAACCACAACGTTGATACAAGTGCTATCAAGTGCAAAATGTAGATTTGATCTATACTATGACGGGAGAGACAGACAACCGCAAAGCCACTTGTGCAAAGCAAGTTGCACGTCAAGCGTGGAGCAAGTCTCATGTGCGATGACATGCAATGTTAACCCGAGCCGCTTCATCCCACCATACCGCAAGATGCAAAGTACACACAGAAAAAGACGGCACGAGCACCAACGCCCACAACACCATTGTGTTCTACTCGTGCAACAGATCTACGCATAGACAAGGCTCTGATACCACTGATGGGTTCGCAGCATGGAAAACAAAAAATTTCTACCACAAGAACGAACAAAACCCAGATCTAATCTAGATAAAAGCCAAGATCTAATCTACTAGACATGAGCAACGAGATAGATCGGTACTAACCCTCGTAGAACCGAAAGCGTTAACGAGATTAGATCTCGTGGATGATGTAGTCGATCACTTGCCGATCTCAAGATCGAGTAGATGATCCTTCCGGCGCCGCGTTCCGGCAGCGCTTCCGCAGACGGTCACACGTGCGGAGTCGAAGCAGACCTTCCTCTCCTCGTTCCAGCGAGCAGCGGAGGTAGTAGATCTTCTCCACGCAATCCCAGCAGCACGACGGCGTGGTGGTGGTGGTGGTGGTGGAGAGAATTCTGCAGGGCTTCGCCTAAGCCAGAGCAGATGGAAGGAGGAAGAGAGAGGCGGCTAGGGTTTGGAGTGGGAGGGGGCAAGGAGGGGTGGCGCCTCCACCCCTCTATATATAGAGGGAGGGGTGTGGCCTAGGGTTCCCACCCCTAGGCCCACCCCTTAGGGCCGGCGCACTAGGGAGCTTGGGGGGAGAGTCCTTCCCCCCCAAGTTTCCCCTTTAAACTCCCCTTATCTTATCTTATCTTATCTCGGTTTTCAAATAAACTCCAAGATATCTTCTAGAACCTTCCGGAACATTCCAAAACCTTCTAGAATCCCCATACAAACACTCTGGAACATTTCCTAACTTAGAAAATGATCCCCATTATATGAATCTTATTCCCCGGACAGTTCCGGATCTCCTCGTGATGTCCCGGATCCAATCCGAGACTCCGAACAACATTCGGTCTCCAACGCACATTCAATATCTACTTAAAACAACTTCAAACCTTAAGTGTGTCACCCTACGATTCATGAATATGCAGACATGATGAAGACACCTCTCCGATCAATAACCATCATCGGGATCTGGAGATCCATAACGGCTCCCACATACTCAACGATGACTTCGTGATCGATAGAACCATTAACATACGAAACCAATTCCCTTTGTCACGCAATACTTCTACTTATCCGAGGTTTGATCATCGGTATCTCCATACCTAGTTCTACCTCGTTACTGATAAGTACTCTTTACTCGTTCCGTCTTATGCCATCCCTTGTGACCTAGTCACATGCTTGCAAGCTAACTAGATGACATTCCACCGAGAGGGCCCAGAGCATATCTATCCGTCATATGGATGGAAAAATCCCAATCTTGGTCCATGCGCTTCAACACATACTTTCAGAATACCTAATGACACCTTTATAACCACCCAGTTACGAAGTGGTGTTTGATGTCATCAAAGTACTCATCCGGTGATGGTGATTAACACAACCTCACGGTCGAAGGATTAGGTTACTATGTATAGAAAGCTTATAGCAATGTGAACTTAATGACTTGATCTAATGCTACGCTTACTATGGGTGTGTGTGTCCATTACATCATTCTCCTAATGATACAATCTTGTTATTAATGACATCCAATGTCCATGATCAGGAAACCATGATCATCAATTAATCAACAAGCTAGTTTAACGAGAGGCTTACTAGGGACCCTTTTATGTTTACAAACACACATGTATTAGTGTTTCCTTATAATACAATTACAGCATGGGATGCAAACATTCATCATAAACACAAAGATATAGTAATAACCATTTTTATTATTGCCTCTTGGGCATATCTCCAACATGTGGTTCATGAGAAGAACACTCATCCAATGAAACTAGCTGTGGTTATTGAAAAGAGCATACATGCAATGACACTAGTGGATCCATGTGTGGTTTGTGAGAAGAACACACATGCAATGACACTGGGTGTGGTTCATGAAAAGAACACTCATCCAATGACACTGGTGGGTCCGTATGTGGTTTGTGGAAGAACAGACATGCAATGACTCTAATTTTGGTTTGTGAAAAGAACACACATGCAATGACTCTAGCTGTGGTTCATAAAAAGAACACACATCCAGTTACACTGGTGGATCCATATGTGGTTTGTGGGAAGAACACAGATGCAATGACTCTGGCTGTGTTTCATGAAAAGAAAACACATCCAATGACACGGGTGGATCCTTATGTGGTTTGTGAAAAGACCACACATGCAATGACTCTAGTTGTGGTTCATGAAAAGAACACACATCCAATGACACTGGTGAATCCATATGTTGTTTGCGGAACGAACAGACATGCAATGACTCTACCTGTGGTTTGTGAAAAGAATACACATGCAATGACTCTAGTTGTGGTTTATGAAATGAACACACATCAAGTGACACTAGTGGATCCATATGTGGTTTGTGGAAAGAACAGACATGCAATGACTCTAGTTATGGTTTTTGAAAAGAACATACATGCAATGGCACTGGTGGATCCATGTGTGGTTTGTGAGAAGAACACACATGCAATGACACTGGGTGTGGTTCATGGAAATAACACACATCCAATGACTGGTGGATCCTTATGTGGTTTCTGAGAAGAACACACATGCAATTACTCTACCTGTGGTTCATGAAAAGAAAAGACATGCAATGACACTGGTGGATCCATGTGTGGTTTGTGAGAAGAACACACATGCAATGACAGTGGGTGTGGTTAATGAAAAGAACAAACATGCAATGACACTGGTGGATCCATATGTGGTTTCTGGAAAAACAGACATGCAATGACTCGAGTTGTGGTTCATGAAAAGAACACACATCCAATGACATTGGTGGATCCATATGTGGTTTGTGGAAAGAACAGACATGCAATGACTCTAGCTGTGGTTAATAAAAAGAATAGACATGCAATGACTCTGGGTGTGGTTCATGAAAAGAACACACATCCAGTGACACTGGTGGATCCATATGTGGTTTGTGGAAAGAACAGACATGCAATGACTCTGGTTGTGGTTCATGAAAAGAAAACACATGCAATGACCCTGGGTGTAATTAATGAAAAGAACACATATCCAATGACACTGGTGGATCCTTATGTGATTAGTGGAAAGAACAGACATGCAATGACACTAGGTGTGGTTCATGAAAAGAATAGACATCCAGTGACACTAGTCGATCCATGTGTGGTTTGTGAGAAGAACACACATGCAATGACTCTAGCCGTGGTTCACAAAAAGAACATACATGCAATGACACTGGTGGATCCGTGTGTGGTTTGTGAGAAGAACACACATGCAATGACTCTGGCCGTGGTTCATGAAAAGAAAACACATCCAATGACATTGGTGGATCCAATTGTGGTTTGTGGAAAGAATAAACATGCAATGACTCTAGCTATGGTTCATGAATAGAACACACATGCAATGACTCTGGCTGTGGTTCATGAAAAGAACACACATCCAGTGACTCTAGCTGTGGTTAATGAAAAGAACAGAAATGCAATGACACTGGTGGATACATGTGTGGTTTGTGAGAAGAACACACATGCAATGACACTGGGTGTGGTTCATGAAAAGAACACTCATCCAATGACACTGGTGGATCCATATGTGGTTTGTGGAAAGAACAGACATGCAATGACTCTAGCTGTGGTTTGTGAAAAGAAGAGACGTGCAATGGCTCTAGCTGTGGTTTGTGAAAAGGACACACATCTAGTAACACTAGTGGATCCATATGTGGTTTGTGGAAAGAACAGACATGCAATGCCTCTATCTATGGTTTGTGAAAAGAACATATATGCAATGACACTAGTGGATCCATGTGTGGTTTGTGAGAAGAACACACATGCAATGACACTGGGTGTGGTTCATGAAAAGAACACACATGCAATGACACTTGTGGATCCTTATGTGGGTTGTGGAAAGAACAGACATGCAATGACACTGGGTGTGGTTCATGAAAAGACCAGACATGCAATGACACTGGTGGAGCCATGTGTGGTTTGTGAGAAGAACACACATGCAATGACAATGGTTGTGGTTCATGAAAAGAACACACATCCAGTGACACTGGTGGATCGATATGTGGTTTGTGAGAAGAACATACATGCAATGACTCGAGCTGTGGTTCATGAAAAGAAAAGACATGCAATGACACTGGTGGATCCATGTGTGGTTTGTGAGAAGAACACACATGCAATAACTCTGGCTGTGGTTCATGAAAAGAAAACACATCCAATGACAATGTTGTATCCTTATGTGGTTTGTGGAAAGAACAGACATGCAATGACTCTAGTTGTGGTTCATGAAAAGAACAAACATGCAATGACACTGGTGGATCCATATGTGGTTTGTGAAAATAACACACATGCAATGACTCTGGGTGTGGTTCGTGAAAATACCACACATCAAATGACACATGTGGATCCATATGTGGTTTGTGGAAAGAACAAACATGCAATGACATTGGGTGTGGTTCATGAAAAGAATACACATCCAATGACACTGGTGGATCCATATGTGGTTTGTGGAAAGATCACGCATGCAATGACACTAGGTGTGGTTCATGAAAAGAACAGACATGCAATGACACTGGTGGATCCATGTATGGTTTGTGAGAAGAACACACATGCAATAACTCTGGCTGTGGTTCATGAAAAGAAAACACATCCAATCACAATGTTGTATCCTTATGTGGTTTGTGGAAAGAACATACATGCAATGACTCTAGTTGTGGTTCATGAAAAGAACAAACATGCAATGACTATAGCTATGGTTCATGAAAAGAACAGACAAGCAATGACACCGGTGGATCCATGCGTGGTTTGTGAGAAGAACACACATGCAATGACTCTAGGTGTGGTTCATGCAAAGAACACACATCCAATGACACTGGTGTATCCTTATGTGGTTTGTGAGAAGAACAAACATGCAATGACTCTAGTTGTGGTTCATGAAAAGAACAGAAATGCAATGACACTGGTGGATCCATGTGTGGTTTGTGAGAACAACACACATGCAATGACACTGGGTGTGGTGAATGAAAAGAACAAACATGCAATGCCACTGGTGGATCCATATGTGGTTTGTGGAAAAATAGACATGCAATCACTCTAGCTGTGGTTCATGAGAAGAACACACATCCAATGACACTGGTGGATCCATGTGTGGTTTGTGGAAAGAACAGACATGCAATGACTCTGGTTCTGGTTCATGAAAAGAAAAAACATGCAATGACACTAGGTGTGGTTCATGAAAAGAACACACATGCAATAACACTGGTGGATACATGTGTGGTTTGTGGAAAGAATAGACATGCAAAGAACACACATCCAATGACACTAGTGGATCCGTGTGTGGTTTGTGGAAAGAACAAACCTGCAATGACTCTACCTGTGGTTCGTGAAAAGAATAGACATACAATGACACTGGTGGATCCATGTGTGGCTTCTGGGAAGAACAGACATGCAATGACTCTGGCTGTGGTTCATGAAAAGAAAACACCTGCAATGACACTGGGTGTGGTTCATGAAAAGAACACACATGCAATGACTCTGGTTGTGGTTAATGCAAAGAGCAGACATGCAATGACACAGGCGGATCCATGTGTGGTTTGTGAGAAGACCAGACATGCAATGACTCTAGCTGTTGTTAATGAAAAGAGCAGGCATGTAATGACACTGGTGGATCCATGTGTGGTTTGTGAGAAGAAGACACATGCAATGGCACTGGTGGATCCATATGTGGTTTGTGAAAAGAACAAAAATGCAATGACTCTAGCTATGGTTTATGGAAAGAACAGACATGCAATGACTCTAGCTGTGGTTTGTGAAAAGAACAGACATGCAATGACTCTAGCTGTGCTTTGTGAAAAGAACACACATACAGTAACACTGGTGGATCCATATGTAGTTTGTGGAAAGAACAGACATGCAATGACTCTAGCAGTGGTTTGTGAAAAGAACAGACATGCAATGACACTGGTGGATCCATGTGTGGTTTGTGAGAAGAACACATATGCAATAACTCTTGGTGTGGTTCATGGAAAGAACAAACATCCAATGACATTGGGTGTGGTTCATGAAAAGAACACACATGCAATGACACATGTGGATCCATGTGTTGTTTGTGGAAAGAATATACATGCAATGGCTCTGGCTGTGGTTCATGAAAAGAACACACATCCAATGACACTAGTGGATCCATGTGTGGTTTGTGGAAAGAACAGACATGCAATGACTCTAGCTATGGTTCATGAAAAGAACAGACATGTAATGACACTGGTGGATCCATGTGTGGTTTGTGAGAAGAACACACATGTAATGACACTGGGTGTGGTTCATGAAAAGAACACTCATCCAATGACACCGGTGGATCCATATGTGGTTTGTGGAAAGAACAAACATGCAATGACTCTAGCTATGGTTTGTGGAAAGAACAGACACGCAAGGACCCTAGTTGTGGTTTGTGAAAATAACAGACATGCAATGACTCTAGCAGTGGTTTGTGAAAAGAACACACATCCAGTGACACTGGTGGATCCATATGTGGTTTGTGGAAAGAACAAACATGCAATGACTCTAGCTGTGGTTTGTGAAAAGAACAGACATGCAATGACACTAGTGGATCCATGTGTGGTTTGTGAGTAGAACACAAATGCAATGACTCTGGGTGTGGTTAATGGAAAGAAGACACATCCAATGACACTGGTGTATCCATATGTGTTTTGTGGAGAGAACATACATGCAATGACAATGGGTGTGGTTCATGAAAAGAACACACATCTGATGACATTGGTGGATCCATATGTGTTTTGTGGAAAGAACAAACATGCAATGACACTATGTGTGGTTTGTGGGAAGAACAGACATCCAATGACACTGGTGGATCCTTATGTGGTTTGTGGAAAGAACACACATGCAATGACACTGGGTGTGGTTCATGAAAAGAACAGACATGCAATGACACTAGTGGATCCATGTGTGGTCTTTGAGAAGAACACACATGCAATGACACTAGTTGTAGTTCATGAAAAGAACACACAACCAGCGACATTGGTGGATCCATATGTGGTTCGTGAGAAGAACAGACATGCAATGACTCTAGCTGTGGTTCATGAAAAGAACAGACATGCAAAGACACTGGTGGATCCATGTGTGGTTTGTGATAAGAACACACATGCAATGAATCTGGCTGCGGTTCATAAACATAAAACACATCAAATGACACTGGTGGATCCTTATATGGTTTGTGAAAAGAACACACATGCAATGACTCTAGCTGTGGTTCATGAAAAGAACAAACATCCAATGACACGGGTGGATCCATGTGTGGTTTGTGGAAAGAACATACATGCAATGACACTGGTGTGGTTTGTGAGAAGAACACACATGCAATGACACTGGTTGTGGTTCATGAAAAGAACACACATCCAGTGACACTGGTGGAACCATATGTGGTTTTTCAGAAGAACAAACATGCAATGACTCTACCTGTGGTTCATGAGAAGAACAAACATGCAATGACACTGGTGGATCCATGTGTGGTTTGTGAGAAGAACACATACGCAATGACTCTTGTTGTGATTCATGAAAAGAAAACACATCTAGTGACACTGGTGGATCCTTATGTGGTTTGTGAAAAGAACACACATGCAATGAATCTAGCTATGGTTACTGAAAAGAACACACATCCAATGACACTAGTGTATCCTTATGTGGTTTGTGAGAAGAACATACATGCAATGACTCTAGTTGTGGTTCATGAAAAGAACAGAAATGCAATGACACTGGTGGATCCATGTGTGGTTTGTGAGAAGAACACACATGCAATGACACTGGGTGTGGTGAATGAAAAGAACAGACATGCAATGCCACTGGTGGATCCATATGTGGTTTGTGGAAAAATAGACATGCAATCACTCTAGCTGTGGTTCATGAAAAGAACACACATCCAATGACACTGGTGGATCCATGTGTGGTTTATGGAAAGAACAGACATGCAATGACTCTGGTTCTGGTTCATGAAAAGAAAACATATACAATGACACTGGGTGTGGTTCATGAAAAGAACACACATGTAATAACAATGGTGGATCCATATGTTGAGAAGAACAAACATGCAATGACCCTACCTGTGGTTCATGAGAAGAACACACATCCAATGACAATGGTGGATCCATGTGTGGTTTGTGGAAAGAACAAACATGCAATGACTCTAGCTGTGGTTCATGAAAAGAATAGCCATACAATGACACTGCTGGATCCATGTGTGGCTTCTGGGATGAACAGACATGCAATGACTCTGGCTGTGGTTCATGAAAAGAAAACACATGCAATGACACTGGGTGTGGTTCATGAAAAGAACACACATGCAATGACTCTGGCTGTGGTTAATGCAAAGAGCAGACATGCAATGACACTGGCGGATCCATGTGTGGTTTGTGAGAAGACCAGACATGCAATGACTCTAGCTGTGGTTAATGAAAAGAGCAGGCATGTAATGACACTGGTGGATCCATGTGTGGTTTGTGAGAAGAAGACACATGCAATGACACTGGTGGATCCATATGTGGTTTGTGGAAATAACAGAAATGCAATGACTCTAGCTATGGTTTATGGAAAGAACAGACATGCAATGACTCTAGCTGTGGTTTGTGAAAAGAATAGACATGTAATGACTCTAGCTCTGCTTTGTGAAAAGAGCACACATCCAGTAACACTGGTGGATCCATATGTTGTTTGTGGAAAGAACAGACATGCAATGACTCTAGTTGTGGTTTGTGAAAAGAACATACATACAATGACACTGGTGGATCCATGTGTGGTTTATGAGAAGAACACAAATGCAATGACTCTGGGTGTGGTTCATGGAAAGAACACACATCCAATGACATTGGGTGTGGTTCATGAAAAGAACACACATGCAATGACACAGGTGGATCCATGTGTCGTTTGTGGAAAGAATATACATGCAATGACTCTGGCTGTGATTCATGAAAAGAACATACATCCAATGACACTGGTGGATCCATGTGTGGTTTGTGGAAAGAACAGACATGCAATGACTCTAGCTATGGTTCATGAAAAGAACAGACATGTAATGACACTGGTGGATCCATGTGTGGTTTGGGAGAAGAACACACATGCAATGACACTTGGTGTGGTTCATGAAAAGAACACTCATCCAATGACACCGGTGGATCCATATGTGGTTTATGGAAAGAACAAACATTTAATGACTCTAGCTATGGTTTGTGGAAAGAACAGACATGCAATGACCCTAGTTGTGGTTTGTGAAAATAACAGACATGCAATGACTCTAGCCGTGGTTTGTGAAAAGAACACACATCCAGTGACACTGGTGGATCCATACGTGTTTTGTGGAAAGAACAAACATGCAATGACACTATGTGCGGTTTGTGGGAAGAACAGACATCCAATGACACTGGTGGATCCTTATGTGGTTTGTGGAAAGAACAAACATGCAATGACACTGGGTGTGGTTCATGAAAAGAACAGACATGCAATGACACTAGTGGATCTGTGTGTGGTTTGTGAGAAGAACACACATGCAATGACACTGGTTGTAGTTCATGAAAAGAACACACATCCAGCGACATTGGTGGATCCATATGTGGTTTGTGAGAAGAACAGACATGCAATGACTCTAGCTGTGGTTCATGAAAAGAACAGGCATGCAAAGACACTGGTGGATCCATGTGTGGTTTGTGATAAGAACACACATGCAATGAATCTGGCTGTGGTTCATAAAAATAAAACACATCCAATGACAATGGTGGATCCTTATGTGGTTTGTGAAAATAACACACATGCAATGACTCTAGCTGTGGTTCATGAAAAGAACACACATCCAATGACACGGGTGGATCCATGTGTGGTTTGTGGAAAGAACATACATGCAATGACACTGGTGTGGTTTGTGAGAAGAACACACATGCATTGACACTAGTTGTGGTTCATGAAAAGAACACACATCCAGTGACACTGGTGGATCCATATGTGGTTTTTGAGAAGAACAAACATGCAATGACTCTACCTGTGATTCATGAGAAGAACAGACATGCAATGACACTGGTGGATCCATGTGTGGTTTGTGAGAAGAACACATACGCAATGACTCTGGTTGTGATTCATGAAAAGAAAACACATCTAGTGACACTGGTGGATCCTTATGTGGTTTGTGAAAAGAACACACATGCAATGAATCTAGCTATGGATACTGAAAAGAACACACATCCAATGACCCTAGTGTATCCTTATGTGGTTTGTGAGAAGAACATACATGCAATGACTCTAGTTGTGGTTCATGGAAAGAACAGAAATGCAATGACACTGGTGGATCCATGTGTGGTTTGTGAGAAGAACACACATGCAATGACACTGGGTGTGGTGAATGAAAAGAACAGACATGCAATGCCACTGGTGGATCCATATGTGGTTTGTGGAAAAATAGACATGCAATCACTCTAGCTGTGGTTCATGAAAAGAACACACATCCAATGACACTGGTGGATCCATGTGTGGTTTGTGGAAAGAACAGAAATGCAATGACTCTAGTTCTGGTTCATGAAAAGAAAACACATGCAATAACACTGGGTGTGGTTCATGAAAAGAACACACATGTAATAACACTGGTGGATACATGTGTGGTTTGTGGAAAGAATAGACATACAATGACCCTGGTTGTGGTTCATGAAAAGAACACACATCCAATGACACTGGTGGATCCATGTGTGGTTTGTGGAAAGAACAAACATGCAATGACTCTAGCTATGGTTCATGAAAAGAATAGACATACAATGACACTGGTGGATCCATGTGTGGCTTCTGGGAAGAACAGACATGCAATGAATCTGGCTGTGGTTCATGAAAAGAAAACACATGCAAGGACACTAGGTGTGGTTCATGAAAAGAACACGCATGCAATGACTCTGGCTGTGGTTAATGCAAAGAGCAGACATGCAATTACACTGGTGGATCCTTGTGTGGTTTGTGAGAAGACCAGACATGCAATGACTCTAGCCGTGGTTAATGAAAAGAGCAGGCATGTAATGACACTGGTGGATCCATGTGTGGTTTGTGAGAAGAAGACACATGCAATGACACTGGTGGATCCATATGTGGTTTGTGGAAATAACAGAAATGCAATGACTCTAGCTATGGTTTATGGAAAGAACAGACATGCAATGACTCTAGCTATGGTTTGTGAAAAGAACAGACATGCAATGACTCTAGCTGTGCTTTGTGAAAAGAACACACATCTAGTAACACTGGTGGATCCATGTGTGGTTTGTGGAAAGAACAGACATGCAATGACTCTAGCTGTGGTTTGTGAAAAGAACAGACATGCAATGACACTGGTGGATCCATGTGTGGTTTGTGAGAAGAACACAAATGCAATGACTCTGGGTGTGGTTCATGGAAAGAACACACATCCAATGACATGGGGTGTGGTTCATGAAAAGAACACACATGCAATGACACAGGTGGATCCATGTGTCGTTTGTGGAAAGAATATACATGCAATGACTCTGGCTGTGGTTCATGAAAAGAACACACATCCAATGACACTGGTGGATCCATGTGTGGTTTGTGGAAAGAACAGACATGCAATGACTCTAGCTATGGTTCATGAAAAGAACAGACATGTAATGACACTGGTGGATCCATGTGTGGTTTGTGAGAAGAACACACATGCAATGACACTGGGTGTGGTTCATGAAAAGAACAATCATCCAATGACACCGGTGGATCCATATGTGGTTTGTGGAAAGAACAAACATGCAATGACTCTAGCTATGGTTTGTGGAAAGAACAGACATGCAATGACCCTAGTTGTGGTTTGTGAAAATAACAGACATGCAATGACTCTAGCCGTGGTTTGTGAAAAGAACACACATCCAGTGACACTGGTGGATCCATATGTGATTTGTGGAAAGAACAGACATGCAATGACTCTAGCTGTGGTTTGCGAAAAGAACAGACATGCAATGACACTGGTGGATCCATGTGTGGTTTGTGAGTAGAACACAAATGCAATGACTCTGGGTGTGGTTCATGGAAAGAAGACACATCCAATGACACTGGTGTATCCATATGTGTTTTGTGGAAAGAACATGCATGCAATGACAATGGGTGTGGTTCATGAAAAGAACACACATCCAATGACACTGGTGGATCCATATGGTTTTTGTGGAAAGAACAAACATGCAATGACACTATGTGCGGTTTGTGGGAAGAACAGACATCCAATGACACTGGTGGATCCTTATTTGATTTGTGGAAAGAACACACATGCAATGGCACTGGGTGTGGTTCATGAAAAGAACAGACACGCAATGACACTAGTGGATCCATCTGTGGTTTGTGAGAAGAACACACATGCAATGACACTGGTTGTAGTTCATGAAAAGAACACACATCTAGCGACATTGGTGGATCCATATGTGGTTTGTGAGAAGAACACACATGCAATGACTGTAGCTGTGGTTCATGAAAAGAACAGACATGCAAAGACACTGGTGGATCCATGTGTGGTTTGTGATAAGAACACACATGCAATGAATCTGGTTGTGGTTCATAAAAATAAAACACATCCAATGACACTGGTGGATCCTTATGTGGTTTGTGAAAAGAACACACATGCAATGACTCTAGCTGTGGTTCATGAAAAGAACACACATCCAATGACACGGGTGGATCCATGTGTGGTTTGTGGAAAGAACATACATGCAATGACACTGGTGTGGTTTGTGAGAAGAACACACATGCAATGACACTGGTTGTGGTTCATGAAAAGAACATACATCCAGTGACACTGGTGGATCCATATGTGGTTTTTGAGAAGAACAAACATGCAATGAATCTACCTGTGGTTCATCAGAAGAACAGATATGCAATGACTCTGGTTGTGATTCATGAAAAGAAAACACATCTAGTGACACTATTGGATCCATATGTGGTTTGTGTGAAGAACAGACATGCAATGACTCTAGCTGTGGTTCATGAAAAGAACAGACATGCAATGACACTGGTGGATCCATGTGTGGTTTGTGAGAAGAACACACATGCAATGACTCTGGCTGTGGTTCATTAAAATAAAACACATCCAATGACAATGTTGTATCCTTATGTGGTTTGTGGAAAGAACAGACATGCAATCACTATAGCTATGGTTCATGAAAATAACAGACAAGCAATGACACCGGTGGATCCATGTGTGCTTTGTGAGAAGAACACACATGCAATGACTCTGGGTGTGGATCATGAAATGAACACACATCCAATGGCACTGGTGTATCCTTATGTGGTTTGTGAGAAGAACAAACATGCAATGACTCTACCTGTGGTTCATGAAAAGAACAGAAATGCAATGACACTGGTGGATCCATGTGTGGTTTGTGAGAAGAACACACATGCAATGACACTGGGTGTGGTTAATGAAAAGAACAGACATGCAATGCCACTGGTGGATCCATATTTGGTTTGTGGAAAAACAGACATGCAATCACTCTAGCTGTGGTTCATGAAAAGAACACACATCTAATGACACTGGTGGATCCATGTGTGCTTTGTGGAAAGAACATACATGCAATGACTCTAGTTCTGGTTCATGAAAAGAAAACACATGCAATGACACTGGTGTGGTTCACGAAAAGAACACACACCCAATAACACTGGTGGATCCATGTGTGGTTTGTGGAAAGAATAGACATGCAATGACCCTGGTTGTGGTTCATGAAAAGAACACAGATCCAATGACACTGGTGGATCCATGTGTGGTTTGTGGAAAGAACAAACATGCAATGACTCTAGCTATGGTTCATGAAAATAATAGACATACAATGACACTGGTGGATCCATGTGTGGCTTCTGGGAAGAAAAGACATGCAATAACTGTGGTTGTGGTCCATGAAAAGAAAACACATGCAGTGACACTGGGTGTGGTTCATGAAAAGAACACACATGCAATGACTCTGGCTGTGGTTAATGCAAAGAGCAGACATGCAATGACACTGGCGGATCCATTTGTGGTTTGTTAGAAGACCGGACATGCAATGACTCTAGCTGTGGTTAATGAAAAGGAGTAGGCATGTAATGACACTGGTGGATCCATGTGTGCTTTGTGAGAAGAACAAACATGCAATGACACTAGGTGTGGTTCTTGAAAAGAACAATCATCCAATGACACTAGTGGATCCATATGTGGTTTGTGGAAAGAACACACATACAATGACTGTAGCTATGGTTTGTGGAAAGAACAGACATGCAATGACTCTAGCTATGGTTTGTGAGAATAACAGAGATGCAATGACTCTAGCTGTGCTTTGTGAAAAGAACACACATCCAGTAACACTGGTGGATCGATATGTGGTTTGTGGAAAGAACAGACATACAATGACTCTAGCTATGGTTTGTGAAAAGAACAGTCATCCAATGACACTGGTGGATCCATATGTGGTTTGTGGAAAGAACAGACATGCAATGACTCTGGCTGTGGTTCATGAAAAGAACACACATCCAATGACACTGGTGGATCCATGTGTGGTTTGTGGAAAGAACAGACATGCAATGACTCTAGCTATGGTTCATGAAAAGAACAGACATGTAATGACACTGGTGGATCCATGTGTGGTTTGTGAGAAGAACACACATGCAATGACACTGGGTGTGGTTCATGAAAAGAACACTCATCCAATCACCCCAGTGGATCCATATGTGGTTTGTTGAAAGAACAAACATGCAATGACTCTAGCTGTGGTTAATGAAAAGGAACAGGCATTTAATGACACTGGTGGATCCATGTGTGGTTTGTGAGAAGAACACACATGCAATGACACTAGGTGTGGTTCTTGAAAAGAACAATCATCCAATGACACTAGTGGATCCATATGTGGTTTGTGGAAAGAACACACATACAATGACTGTAGCTATGGTTTGTGGAAAGAACAGACATGCAATGACTCTAGCTGTGGTTTGTGAGAATAACAGAGATGCAATGACTCTAGCTGTGCTTTGTGAAAAGAACACACATCTAGTAACACTGGTGGATCGATATGTGGTTTGTGGAAAGAACAGACATACAATGACTCTAGCTGTGGTTTGTGAAAAGAACACTCATCCAATGACACTGGTGGATCCATATGTGGTTTATGGAAAGAACAGACATGCAATGACTCTGGCTGTGGTTCATGAAAAGAACACACATCCAATGACACTGGTGGATCCATGTGTGGTTTGTGGAAAGAACAGACATGCAATGACTCTAGCTATGGTTCATGAAAAGAACAGACATGTAATGACACTGGTGGATCCATGTGTGGTTTGTGAGAAGAACACACATGCAATGACACTGGGTGTGGTTCATGAAAAGAACACTCATCCAATCACCCCGGTGGATCCATATGTGGTTTGTTGAAAGAACAAACATGCAATGACTCTAGCTATGGTTTGTGGAAAGAACAAACATGCAATGACTCTAGTTGTGGTTTGTGAAAAGAACGGACATGCAATGAATCTAGCTGTGGTTTGTGAAAAGAACAGACATGCAATGACACTGGTGGATCCATGTGTGGTTTATGAGTAGAACACAAATGCAAAGACTCTGGGTGTGGTTCATGGAAAGAAGACACATCCAATGACACTGGTGGATCCATATGTGGTTTGTGGAAAGAATAGACATGCAATGACACTAGGTGTGGTCAATGAAAAGAACACACATCCAATGACACTAGTGGATCCATATGTGGTTTGTGGAAAGAACACACATGCAATGACACTAGGTGTGGTTTGTTGGAAGAACAGACATCCAATGACACTGGTGGATCCTTATGTGGTTTGTGGAAAGAACATACATGCAATGACACTGGGTGTGGTTCATGAAAATAACAGACATGCAATGACACTGGTGGATCCACGTGTGATTTGTGAGAAGAACACACATGCAATGACACTGGTTGTAGTTCATGAAAAGAACACACATCCAGTGACACTTGTGGATCCATATGTGGTTTGTGAGAAGAACAAACATGCAATGACTCTAGCTGTGGTTCATGAAAAGAACACTCATCCAATGACACTGGTGGACCCATATGTGGTTTGTGGAAAGAACAGACATGCAATGACTCTAGCTATGGTTTGTGGAAAGAACAGAGATGCAATGACTCTAGCTGTGGTTTGTGAAAAGAACAGACATCCAATGACTCTAGTTGTGCTTTGTGAAAAGAACACACATCCAGTAAGACTGGTGGATCCATATGTGGTTTGTGAAAAGAATAGACATGCAATGACTCTAGCTGTGGTTTGTGA